>CM060971.1:104118455-104833455 GCA_030765045.1 Tenodera sinensis | reverse complement strand
TTTATTAACAATCTTCCACTGAACGCCCCCAAGGTTTACACTAATTCTTGCGGTCACACATTCTTTGTTTTCATGGTGCTGCACCCTTAAACGATGTTTTTAATTTCTTTTGTGACAGTGTCGATTTTGATTACAAAGAAAAAAGAACAAACATCAAATTTTGCTTTAAAATCGGTTTATAAAGTCGCTCGGGTTTCCGGCCACACACATTTGCATATGCGCGAAAAACTTTCGTACGATTAGCTTTGGAAGCATGCTTGTAATTAGGGACCCACCCGTTTACAACAAACTATGTCGATCCACTGACCTTGTGTGTCTTTAATCGAGGTCAGTAACAAAAAAAAAATAATAATAATAAAAGTAGTTATAATAGCAGCATGAAGAAAATATCCAAGGTTACATAAATCCCTGTTTCAATTTATGAGTCTGATGACTTATGACAAAGTGAAAAGCATACAGTGAAGACTAAACCATTTCTTTCCCCCATTTCTAGAGTTATGTCATACTTGACAGATAATGCAGGAAAGCTTGCCTTGGAAGTACTACCGGTATGATGTAATTGGACTGTTTCCTTATGCATGCGAGGAGAAAGTTGGTCTTCCTGCTACATCACATAATATTAAACACAAAATCTAAGATGAAATTGTATCCAGAATTTTTAAACTGTTAACCACAAACATACGTTGTGTCATTAGCGCAGTGGCAGCGCTGCGGTCCGGGGTGCACTCAGCCTCGTTAGCCACTGCGCCCCCTCCAGCACAAATTATAAATATTTTAGAAAAAATTTATGTTATTTTAAGTTTGGAAACGTGGCACAAAATGCAAACAAACATTAAGCTTGATAGACCGGTTAGAATAATTTATTCTTTGTTTTGTTCGTCTCAGTACTGAAATGGTTTAGAAAACATCGTATATGTTGCACTCACATGACTTTCTCTACTCTTGAACTAACCACTCCTACAAACTCTTATTCCTATATCTTCTTCGTGTTAGTTGAGATAGACATTTGTACAAATTATCTTATTACTTATTTCCTTGTAGGTGCAAAGGGAATATTAGAATACAATACGCTTTGTGCGATAGTCAAATGTTTTAAAGCTTTGAGATCCCGTTCTCTTTGCACACTTAGCATATAAGAAAATGAACAACGATGTTCCATTTCACCAAAGGTTTGTTTTCCGAAACTCACACACCTGAAAAGGAATATCTCAGAAATGGTTCACCCTACAAGAAAATTTATTCAGACATAAATTGCGTATTTTAGCAAGATCTACATTTTTTGTTGAGTATGACTTCGTCTATCTCTAACAGTTTACCAGTTATGCAAAAGTCGTCCAGAGTAAATACGACTACAGGGGCTATAGCCAGAAAATTCAAGATATACATTTCATTTGTCATATAAATAACTCAAACACATGACATTGTAATCAAAATCGTTAGAACCATTTTCAAGAAAATAAAAATTTTTGAAAAATTTTGGATGTAAACGTTAGTTTAGACTGGGGCTAAACACACACACACACACACACACACACACACACACACACACACACACACACACACACACACACACACGGACCTTTTTCTAAAAGTGTTTTTTTTTTTATTCAGGGAGTCTCAAAACATATTTCCGGTGAAATCTCGACATCGAATTTTTGGGTGGAATACAATACTTCCCCTACTTACCAGTAGAGAAAGTAAAAAGATAAAAAAGAACGTATATGTACGCACAGAACTAAATTTTAGATGCATCCATTTTGTGACAGAAGTGATTTCGTGATAGTAATGGAAGTCTTTGCTGTTATAGTTGAGGTTATGAACAAATAATTCCAAGCTAATAGATGATGTTTTCAGAATTATACCACTCTCTTGCCCACTCATGAAAACACTAAAAGTTTCTTTTATAAGCTTGCATCTTGACCCTTAACATTCAATCTCTACAGTTTCGGAAATAACCTTGAGAATACACACCAAAATATCATAAGCTTTGGTTTTTATCGTTGGAGCATAACCCAGCGATAAACGACAAAATTCCAAAGAAGGTTAGGGTTCCGATGCGTTGTACTGATATGTGAAGTAGGTCATGGTTCTTGTTTGGATAAATAATGATTGACTAAATGTGCCTTCGATATACTTTCACATAGCTTTCTGCAGCAACCTTCGTTTATTACTTCCTCTGCTATGTAGAGGAAGCAGGGGAAATATTGTATTCGGCCCAACATTTCTATGTGCAGATTTCACTGGATATATACATGTTTTGACGGCCTCTAAAACCAAACTATCCTTTCAATGAAACATTTCATTGTTTGTGTGTGTGTGTCTGTGTCTGTGTGTATTTTACTTTCACGCCTGTTCCCATTGACTTATTTTTATATAACGTTGAACAGTATTTAAATTCATAATGAAGTATTAATGACTTACATAACATTCTATGTTCCAACTTACCACATTCATCTGGGAGATGTGGTTGTGACTTCAACCATTTTTGAAGCTCCTTAACGCCTTTCTTAACGCTGCTCTCATCCAGGCCAACTTGTGAACGTACCTTTGCAATTGTTTCCGAGTCTATGGGTGATACCATTGTTACCTAAACATAGAAATAATACACTAGGCTATGCTGTATTTCCGTATGTCCTACGTAGTCCTAGAATTAGAAACAGTGTTATGTAAAAACCTTAATAAAAAATAAATAAAAAGATCTTCCTTTATCTTCATGTTTGTCCAGATAAACATTTACAGAAATTATAATATTGCTAATTTTCTTACACATCCAAGGGAATATTGGAATACAGTTGGCTTTCAGCGATAGTCAAATCTTTTAAAGCTCGGAAATTCAGTTCTCTTTGCACGGCAAAATAGATAAAAATATGAAAGTTCACTCTATAAAAACTGCATGTAGACATAACTTTTGTCTGTTAACAAAATCTGCATTTTTGTATAGGAAGATTTGGTCTATATGTTAGGGCTTATCAGCTATGCAAAAGTCATCAAGAGTAAACAGGACTATATAGACCATAGCCAAAAAATTCAAAATATACATTTCATTTGCCATAAAAATATCCTAAAGATAAGGCATTTTAATCTTAAATACTAACTTTGGTTCTTAGCCGACACACACACACACACACACACACACACACACACACACACACACACACACACACGGTCGCTTCTCTGAAACTAATTTTTTGTATTCAGGGTGTCTCAGAATATATATTTTCGGTGAAATCTCGATAAGGAATTTTTTGGATGAAATACAACACTTCCCTTTCTTAGTGTACCAGAGAAAGTGATAATCATTTCGCACCAAATTCCCATTTTAACCGGGTGCATCGGTGCTTGAAGAATAACACGTGGATTTCGTGTGGACCACTAGCATGACTTGAGTTCACATAGGCGGATAAATGGAACCATGCTTCACCTGTGAACCATGTGATGGAGAATATGGCAGAATTTTGCACAATGAACGCCTGAAATCAACGACAGTAATTTAGTCATCTATCCTTATCTATTTCCTTTAACTGATGGACAACCGTAATTCTATATGGCTTTAGCCTGCACTTTTCGTCTTAGGTGACTGCTCCAGTCGTTCTCTTACGTCAGCAACAGTGGTGGGAAGCCTAGATGTATGATGTTTTGACTCACCAGAGATCCAGTCCCAGTACTGTGTTTCTTTGAGGAGGATTCCGAACACCAAATTATCTCTGGTATGCCTTTTGAGTAGCTATAATTGAATTCGTAATAAAGTATTGGTTTACAAGGAAGACTCCTTGATTTAATGTGTACCTCATTTTCACGTTTACTAGAACAAACTCTGAACAGTTGCCGACAATAAAACTAACAATTACGAATAAAACATGAACATCTGTGCATCAAGTGACAGGCAGTCGAAACTCCAGAACTTTATGTAATTTGGTGCTAAAATTGGGGCATTAAGTGAATTTGAAGAGAATAATTAAAGAAACGTGGGAGTTATTTATAAATCAGTTGTACTACATTCCTGTACTGTACTGTATTCCTGCCCAGTATTCGAAGCTTCTCGAATTTGTTCCAGGCCGGGATTGTCGCGCCTTACCTGGCGACGTAGTGGTGTGAGCTGTCTTATCTTGATCCCGCTTTGATCTGTAGCCAGCGCCACTATATAAAAGTCGAGTACATGGGAATAGCTAATACAAGAGTAGAGGGCTTTGAAATTCTGATCCGCAACCTTTTTGTGTGACGGTTCCTAGAAAATTTAGAATCCAGTCTTCATTACTTCTGTTGTCATAAACCGATAAACGACATGAATGGATAAAATTAGCGTTGTAAACACGATATAGCTGTATATTCGTAACGGTGAAGTGAAACTTATAATTATGTTAGTTAAATGTACCTTCGAGTCTTCGTAACCTCACTTCCAAACACCATACAGTAAGGCGTTTCTTGCAAAGTGTTGGCAGCAATGTAGGAACAAATGACAGTTGAACTTACCTCAAAATATCCGTTGTATACACGTGAATCAACAAGTTTACAATGCACTGGCGCTAGCTGTGTGTAGAATCATGTGAAGTGTTATACTTGCGGAGAATGTGTTATCACAGCTGCGGAAAGGGAGAGGGGATGGCAAGGAGTAGCGATCTAGGAGGTGGAAGGGGAAAGCTGACCTTGTGTTTTATTCCATTAATATAGCCTGCGTGGTCATAAGCGGCTTTCTGCACAGAAACAGCTGTTATCTTGGAAATAAACATTCACTCCTGTCTTTATAACTTATGGTTAGGTAAAGAAGACTTGTATTCCCTTAAAACATTCGACATCCAATGTTCATCATGTTCAATATTTATGCAGAATGAAGAGGTCCTTCAAGAGCATTCCCGAAAATTCAAGACTTAGAAACTGCCATAAAATCGCCTGTTTTCGCTCCTAAGGACGTAACGATGAAGTTTTCTACTGTGTGTGTGTATATACCTTTGTGTTCTAGGTAAATCTGCCTAATTAAGCTCATATAACATAAATTGATGTACAAAGCAAAATATATTGCCGTCTAATTAAGCGGATAAGACCGAGTCTGATACTACATTACCTCCTCAGAAACAAATCACTTATGTTCACCACAGGGATCTGCCCAAGACCTGTTTAACAAGGGATTATCTTAATTACTACTTCCTTTGTTTAAGGAGCTTCGTGTACTGGCACAACGTGGAGAGGTTAATTCCATTTAGGTCAAAGCACCTGCTTCAGATAATTAAGTGCATCCTTATCTTCGTGAACTATGTTTGAAGTAGACAGAGGAACAAATTATGTCGAAGTTTCTTGTAGAGTTGATACACCAAATAAAAATCTCTACTCTTGTACTAACCATTCTTATAAACTCTTATTCCTATATCTTCTTCGTGTTAGTTGAGATAAAGATTTCTACAAATTATCTACTGTTTATTTCCTTGTAAGCTTTGAGCGATAGTCAAATGTTTTAAAACTTTGAGATTCTGTTCTCTTTGCACAATTATATAAAAAAATAAACAACAATGTTCCATTTCACGAAAGTTTTGTTTTCCGAAACTCTCACGCATAACAAAGAATATCTCTGAAAAGGTTCACCCTACAAGAAAATTTATTTAGACATAAATTGTGTATTTTAGCAAGATCTACATTTTTCTAAAGTAAGATTTGGTCTTACTTGCAGGTGTAAGTGTTTAATCCACGAGCGCTCAGTGTTTGATACATGCAACATCTGATACTGAGAGCGAATCCGACACTGGAGAATCAGATTCCGAGATGCAGGGAATTATATTTCATTGTCAGATCCCCCATAAATGTGACAGTTGACATTCATGAAAAACTTATTTGGCATGTCTTCAAACTTTATTTGCTTTAATTTGCCTATTTTTTTTTTATTCCAATCTGTCAATCTTTAGTTTTCAAAGTGGTTTTACCATAGCTCTTTGCCAAAAACATTAGCCAATCAGGGAAGAGCGAAGAAATGAAGTTGCAGGAGAATATTTGTAGGTGGAGCAAGGTTATTAAGAGTATTTTCAAAATTTTAAGGTGCTCCTGTCCACTAAGTCATTGTCTTACATATTTAAACGAGTAATTCTTGTATATGTACTCCGCGCAACTTGGAAACGGCTCTAACGATTTCGATCAAATTTTGTATTCACATAGGGTTTTGCTTATTAAGTTTATGTATATAGTGTAATTCCTGAAAAACAGACGCGATTTTACGCGTAAGTCACCATTACTCTAAACCTTATTTTGATCATAATTTTTCTGTTAATGGGCCAATTTCAACAAACAACCCATGATATTAAAGATCTCGTCACGGAAACGCCTTCTACAATTAGGATGAAAATTTATATTTAGTTAACATTTTTCTTTTCAAGTTTATCTAAAAAATAAATTAAAAAAAAGCACGATTAAAAAAAAAAAAAGAAAGAAAAGAAAAGAAAAGAAAAGCCCAGCGAAGCTCGGTCCCTCAGTTACTGAATTTAATATCCTGAAGTCCTGGATGTTCCTAATACGAACATAACAACAAAATTGGAATGAAACAACGACGGATATTTAACCCTCCAGTAGGCGCGCGCCGTGGTAGAATATCGTAGTCGGGTGGGGCCTAGTAGGCCCACGCTATATATTTGTGCTTAAATGCTTTATTTAGCTTAAATATACATGGTTTTTATTATCGTTATCTTATTAAATACACCAAACACAAATAACATATAGTATCAGTACAGTATAAATTATAATTTGTTCCACGCTACATGGAAAAATCTGAGTGTTGCACTCACATGACTTTCTCTACTCTTGTATTAACCATTTTTACAAACTCTTATTCCTATATCTTCTTCGTGTTAGTTGACATAAGCATATGCAGAAATTACCTTATTGATAACTGAGGTCTGATGCACATTCCTCTCCTCTGGGTCGAAGACGTCGTCTTTAAGATCTATAAGATCTCGTCGCCAGTATATTTCCTATCCTGTGTTTGGTGTCGCAGTATCTAACTAGCTCTAGCAAGAGGTCCTAATATGCAAGGTATGCGTGAGTTGTGGCCGGAATGGAACCAAATACTTGAACTTTGTCACCCTTTGTCCGCCCAATTATGTATACGCGCCAGCTTACGTACAGGAGATCAAACAAACTTGCATGTGCACTGGCTGCGCGATTCAAGACGAATGTGTGTTGCGTTGCACGTGTCCGCGAAGGAAGCGATTTTCATTGGTCAACTTTTGAACAAGCCATGGCTAGAGATAATCAGCCCGCTGAACTCTCCAGGCTTTGCTCGCACAACAATTGCAATCTTGTTACTCATCTAATCCATTTCTGAGACTTCACTATATTCAGCTTTATTAACAATGTTCTCCCCTTAACTACTGATTGCAATCTCCTTTTACTTCTTTCTATTATTAATTACTTATGTTCACATAATTTCGGTTTCAGTGATGTCGGGGAATGACATTCTTGGACAAGAGATAGCAACTGTCACTTGTTTAAGGTACCTGAGGAAGGGGGGAAGGGAGTAGTTAAGAGAAGGGCTCGAGCGCAGTTGCGTTTTTCTTTTTTCTTCTTTTTACGTCCTCCAACGTTATGTCATATCGGACGGTGAATGACTGAAATGGGTGAAATGATGTCGTCTTGTCAGGATAAGGGAAAACCTTGCAAAAAACTTTATTCAGATAACTTACCCTAAGCGAGATTCGAACTCGCGACCTGTTGAACGTGATGCAGACGCGCTACAGAGTCGGGCAGTAGCGGTTTCGTCCACGTACTAATGATTACTGGAAATAAACCCGCGTTTATTTCGTTGACTCCATTTAGGTTGTTTTACAGATGCTAGCTCTTGGAAACAAGTTTGCAAGAGGAACAGAGCAACGCTTTACGTAAGTACACGGTGCCTTACCTAGTTAATGTATAAAACATCAGTGTTACCAACCAAGTGTATGAAATATTACAATCGAAAACAAGGTGAAACAATTCAGAGCTTAACAGGAGATACGTTGTTTCGTTTGAGCACCAGATTCAGTGTGGAAATACATTTCTCACGTAAAAGTGTCTTAATTTAAGAACAGGTTGTAAAAATCTTGCATTTCTCACTTACAAACCAATAGTTTTTACGCAATTTATATTATATATATTGATTTTTAGCCTATTCGCATTATTGTCTGCCATCACGTGGGGTAAAGAAGGCTAGAGGTCACCACCGACAACAGCACTACACCTGGAAAAACTTGCAAAAGAACCGTGTAATAAATAAATTAGCTATTTAGCTGTTAGGCTGCCCTTTGTCATTGTATTTTTAATTCTATAAAATATCTATAGTCAATATTATGTATTCCTTACATTTGCTCACATCATTGGTTGACAAAGAATTATTTATGCGAAAAGAAAATTTTTAGCAGTAACAACTTCATAAAACGAAATAAATTTCCATGTACGCAATAACATCAACTTCAATCCAATATTTTATTTTATGCTCGATCATAAACAAATGTATTAATTATAAGTCTGACAGCGATCACTTAATCGGCCTCCTTAAGTTCAAACTTTCATTGAATCCTGCCTCATGCATGTATACCTCTACTGACACTTAGGCACTGGTCTGGGCGCTCTGAGGCAAGATGAGTACCTAACCTCACTCTCTGTCTGTCTACTCCCTTGTGGGCAGGCGCTCTTTTTAGTAATCACCCACTAACATCAGGTTTGTACCTGACTCCACTTACCCCCACTCCTCCCTTCCACCTCGTAGCGTAGCTAGTGCATGGCAGGGGAGGCGATGTACATCCCTTTCGGATGATCGTCACCAGGTGTGGCGGAGGCGGGGCCACACCTAAAAAAAAAATAAAAAAAAAAATAAAAAAACTATAAAAAAGTACTGGTCTTCAACTAATCGCACAGTTCAATCTTCATTGAAGGACAGGTGTTCCACCAATCAGAAAATTCCCATGCAGCAATCGCAAAGTGCAATAATTCTGGAAACGCAACTTTAGAAAACGCTAAAATGTCGGACACTACTGCCAGTGAGATGCAACTTACTCAAAACACACAAATACAGCATCAACTTCCAAGAATATTGCTCTAAGCACAGTCCCGTAAATTAATTTCACTAATTGTACAATAACTAACTTATACATGAAATAAAGTTTCGTCTGAAGGCGAATATATTCAATTTGCCTTCCATTTTTCAATGTTACGTAGTATTCCAAGGTTATCTGTGACGTTCTGGAAATGAGTAGATCGTTTAGCGCCTGCGCAGAACTCCAAATATCAGCTGATGCAATGTGTAGGTCATTGTCCCTGATGAGTGGTGAGCATTTTACAATACTTCAACTATAAAATTAGGTAGGTATCTGGTGGGGCATAAATTGTCGTATGAAACTTAACTATGATGGTAATTAAGACGCTCATATGAAAATTAGGAAACTCGCGTCTTACTATGCTACTCAAAAAAATGCGAAGACAGTTTTAAAACAATGAATTATTTTCGTTAGTTAAGTATTTAATTATTTTATGTGAGGAACTGTTTGAGCTAGTACATTGAGGTTTTGCACAGGAATCGGGCCCTAATGACCTTGTCGATGGGCCCCTAAAACACCAGCACTGCACAGTCATGTTTTTATTTATATTAAGTGTGCCAATTTTCAAGTAAACGGATGTAAAATTGGAAAAAAAAAATCAGAATGTTCCTCCCAGTGTTCCTAAATGCTGACGCGATATATGCAAATATTGTGGAGGTACATTGAAGAAAAATTGTGAATATGTGGGAAGTAAATTTGCTATTTGAAGATGTTGCTCGAAGTTATATATTCATATTGAATAATCTAGAACTATGCATGTAAAATACAAGGCCGTTGCATGCGTGAAAATGTAAACAGACGCACAAACCTTCTGCTTGCTATACATACACTACCCGTGAAGGCCAGTAGAATGCCTCCCAAAGTTGCTGGGACTCCATAAATGGAAGTGAGTGTGCGGGTGTCAGTGGCATGATATATGAAGATAATTTAAGCTTATGAATTTTCGTTTCTTATTTTACAACCTTAACGTTAAACACTTGCACATAAAATTGCTTTGCATTTACGATCTACATCATATAAGTCATCTCTTGCTGCGGACCCACTGCAAGAGGGGCAAAGTTCGATGCCAGACGGCGAATGCCCGACATAATTCCAAAACCAAACAGTTCACCACTATCCACTGGACCACCACGTCTTCTTCTCTCGTTACTTTTGTATTTCTCCTCCTTTAAAAACCAACTTCGATAACTCTTCAGCTTTGCTATCCACACAGCTGAAACAGTTTTCACATATAATTATAAGACTAATATTTAACAGCACTCAGCCTAAGAATTTTCTGGTGCGTTCATTTAGAAACTGAACCAGAAAACAGCGAAAGTTACATAGATGAGGAATTATGCCAAGAATTTGGATGATTCTTACATCAATGAACAGCTGATAATTTCAAGGTGCTTAAATTAAGATCTTGAGAGGAAACATTGCGAAGTTTAGAGCTAAAAACTTTATGGAAGTTTTACAGTATACAAACTCGATATAAAGTTCGAACATCCTAACAAGGTAAACTATGTTTAATCAGAAATCAAGGAAAATACTATAGCATCTCAAATTTCAATAAAGATCTTACCCCATGTTTCTTCTAAACTGCTACCCTCACCACCATACTCTTTGGGAAGAAGCGTTACAGGTATATGGTCTTGAAGAGTAGTGGCTTCTTTGGCGTGTACGTGGATCTGCAAATAAAACGCCCGTCAGCTGTTACCATTGGGTGACAAAACACAAACATCTATTATTACTGCTTTATGTATAACACATTATGAATTTAATGCCCTCATTTACCTCCGTTTACTTCAAAACATAACTCATTTCACTGAGAAAGATTCAGTGGCAGGGGCAACACAACAAAGGACAGTCAGGGCACGGTTGCACAACAAAGGCGTTCAAGGTCAAGCTTTCCAACACCACTCACACGAACAAACACGTGACTCAACAACGATCAAACAGCAAGACAAAGGGTTTTCCAGAGCACTTGAGAGGTGTCCGGTATGTTTGTAGATGTTGCAGAAAGATCTGACTACGTCATCGCTGTATAAAAACTTGTGGAGCGCATGGTAGCAGGTTAAGGATAAACATATGTCACCTCAAAGTGGTTTTAATGAGTGTTGACTGATTGTATCATCGCAATTAGTCTTTGAGAGACAGACAAAGTAAAGAAAGACCGTGAAAGGACGAGTCAAGGCCGCGAGAAGAAATCAGTTGTGAGTTGTAATATCAAGAAAGGCTGTAGACTGCGTTAACATCAGTAGAACAGAACTGTGTTTTTGTGCACACGTTTAGAAGAAAATAGAGTGATAGAAAAATAAGTGGTATGGACTTATGTCATTCTTCCCTTAGTTGTCACAATATACATCTTAATGCATTTCTACTCGAAACACTTAACAATTTCAAGGAGAGTTTAATAGCATTCTGTGAGCTTCAAACAACCACATCAAATTTTTCAGATTGAAAAATAATGCTCCAATTGGAATTACGGAGGCATTTTATTAAAGCTAGTTTGATATCTTATATATTTCCCATTTTTATAGCGAGTTAAATGTTATTTTGAATAACATCCTTGTGAATAACTGTTATTTACTTCATTTATTATATTTTACATGCTTTAATTATTAAAACCTGAGATATCCTTTATCAATACAAATATAACGTAATTTTATAAATACGAGATACAAAATTATCACAATAGCAGCTTCACTGTAATACTCATGTATGTATTCTTTAAAGTTTGGATTCCCGAAGTTACTATTTTAATTATAACAAAAAGCATGATATTTGATGACTTAATAAAGTTCCCCAATCGATTCATTCCTGATTTCACCTCTTAAACATTTCCCACATACGGCTTGTGTGTTTGAAAACACCAAGTTTGATGGCATAAACAAATAATAATTGTCATCTAAAGGATAATTAAACCCGGGACATAAAGTACTTACAGTTGTGAGTCACCCTTGGGGTACTTATCTCTGATGTGAGATAAATTCTCGAAAACTAATGTATGTTTTTTAATTCACGAAAGTTTTCATGTACTTCTCCGTAAACATCTTTTGATTTTTCTGGAATAATAAACTCTCAGCAGTTTTGTCTTCGTTCAAAATGTCAAGCGGGATAGAATCCATATTTTCAATAATGTTATCATTACTTACATTTTCCTGTAAAAGTGTTGAAACAAATGAAACATCTGCTTAACAACTATATTACGTCATACATCTCTGATACATTACAATTTTGTATTTAGCAAATTTAGTAGTTATTTTCACGTGTTTTAATGCTACAATTGCATAAAACGTTGTATATAAGTTACATAAATAAGGACTCTGCTATCTCGGTTAATATGAAAAGAGAATAATTAGCTTTTATAATAAGATTATTTAAATAAACTTGTATGACTGTAACATTAAATTTGAGGTTAGTGTTACTATAAGGATAGCAGGAAAGGATTGCAAGCTATATTACAGGCCCGAGTCCGAATGTCATTTGGTACGAGTTACCTAGATCGGGCTTATCCTGGATTTTCCCATGTCCTCTTGTTCACATTTGAACATTAATGTCACGCATTTGATTCACTGCCTCTATAAATTTGTGTTTTAAAATGAAGAGTATATTGTTTTAAAAGGGAGTACAAATTCTTTGAATTGGTGTCTAAATTTTTGTGACAACATGCTCATAAATAGAAAGAGCTTTGGCTTGCACGTAACTTTCATGATGAAATGATGTACCTGAAATCGGTCATAAGTTTACAATTAAAATCCTTGTTCACCAGAAACTGCGCGTATTCTATTTTTATTTTTTGTGCTAAAGCGTAAATAGGAAAAAAGCTTGAAGTTCCCTAAACTTTACTAATATTAACTTAAAATCACGGAAAACTTGACCAAAGTTTCTTCTACAAAGATACAAAAAGTTACAAAGAAGGGTGTCAAATCTCGAAATCTGGACTAACTATACTTACAATCTCATATTCCTATATTTTCTACGTGTTAGTTGAGTTAAAGACTTCCAAAAATTATCTTATTGCTTATCTCCTTGTAGGTACAAGTGGAATATGGGAATACAGCATCGCCTTTGAGCGATAGTCAAATCTTATAAACCTTTCAAGTTCCGTTCTCTTTGCACACTTAACATATAAACAGATGAATAGAGATATTCCATTTGACAGAAGTATAAATTGTCCAAAAGTTACACAAATAACAAGGAATGTATCCGAAATGGTTCACTCTACAAAAAAATTTATTCAGACATAAATTGTGTATTTTAGCAAGATCTACTTTTTTGTATAGTAAGATTTTGGCTATCTCTTACCGTTTGTGTTATTCAAAAGTCATCCAGAGTAAACAGGACTGCATAGGTTATAGCCAGATAATTCAAAGTATACATTTCCTGTGTCATCAAAATATCTCAAACATATGTTATTTTAATCAAAGTCCTTAGAGCCATTTTCAAGAAAATCAAAATGTTCGAAATATTTTGCATGTAAAGGGTAATCTAGATTGGGATTATTTTCTTCAAAGTCTTCATGTAGCATCCTTGAAAGACATTAAACTTAAATACCAATTTTGGTTTTTAACCGACTTTTCGTTTTTGAGTTATGCTGTCCACGGACTGACACACACGCACACACGCACACACGCACACACACAGCGTGTCTGCCTCACGTTCAAGAGGTTGCGAGTTCGAATCTCGCTTAGGGTGAGTTATCCGGGTAAGGTTTTTTCCGAGGTTTTCCCTTATCCTGAGAAGACGAATGTCGGGTAACTTAAAGCTCCATGGACCTCGGGCTCATTTGAGCATCATTTCACCCGTTTCATTCACTCACCGTCCGATATGACGCAACGTTGGAGGACGTTAATAAAAAAAAAAAAAAAATAAAAAAAATAAATAAAAAAAAAACACACACACACAACCTCGACATTGCATTTTTGGGTGGAATACAATACTACCCCTACTTACCAGTAGAGAAGATAAAAATGCGTAATTTTTCAGCTAGTTGAAGACATCAAGGAAATCCAACCTAACTTTTGTAAGTGAATATTTTTCTGAATCAGTTATAACTGCAATCTCTAAGACCACAAGCGGTTTAACTTACCCTATCTGCTATTTTTGGTGGCATTACGTACTTCAGCATATTCACTATGACGTAAGCATAGGATGGTATGTTGATCAGGTGTATTGCTTTAATTCTTGTGCTATAGGCTTTCTGAAAACAAATCCATTAAAATAGTTACAACAAAATTATCCTTTAAAATAATAATAATGATGATAGTACTCACAGTGATAATAATAGTAATAGTAATAATAATGATATAATATAATAATGATATAACAATATAACAGTAATAATAATGGTAATGGTAATAGTGGTAATAATGTGGTGGTGGTGGTGGTGGTGGTGGTGGTGGTGGTGGTGGTGGTGGTGGTGGTGGTGGTGGTGGTGGTGGTGGTGGTGGTGGTGGTGGTGGTGGTGGTGGTGGTGGTGGTGGTGGTGGTGGTGGTGGTGGTGGTGGTGGTGGTGGTGGTGGTGGTGGTGGTGGTGGTGGTGGTGGTGGTGGTGGTGGTGGTGGTGGTGGTGGTGGTGGTGGTGGTGGTGGTGGTGGTGGTGGTGGTGGTGGTGGTGGTGGTGGTGGTGGTGGTGGTGGTGGTGGTGGTGGTGGTGGTGGTGGTGGTGGTGGTGGTGGTGGTGGTGGTGGTGGTGGTGGTGGTGGTGGTGGTGGTGGTGGTGGTGGTGGTGGTGGTGGTGGTGGTGGTGGTGGTGGTGGTGGTGGTGGTGGTGGTGGTGGTGGTGGTGGTGGTGGTGGTGGTGGTGGTGGTGGTGGTGGTGGTGGTGGTGGTGGTGGTGGTGGTGGTGGTGGTGGTGGTGGTGGTGGTGGTGGTGGTGGTGGTGGTGGTGGTGGTGGTGGTGGTGGTGGTGGTGGTGGTGGTGGTGGTGGTGGTGGTGGTGGTGGTGGTGGTGGTGGTGAATAGCTGTCTCTCTGCGACTGCTGCACCTATATGATGGCCTTGAAGAAAACTTTCTTACACTCTTGAGTAAGATGCTGTACACGATTTGAAAATAGACAAGTAAGAAATTAATGAGTGCTGTCAAGGAGAAAAGACATTTACCACAGCGCATACTTCCAGTTTCTTCATGATTGGGAGCGATATCTGTGTGACGTGACCTAGGGCGAAGTTTCGGAAGTCCATAATGATGATATCAGAGGTGCAGTAATCTTCACACATCCGTATATCCTGTACCATGAACATCATCTTCATGATGTGAAGTATATTGCAGTTGCCCGGGTCTGGATCCAAACATCCCAGGGCTATAATTCGCTCGCACTGCGGGGTCAACTCTGGCAGCGGACAGCAGTACCTGGACAAAGTCAGTTCCTATATAGTGGGTTAGTATTTATGTACATATTAATAACAAATTTTTGTTAAAGGTTTTTAATCTTGAAGGCTGATTTTTATTAATTCTGGCCTCTGTTGAAGAATGTGGAGTTAGATTTTGGCTATCACGTATGAGAAAACTGTAATAATGCTATAAAATTGTCATGTTTACATAATATTAATGCATTTTAATATATTCATTAAGATATTTACAGCTATACTAATAACCTCTAAACTGTTTACAAATGTATGAAGTAAACAAAAGAAAACAGCACTCATTTGTTCATAGGCCGAATCACAATTTAAGTTCAACATATGCCAAGTCTTACGGAGTCATTTTAAGTACTTCTAAACTACTCGATCCTTCCACAGTCCATCATGCTGAATCACTTTACGATCTATTGCAGTATATATTATGCGGGAAGTTTAAAACCAGGAGACTTTATGAATTACGCAAAAAAAATTGGTGATAAAAGAAAACGGGGTACAATATGCAAACTAACATACAGATGGCATTGTATTAGTTATTTACGTAAGCAGTGTGTAATCTAATGAGTAATAAATTTGCTAAATGTAAAATTGGCTGGCCCCGGTACAGCACCTGCTTACTGTGCAAGGGGTCCTAGGTTCAATTCCCGGCTGGGAGGTTGTGAATTTTTCTCTACCCTGAATTATTCCCAATGTTCCCCAGAGTCTGGAAGTATGACTGAGAGTGTGAATGTGTGCGTGTTTTTAACGTATAAAATACCTAAAGACTGAAAAGTTACCGTTAATCATGACCATCTATAAGCTTTCCCATATAAACAAAGTGCGCATGCGCATCTCTCTCAGCCGAATCCTCTCTTAGACTAATACAATGTGTGATAGTAAATTCGATAATCCATTCTCTTACCCTACACTTACGATGTGTTCAAACCAGTCGCTGGACGTATCTCTTTTGCAGAATAGATCAGGAGCTGCAGTTCTGATAGTATAATACATATCCAATGAATTTTTTGTTTTCTCCAAGTCATTTTTGCAACGAATCAACCACCTCTCCAATCTTTTCTCATCTGAAACACAAAAGACAACATATCGTGTTAAATCGTTGTTTAAAACTGAGGCATGATCTATAAGGAAGCATCATGATTACCTATTTTTGATTAGCTTTGTATACGGTAATCTGTAACGGCAACTTTAACGAGTGGAATAGTAAGAAAATGGAAGATGCGCAGTCGATATGCGCACTTTTCACTGACGCTAATACTAGCAAACACATGAAGTGCCTTCATAATTTCCACCTCTTCCTTTTTCTCATTTCTCATGTGTTATGTTTACCTACTTGTTTTAGGGCGATCGTACAGGTAAATCTAAAACGGGGATTTTAACGAGTGGATAGAAAATGCGACTAGCAGAGAATATCCAGTCAATATTAAGAGTATTTTTTATCGAAGCTCAACTTAGCAAACATCTGAATCATGGTACTCTTCTTTTTCTTCTTCCCCTGTTCCTCCACCTCCTCTCTTTCCTTTTGCTTTCAGGTCCGGATTTGTGTCGATTACGTCTGTGATCTTTCTTTTTTTGTGCATTTATTACGTATGTTATATATATAAATTGTTTTACTATCCAAAATTACTGTACGTGCTTTCCATTCTGTGGCAATGATTATTTTGTTGCTTTAACGACAGCATTTAGTTCAGAAACAAGCGTCACTGAATTAAATTTCATGTAAGTGTTGAACACAGTGACTGCTTGGCAACCATATACCTTATATGTGGAGCTATGAATCTATATTATAAGGAATACTTCAAATAAAAGCCAGTCAGGTGCTAAAATATGCCATTGAAAATTAATTGCATTACCAGTAATACCTCTGACAGGTGTGTCCATTCCACTTACGCACAGTTCATTATTAAATGATTCTCTACGCTATCGAGTTCAAATCAAACATATCTACGAATGCCTCCTCATTTCGCCAGAAGTGCAAGTCACAAACACAAATCTCCTTTAAAAATGCAACTACTGTAGCCTTTTCCTTTCCTGATCGGGGTATCTACTCAAAGATCTTCTGGATTTTTGGTGAAATCTCAACACCCAATTTTTGGGTGGAACACAATACTTCCTTCTACTTTCCAGTAAAAATGCAGACATGAAAAGTATAGTTAGTTGACACAGGCAGTGAGATAGTGAATGTGAGACAGCTGTGCGTGTATGTGTCGTCGTTATGGGTACGTCCCTCGTGAAGAAGATTCGAGGAGCGTCGAGTAATTGTGACATCGTAGTTAGTGTGTGAAAGGACTTAACCGTGTTTAAGAGAAGCAAAAGTTGTGAGTTGTGACTAGACTGTGTTAACGACAGGAAGTTTGTGTATTTGTGGTCTCTTTGGAATATATATTTTAATATATTATCTTTTCCAGCTATTGTTTTGGCAGCGTACCTAAAATGTTCCATAGGATGAAGTTTTCAAAATTTTGATAATATTAAGTATTATTCTGTTATAGAGAAGTTCTCAAAGCAATGTTGGGAACAGGAATTTTAATGATTTGACTTCTTAAATAAAAATGGTTAACTTTGAAAATATATTTTTTCGCCGCTTTTATAGTTTTATAGAACTTTATTATAATTCACCAACTGGTAAATATTAAACATACAGAACAATCCGTCCAATTAGTAGATTACAAACCCTCTGGTTCCATATTAGGAGCAGTAGGTTTCCAGGAAACGCAGCATTCTTCTCTACAAGTGCTTTGCTCATAATAAGCCACGCAGAACCATATAAGCAATGTGCATACCCTGCCTTAGGTTTCCTGGCGTATTTTTCTGTTATACGTTCACAACATTAATGTTCAAAATTATGCTTATTGTACTCTGGTAAGTACAGAAGAAGTTAACAATATGGAATGAACCTTCACTGCTAAATAAACTACTGAAAAGCTTAGCTTTAGACATCAGTAACATAAACAAGCGAGACTCATTCTAGTGCATTGCTTCCAATGCGCGCGCACATCGTTGTGTGCAAAGCAAAAGCAACAGCTACTCTGTTTCAATGTTTCTCGCCAGCATACATATATGACAAGTGTGTGTTTGTGTGTGATTCTAAACATGTATCACTGGACCATTTTGAGAAACACCAAGAGCATTAACCTTCGCTCCTTTCCCCCTTATTGTTGTGTTATCAAGCTACCACGCAGTGCGATAGCTAAGCTGAAGAATACACCAAAAGAATTCAGAAAGGATATAGAAATCCGCCGAAGACTCCTTGGTGCTCTTTGTGGAATTCTCTCTACTACACTCAGACTTTTCGATAAAAGAACACGATAATTTGCATTAGAATAAATAATTAAACGAGGACAAAGCAAACAGCAAGTTATTTTTCTTTCTTTCTAAGTTTAAGGATTCGACAATGATTAAAATCTATAAATGACCTGTAATTTACTGTATTTCATTTGATTTGTTATTATTATATACGGAAAAAGATCTCCCAAGCCCATTTTGTTTTATACTAATGGAAGTGAAGTTACTCCAAATGCTTAAAGTGATATACTTTGATAAATATGCATTTCTTCTTCATACTCGTATTTTGGCAAGTGTTTTCTTTATATTTCACCTGTGTCTAATCCAACTATAGGAATGAAAAATGAATGTCAAAGCTGACTTTCTAAGCAGGGAGACAGTGCCTTTTGTGGCTTGAAACGTAATATCGTAATCTTACCACACTTGTCTGGTAGATGTGACTCTGACCGCAACCAGTGCTTCAATTCCCTCACAGCTGCCTTAATGGTTGCCTCGTCCACACCAAGTTCTGAACGCACTCTTTCGATTGTTTCCGGGTCTACAGCAGACGCCATGATTACCTAGATAAAAGAAATTACGTGTGTCTATATTTACTCAAGGAAAACCACGTTGTTGTGTACATATATTATTCTGCTAATGTTACAACATACTCATTATAAAGGCGTAGTCTTAGCCTTGCTCATTGAGAAGAATCTGCTTTTAATATTATCGTTTGCTATTTACATCAAAGAGGTATAGTTGAAGAGATAATTAAGAATGTGGTTAGGTGGGAAAAATATTGAGGTTATGTTACATTAACATTTCCAACAAGCTATGTAAGTTAAGGACATATCGTAATTAAAGTTATTGATGTACACATGAATATAATTTACCCCTCTATCTGCTGTTTTTAGATTATGTGAAAGAATATGATCGAGTAAATAACCATAAACCATGGAATATATTGAGATATGTTATAGTTTAATTTATGCTATTAAATTTTTGCATGACAAAAGACAAACTAAAATGCAAAATAACTAATATAAATGAAATTTGTGCACATTAAGTACAGGATTGCGACAAGGCTGTCTATTATTTTACTCGACACATATACAAGATCCAAGACCGAGCCAAGAGGCATAAACATAGTAAGAAATAAGGAGATTAAATCTATTTTATTTGTGGATGACTAGGTAGTGTTAGCCAGTAAAGAGAGCGACTTCCAATATAATGTAACCAAATTGATACAGATAATCAAAGGAAACATCCTGTAACAAAAGAAAAGTAATGATAACGGAAGGTAAAATAATGAGGAGAGCAAAAGTTTATAGAAGGCAAAATGTAGAACAGGTGAAAATTTTGAAATACGATGCAATAAACGAATTGTAAAATAAACTTAGACTTAGAGGAAACATACAGCAATAAAAACGGACAAATGGAGTCATAAGGAAACATTTTGAAAGAAATATGAAAAGGATGTACAGATAACAGTTCAGTCTTTCAAAACTTGTTCTGTTAATACGACAGTGAAACATGGACCTTGAGAGTTCAGCATTGGAGAAGCATAAAAGCTATTAGAATTAAAATTATTTTGTGCTTAATAAGTTTCTAGGGGCCAAAATTAAACAAAATGCAAAAAGAATTTTTTTCAATCTTTTTTTTTTATTGTAGGGTGGCTTTCTATAACATTTAAACAACTACAAATTTTGTTAAGTGGGTCAATATGTGTTAACTATCAAAAGAACAATAGTATTCAAAATTCACAGGGATTATATTAAGTTTTCATGGCATTCTTAATCCAACCATCGGTACAAATTAGACAGAAAAAAAAAACTGCTCTGTTGCAGTCACATGACTTTCTCTACTCTTGTACTAACCATTCTTAGAAACTATTATTCCTATATCTTCTTTGTATTAGTTGAGATAAACATTTGTAAAAATTATCTTATTACTTATTTCCTTGACGTACAAGGGGAATATTATACAGTTGGCTTTGTGCGATAGTCAAATATTTTAAAGCTTTGAGATTCTGTTGTCTTTGCACACTTAACATATAAAAAAATGAGCAACGATGATCCATTTCACGAAAGTTTTAAGTTTTCCGAAACTCGCACACATAACAACGAATATCTCCGAAATGGTTCGCGCTACAAGAAAATTTATTGAGACATAAATTGTGTATTTTAGCAAGATCTACATTTTTTGTACAGTATAATTTTGTCTATCTCTAACGGTTTACCAGTTATGCAAAAGTCGTCCAGTGTAAGTACGAATACAGGGGCTATAGCTAGAAAATTCAAAATATACATTTCATTTGTCATCAAAATATCTCAAACAGTGCTGTTTTGGATTCAGGCAACCTCAAAACACATTTCCGATGAAATCTCGACATCGAATTTTTTAATGGAATAGTATACTTCCTCTACTATACATAGTACAGAAACTAAAAATAAATACAAATTTGTAAGCATAAAAATATAGCGCGGGTCTACTAGGCCGCACGTGATTACGGAGGGTTAAATGAAAATGTTACACGTATAATACTATAATATACAGACTATATGTGATACAAGTTGTACTCTGATTTGAAGTTAAGTGCAACGCTCTTAAAGAGAAAGCTGAATGAGACTGAAAGTTCTTACTTTGAGATGTGTGTTGGTCTCACATGAAGAGATTGCCTCGCCTCGCCTCCTCTTGTCTTGTCTTGCACTGCGCTGATATAATGTCGAACCGTGTCAGGAGAGATCTACAACCTCACGTGTGTAAGCTCCAAGATTCCCAAATGGAAGGAGATAATGTGAAGAGGAAAGAGACAGAGAGGAGGGGAACATTGGCCTTGCATAACCACCAAATCGTTACGTGAAACTAGGAAATAATTGATACTTTATAGAATATAATCAAGTTTCGCAGACAGCTTGCATCCGCTGCACTGTCACGCAAAGCATTTGTTACAGACCTCTGGTGCAAAAACCTAAGCACCGCTTTTCTTCCATCAAAAATTCGATGTCGAGATTTCACTGGAAATATGTTTTGAGGTCCCCTGAGTCCAAAAGAGAGCATTTTAGAAAAAGGTGTGTGTGTGTGTGTGCGTGCGTGTGCGCGTGTGTGTGTGCGCGTGTGTGTGCGCGTGCGTGTGCACGTGCGTGCGCGTGTGCGTGCGCGTGCGCGTGCGCGTGCGCGTGCGCGTGTGCGTGTGCGTGTGCGTGTGCGTGTGCGTGTGTGTGTGTGTGTGTGCGTGTGTGCGTGCGTGTGCGCGCGATAGTCAAATGTTTTAAAGCTTTGAGATTCCGTTCTCTTTGCACACTTAACATATAAAAAATGAACAACGATGATTCATTTCACGAAAGTTTTAAGTTTTCAGAAACAGACACAAATAATATGAAATATTTTCGAAATGGTTCGCTCTACCTAAAAGTTTATTGAGAGATAAATTGTGTGTTTTAGCGAGATCTACATTTTCTGTAGAGTAAGATGTCTATCTCTTACGGTTTACCAGTTATTCAAAACTCATCCAGACTAAACAGGACTACATAGAATATAGCCAGAAAATTAAAAATATACATTTTATTTGTCACAAAAATATCTCAAATATATGACATATTCAAAATCGTTAGAGCCATTTTCAAGAAAATCAAAATGTGCGAAAAATTTACCATGTAAAGGGTAGTTTAGAGTGGAGCTATTTTCTTCAAAATCTTCGTGTCACATCCTTGAAAGACAGTAAACTTAAATACCAACTTTGGGTTTTAACCCAATTTTCGTTTTTGAGTTATACTGACTCACACAGACTGGCACACGCAGGGACGTTTTTCTAAAAATGCTTGTTTTTGGATTCAGGGGTCTCAAAACATGATATAGAATTTTTGAGTAGAATACAATACTTCCTCTACTTACCAGTTGAGAAAGTAAAAACGAAAAGTCGGTTAAAAACCACAGTTGGTATTTACGTTAAATGTCCTTCAAGCATACAACATGAAGATTTTCAAGAAAATCGTTCCACCCTAACCTATCTTTTACATAGAAAATTTTTCGAAAATTTTTATTTTCTAGAAAATGTCTCTAACGATCTTAATTGAAATGCCATATATTTAAGATATCTTTATGACAAATTAAATATATATTTTCAATTTTCTGTCTATTCTGACCTTTTAGTGTAACCGTGCCAAGAATACGTAATTTCCAATAGGATGGACCATCTGTGTCATTGACTTAAAGATTTAAGCCTCCGTTGGCCGCCAAGGGCCTGAGAAAGCCCTAGGTTTACTTAAACGTTCTAGTTTTCGAATGAACTCGCCTGTGCAATCGCATCTACAGTAGTCTTATCCCGTTATTCTATTGTTTGCTAGAGCAACAACCATATCTGTTTATTTCTTTAGCTCCAACAATGACTAATCGGCAGTTACGTGTCGCAGAGATCAACCATACTCTACGCGCCTACTTTCATTATATATTACTGATGACACGTTCATCGTTGTTGCTGAAACCTTAGGATTGAAGTTAACTTAAATCACCGGAGTTTCTGGTATCATGTTTTGTCACTCATAATTTCATTTACTCCATTTGTTATCTTGAAGATACAGACGGGACATTGTACCCTGATCAGCGGCGGTCTGCAGCTTTGATATCAACAAGAGATAACAAAAGATACACAATTTCGTTGTTGACACATGTATTTCTTGTTGACCAAGCCTTACTGCGAGAAGTCTAAAATATTTGAGGAGATGAGGTACCCGATTACTGATTAATAGGGCCCAGAAGTTCATGCCCTAAAAAGCTATGAGATATGCATGCATATATGCCAATAAATATAATATTCTCCATTATAAACAAAGTGAGATAAAATTGCACTTAAAATCTATTGTTGCGAAGTAGAACTCGCTGACTGTCTGTCCAAAAGAAGCAACGAATTACAGTTCACAACAGTCACGTGACGGAGGTTTTCAAACTTGAAAGAACCCCTATTGTCTCATTAGATGGACTTGTATCTTCAGAAACTCTTCTTTTCATCACAGGATAATACTGGCGCAACCTAAATGATGGTAACTGGTTCGCAGTAAAAGGCAGTTAAAGTTAGGTTAGGTAGTGTTTCCATTTTCAATGTCTCCAGCTTTATATATATGTTCAACTCCAGGTTTTTTTCTTGAATTTGTTCGTCAGTATTTGTCCTACACAACCGGAAACAAAGTAAGTTAGGTGTCGTTTTGTTTCTTGAAATACTTTACTTGCTTTATGGCAAGGCCTACTGTTTCTCAAGAAGTCATAACTTTAGGTGTCCCGGGAAAATATGCAAGAGGAAAAGAAATGATTCCTGCTTATTAAGGGAACCAACTTTACATTTGTAAATAGTAATAAATCAACCTTCCGAATCTGTTGTTTCATACAATCAATAAATTAATTTTCCAGTTTATCTTGCATTCTTGATACAATATAAGTTGATATAAGTTTTTCGTAAAGCGCTTGCGTCAGATACATGGTATGCCTGGTGCTAAAAATGATATACATAAATCGGAAGAAAATTGATCTAATAGTTTGTTCCCTAAACATTGCCCCAATTGTTTTTGCTTAGGCTGCTGTTTTTTTTTTTTTTTTTTTTTTTTTTTTTTTTTTTTTTTTTTCCCGACGTGTTTACTAGCACCTCAGTTCGGAGTTGTAACATTTCCAATCTTGCATGGTAAAAAAGACGATTTTACACCACAAAACATTAAAATGATAGACATATATTTTTATCAGAAAAACCAAAATTTGCATTTATATACAACATCAAATTGAATTTAATAAGTTTATTAACTGATGAATGGTGCACATATATTATCGGAATTGTCATTAAATCAGAGGTTTTTTTTTTATTTTGATTTGGTTTAAGGGCGCTCAACTTCTAGGTCATCAGCACCCTTAAAAGATTCATGGCAATAGCCAGATATAAATTTCACTCAAAAAATAAAAATACTAGCAACAAGAAAAATATACAAAGGTAAAAAGCAGTGGCAATAGCCAGATATGAAACAAGGTGATAAATATGTATAAAATCAGAAACAGATAATTAAAAATTTTAAACCCTCAAAAAATCAGAGGAAAAATATATGCAAATGCATGAACTATTACTAGTAAGTAGAGGAAGTATTGTATTTTAGTCAAAAATTCGATGTCGATATTTCACCAGAAGTATGCTTTGAGGGCCCCCTGAATCCCCCCCCCAAAAAAAACGCATTTTAGAAAAAAGCGCGCGCGCGTGTGCGCGCGCAGCATAACTCAAAAACGAAAAGTCGCTTAAAACGAAAGTTCGCATTTATTTTTAATGTCTTTTAACGATGCGACACGAAGATTTTGAAGAAAATTGCTCTACTCTAAACAACCTAAATGCAACATTTTTCGAACATTTTGATTTAAGATATTTTTGCGACAAATTAAATGTATATTTTGAATTTTCTAGCTGTGCCCAATGTAGTGCTGTTTACTCTGGATGACTTTTGCATATTTGGTAAACCGTAAGAGACAAAATCCTACTACACAAAAAATGTAATCTCGCTAAAACACACAATTTATCTTAATGTTTGTTTTCTAGAGTGTACCATTTCGGAGATATTCCTTGTTATTTCTGTCACTTTCGGAAAACAAATTTTCATGAAATGCAAATTCACTGTTCGTTTTCTTATATGTTAACCATGCAAAGAGAACGGAATCTGAAAGCCTTAGACTTGAATATCGCTCAAAGAGAGAGAGATAGGAGAACTACCTCTAATACCTACTTCTAAGGGACCAATAGCAACAAAAACATTTCTTAGCATTAGTAAACAAAATTTGAATGTTTATACGCTACAGATGTTCAGTACAACAACTACTTTACCTTTGTGGTTTTATACACTTGCTTTCACCATCAAATAAGACACTAGCTGCTTATCACTATACAAAACAGTAATGTTGATCAAATAAAACAATCACTGAAGACGCACAGTTCACATTTCACAATACTTACTCTAGAGTTTTAATTCAACTGATTTGTATCCGTTAGTAACCGCAGGATACATCATAATGTGACGTCATAGTGCACCTTATCGCTGAATCAGGTCATCACATATCGAAGGTCAAGTTTGAACCCGTGACCTTTGGAACCAGAGGGTAGCAGGTTACCCTGAGACCACGGAGAATATTTGACGATTTACAATGCTGGCAAAAAAAAAAAAAAAAAAAAAAAAAAAAAAAAAAAAAATTAACCTTTAACAATATGTTAAATGGTTGTTACATCCAGTAAGTGTATTTTTCAGACATTCGTATTCGTTTTAATGATTTAAAAGACAATATACTGGAGTATGTTAATGGTTAGTTCGTCAAAATTGGACCAATGTTTTTGGAGCTATGTTGAAAATACGTTTTGATGAAATGTGACTTTTACGGTAAAAGTATTTGTCCCGGGTGAACGGTCGAAGTGTCATCTGGTGCGCCTCTAAGAGAGCTTCAAATCCATGGTTCGTTTGTTGAGATTGGATTTCTGGGGTTATTTGGGAAATAAGTTTTGGTTGAAATGTAACTACGCAGCAGTTAATGAGGGTTGAGTGAGTGTATCGTTTAAGCCAGTTGTTTAAGACCTAGAGAAAATGAAGAAAAACAAAAGGAGATGATTCAAGGTTATGAGAGGAAAACAGTCGCGAGCTGTAATATCACGAAACACTACAGACCAGCGTTTCTCTAACTATGGGTCCCGAACCACCGGTGCGTCGAGGGCGATGTTTTGGTGGGTCGCGAAACGACCTCAAAACGCTTGCTGAATTAGAATATGATGGTATTTTAAATTAGCATGCATATGATCATACTACATTTACTTTTTCATGAGTGGTTAGATTGTACTAATTTAACTTATGGGTCACGTGAAGTTTAATAGTCTTCAAAGTGAGTCAAAGTTTGAGAACCACTGCTATAGACTGTGTTACCGTCAGTGAAAGAGAACTGTGTATTTGTACGGAAGGTTTGGAAGAAAATAACGCGAAAAAAGAGCCGTTTTTGTTACATGGTGTCAGGAGTGGGATTCGTCGAACTGTCGCTTTTGTTACAATATAAAGGTACGACTTGCTTCAGCCTGCTGCACTCTACGACTCAACAAAACACCAAATATTTTTTTCTCGCGAGTGTACAACGAATCTAGCACACTGTACTCAGACTGCAAGCGGGAATGAATAGTTGACTACAAAGTCGACGGAGAGCAAGAAAATTCCAAGGCCTCTTCGCTTCTTTCAGACAATAGCCTTTCTGCTTTAGGCGCTCTCGTGCGTGACGGCGTTTTAAGCTCCGTTCAATTCCGTTTTATCCCAGCAGATGTCTCTGTATGTCCTTAATTTTCTTAATTTGTTCATTTCTATCTTCTCTTTTCTCGCGTACTCGTACCCGATCGCGCATTCGTGCGAAAGAATTTCATTATAGCAGCTTCACTTCTCCAGACTCTCGATTACCCATGATTCCCTCCTAATGGTATTTTGTCTTGCCTTCTTCCTTCTTTATACACTTAGCAGCTATCTCCTCCCCCTTAATTTAAATTTTATGATGTAGCTTTTACGTTGCGCTGCGCTGTAAAGCTTGCAACCCTGTTAACGGCCAGGTACTGGCCTTTTGAAATACCTAACTCTGTAAACTAAAACACCGTCGTTTTACTGATGCTCTCCTTTTTATTGCGTAGAAGCATACTATCAAGTGCAAATTTTAAGAGGTGTTTTACTTTCTGTGCCGTTTACCAAAAAATGTGATATAAAGTTTCCAACTATAACAACTTTTGCCAAACTCCGTAAATGAAAAGGAATTTGGTGTGTGGCATTCTCAAAACTTGAGATGCGAGCTTCTTCTAACGCTTGGTACTGATTAAAAAGGTTACATTACTTTCTCTACTGGTAAGTAGCGCAACTATTGTATTCCACCCAAAAGTTCGATGTCGAGATTTCACCGGAAATATACGTTTTGAGACCCCCGAATCAAAAAAAAAAAAAAAAAGCATTTTTAGAAAAAGGTTCGTGTGTGTGTTTGTCTCTGCGTAGAGCATAACTCAAAAACGAAAAGTCCGTTATAAACCAAATTTGGTGCTTCAAGGGTGCGACACGAAGACCTTGAAGAAAATAGCCCCACCGTAAACTACCCTTTCCATTGAAAATTTTTATTTTCTTGAAAATGCCTCTAACAATTTTGATTAAAATGTCATATGTTTGAGATAATTTTATGACAAATGAAATGTATACATTGAATTTTCTGGCTATAGTCTATGTAGTCGTATTTACTCTTCACGGCTTTTGCATAACCAAATCATACTATACAAAATATGTAGATCTTACTATGTCGGAATAAACCTAACTAATAAGGCAGGTTTTATGACTTTGGTGTACAAATTAGTGAAAGCGCACAGTGTAGAGGTCAGCTAAGAGCAATATATCTTTGAATTTTGTGGACAGCGGGAAGATGAAAGGTTTTCGTATAATGAAACGATCAAGAGGCCTTAAGGGACACTGGGAGTGAAATTTTGGTCCAAAAGTCGAAAATTGTGCTTTTGCCTTAAAATGTTCCTGGAACACCTGTGCATTTGGATCAGCTAACATTTTTCATATCTCCCACTCCATGTGGTCATTACGGCCCTTTCAAATAGCGCTCTTCTCTTAACGTACACAGCATGTTCCTATATAAAAGCCTGTTTTTCTCAAAACTACATTTCTGCACATTCCAAAAGAAGCTCGCGCCTGAGTTTTGCTTCAAATTCAATGAAAATTTCCAAAAGTATTCATAAATAGCAGCTAAACAAAACTATGCTTCAATATTGATGTTACCATTAACATGGATTCCAAAAACGTTTTTTTTTGTATGAAAAAATCAATAACTTTGAAGATTAAATTTTCTTTGTTATTAAAAAAATATTTACAGCATAATCAGCAAACGTATTTGAAATATCTCTTCATACAATTGTTACCCATGTTTTAGAATATCAGTTCTGCCAATATAAATGAATTTTGGAAAGTCAATAGACGCGAGCTCTATTTTGAAGATGTGCCTATTAAATTCACAAAATAATTCATATATCATAAACGAATAATTCAATTTTAATGAAATTTGGTGTACCGCCTATTCTCATACAAACACTAACACAGTAAAAATTTTAGAAAAATCTATCAGGAAATGTGGAACTTTCAAATTTCACTCCCAGTGTCCCTTAAAGTTCTCAGAAACTGCTACTGAGGCCAAGAAGATCCCATGTATGGTGCTGGGGAATTATAAGTTGATTGAATTTAGGAGAAGTGCAAAAAATATAGTTAAACTTTAAAATCCATTTTTCCGAAATCCTGTTTTTCAGCATTTTTCACAATTTAAAGTGCTCTTTTAAACTTTATAAGTTGGTAGTTAGAAGCTTTGAGGAGAATTTCAAAGAAATTATTAAATAATTCAAATTATAAATATAGAGGCAACAGAAAGCCCGGCCCCCTGAAATAACTATGTTAAATTATAGGCAGCGTAGTCTGACTTCTTCTGTTCACGTATAATGTAACGAAGCAGGAAGAAGTAATTTTGATCGACATTATAATGAGACATAACCATGCACCCAAAAAGTAAGTAAATGTGAAGTTTTGTGATATGCATAAAAACGAACCATAACGTTAATAAGTGATAGACATCAATCGTGTACGCCGAGATTAGAAAGGAACGTTGACTTATGACAATTATTGGCTATACCTAGCCATTTTGTTTGTTAGTGGCGAACCCCGACATTTTTGGCGAGAAAATTGTATTTCATGAGAAGGACAGTTAGGAGTTTATAAATTCCGGAAAACATTCATTAAAAGAATGTTTCTTTCTGTCTCTTTGGCGGGTGTATATCGGAAGACTGAATGTAATGATGCTCCATGGAGCTTTAAGTTACCCGACATTCTTCTTCTCAAGGTAGGGAAAACCTTACCCAGATAACTTATCCTAAACGACATTCGAACTCGCGCTCTCTTGAACGTTAGGCAGACACGCTACCGAGGCGGGCTGGTGTTCTAGCTCCTCGTCTTGTTGATGGTGCTACTCCTGATGTACTTGGTCTTGTTTCTCCTCGTCCTGGTGCTACTCCTGGTGTTCTTGGTCCTGGTGCTATTGCTCCTACTCCTGCTGGTGTTTTTTTTTTATTCCTTTTTACTTTTTACTTTGGGCTTGAACTCGGGTCCTCTCGCTCCGCAGTTGGTCACGCTTCCACTGTGCTATGCTGATGATGTATCCATTGCTCGTCCGACACAACATGGCAAGGCACATTTTGTTGTCCCGAGATAGCGGCCGGCCTGTGACGTAACCTCTTCTACATATCTATTTGGAACTGTTGTTGTGTTTAACGCCCGCTTTTACTACATCCGGCACCGCAGGCGGTGACACTGATGACACATGGAATGAATATGGAGCACCGGTGGAATGAGATGGCGGGGGAAACCGGAGCACACGGAGAAAACCCGCCTCAGCGCGGCTTCGTCCACCACGAATACCATATGTAGGTCCCTGGGATCGAACCCGGGCCGCCTAGGTGGTAGGCGAGCCGCGCTAACCGCTCGGCCACGGCGCCGCCTATTATTTGGAATACGAACATTACAAAATAGGCCAATTTAATAGATTTTAAAAATTTTGTTTGCAATTTTTCTGTTTCATCTAAAGCAACTGGATCATAAGCACAGAAATTACGAAACCCTCTTGAAACAAACTTAAAGCTTTAAGCCCTAGACATTACAGTGTTAATGCACTTAAACATGAAACTTAACATTTATGACGTTTTTAAACATTTCTATTTTTCTTAACAATGAAAAAATGGCAACACGTTTTCGTTACTCAACTAATTCTTGTCAAAGTGGAAAGATAAATTACATTTGCAATGAATATTTACATAAATGATTTCCTTTTGGGGTCTAACCATATATTGTCTCACATGAAAATGAAAATTTAATAAAATGACTAAATATGTATATCAGTCAAGACAGACGTTTGCCTCAAATTAAAAGCTTCTTGCAGCTGTATTTTGATTTGCAAGTGAGCAAGCATTATATGGCCTTAAAGACTGAAAGAGTCAAGTGTTGTTTAGTGTTATTGACTCATCTTTTAAATTAAATTTATAACAACACCGTTTTCAAACTTCTAAGAAAGGAAGTTAATGTTGTTGTTAGCTAATGCTGGATTTCTGACAATGAAGTCATTAATCCTCTTGCTCTCCAATATTTTTCACTGATGGATGGGGCACTAGAAGTGGCCGGGCATATTTGAAGGTGGTCTCGGTCCATTTCCTCTTGCAGATCACATAGAGGACAGAGTGGTGAAGAATATATCCCAATTCTGTTTAAATGTTTTGCCAGACAATCATGTCCTGTAATCAACCTGAAGGTTGCAACTGCCGTTTTTTGAGGATACTCAGGAATTACTGTGCTCAGTATCCCCGCCTGTCACCAATTAATATAATGAATGGAAAAACGTTACCACTGAAAGTGGAGTGCAAGAATGCTTGCTGACAATCATCAGGGATGCTTCTCAACTCGAGTACAAGAGGTAAGCAAAGAAAAGGATAGTTAATAAGGGTAAGCGATCATGGATATCTTTTACAAGAGATCAGACAGATTTTCATACAAAAAATTGCTTTTGTATTTTTCCTCATTATTCTCAAACCAGAACCAATCTAGCATTCATGTTGTCATATTGGTGCTCAGCATATTGTGATCCTTAAAAAATGTTAGGTTTCATTCATGTCACAAACAAAAGGTCAAAATTTGTTGTCCAGTGTTATAGTATTTAGCAGTAACGTTAATAACGAAACAAATATTCAAAGAGCCAATGATGCAAATGATTGATTTGCGAAACTAATCTTGTTAGAAAATACATAATAAGATAATTTAAGCTTTAGTTACTAATATTTATTACCTTTTTAACCAAATGTATTATTTGTTTCTAGATTATGGTAATAACAGACGCATGGATATTTAAGTTTCCTTTTGCGACCACTGGACTGTAGAGTATGTGTTTACAGGAAAATCTTCATATTGAATTTTTGGATGGAATGCTATATTTCCTATGCTTATTGCAGGTGAGTATTGAAGAAAGCAAACAGCTTCAAATAATGTGGCAGACAAAGGAAGTTTGTTGTAATCGCATGGTCACAGCAGCAGTCAACATTCTGATTCTTCAAGTGATGGTCTTCCACCAAAAGTTGGAAAATCAATAATCAAGATGGGTGGTGGTGGTGGTAATGGTAATGGTGGTGGTGGTGAAGGTAGCAATGGTGGTGGTGGTGGTAATGGTGGTGGTGGTGGTGGTAATGGTGTTGGTAGTGGTGTTGGTAGTGGTGTTGGTAATGGTGGTGGTGGTGAAGGTAGCAATGGTGGTGGTGAAGGTGGCAATGGTGGTTGTGTTGGTAATGGTGGTGGTGGTAATGGTGTTGGTGGTGGTGAAGGTAGCAATGGTGGTGGTGTTGGTAATGGTGGTGGTGTTGGTAGTGGTGGTAATGGTGTTGGTAGTGGTGAAGGTAGCAATGGTGGTGGTGTTGGTAATGGTGGTGGTGGTAATGGTGGTTGTGTTGGTAATGGTGGTGGTGTTGGTAGTGTTGGTAATGGTGGTGGTGGTGGTGGTGGTGGTAATGGTGGTTGTGTTGGTAATGGTGGTGGTGGTAATGGTGTTGGTGGTGGTGAAGGTAGCAATGGTGGTGGTGTTGGTAATGGTGGTGGTGGTAATGGTGGTGGTGGTAATGGTGTTGGTAGTGTTGGTAATGGTGGTGTTGGTAATGGTGGTAATGGTGGTGGTGGTGGTGGTGGTGGTGGTGTTGGTAATGGTGGTGGTGGTGGTGAAGGTGGCAATGGTGTTGGTAGTGTTGGTGGTGGTGGTAATGGTGGTGGTAATGGTGTTGGTAGTGTTGGTAATGGTGGTGGTGGTGAAGGTGGCAATGGTGTTGGTAGTGTTGGTGGTGGTGGTAATGGTGGTGGTAATGGTGGTGGTAGTGTTGGTAATGGTGGTGGTGGTGAAGGTGGTAATGGTGTTGGTAGTGTTGGTAATGGTGGTGGTGGTGGTGGTGGTGGTGGTCAAACCACTTCGGGCAATCTCTGATTGAGGAGATCAGGTGTCTCTCAAAATGCTAAAGTCAATAAAAGTAAATTATTCTTTTGTATGCCATTCTGCTGGTTTTAAGCTCAAGTCGTGTGTGGGCAATATCTTTAACAGGTGGAATCAAGACTGAAGAATTCAGTGCCATAGCTGGAATTTGAACCACGTATATTACACTTCATGCACTGCTTATTGGTTGCGTGAAGCAGAAGATCCATAGTTCAAATACCAGCTATGACGTTGAATTTTTTAGTCCTGATTCCAGCTCTTAAAAAAAGTAAATAATGTTTGTTTCCACTGCTGGAGATACTTTTGAATATGTGATGCAAGATAGTTTCTAAGTATGAAGAATGTGTGTGCAGGCAGACTGAAACAACCAATGGCTGCAAGTCATATTAGTTTGTGAACAGCAGCCAACGTGTACTTAGTAACAAATCTTCCTTACATAGTACGGCGAAATGTTGGTAATAGAAGCAACCAAGGTGCATTTGTTCACAAGGATACTGCTATAAAACACAGATGTATTACTATTTCTTTCACAAAATACCATCCATGGCTTATGTACACTCCCAAAATGCCGACGGCTCTTCATCACTACACCTGGCTCGAAGCAATGCCTCCTAAATAACAAGGCCGTACAGTTAATCTTTCCTTCGTGTGTGACGTCATAGGCAAGCGGCGATTCTCCACAGAACAGGAGTCATTGTGGTATTTGGTAATGCGTCTGACTTTTTTGTTTAGTTGGTTAAGAGTGTGTGAAAAGCAAATAAAATTACATGTGAACTGTTGTTTATAAAATTCCATAATGGTTCTGAAATGCTGTGTCCCTAATTGTAGAGGGAATTACAATACTAAGAACGAGGTGCATGTCTTCAAGTTCCCCAAAAGTGAAGCTCTGAGAACAAATGGTTAAGACCAATCAAGAGAGACCGCTTTGAGTCCACTAAGAATTCAGTGGTGAGTATTAATACTAGTATTACATTTTAATATAATCAATATTTTTAAATCCTTAGTTGCATTTTACACAGAAATCAGAGCTGCTGGGTAAGTTAAGGTTATGTGACGCAATGTTTTCGGTCTTACAATGCATTTGAAACGATCACAAACGATCTTGTGTATGTTTATGTAGTGCTGTACTCAAAATAACATTATGCCTCGTATAAAACATATTCAGAGTATAATTTTCTAATAAATAATAATAATATTCATATGATTGTTTTAACTTCTGGCAGCAGAAAATGCATGCAGATATAGGTTAGGTAAGTCTGTCTACTCAGGATAGCTGACTTTAATCATGAAAAGGACTGGATTTATGCACCTTTCTGCTGTTACCTATACTATTAATGATTCCTGAACATACATATATGAAATATAGTAAGAGTATTCATGTAATTTTTTTTTTTTTTTTTTTTTTTTTTTTTTTTTTTTTTTTTTAATTGCTACGTTTAGTCAAGCTATGAATCCACCATGTAATAATTAGTAATATAAACTGGTTGTTTTGCAGTGCCAGAAAATGAGTCTAAACCGTTACTTCAGTATTGATTGCAGTAAAATATTCACATTTATTTGCATGAAAGATTATAGGAATACCTACGTTCTACGATTAGGTTGTTTAAGCTACAGTCAGCAAATGGAGTACAAAGAAGCAGCATTCTTAGAAAGCTGTGTGCTTAGGAACTAAACGCATACTAAGCAGTATTAATAACTCACAATTACCACACACCTATAACTAAAACATACATCCATTGTGACTATGGTTTTTAATGTCATGCATAATGTAAGAGGGACTGCATAAAGAAACAGAAATTTGCAAAGTACTACTGTTGCAGAATGTAGGTACCTACCTATCCTTGAAAAATAATTTACCTATTACTTGATATGACATTAAATCTTTACATGTTATATAGGGAGTGATTACTTAAGAATTACTAATTTCTTTTTTTGAAGTATTGCGCTACATTGAATTTTGATACATACCTAGCTTCAAGCACTTGGGAGGTACATAGAGTATCTAATAAAGATTTAATGCAAATAGGGGCCATAATCACATTCTATTTTGTCATAGTTCTTAATATTCTTAAAAGTTTCCAGTCTGTATTCTTTTTGCACTTATTGCTAAAGAAGTGCCTTGTGGGTTTATTATGAATTTTTTCACTATGGAAGTTTTAAAGAATTCTTTGAAAACCTCATGGTGTAGCACAGTTTGTACACTGAAAATGCTGTACAAATAGTTTTTGAGAAAATAAGCTTTAAATATTTAGTCATTTTTTTTTTTTTTAAATTTTTCAAATTTGCTTAGCTCAAAACTGCTCTGCTGAATACATTGAACCCTCTGCAGCCCTCTTCTGTTGTGCTGAAAGTTTTACCAGTTATAGTCTACTGCTAGTGGTTTTAGCACCCTTCTGTCATAACACTCTGTATGTCTCTCACACCTTCCTTTTGCCCAGAATTTCTTTTATGCATGTTTATTGTATGTATAAGCAGTAAATAAATTATACATTAGAATCTTATACGAATTTTAAAATTTAGACTTGCACATTGAAATTGATTTATTTAACATTTAAAGATGAGCAAAATACATTGAGATGACCATTGTCATATTGTTGCTGGTAATAAAAAATTTCAGTTGTATTGAAATGTTCATAATTGAGGAAAATATTACCAACAAATTTTCATGTAAAAGTTTTTTCTTTCAAACCAAGGATCATAGGTGCACCAAACTTGATGTGGTATATTGCACAAATTTCAGCCTTAAGGGATAAAACTTAATACATTTAGTGAGTTAGGTACACAATTGCATTAAATAGAACCATGCCCCCTCCTCCACATAGACACACACACTCACATGACCCTTGATTTATTAACAAGCAAAATTAAAATGGAATGTGATAGTTTAAACATTGAGCTAGAAATAAAAAATAAAAACCACAAAAGTGACATTTCCATATTGTGGGTCAATTTTCACATGTGCATTGCCTTAAGAAATATTTTGAACCAGCAGAGCTGTTGTGAATTGTTCACAAGAAGAAATTTATAGCTTGTTAATAGTTGCCGAACATTAAAGCTGATAGTCAACATCTTATCTGTTTCATTTAAATACTTTGCTTTCACTATATAAGATTAATGTATATGTACCAAATTAGGAACTGTAAACTATCCAGAGAAAATGGAAAAAAATTCTTTGGTTGGTATCAGTTTTTTCCAAGCTGGTGGATAAAAATTACTTCCCAATCTCAAACTCATTATAAGAACATTGATTTCCTCTCTTGTGCTAAATTCATCACTAAGCAGTGTTTATATTGCTTTATTTTACACTGCAGCCAAGTAAAAAAGTTTACATACTTGTTTTCACTTCTTCAAGAAACATGACATGTTTGTTCAACAAATAATTATTCCTTTTTGATCAAAACATACTTATTTCTTAAAAATAATTATATGTACTAAAATTGTTGAATAATAGAATACTGCGTTTTAACGTTTTCAGCACAATACAGCTGATAACAAAAATAATGCTGCTAGTAATTAATATACCTATGTACTTGAGTGGTAATACAATTTATTGGTGTTGTGCAGGTCTACCATTTGCATTTTATGCAAACAGATATTCTGTGGGAATCGAAAGCTGTAGATTCCAAAAGTGGAAAGACTCTGACTTCCAAACTGCCCAGCATACTTGAGCAAAACTTCCACATTCCATCGAGCATCTCCATCAGAAAAGAAGGAGAAAGAACAAGCAAGAAGTTTACAGGCAGCAATTGACAATAGTTTACAGACATTGAGTGAATTTAACAATAAATATTCCTTTAAAACATTTAAAGGGTTAGTAGATCGTCTAAGTAATATAAGCATTGGTGAAAAATGGTCAGTTATTGTTAAAGAATATTGTTATTTTAATGTACATAGATTGTGAAAAAATTCCACATGATATCTTGTATATAGTGATTAATAGAAATTTGAGTGTCAGTTTCTTTGTAAGAGGTCATGAAATCAATGCCAAGAAGATGTGACAGTTGTTCTGAATTTTTGGTGCTAAACAGAGAGATAGCATGTGGGAAAGAACTCTTTAGTACAGAAATTAGATAGGGGAGGATTAAAATATCCTCAGGAACTGCCTCTAAAAGTGGTGTTGTATACTTATGTGCTCATAACGAAAATGCTGCTATCTTTTTGAGACTCAAAAACCTAAGAATCTCTGATCTTAAGTTGATTTGCACACAAATCTGGTCTCTTGAGGATTTGATTTTGGAAGAATTTTGTTCTCAGCTTCCAGTAAAGATATCTGGGAAAAATTATTTCGATGTGTGTAAATATTTTAATGAACAGTTATTGCAAAATGGTGAACAATAGTACAGATTCCAAAAGAATAAATAAAAATAAAAGGAAACTGTCTACTATTTCTCGAAAAGTTAGCTTTGATGCCAACAAAATTAAAAAAAGTTAGATTATGTTGCAGCACTTGGCATTATTTTAAATGTTTATTATTTTGCATTCTAGTTTATAGATGTGCATGTATAAAGAAACGATGAGTTGTAAACAGTTTGATAAAACTGTGGGAAATTATCCAATGTATATAAAAGGAAATTTAGATTCTGACAATGCTTGAAACATATTGTATATGTCCATAGGCAAATAAATGTATTATCATCCTCCTCCTCACCATCATCATCATCATCATCATCATTGTTATTATTATTATTATTATTATTATTATTATTATTATGTTAGTAATATTTTATTAACTTGCACAATATAGTTTTTCACTTCGAACAACACTGAAACAAGTTCACTGCTACTTGCCGTCACAAAGTTGCTCTATGTGCGTCCGCCTAGAAGCAGTGATATCGTTGAGTTGGAAGGCCTTGTTATTTAGGAGGCATTGCTCGAAGCCCAAGAACATCTGGAATATGTTCGTCAATCTCACTCTACCTTTTCCAATTGTCCTACACACGGCTAGTGCGGTAAAACAATTACATAATCAAATCAATTAAACAATTAAAAAACGGATTTAAAACTACATGAATGTAATACGGTACATTTTTATTTTAAACGTATAGAAAATTATATGTATTCTTCCTAGAAGTGGGAGTAGGGAAAGAAATTTATTATTTATTTAACTAGAACTAAGCTTCAACAATATTATAAATTTACTTTCAAATTAGCAAAATGCATTTTAATTAACATTTACATTTAAATTCTTTCATATAAAATGTTTATTAAGAGCACAGGTGTTGTCGTTTTGACTTTTCCGAAATAGTCTACCGATATCGTTTGTCATGATTTTAAGTGCTATCCAGTCAGGCTTGTGCAGAAGCATCCTCCACTATATGATGGCTCCTATCTACACTGTCTGGGTGACTCAGTTGGGTTCAGTATGCCAATATCAAACCAAGGTCGCGAGTTCAAATCCGACCCACACAGATGCTTTTTAAGTGTGCTTAAAAACGACAGCTTCATGTCGGTAGATTTACTGGCATGTAAAAGAACTGCAGGACGAAATTCCGGCACACCGGTGACGCTGAGTGATCTTGGCAATTGACAGCGTCGTTAAATAACAAAAGAAAAGAAGAAGCCCCGTCCCATCAAGACTGGCGTTCCCCAGGGTAGTGCCTTCGGGTCCGCGCTCTTCCTTCAACATGTAAATACCCTGCCTTGCTCGCTGTACAGCAATGTCAACCCAGCACAGCATGGCTGCCCGCACGCCGACCTCCTCACTACCTGATTCGAATGCTGGCGTGTCCGCTCTCAAAAGAGCTAAGCTATCGCATTCTCCAGATGACCTTTGGATGATGTTCCGCCAATACGCGTACTGGAGATGAGAGCGAGTGGAAAACCTGCGTAAAATATCTTGTATAGGTCGCGCGTTACTTCTTGACGAATGAAAATTTTATATGAAAGGTTGAATGCGAGTCTCTATTCAGCTTTTGCGGGAACGAGAGAGAGGAGGTACAGTCTGCAGTGAGATGACGCGCATGCTTCTGAGCTGAAGTAGTACAACACTACAAATCAATTTATGACACTTGCAGTAATATCAGCCACACGTATTATACACTATACCTCTATAACTGTTTCCACTTAACTTTCTTGCATTTATTCTATTCCCGACATCTCTCCCTCGTCTGAATTGCTATTTTCGTTGCATACATACATACATCCGTACAGCACAAAACTTCTGCAGTCGACTGTATACACAAACGCGACAGAGGAAAACAGAGGTGTCTGTTATCGTAGCATAAACATTTGTTGACCTGTTTATTAAGGGTAGGCTCACTCATTGGATTTCTGCTCAAGGTCATTCGTCAAGAACGAACGCGCAACCTATAGTGCTATTGGATATGCAGATAATGTGGTCAGATCACATTCATAAATGCCTGCTATTCATGCTAACAGTGTCTGAGTGGGAATTTAGCTGAATAAATAGGTAAGCGCATGATTGCTTTACTCGCTGTTGCACGAGGAACCTGAGCAACAGCTATGAACTGTGGCTTAACAGTTGCTAGCATTGTCTCTAGTCTTCGACTTTCCTCGCTGATGATCTTCGACTTCCTCTCTTCACGTTTGGTGACGCGGACTCTCCTTAACTCCAAGTCTTAGATAAGGTAAGTGCTGTGACGGCTAAGTTGATTATGTTGGAGTATAGGTAAGTACTCTGAGAGTAGGAGGCAGTAGCACAGATTATACGGCAGTAGGCACCAAGGCAGACGTCATCACAGAACACCTAGTAGAAAGAAGGGAAACTATGTTGAGGCGATATTTTTTTGCATAAGCCGCCTGAAGTGATTGAATGTAAAATTAGGAGGCCTCTCCGCTACCCCTATAAAGTTGTGAATAGCTATTACAGTCTGCAAAGACTGATATTCAATTGTCTGTTTGTTCAACTGCTTGTATTGGCGTCACGTGAAAATGGCGAAGTCCGTGTTCGAGTGGTGTGAACCCCACAGTCCGCAGCGGATGAGATAGACGCCAATCCAGAATATTTGTGTTATTTGTGACGTAAATGAACAATAGTGGAAACGGAATCTAATCATCCTTGCAAGGCGTTGACCCGTACCGCGCCCTGAGGTACATCGAGAGAGTTGATAAAAATTACTTTGAGTCTCATAGCTACAAAATGATGCTTATGCGGGGCGAATGAAACAATATTTAAGGACTCGTGTTAGGATATTGTGGAACTCTCCCACCAATCCCGGCTCCCGCATATAAATAATACCAAATAACCGTTCCAACGTGTTAAAACTGTCAACAAAACAGCGCTCGAAGCTCTCCAAGTGGGCCGTGTTGGAACTAAAGTATGAGAAATCGCTCTCGCGAATGCTCACGTTGCCGGTAGCTCCTACGGTATTTTTCATACCTGTCAGTCTCAGCTGATCGTATGTCCTACTGCCATATTGCTAGAGCTGACGCATCAAGTTTAACACGTGAGCTTCCTTAGTTGTGATTAGTTTTTAAGATTGCTGCATATTAAAGCTCACGCAAATTAACCTTTTCTTTAATAAATTTGGCACTCTCAAAAACTGCAATTAAGATAATTTGTACAAATGTTTATCTCAACTAACACGAAAACATAGATACAGGAGTTTGTAAATACGGTTAGTACAAGAGTAGAAAAAGTCATGAGTGCAACACATCAGATTTTTAACGAAAAAATTCTGCACAATGATAACTATTTATATTGGTTTTATTACAATTGCAATGGCTTTTTTTATTTTAGTAAGGCCAATACATTCTAGTTTTTCAATTGCTACATTATGCCATCTAGCGCACAAGCATTGAACTTTGCAGTATTTTAGAATGCTAACTTGAAACTTGTTTCATGTAGAAAAATGAGAGTATTGATGTGTACAGTAAAGCGGCGTTTAAATCACCATACCCAATTTAGAAATGTCAAGTTCAGCAGCCTATAACTAAAAATATAAAGAAGATACCACAATAAAACAACTTTTATGTGATTTACCAATATATTGGTTACCTACCTGATTCACAAATAAAATAAATCATAAATTTAATTTATAATCAAGTTAACGCCACCTTCAAAATGACTAAGGTACCTAAGCCGTAAACCAAAGTTGGGAGATTGAGCGCCTATACGTTTACAACCATTGCCAACGATAACCAGAGCGAGAAAGTTTGAATACATGTATTCAAATGGGAGTGTTCACAACCGATGGGAAGCTTTCCCGGGAACTGAAAGATGACTTGATCAAATTTGAACTTTCTGTTCCCGTTACCGGGTACGGGAAACTAGATTCATATTGTGCGTATTAGATTTTCGCTGTAGAAATTATCGTGCCATGAAACAGCCGCAAGCTAGAAAAAATATCATTAGTTGGAAACAAATGAATTCCCAATGCGCAATATCGACCTCCACTTTCTATCGATAAGCTGGTCGATTGTGTATTCTACCGTTCTCGTTGCCGGGTAGTTGTGAACCAGCCTTAAGCCGTAACGCATAGTGGAGGGACATAAAAAATTTCTGATGTGTTGCACTCACATGACTTTCTCTACTCTTGTACTAACCATTCTTACAAACTCTTATTCCTATATCTTCTTTCTTCCTAGTTAAGATAAACATTTGTACAAATTATCTTATTGCTTAATTCCTTGTAGGTACAAGGGAAATATTAGAATACAGTAGGCTTTGTGCGATGGCTAATGCTAATGCTTTGAGATTACGTTCTCTTTGCACACTTAACAGATAAAAAAAATTAACAGCGACGTTCCATTTCACGAAAGTTTCAAGTTTTCCGAAACGGACATAAATAACAAGAAATTTCTCCGAAATGGTTCGCTCTATAAAGAAATTTATTCAGACATAAATTGTATGTTTTAACGCGATCTAAATTATTTCTATAGTACGATTATGTCTATCTCTTACGGCTTACGAGTTACTCAAAAGTCATACAGAGTAAACAGGACTAGGTACGTAAATTATAGCCAGAAAATTCAAAATATACATTTCATTTGGCACCAAATATCTCAAACATATGACATGTTAATCAAAATCGTTAGAGCCATTTCCAAGAAAATCGAAGTTTCCATGTAGAGGGTGGCTCTGCTTCTGTCTCTATCGGGGGCGGGGGTGGGAAGGTGGTGGTGTTCCTTCTCCTGGTGCTCCTATTCCTGCTGGTGTTTTTTCCCCCCTTTTACAGTGCCTGGGCTCGAACTCGGGTCCTCTCGCTCCGCAGCCGGTCACGCTTCCACTGCGCTATGCTGTCGATACATCCGTCGTCCGGACGTCACAACATGGCAAGGCACATTTTGTTGTCGCGAGATAGCGGCCGGCCTGTGACGTAACCTCCTCTACGCATCTATTATTTGGAATACGAACGATACACAACACGCCAATTTAATAGAAAAGGTACAAACAAATTTTTTAAAATCTGTTTCATCTAAAGCAACTGGATCATAAGCACAGAAATTACGAAACCCTCTTGAAACAAACTTAAAGCTTTACGCCCTAGACATTACAGTGTTAATGCTTTTGTATCGAGTTTTACACTTGATTATTGATGATACTCAAATTATTCCATGTATCTCTATTGCTTACGTCACAGGCCTGCCGCTATCTCGCGACAGCAGAATGTGCCTTGCCATGTTGTGACGGAGAGGCAGTGGACTCATCGACAGCATAGCGCAGTGGAAGCGTGACCGACTGTGGAGCAAGAGGACCCGGGTTCAAGCCCAGGCACTGTAAAATTAAAAAGGAATAAAAAAAACACCAGCAGAAGTACGAGCAACAGGAGGAGGAACACCAGCATCAGGAACAGCGCAGTGGAAGCGTGACCGACTGTGGAGTGAGAGGACCTGGGTTCGAGCCCAGGCACTGTAAAATTAAAAAGGAATAAAAAAAAAACACCAGCAGAAGTACGAGCAACAGGAGGAAGAACACCAGCACCAGGAACAGCGCAGTGGAAGCGTGACCGACTGTGGAGTGAGAGGACCCGGGTTCGAGCCCAGGCACTGTAAAATTAAAAAGGAATAAAAAAAAAACCACCAGCAGAAGTACGAGCAACAGGACGAGGTACACCAGGAGCAGGAACAGCGCAGTGGAAGCGTGACCGACTGTGGAGTGAGAGGACCCGGGTTCGAGCCCAGGCACTGTAAAATTAAAAAGGAATAAAAAAAACCACCAGCAGAAGTACGAGCAACAGGACGAGGTACACCAGGAGCAGGAACAGCGCAGTGGAAGCGTGACCGACTGTGGAGTGAGAGGACCCGGGTTCGAGCCCAGGCACTGTAAAATTAAAAAGGAATAAAAAAAACCACCAGCAGAAGTACGAGCAACAGGACGAGGTACACCAGGAGCAGGAACAGCGCCGTGGAAGCGTGACCGACTGTGGAGTGAGAGGACCCGGGTTCGAGCCCAGGCACTGTAAAATTAAAAAGGAATAAAAAAAACCACCAGCAGAAGTACGAGCAACAGGACGAGGTACACCAGGAGCAGGAACAGCGCAGTGGAAGCGTGACCGACTGTGGAGTGAGAGGACCCGGGTTCGAGCCCAGGCACTGTAAAATTAAAAAGGAATAAAAAAAACCACCAGCAGAAGTACGAGCAACAGGACGAGGTACACCAGGAGCAGGAACAGCGCAGTGGAAGCGTGACCGACTGTGGAGTGAGAGGACCCGGGTTCGAGCCCAGGCACTGTAAAATTAAAAAGGAATAAAGAAAACCACCAGCAGAAGTACGAGCAACAGGACGAGGTACACCAGGAGCAGGAACAGCGCAGTGGAAGCGTGACCGACTGTGGAGTGAGAGGACCCGGGTTCGAGCCCAGGCACTGTAAAATTAAAAAGGAATAAAAAAAACCACCAGCAGAAGTACGAGCAACAGGACGAGGTACACCAGGAGCAGGAACAGCGCAGTGGAAGCGTGACCGACTGTGGAGTGAGAGGACCCGGGTTCGAGCCCAGGCACTGTAAAATTAAAAAGGAATAAAAAAAAACACCAGCAGAAGTATGAGCAACAGCAAGAGGAACACCAGGAGCAGGAACAGCGCAGTCTAAGCGTGGCCGACTGTGGAGTGAGAGGACCCGGGTTCGAGCCCAGGCACTGTAAAATTAAAAAGGAATAAAAAAAACACCAGCAGAAGTATGAGCAACAGCAAGAGGAACACCAGCGGCAGGAACAGCGCAGTGGAAGCGTGACCGACTGTGGAGTGAGAGGACCCTCGTTCGAGCCCAGGCACTGTAAAATTAAAAAGGAATAAAAAAAAAACACCAGCAGAAGTACAAGCAACAGGACGAGGAACACCAGCAGCAGGAACAGGGTTCGAGCCCGGGCACTGTAAAATTAAAAAGGAATAAAAAGAACACCAGCAGAAGTAAGAGCAAGAGTAAAAAGGAATTTAAAAAAAAAAAGCAGGAGCAATAACAAGAGGAACACCACAATAGGACGACGAAGTCGAGATCCAACAAGAAGATCAAACCCCACCAGACACAGGCAGAGTCAGTATGGCGCTGTGGCCGACTGTGAAGCAAGAGGACTCTGGTGCAAGCTCAGGCACTGCAAAAGTAAAAAACAAAACAGCACGAGATCAAGGACCAAAATGAAGAACCCTAACAGCAGAACAACCGCCCTACAGGCGGAAGGAAAACTGCAAACAAAATGTGTAGGTGCAGGAAAAAAAGAAGCCAACAGCAGAAAAAGAAGGGGGGGGGGGTGGGCAAAAGGAGCACAAAGATTAAGAGGAACAACAAAACCAGGACGTCAGTAACAGGCAGAAGAATAATATCAACAGTAGAAGAAAACCCCCACGAACAGAATGTGGAGAAAAGGGAAATAAGTAAGCACCAGCAGGAGTAGGATTAACCTAGAACACCCCCCCCCCCCAGTTCTAGGAACACGACCAACAGGATAAGGAGAGAAAAGAGTTGCAGGTAGAACAGGGGCATAAAAAGTAAAGGAATAAGACCAAGACATAGAACAATGTTCCCTCCAGGAACACTACAAAGAGGAGGCAGAGTACTAAACACATGTTGTATAACAGAACAAAGGAAAACAGTAATAGCAACTCTAGTAATAAAGCTACAAACATAACTACCCACAGACAGTTTTACTTATTCAATCTTGTTGTATAACATGTTTCACAGATACTATTTCTGCTTCTTGTTCTGCCTGTTACTTCTGGTGTACTTTATGTCTCTTATTTTTGTTCCTGATGTACTACTACTGGCTCTTTTCCTGTTTGTGGTTCTTGGTTTTGCTACTCCTACTGCTGCCTTTATTTCCCTCTTCTCCATCTGCTGTTTGTGGGGGTGTGGTTTTCTTCTGCCTATTACTGTTCTGTTGTTCCGATGTCCTACTCCTGGCTCTTTTCCTGTTTGTGGTTTTCCTCGAAGGTGTTTGTTCTACTTATGGTGTTCTTTTTGCTACTCCTACTGGTGGCTTTATTTCCCTCTTCTCCATCTGCTGTTTGTGGGGGTGTGGTTTTCTTCTGCCTATTACTGTTCTGTTGTTCCGGTATTCCTTCTACACATGTTGTTTGTACTGTTGCTTCGGCTTTTTTTTGGGGGGGTGGGGTTCTTATTAGTTCTTCTGATTTATTTTTTTCCAGTGCCTGGGCTTGCATCGGTCACAACTCGTGGGGTTTGGCATTCTTCTTGGCCCTCGACTTCGTCCTCCTATTGGTGGTGTTCTTCTTGTTATTGCTCCTGCTTTTTACTCTTGCAGTGCTCCACAGTCTGTCACGCTTCCACTGCGCTGTTCCTGGTGCTGGTGTTCCTCGTCCTGTTGCTCCTACTTCTGCTGGTGGATTTTTTTTATTCCTTTTTAATTTTACAGTGCCTGGGGTCGAACCCGGGTCCTCTCGCTCCACAGTCGGTCACGCTTCCACTGCGCTGTTCCTGCTCCTGGTGTTCCTCTTGCTGTTGCTCATACTTCTGCTGGTGTTTTTTTTATTCCTTTTTAATTTTTACAGTGCCTGGGCTCGAACCCGGGTCCTCTCGCTCCACAGTCGGCCACGCTTCCACTGCGCTGTTCCTGCCGCTGGTATTCCTCTTGGTGTTGCTCGTACTTCTGCTGGTGTTTTTTTTTTATTCCTTTTTAATTTTACAGTGCCTGGGCTCGAACCCGGGTCCTCTCACTCCACTGTCGGTCATGCTTCCACTGCGCTGTTCCTGCTCCTGGTGTACCTCGTCCTGTTGCTCCTACTTCTGCTGGTGGATTTTTTTTATTCCTTTTTAATTTTTACAGTGCCTGGGCTCGAACCCGGGTCCTCTTGCTACACAGTCGGTCACGCTTCCACTGCGCTGTTCCTGGTGCTGGTGTTCCTCGTTCTGTTGCTCTTACTTCTGCTGTGGATTTTTTTTATTCCTTTTTAATTTTACAGTGCCTGGGCTCGAACCCGGGTCCTCTCACTCCACTGTCGGTCATGCTTCCACTGCGCTGTTCCTGCTCCTGGTGTACCTCGTCCTGTTGCTCCTACTTCTGCTGGTGGATTTTTTTTATTCCTTTTTAATTTTTACAGTGCCTGGGCTCGAACCCGGGTCCTCTTGCTACACAGTCGGTCACGCTTCCACTGCGCTGTTCCTGGTGCTGGTGTTCCCCGTTCTGTTGCTCTTACTTCTGCTGTGGATTTTTTTTATTCCTTTTTAATTTTTACAGTGCCTGGGCTCGAACCCGGGTCCTCTTGCTCCACAGTCGGTCACGCTTCTACTGCGCTGTTCCTGGTGCTGGTGTTCCTCGTTCTGTTGCTCTTACTTCTGCTGTGGATTTTTTTTATTCCTTTTTAATTTTTACAGTGCCTGGGCTCGAACCCGGGTCCTCTTGCTCCACAGTCGGTCACGCTTCCACTGCGCTGTTCCTGGTGCTGGTGTTCATCGACCTGTTGCTCTTACTTCTGCTGGTGGATTTTTTTTATTCCTTTTTTAATTTTTACAGTGCCTGGGCTCGAACCCGGGTCCTCTTGCTCCACAGTCGGTCACGCTTCCACTGCGCTGTTCCTGCTCCTGGTGTTCCTCGTTCTGTTGCTCCTACTTCTGCTGGTGGTTTTTTTTATTCCTTTTTAATTTTACAGTGCCTGGGCTAGAACCCGGGTCTTCTCGCTCCACAGTCGGTCACGCTTCCACTGCGCTGTTCCTGGTGCTGGTGCTCCTCGTTCTGTTGCTCCTACTTCTGCTGGTGGTTTTTTTATTCCTTTTTAATTTTACAGTGCCTGGGCTCGAACCCGGGTCCTCTCGCTCCACAGTCGGTCACGCTTCCACTGCGCTATGCTGTCGATGAGTCCATTGCCCGTCCGTCACAACATGGCAAGGCACATTCTGCTGTCGCGAGATAGCGGCAGGCCTGTGACGTAAGCCAGACCACTCCAAGTGGGCAGCCCTCCTGGCAGCCCTGGGCTGTGAGGGCTAACTGGGCCGTGCCGTTTGTCATTTTGCCTATGTTAACGGCGTTCAGAGTGCAGCACTCTAGAAAGGTAGAGAGAGGTAGGGATAGCACAGCTTATGTATGAGACAGAGGAACAATTCAATCAGGCATTTCACAATAATACAACACAATTAATTTGTCCTTTATTACATGCTTAGGATGACGCCTGACATTTTTTTGGTTTATGCATATGTAGGTACAGAAAACTGCATCATGTGGAGCATTGTAAAGAGCAAAGAGTGCTAAAAATAAGAACATGAGAAAACTAAGTTTGAAGTGGTAGCAAGGATAATGAAAATGTACTGATTTAAATGGACATTACCAGTTACAGGCAATCAGTTAAATGGCCACGTGACAGTTATATAGGCTGTAAGGCTATAAAAAGTATATCAAAATAAAGCAGAAGTTTTATACCATTTGATAAAACAAAAACCCATTTTTGTCACTTCTGGAGATTTTTTAGCCATTTTACACAGATGCGTATCCTTAACAAAACAATTCTTATTCGTTGTTGACAATTATTATTAAAAAACGTACTGTAGCAATGAAATGATTTCAAACTCCTTTAAGAGTGATTAATTTGTGAAAATTATACTAACCTGATTAGACGCCCTTTTGTCCTTTAGTTTCGTTATTAATTCCTTTCTTTCTACGCCTATAATATCAGCGTGGGTGTGAGAATGTTTAACGTTGAAGTGACGCTTAATGTTATAAGTTTTTGCCCGTACATAGGTATGGTATATTAAACATTGAGCATTGCTCTCGTCAGATCGAATAACAAAATACAGACCCTCCCAAGATGGGTTAAATCCTGACAGTGCTGTCGATTCACCTCTTTTCATTCTTGCATACAATAGTTACACGAGATCACAAACACTGGATGAATGCACAAGTAGTCACATGAGTGTCGGCAGACTTTTTTCCAGGGGGAGGCCACATGTTGGAAATTTGCAACCATATAATATTAAATCATTATTTTACTGTCAAAATTTGTAGTATTTGTTGCAGATAACCATATTAATTTGTGCTAAATAGAAATTGTTCTTTACATCAAAATTAAAATAATAGTTTAATAGTCAGTAACTGGCTGCACATTAAGTTCACGAACTTCCAAGGGGGGGCCGTGGCCCCCCTTTGCCCCCGTTTCGCGACGCCCATGAGGAGTCACCTCGAAAAGTGAGCACTAACGAACCTGACGCCAGTGGCAGTCAGAGAAGGCCTGACGTCATCACAGCTGTAGCGGTCAAAGCCCTGGGCAAGCCCTGGGCTGAGCCAGGGAGCCCTAGCCCTCAGACGCTGTGTTGGAGTGGTCTGACGTAAGCCATAGAGATACATGGAATAATTTGAGTATCATCAATAATCAAGTGTAAAACTCGATACAAAAGCATTAACACTGTAATGTCTAGGGCGTAAAGCTTTAAGTTTGTTTCAAGAGGGTTTCGTAATTTCTGTGCTTATGATCCAGTTACTTTAGACGAAACAGATTTTAAAAAATTTGTTTGTACCTTTTCTATTAAATTGGCGTGTTGTGTATAGTTCGTATTCCAAATAATACATGCGTAGAGGAGGTTACGTCACAGGCCGGCCGCTATCTCGCGACAACAAAATGTGCCTTGCCATGTTGTGACGTCCGGACGATGGATGTATCGACAGCATAGCGCAGTGGAAGCGTGACCGACTGTGGAACAAGAGGACCCGAGTTCGAGCCCAGGCACTGCAAAAGGAAAAAGAAAGAAAAAAAAAACATCAGAAGGAATAGGAGCACCAGGAGCAACACCAGGAGGAAGAGGAACAACCGGGACAACAGTACTAGGAGAAGGAACACCACCACCTACCCCTCCCTTCCCCCCCCCCCCCACCCGACAGAGCCAGAGCCCATCTTTACATGGAAACTTTGATTTTCTTGGAAATGGCTCTAACGATTTTGATTAATATGTCACATGTTTGAGATATTTGATGCCAAATGAAATGTATATTTTGAATTTTCTGGCTATAATTTATATACTCCTGTTTACTCTGAATAACTTTTGAGTAACTTGTAAGCCGTAAGAGATAGACATAATCTTACTATACAAATAATTAGATCTCGCTAAAACATATAATTTATGTCTGAATAAATTTCTTTATAGAGCGAACCATTTCGGAGAAATTTCTTGTTATTTACTTTATCCACTTTCGTGACATGGAACATGGCTGTTAATATCTGTTAAGCGTACAAAGAAAACGGAATCTCAAAGCATTAAACGATTTGACTGTCGCACAAAGCCTACTGTATTCTAATATTCCCCTTGTACCTACAAGGAATTAAGCAATAACATAATTTGTACTAATGTTTATCTTAACTACCACGAAAGAATATATATGGGAATAAGAATGTAAGAATAGTTAGTAAAAGAGTAGAGAAAGTTATGTGAGTGCAGCATATCAGAAATTTTTTTTATATAAAACGTCCCTCCACTATGCGTTACGGCTTAAGGCTGGTTCACAACTACCCGGCAACGAGAACGGTAGAATACACAATCGACCAGCTTATCGATAGAAAGTGGAGGTCGATATTGCGCATTGGTAATTCATTTGTTTCCAACTGACTAATGGTATTTTTTCTGGCTTGCGGCTGTTTCATGGTACAATTTCTACAGCGAAAATCTAATACGCATAATATGAATCTAGTTTCCCTTACCCGGTAACGGGAACACAAAGTTCAAATTTGGTCAAGTCATCTTTCAGTTCCCGGGAAAGCTTCCCATCGGTTGTGAACACTCCCATTTGAATACATGTATTCAAACTTTCTCGCTCTGGTTATCGTTGGCAATGGTTGTAAACGTATAGGCGCTCAATCTCCCAACTTTGGTTTACGGCTTAGATACCTTAGTCATTTTGAAGGTGGCGTTAACTTGATTATAAATGAACTTCATGATTTTTTTATTTGTGAATCAGGTAGGTAACCAACATATCGGTAAATCACATAAAAGTTGTTTTATTGTGGTATCTTCTTTATATTTTTAGCTATAGGCTGCTGAACTTGACATTTCTAAATTGGGTATGGTGATTTAAACGCCACTTTACTGTACACATCAATACTCTCATTTTTCTACATGAAACAAGTTTCAAGTTAGCATTCTCAAATACTGCAAAGTTCAATGCTTGTGCGCTAGATGGCATAATGTAGCAATTGAAAAACTAGAATGTATTGGCCTTACTAAAATAAAAAAAGCCATTGCAATTGTAATAAAACCAATATCAAATGTTATCATTGTGCAGAATTTGTTCGTAAAAAATCTGAATGTTGCACTCACATGAATTTTTCTACTCTTGTACTAACCATATTTACAAACTCTTGTAGCTGTTTTCGTGTTAGTTGAGATAAACATTTGTACAAATTATCTTAATTGCAGTTTTTGAGAGTTGTATTTATTAAAGCAAAGGTTAATTTGTGTGAGCTTTAATATGCAGCAATCTTAAAAACTAATCACAACTAAGGAAGCTCACGTGTTTAACTTGACGCGCCAGTGTAGCAATGTGGCAGTAGGACAAACGATCACCTGAGACTGATAGGTATGAAAAATACTGTAGGAGCTACCGGCAACGTGAGCATTCGGGAGAGCGATTTCTCATACTTTAGTTCCAACACGGCCCACTTGGAGAGCTTCGAGCGCTGTTTTGTTGAGTTTTAACTCGTTGGAACGGTTATTTGGTATTATTTATATGCGGGAGCCGGGACTGGTGGGAGAGTTCCACAATATCCTAACACGACGAGTCCTTAAATATAATTTCATTCGCCCCGCCTAAGCACCATTTTGTAGCTACGAGAATCAACTCTCTCGATGTACCTCAGGGCGCGGTACGGGTCAACGCCTTGCAAGGATGATTAAATTCCTTTTACACTTTAAGTATTTATTGTTCCTTTACGTCACAAATATTCTGGATTGGCGTCTTTTATCTCATCCGCTGCGGACTGTGGGGTTCACACCACTCGAACACGGACTTCGCCATTTTCACGTGACGCCAATACAAGCAGTTGAACAAACAGACAATTGAATATCAGTCTTTGCAGACTGTAATAGCTATTCACAACTTTATAGGGGTAGCGGAGAGGCCTCCTAATTTTACATTCAATCACTTCAGGGGGCTTATGCAAAAAAATATCGCCTCAACATAGTTTCCCTTCTTTCTACTAGGTGTTCTGTGATGACGTCTGCCTTAGTGCCTACTGCCGTGTAATCTGTGCTACTGCCTCCTACCCTCAGAATACTTACCTATACTCCAACATAATCAACTTAGCCGTCACAGCACTTACCTTATCTAAGACTTGGAGTTACGGAGAGTCCGCGTCACCAAACGTGAAGAGAGGAAGTCGAAGATCATCAGCGAGGAAAGTCGAAGACTAGAGACAATGCTAGCAACTGTTAAGCCACAGTTCATAGCTGTTGCTCCGGTTCCTCATGCAACAGCGCGTAAAGCAATCATACGCTTACCTATTTATTCAGCTAAATTCCCACTCAGACACTGTTAGCATGAATTACAAGCATTTATGAATGTGATCTGACCACATTATCTGCATGTCCAACAGCACTACAAGATATTTTACGCAGGTTTTCCACTCGCTCTCATCTCCAGTACGCGTATTGGCGGAACATCATCCAAAGGTCATCTGGAGAATGCGATAGCTTAGCTCTTTTGAGAGCGGACACGCCAGCATTCGAATCAGGTAGTGAGGAGGTCGGCGTGCGGGCAGCCATGCTGTGCTGGGTTAACATTGCTGTACAGCGAGCAAGGCAGGGTATTTACATGTTGAAGGAAGAGCGCGGACCCGAAGGCACTACCCTGGGAAACGCCAGTCTTGATGGGACGGGGCTTCTTCTTGTTTTTTGTTATTTAACGACGCTGTCAATTGCCAACATCACTCAGCGTCACCGGTGTGCCGGAATTTCGTCCTGCAGTTCTTTTACATGCCAGTAAATATATTGACATGAAGCTGTCGTTTTTAAGCACACTTAAAAAGCATCTGTGTGGGTCGGATTTGAACTCGCGACCTTGGTTTGATATTGGCATACTGAACCCAACTGAGTCACCCAGACAGTGTAGATAGGAGCTATCATACAGTGGAGGATGATTCTGCACAAGCCTGACTGGATAGTACTTAAAATCATGACAAACGATATCGGTAGACAATTTCGGAAAAGTCAAAATGACAAGACGTGTGCTCTTAATAAACATTTTATATGAAAGAATTTAAATGTAAATGTTAATTAAAATGCATTTTGCTAATTTGAAAGTAAATTTATAATATTGTTGAAGCTTAGTTCTAGCTAAATAAATAATAAATTTCTTTCCCTACTCCCACTTCTAGGAAGAATACATATAATTTTCTATACGTTTGAAATAAAAATGTATCGTATTACATTCATGTAGTTTTAAATCCGTTTTTTAATTGTTTAATTGATTTGATTATGTAATTGTTTTTCCACACTAGTCGTGTGTAGGACAATTGGAAAAGGTAGAGTGAGATTGACGAACATATTCAAGATGTTCTTGGGCTTCGAGCAATGCCTCCTAAATTACAAGGCCTTCCAACTCAACGATATCACTGCTTCTAGGCGGACGCACAGAGCAACTTCGTGACGGCAAGTAGCAGTGAACTTGTTTCAGTGTTGTTCGAAGTGAAAAACTATATTGCGCAAGTTAATAAAATATTACTAACATCATAATAATAACAATGATGATGATGATGATGATGATGATGATGGTGAGGAGGAGGATGATAATACATTTATTTGCCTATGGACATATACAATATGTTTCAAGCATTGTCAGAATCTAAATTTCCTTTTATATACATTGGATAATTGCCCACAGTTTTATCAAACTGTTTACAACTCATCGTTTCTTTATACATGCACATCTATAAACTAGAATGCAAAATAATAAACATTTAAAATAATGCCAAGTGCTGCAACATAATCTAACTTTTTTTTAATTTTGTTGGCATCAAAGCTAACTTTTCGAGAAATAGTAGACAGTTTCCTTTTATTTTTATTTATTCTTTTGGAATCTGTACTATTGTTCACCATTTTGCAATAACTGTTCATTAAAATATTTACACACATCGAAATAATTTTTCCCAGACATCTTTACTGGAAGCTGAGAACAAAATTCTTCCAAAATCAAATCCTCAAGGGACCAGATTTGTGTGCAAATCAACTTAAGATCAGAGATTCTTAGGTTTTTGAGTCTCAAAAACATAGCAGCATTTTCGTTATGAGCACATAAGTATACAACACCACTTTTAGAGGCAGTTCCTGAGGATATTTTAATCCTCCCCTATCTAATTTCTGTACTAAAGAGTTCTTTCCCACATGCTATCTCTCTGTTCAGCACCAAAAATTCAGAACAACTGTCACATCTTCTTGGCATTGATTTCATGACCTCTTACAAAGAAACTGACACTCAAATTTCTATTAATCACTATATACAAGATATCATGTGGAATTTTTTCACAATCTATGTACATTAAAATAACAATATTCTTTAACAATAACTGACCATTTTTCACCAATGCTTATATTACTTAGACGATCTACTAACCCTTTAAATGTTTTAAAGGAATATTTATTGTTAAATTCACTCAATGTCTGTAAACTATTGTCAATTGCTGCCTGTAAACTTCTTGCTTGTTCTTTCTCCTTCTTTTCTGATGGAGATGCTCGATGGAATGTGGAAGTTTTGCTCAAGTATGCTGGGCAGTTTGGAAGTCAGAGTCTTTCCACTTTTGGAATCTACAGCTTTCGATTCCCACAGAATATCTGTTTGCATAAAATGCAAATGGTAGACCTGCACAACACCAATAAATTGTATTACCACTCAAGTACATAGGTATATTAATTACTAGCAGCATTATTTTTGTTATCAGCTGTATTGTGCTGAAAACATTAAAACGCAGTATTCTATTATTCAACAATTTTAGTACATATAATTATTTTTAAGAAATAAGTATGCTTTGATCAAAAAGGAATAATTATTTGTTGAACAAACATGTCATGTTTCTTGAAGAAGTGAAAACAAGTATGTAAACTTTTTTACTTGGCTGCAGTGTAAAATAAATCAATATAAACACTGCTTAGTGATGAATTTAGCACAAGAGAGGAAATCAATGTTCTTTTAATGAGTTTGAGATTGGGAAGTAATTTTTATCCACCAGCTTGGAAAAAACTGATACCAACCAAAGAATTTTTTTCCATTTTCTCTGGATAGTTTACAGTTCCTAATTTGGTACATATACATTAATCTTATATAGTGAAAGCAAAGTATTTAAATGAAACAGATAAGATGTTGACTATCAGCTTTAATGTTCGGCAACTATTAACAAGCTATAAATTTCTTCTTGTGAACAATTCACAACAGCTCTGCTGGTTCAAAATATTTCTTAAGGCAATGCACATGTGAAAATTGACCCACAATATGGAAATGTCACTTTTGTGGTTTTTATTTTTTATTTCTAGCTCAATGTTTAAACTATCACATTCCATTTTAATTTTGCTTGTTAATAAATCAAGGGTCATGTGAGTGTGTGTGTCTATGTGGAGGAGGGGGCATGGTTCTATTTAATGCAATTGTGTACCTAACTCACTAAATGTATTAAGTTTTATCCCTTAAGGCTGAAATTTGTGCAATATACCACTACATCAAGTTTGGTGCACCTATGATCCTTGGTTTGAAAGAAAAAACTTTTACATGAAAATTTGTTGGTAATATTTTCCTCAATTATGAACATTTCAATACAACTGAAATTTTTTATTACCAGCAACAATATGACAATGGTCATCTCAATGTATTTTGCTCATCTTTAAATATTAAATAAATCAATTTCAATGTGCAAGTCTAAATTTTAAAATTCGTATAAGATTCTAATGTATAATTTATTTACTGCTTATACATACAATATACATGCATAAAAGAAATTCTGGGCAAAAGGAAGGTGTTGTGAGAGACATACAGAGTGTTATGCCAGAAGGGTGCTAAAACCACTAGCAGTAGACTATAACTGGTAAAACTTTCAGCACAACAGAAGAGGGCTGCAGAGCGTTCAATGTATTCAGCAGAGCAGTTTTGAGCTAAGCAAATTTGAAAAATTTAAAAAAAAAAATTGACTAAATATTTAAAGCTTATTTTCTCAAAAACTATTTGTACAGCATTTTCAGTGTACAAACTGTGCTACACCATGAGGTTTTCAAAGAATTCTTTAAAACTTCCATAGTGAAAAAATTCATAATAAACCCACAAGGCACTTCTTCAGCAATAAGTGCAAAAAGAACACAGACTGGAAACTTTTAAGAATATTAAGAACTATGACAAAATAGAATGTGATTATGGCCCCTATTTGCATTAAATCTTTATTAGATACTCTATGTACCTCCCAAGTGCTTGAAGCTAGGTATGTATCAAAATTCAATGTAGCGTAATACTTCAAAAAAAAGAAATTAGTAATTCTTAAGTAATCACTCCCTATATAACATGTAAAGATTTAATGTCATATTAAGCAATAGGTAAATTATTTTTCAAGGATAGGTAGGTCCCTACATTCTGCAACAGTAGTACTTTGCAAATTTCTGTTTCTTTATGCAGTCCCTCTTACATTATGCATGACATTAAAAACCATAGTCACAATGGATGTATGTTTTAGTTATAGGTGTGTGGTAGTTGTGAGTTATTAATACTGCTTAGTATGCGTTTAGTTCCTAAGCACACAGCTTTCTAAGAATGCTGCTTCTTTGTACTCCATTTGCTGACTGTAGCTTAAACAACCTAATCGTAGAACGTAGGTATTCCTATAATCTTTCATGCAAATAAATGTGAATATTTTACTGCAATCAATACTGAAGTAACGGTTTAGACTCATTTTCTGGCACTGCAAAACAACCAGTTTATATTACTAATTATTACATGGTGGATTCATAGCTTGACTAAACGTAGCAATTCAAAAAAAATTTAACATGAATACTCTTACTTTATTCCACATATGTATGTTCAGGAATCATTAAGAGTATAGATAACAGCAGAAAGGTGCATAAATCCAGTCCTTTTCATGATTAAAGTCAGCTATCCTGAGTAGACAGACTTACCTAACCTATATCTGCATGCATTTTCTGCTGCCGGAAGTTAAAACAATCATAAGAATATTATTATTATTATTTATTAGAAAATTATACTCTGAATATGTTTTATACGAGGCATAATGTTATTTTGAGTACAGCACTACATAAACATACACAAGATCGTTTGTGATCGTTTCAAATGCATTGTAAGACCGAAAACATTGCGTCACATAACCTTAACTTATCCAGCAGTTCTGATTTCTGTGTAAAATCCAACTAAAGATTTAAAAATATTGATTATATTAAAATGTAATACTAGTATTAATACTCACCACTGAATTCTTAGTGGGCTCAAAGTGGTCTCTCTTGATTGCTCTTAACCATTTGTTCTCAGAGCTTCACTTTTTGGGAACTTGAAGACATGCACCTCGTTCTTAGTATTGTAATTCCCTCTACAATTAGGGACACATCATTTCAGAACCATTATGGAATTTTATAAACAACAGTTCACATGTAATTTTATTTGCTTTTCACACACTCTTAAGCAACTAAACAAAAAAGTCAGACGCATTACCAAATACCACAATGGCTCCTGTTCTGTGGAGAATCGCCGCTTGCCTATGACGTCACATACGAAGGAAAGATTAACTGTACGGCCTTGTTATTTAGGAGGCATTGCTTCGAGCCAGGAGTAGTGATGAAGAGCCGTCGGCATTTTGGAAGTGTACATTAGCCATGGATGGTATTTTGTGAAAGAAATAGTAATACATCTGTGTTTTATAGCAGTATCCTTGTGAACAAATGCACCTTGGTTGCTTCTATTGCCAATATTTCGCCGTACTATGTAAGGAAGATTTGTTACTAAGTGCATATTGGCTACTGTTCACAAACTAATACAGTCATTGATTGTTTCAGTCTGCCTGCACACACATTCCTCATACTTAGAAACTATCTTGCATCACATATTCAAAAGTATCTCCAGCAGGAATCAGGACTAAAAAATTCAACGTCATAGCTGGTATTTTAACTATGGATCTTCTGCTTCACACAACCAATAAGCTGTGCATGAAGTGTAATATACGTGGTTCAAATTCCAGCTATAGCACTGAATTCTTCAGTCTTGATTCCACCTGTTAAAGATATTGCCCACACACGAGTTGAGTTTAAAACCAGCAGAATGGCATAAAAAGAATAATTTACTTTTATTGACTTTAGCATTTTGAGAGACACCTGATCTCATCAATCAGAGATTGCCCGAGTGGTTTGACCACCACCACCATTACCAACACTACCAACACCATTACCACCACCACCACCACCACCATTACCAACACCATTACCACCACCACCACCATTACCAACACCATTACCACCACCACCAACACTACCAACACCACCACCACCACCACCACCATTACCATTACCAACACCACCACCACCATTACCATTACCAACACCACCACCATTACCATTACCATTACCAACACCACCACCATTGCTACCTTCACCACCACCAACCATCTTGATTATTGATTTTCCAACTTTTGGTGGAAGACCATCACTTGAAGAATCGGAATGTTGACTGCCGCTGTGACCATGCGATTACAACAAACTTCCTTTGTCTGCCACATTATTTGAAGCTGTTTGCTTTCTTCAATACTCACCTACAATAAGCATAGGAAATATAGCATTCCATCCAAAAATTCAATATGAAGATTTCCCTGGAAACACATACTCTGCAGTCCAGTGGTCGAAAAGGAAACTTAAATATCCATGCGTCTGTTATTACCATAATCTAGAAACAAATTATACATTTGGTTAAAAAGTAATAAATATTAGTAACTAAAGCTTAAATTATCTTATTATGTATTTTCTAACAAGATTAGTTTCGCAAATCAATCATTTGCATCATTGGCTCTTTGAATATTTGTTTCGTTATTAACGTTACTGCCAAATACAATAACACTGGACAACAAAATTTTGACCTTTTGTTTGTGACATGAATGAAACCTAACATTTTTTAAGGATCACACTATGCTGAGCACCAATATGACAATATGAATGCTAGATTGGTTCTGGTTTGAGAATAATGAGGAAAAATACAAAAGCAATTTTTTGTATGAAAATCTGTCCGATCTCTTGTAAAATATATTCATGATCGCTTACCTTTATTAACTAAACTTTTCTTTTCTTACCTCTTGTACTCGAGTTGAGAAGCATCCCTGATGATTGTCAGCAAGCATTCTTGCACTCCACTTTCCCTGGTAACGTTTTTCCATTCATTATATTAATTGATGACAGGCGGGGATACAGACCACAGTAATTCCTGAGTATCCTCGAAAAACGGCAGTTGCAACCTTCAGGTTGATTACAGGACATGATTGTCTGGCAAAATATTTAAACAGAATTGGGATATATTCTTCACCACTCTGTCCTCTATGTGATCTGCCAGAGGAAATGGACCGAGACCACCTTCAAATATGCCTGGCCACTTCTAGTGCCCCATCCATCAGTGAAAAATATTGGAGAGCAAGAGGATTAATGACTTCATTGTCAGAAATCCAGCATTAGCTAACAACAACAATAACTTCCTTTCTTAGAAGTTTGAAAACGGTGTTATAAATTTAATTTAAAAGGCGAGTCAATAACACTAAACAACACTTGACTCTTTCAGTCTTTAAGGCCATATAATGCTTGCTCACTTGCAAATCAAAATACAGCTGCAAGAAGCTTTTAATTTGAGGCAAACTTCTATCTTGACTGATATATATTTAGTCATTTTATTAAATTTTCATTTTCATGTGAGACAATATATGGTTAGACCCCAAAAGGAAATCATTTATGTAAATATTCATTGCAAATGTAATTTATTTTTCCATTTTGACAAGAATTAGTTGAGTAACGAAAACGTGTTGCTATTTTTTCATTGTTAAGAAAAATAGAAATGTTTAAGAACGTCATAAATGTTAAGTTTCATGTTTAAATTTAATATGTATAATTATAAGAAGCATATGTATTTAATGTTAAAAGTGAAGGGAGAATAGATAAAGATCGCTTCCCTAACAATACAGGAACTATTTAACGTAAGAAAATATAAAATGAACGCATACGCGCATGTATACAAAAGAGTAACATGTAAAGAAGCGCCAGTTTTTGTTATTAGCGTCTGTATGTTTGAGAGGTAAATACGTGTTCCTGTAAAGCGCGTGGATGTGGGTCTAAAAGACTTTATAAAAGTGGAAAAACTGTCAAGAAAATACAAATAGGTGCAACGACAGTCAATTCAATTATAACAAGCGTAATAAGAGACGAAAAAAGTGTTAATAAAGTGATGTATCGTGAAGTTACATCGAGTGTTCATTCATTCCACCTAGTACCTTCTTATATGTTTTGTGTTAGTTAAAATAAACATTCCTATAAATATCTTATTGCTCATTTCCTTGTGAAGGAAAGGAAAGGAACCAGGAAAGGAAAGAACCAGGAAACACAAACACAAAAACACAAACACAAAAACACAAAAACACAAACACAAACACAAAAACACAAACACAAAAACACAAACACAAAAACACAAACACACAAATACACAAACACACAAATACACAAACACACATACAAAAACACAAACACACAAAATACACACAAAATACACACAAATACAAACACAAAAGACACACAAATACAAACACAAAAGACACACAAATACAAACACAAAAGACACACAAATACAAACACAAAAGACACACAAATACAAACACAAAAGACACACAAATACAAACACAAAAGACACACAAATACAAACACAAAAGACACACAAATACAAACACAAAAGACACACAAATACAAACACAAAAGACACACACAAACACACACAGAAAGAAAGAAAGAAAGAAAGAAAGAAAGAAAGAAAGAAAGAAAGAAAGAAAGAAAGAAAGAAAGAAAGAAAGAAAGAAAGAAAGAAAGAAAGAAAGAAAGAAAGAAAGAAAGAAAGAAAAAGTAATGAAAGGAAATGTTAAGAAAGAAGGAAGGAAAGTAGGAAGGGACGAAAGAAGGAACTAAAGAGACACCCGTATCCTTTACATGAACATTTTTCGAAAAATTTGATTAAAATGTCATGTTTGAGATATTTGGTGACAAATGAAATATATATTTTGAATTTTCTGGCTATAGCCTATGTAGTTCTGTTTACTCTGAATGACGTTTGCATAACTGGTAAACCGTTAGACATAGGCCAAATCATACTACACACATTTTTTTTTCTTGCTAAAATACACAACTTATGTCTCGATGAATTTTCTTGTGGGGTTACCCATTTCGGAGATACTCATTGTTATTTGTGTCAGATTCGGAAAACTTAAAACTTTCGTGAAATGGATCATCGTGGTTCATTTTTATATGGTAATTGTGCAAAGCGAAGAGAATCTGAAAGATTTAAAAGATTTGACTATCGCTCAAGGCCTTCTGTATTCTAACTTTCCCCTTGTACCTACAAGGAAATAAGCAATAAGATAATTTGTACAAATGTTTATCTTTTTTTGTCGTTCTTGAGCTGTTCAGTCCAAAGGCTTTTATAATACTAGAACCATTGATCCTTTTTATTATCTTTATATCTGTTACGTCTTTGACATTCTTATTTAATGTTTCATGATTTTGTGTCCTATATCCTGTCTACCCTGTATGTCCATTTCAGTTTTTGTAATACAGTTATTCCATCTAAATTCTGTTTATTAATTCCTAGGACAGCAAAAGACGAATTAAAGGTGCCACATTTAACCCCAGTTCTTTGAACTGAAGTTTATTGCTGGATATTTTATGTTCTACCGCAGGGCCTGTGATCACTTTCATATGTAACTCGATGATTGCAGCAGAATTAGCAAACCACTAATAGAGAGATCGAATTTCCGCAAAATCCAGGTTGCGGGATTGTCCTGCGGGGGAAACCCGTTACACAACAGGCTTTAAAACACTGTGTAGAAATGTCACCCATACTTGGAGATAGGATGGCTGGGCGAGTTGACAACAAGAAACAGAGGACAGAAATGACATCAGCCCATTTACTTTCGTGTCACTTTATTCTTCGAATCATCTGATTCTAACGCGCTGATTATTGTCAGGTGTTAGCTCCCACGAGAGGTGTGGAAAGCTTGACCTTGAACACCTTAGATACGCGCCGCGACCATTGTTGCTGTATGAAACCATGGTTGGCATTATAAAAGATTTATTTAAACATTTTTCATCACCATTTGTATTTTGTATAATTGTTTTCCTTTGCACATGGTAGATTAAAATATATATTTATATATATAAAACAGAAATCTATTTCATTGTTACCTTCTTATATCACACAGTTGTTTTGTTTGAACGAGTTCTAATTGCTTTGTATTAGATAGAGTAATTTTTGCCATTCTCCTTTTTTGTTTCAGATGTTTCATTATATAACTTTGTATCAATTTCAATCTTTACATATATAAGTAGTTTTCTTTTTTTAAGTATATATTATTTTGTTTTGTAAATGAGCTGATGACATGAATAAAATAAAAAAAAAGAAAGAAATCTGATGTGTTGCACTCACATGACTTTCTCTATTCTTGTACTAACCATTCTTACAAACTCTTATTCCTATATCTTCTTCGTGTTAGTTGAGATAAACATTTGTACAAATTATCTTATTGCTTATTTCCTTGTAGGTGCAAGGGGAATGTTAGAATACAGTAGGCTTTGTGCGACAGTCAAATGTTTTAAAGCTTTGGGATTCTGTTGTCTTTGCACACTAAACATATAAAAACTGAACAACGATGATCCATTTCACGAAAGTTTTAAGTTTTCCGAATCTGACACAAATAACAATGAATATCTCCGAAATAGTTCACTCTACAAGGAAATTTATTGAGACATAAATTGTGTATTTTAGTAAGATCTACATTTTTTGTATAGTATGATTTGCTCTATCTCTAACGGTTTACCGGTTATGCAAAAGTCGTCCAGAGTAAATACGACTACAGGGGCCATAGCCAGAAAATTCAAGATATGCATTTCATTTGGCATAACAATATCTCAAACATATGACATTTTAATCAAAATTGTTAGAGCCGTTTTCAAGAAAATAAAAATTTTCGAAACATTTTGAAAAATTTTCCATGTAAAGGGTAGTTTAGGGTGAGGCTATTTTCTTCAAAATCTTCGTGTCGCATCCTTGAAAGAGTTTAGGAGCGCATATAGGACAAACATATATTTATTTATATATATTACAAAGTTGTGGGCAAAAAAGCATTGAATTTGTAATCAATTATCACCTTTGGATACACTAAGAAAACAATTGAGTTTTATTACTTTAGTTAACCAAAAGTTAGGCAGGTTTAAAAGACCAGAACTACAAGAAGCAATTGCAAATTTGTTTACTTGAGTGTCCGCTAGGTGGGAGTGGTGCGCCGAGAGTACAGCAAGGACGCCTGTGGTTATGCAACACTCCTTGCGCTGTGTGTAGCCGAGCAAGTTGTTTCGCCTTGTTTTCAACTTGGCTGCGTACACAGAGCCAAAACAAACATGAAATAACAAGTCTTTTGTCTGATTTCGTTACAGTTGTAGTGGCAGCCAGGTGAGCAGCACTCGCTTAATGAAATTTCCCTCCCTCTTACCACCCTGTGGCACGCTGTTTCGAATAACAAAGGGAGCGACGAGCTAAAACTTACTGTTTGTTTAGATACTTTAGTGTTCGCAGTCATTAACTCCACTACAACACACAGTTGACGTCATAAAAGTAAGTGAACCGTGAGAATAAATCGCACTATTACATAAATGGGTGAAAACACTATAAAGGGCATTCATTCATGTTTAAATATTGCACTCGCCTGAGTAACTTTAGTTGCATAGAAACGTGGAAATTTCTTTTAACGACAGAAACATAATTTAGGATACTATATCGAATATTCAGGCCAATAATTACTCTGTATGCACGCGAGCTTCTGTGCCCATTATGACTTCACGAGCCACCTTTAAATTTTTCTTCTGCCTAACACGTTCTGCGACTTGATTGGCTAAAAATTCTTTCCCTCTCTACAATAGTTCACAATCATAGCTTTTCCTAATGAGCTCAGTCCAATGTTTTTATATGTATGATAACATTACCTTCAACTACTAAAAAGGTCAAAATTTTGTTCAACTTCGAGGGGTTTCCATTGATATATTTTACTGTTTCTAAAAATAAAACAAAGATAATGGCTTTGAAAGGGAAGAGTGTGGTCAGATTAGAATAGTAAATGAGAGAATTTTAGACCCCTGAAATTTCTAAATAGTAATAATATATTCCGATACTAAATTGTTTAAATATTGAACTTGCTCTGTTTCTCGTCTAGTACGAGTAACAACTTGGCAATCAAGTGCTCAAAGTTTTCAGGGTGGATGGATAGTCGCCCTTCAGGATGAAGATAAAGACATGAAGATCATGCGCACTATGGCAGTAATTAAGAGATGGCGACCTGCACCAAAGGAGAAGGGCAGTTACAACAGATCGAGTGACGTCATAAATCAGAGAGGACGTTACGCACAGTGTTAATATTTACGTTACTCCATTATCCAGATGCACCTCTGTCACGTATCACGTTATTGATGGTGAAAAGTCAGTGATGTAGTTGAACTACTTTGTCCTGCATAGTAATCACTTAATTGACTGCCTAACTACTATACAGCCAGCACACATTTTAATTTAAAAAAGCCTTTTATATTGGGCAGGACCAAAACATAAACCTTCGCTTTTCATAGGAATTCCAGCTTAGCTTCCCACTCTTGGATATGACGTCAACAAATATACATAACAAGCAGAGTACGTAAATACCGCTGTTTCCAAAAGATGCCACTTATAGCCGCATATCGTTCCTTTTCTATAAAGTTTCCACAACACCTATGACCACTTCAACCTCATCACATTGATGACTAATTTTAAGGAATCAAAAGTATATTGCAAACACCAGCAGCACATTTTAGAGCATATGTCCTAAAATTAGACCGACAAACTTTGGGAGCTGATAGATAACATTATTTTAAACACTTTTTCTTAAGAAAAGTTTTTTGTTGCGGTGCTTCGTTTAAGTGCTAGACCAGTTAATGCCATAGATTACTGCTTCCCACCCAGTTTAAGTATTTACGGCAAAATCAACAATGCAAATTAGTATTGCATTTATGTTAGTAAGATACACAATCTTAATCCAAGAAATAAACACAGAACACAAACAAAGCACGAACATCTCATTGTTTTAAACCAGTGAAATGGCTGGTGTTTTTGTGAGAGTACGGCAGATTAGGGCGCGCCGATGTACTCTTTGTATTAATTGCAATGGGCGTGCGTTCCAACATTCACTTTATTCATACAACCTTACAGAACACAGAACCGTCAGATCTAGCGACCATGCTGGCCATGTAACTGGTCCAACTCTACCAATCCATCGATTTGAATATGGGACCTTGAGGTGATTCCACGAATTTACATCAGTGTGCTGGAGCTCTTGTCAGCCATTTCAGCAGCTGTGTACTGGTACGAGTCGCACTGTTGTTAAAATGTTACTATACTGAAATTTACAGAATTAACGCAATAGAATGTGCACCAAAGATCCTATAGAGGAATTTGCCGCATGCGCAGGAATGTTATGCTCAGGTCGTTCACCCACAATACACAGATGGCTTAATTACAAATTGAACTTCCACATGACATTTTAACATAAACTGTTTTAACGTTAGTAAACGACAACAGTGTTGTGAAAAACCTTTAGAAGATAATCAAGTGAGAAAAAAGTAGTTCAACAGCAGTTTTGTCGCTTTTGCTACAATATTTTATCCAAGTTTGATCCTGTAGTTTCGTTGAACAAAGAATGCTTTTAACTGGAGAAGCAAATGGGCTGTAATTTTACGTACATTTGAATTGCCGATGAACTTAAGCCAGATTCAGTGGTGGAAAGCTTCACTTTCGGGGGCGAACGTGCCCAGAGACCCGCGGGACAGCAGACTAGGTCACCGCAGTATCGAAATGGAGATGAAGTGGTCTACATCCTTAGTCTTTATTCCCTGGAGAAATTCGACACTCTGTCAAGAGCCTAGTGCTCAACTATTTTCAAGAATCCTTCCCGGAAAACTGCACAACTTGCAATGGAAACTAAGCGTAGATTACTAAAACGATACAGCACTGACATAATTAGTATCTCCCTAAATAAACACCCTCCCACGTAATAACATTTTGTCGTGTTGAAAACCATATACATTTACGTGCTTTTATTCAGGTGATATAATGATTTCTTACAATGACGTACTACGTATAGTAGATTATCAAAAAATTGAAATAAAAAATCTTCATTTACCAGAATGCTGTTAGTTTCAAGTCAATATACACACATTTCAATTTTAAAATGCTTATTAATAATATAATTCATAAAATTTTCTACCACCAGACCTTTCACAAGTAAACTGATTTATATATTTTTGCGACATTTTTTATTTTCTGGCGGAAACCCTGATTCTAATATGGTACATCAGCTGGCAAAAGAAAGTATGGTGTATGTGCCTTTTTATTAAAATTCTTTATATTGAAATGTATCTCTGGCTTTTGGCATGAACCGTTTCATAAGGGTACTGATAGCCTAGTAATTGATCCTTAATTCTACTAGTACTATTTGATGTTTTTCATCTTTCGTTTTTGATTAAACCTCTTTAGACACATGCAAGGGTTATCGTGTTCTATTATTATTATTATTATTATTATTATTATTATTATTATTATTATTACTAATTTAAATATTTATTTACTTAGTTACTTCGTTACTGACTTACTTACTGACTTAGTTACTGACTCACTAACTTAGTTACTTAGATACTTAGTTATTTACTTAGTTACTTACTAACTTAGTTACCTACTTAGTTACTTGCTTAGTTAGTTAGTTACTTAGTTACTTAGTTACTTACTTACTAACTTAGTTACTTACTTACTAACTTAGTTACTTACTTACTAACTTAGTTAGTTACTTACTTACTTGCTAACTTACTTACTTGCTAACTTAGTTACTTACTTACTAACTTAGTTACTTACTTACTAACTTAGTTACTTACTTACTAACTTAGTTACTTACTTACTAACTAACTTAGTTACTTACTTACTAACTTAGTTACTTACTAACTTAGTTACCTACTTAGTTACCTAGTTACTTAGTTACCTACTTAGCTACCTACTTAGTTACCTACTTAGTTACCTACTTAGTTACTTAGTTAGTAACTTAGTTACTTACTTAGTTACTTACTTAGTTACTTACTTAGTTACTTACTTACTAACTTAGTTACTTAGTTACTTACTTACTAACTTAGTTACTTAGTTACTTACTAACTTAGTTACTTACTTACTAACTTAGTTACTTAGTTACTTACTTACTAACTTAGTTACTTACTTACTAACTTAGTTACTTACTTACTAACTTAGTTACTTACTTACTAACTTACTTACTTACTTACTAACTTAGTTACTTAGTTAGTTACTCAGTTACTTAGTTACTCAGTTACTTAGTTACTCAGTTACTCAGTTACTCAGTTACTTAGTTAGTTACTTAGTTACTCAGTTACTTAGTTACTCAGTTACTCAGTTACTCAGTTACTTAGTTACTTAGTTACTCAGTTACTTAGTTACTCAGTTACTTATTTACTCAGTTACTTACTTACTCAGTTACTTACTTACTTAGTTACTTAGTTACTTAGTTACTTAGTTAGTAACTTAGTAACTTAGTTACTTACTTAGTTACTTACTAAGTAACTTAGTAAGTTACAGCTACTAACTTACTAAGTAACCACACTGTATGTGGTGTGAAGTAGCTTAGCCCAGCCCCACGCCTCAATGCATGGTTTGAATGCAGCCCCATCATGAAGGCCGGTGGGATAGCAGAACGAGAAACTACCTTACGCAGTCACAGATTTCACCATTGATTTAGTGCTACATAAATATTTAGACTATCTTCTCTCCCCTTTTCTATAAGTCAAAATAACTTTTTGTAACGGGTGTGAGAAATTGCAGAGGGGAGATTATGATGTGGGGTGTCAAAATTGGTTTCTTTAAATCAGAAAAGGGATGACAGAAAGTAGGGTGAACATTTTACAATATGGTGTGAATTGAAAGCGAAAGCAAAATTCGAGAAGGATTTTGCTAAACAAGTATTTTGCAGCCACAAACTTTAACCTGTAAATTGACTTCAAGAACTTGGTTAACCTGAAAATCAGCTTAAAATACCGAAAGTATTTTAAATTATGACTTTATGAAAAATTATTGATACATATAAATAAATTACGATTTTAATTTCACATTATGCTACAGATTGCAGAAGAAAATTTTCAAGTTAATTTTATTTTACCCTTTATCCTCGGCTTGGCGCGCACACCGTTAGTCGCACGAGGCCCAGTGGTCTCTCGCACTGTTTCTGTGCTTGTATTTATTTTTTAAATTCCATTTTTCCTTCACTTCCAGGTTTATCTTCATTTAGCTTAAGTATACATCGCTTCTATTAGCATTATCTTACCGAACGCACCTACACAATTGCCGACATCTAACATTACGCTTTATTCGATTGTTTTCTGCAGCAACAAGCTTATCTCTTTATTTCTTTAGCTGCAAGAATGACTAATCTCCAGGGAAAGGAATTATGTGGACTAAAAATGTATGAAATATGTAAATATATATGCAGCTCTTTTTACCAAATTGTGGAATTAAATATGAACTTATAATTATAAAACATATGACTATCTATGCTAAATAGATATATTTTAATAAAACTAACCAAAGAATATAATAATGGACAACCCTTGCCTTTAAATTATTATGTGAACTTCAAACAAAATACAATTTCTGTTGTCTGTTATAATAGCAATGGGTTACAAACATTTCTTTCAAGTTCTGAAAAATGAATCTTCTTTTGTCTCTGAGGACAGATTTAAACCGACTGAAACTCTCTCTGTGTGTGTGTGTGTGTGTGTGTGTGTGTGTGTGTGTGTGTGTGTGTGTGTGTGTGTGTTTGTGTGTTTATCTTTTTTTTTAAGAAATTGCAGGTGCTCTAAAACAAGTTGGTATTTAACCTTACACCCAGCGTTCATAGACTACTAGAAGACATCAAACTATTATGCATGAAGTGCCCGATACTTACTCTGGTGGTGAAAGTAATCAACTGTGCGCGGAGTTTAAACGCTGAATATTAACAACATGGACTTCAAAGCCAGGGCAATATACATAATCCCTGCGGCCTTTTAATGGAAAAGGCTCACAGAGAGCTTTTATTGAAAAACGTATATTAATTCGAAATGAATACATCTCCATGAATACGCACAAGAAAAATGTAACATTTAATTAATAAACTACATAAAATTAAAGGCACTCAGGGCATTTATCAATACTATTGAAATGTATGAAAATTAATATTACATAGCATCTATTGTGTCACGTCTTTCAATAATAAACAACAATTACGTTTTTATAAATAAGAGACCTCTACAATTGTTGCTTCGACAATCGCTTATAACTCATGGGGAAGAAAATAAACACTTGAAGATAAGTGATACTGAAAACAAATACAGCTGTATGAAAACAAATGAAATATTACTGACAGTAGCAATAGGGCAGCGCAAATACACAAGCATAGAGTAAGAGATTTTATACTGCCATAGAACAAGTGAAACAAAATAGAGAGGACCATGTTGCTGGATTGGTATTTGACTTAATGCAGAATTTAGCTTTACCAAACATCCCTGTACAAGAAACATGTTACCTTAGACAGTTATGGGTAAACAGTTTTAGCATTTATAATATCAAATCCAGGTACTGTATCTTCGAACCCGGGCAGCCTATTCACTAAAAACCCCCACCGGAAGTCTTGAGGCCGAGACCTCATTGCTGCAGTACTGTATGAAGTATGTTCATTTTTATACGATTATATCAAGGCTACGATGCCAGAAAATATTACAAAATTACACTTCTCTGATGGAGCCCCGGGGCAAAACAAAAATCACACCCTAATCCGAATGTGCCTATCATTGACACAGCTGAGAAAAATGAATAAGATCGTTCATCGATTTCCAGAAAGGGGTCATTCATTCCTTCCATGTGATCGAGTGTTTGGTGTACTTAAAAGACAAATCTCAAGAGATAAGAGTTTATACCCCCAAAGAATATGTGGAGCTGATAATTTGGGTTCTCAAAAGCACCGTTACTGTGTTAATGTACTGAGCTAGGGAAAGTGATGCCCACGCAATCTGTAATGTGGGCAGCTTGTTTTCGACAAAACGATAGGAAATGGTCAGAGACAAAAACAAAAGACAAAATGTGCTCCAAGTACCGAGATCCACCACTGGTTTAAATTAATGTAATCATTTCCCTCCCACTGAACAGTGTCGGAGATAAACAGCATCCTTGTAAAAGTTCTTTTGATACCGTTAGGCCCAGTGATCTATTTATAGACCAGGCGATTTTAGGACACTGGGTGAATAAAAAGGTAAATAAAATACATTGTTAACGTAAAGTATGCCAAATCAATACCTGCAACACTTTTTTTTTAATTTTTGAAAAAAAAAAAAAAAAAAGTTTGGCGTTAATCGGTTAAGTGCCGAACAATTGATATCTTAATTTGTAATCATGTACCATACTGTGCTGATAAGCGCACAGGAGTTCTTCCCGTTCCTCTTTGTCCAGATAGGGGGCGGCATATGGAGCCGTTGGATTCCTTCGGGGTTCGCCTGGAAGGCCTGAAGTCCTCGAGGTATTGTCAAATTTGGTAACCCTGAGGGCCTCTATCAATATGTGAACCCCTACTCTAGCTCTGGACTCCCCATATCTCCTCTCACCCTCTCCTTCCTCCCGGGGATGCCCCCTTGGGGTAGGTATATGTGCATTAAACCTAGTTTCAGTGCGGAACCCCCTCCGCAACTCTCATACTGTACTGTGAAGCTCCGAATATTAAGCCAGACGTATAAAATCTGATGTATTGTATTCTCATAACCTTCTCTACTCTTGTACTAAACATTCTCAGAAACTCTTAATGTTTGGACATGAATTTTGTATTTTAGCGAGATCTACAGTTGTTTTCTAAGAGTTGGTCTATCTCTTACGGTTTACGAGATATTCAAAAGTCATCCACAGTAAACCGGATGACATAGACCATAGCTAGAAAATTCAAAATATACACTTCTTTGTAATAAGAATATTTTAAACATATGGTATTTTAATCAAAATCGTTACTCATTTCCATTAAAATCAATATTTTCGAAAATTCGTGTTTATTATTAACAAAAGTAGTATAAATTCTTACTTATTATAAACTAACATTTCATATTGGGCTCTCATGTAGAACTAGATTACTTTAGTAAGAAATAAAACAATACCAGTAGTCATGTTATTAAACGTGCTTACCGCTGCTCTATTTGCACTGCTCGTGCCTTCTCGTCACAGAGTGCTCCGTGAGCGTCTGCCCGCTCCTACGTCATTAGTCCGATACTTGCCGACCGCTGGGTTACGTGAAGAACACACCTGGAAAAGACTACGGGAAACGATATAAATTCTGTCGGAAGATTTTCTTTGGCGTTCTTTGTACATTTGAGAGGTAAATTTTTCCTGCACAGTTAGGTCAGAAAGTACACTTTCACTACTTTACATATGCATGGTGAGCTGTCAGACGTCAGTTACATCTGTGAAATGTCGCTTCATGCTTGAGCCAGCAGTAAGCTGATTATCTCCTGGAACCAGGGAGGGAGTTGCCGAGAATTCGCAAACGTTGTGGCTCTTGCAATAAAACCTAGGTACCTACCGAGCGAACCTGTGAATCTCAGGTTTCCCAGAAAACGACAGTATCTCTATTTAAGGGACTCTGGGACTCAATTTTGAATGTTTTATATTTTTATAGGAATGAAATCAATATTTTGCATAGTTTACCACACAAAGTTCCAGTTTTATTTCTTTAGTTTTGAGAATTATTTAATTTATTCATAATATACACCATCAATCTCTGGCAAGGTTCGTGTGTGTGTGTGTGTGTGTGTGTGTGTGTGTGTGTGTGTGTGTGCGCGTGTGGACAGCAGAACTCAAAACCGAAAAGTCCATTAAAAACCAACTTTGGTATTTAACTTAAATGTCTTTCAACGATGCCACACAAAGATTTTGAAGAATATATTACCACCCAAAACTACCCTTTAGAAAGAAAATTTTTCGATAATTTTTATTTTCTTGAAAATGGCTCGAACGATTTTGATTAAAATGTCATATGTTAGATACTTTTATGACAAATGAAATGTATATTTTGAATTTTCTGGCTATAGCCCCTGTAGTCGTATTTACTCTGGACGACTTTTACATAACTGGTAAACCGTTAGAGATAGACGAAATCATACTTTACAAAAAAATGTAGTTCTTGCTAAAATACATAATTTATGTCTCAATAAATTTTCTTGTAGGGTAAAATATTTCGGAGATATTCCTTGTTATGTGTTTGAGCTTCGGAAAACAAAACTTTCGTGAAATGGAACATCGTTGTTCATTTTTTATATGTTAAGTGTGGAAACAGAACGGAATGTCAAAACTTTAAAAGATTTGACTAACGCACATCAGATTTTTTATTTAGTATTTATACTGTGTCTTTTATTTATTATTTTATTTAAATTGTTAATAACGTTTAATTTTTATTTTACTTTTATTGCATAATCTGTTAATGATAAATCTTTTAATACACATTATTTAATCTTCTGTGCATAAATGCATTTCATTACATTGAAATATATACGCCCAAATCGGGGACTGAAAAAACCACATAGCAAAATACGCTTAACAGTCTCTGCAAAATATGGTGGAAAAGGAACATAATTATCAGTGAATTATGGAAGTCAATACTCAGAGAAGTAACTTGCAGTTATTCTCTCTGAATATGCAGATAAATACTTACGTCAGAATGCCTAAAACTTTTTCTAGAAGAGCATATTTTCAGGCCCACTGGAATACGCTTTATTACATGATCACAGATCAAAGGTAATATCGGTGATACCTCTTGAAATAATTGCTCAAGAGCAATGGTGTTCACTTGCTTAAAGTGCTTTTCAACTTTTCTTTAATGTATTACACACATTGTCCCTCCCAGACTCTAGGGTAGAACGGGAATAATCCTTGTGGAAGAAAAACTACCACCATCCTAGCCAGGAATCGAACACGGGACTCCTTGCACAACAGAGCGATGTTCTACCGACCGAGCGACGGGCCAGTTAATATTTTTTTTCTCCTTAGATCAAACATTTGAAGGTTCAAGAATCTTTGATGCACTTCCAACAGTATGAACAAAGCTGCAACGGAAAAACTTTAAAATTGCAATTTGAATGGGGAGGCGTAATTAACAACATGAAACACAGTTGCTATATCTGTCCATGTTTGTGTCACAGACTGGAAACATATTATGTCATCAATCATGAGACTATGTATCGCTGCAGAAACCTTCATTAACGCCCTTTGTCAGTGTCCAACCCGCAAAATTATAACAAGGCAAACATCCATTTCCACAACATTGGCACTGAAGTGAAAATCTGCCCCACCACTCACTCAGTATGGAGAAGCATTAATTCCTGACTGTCTTCCAAGCCACACAACTGTACTAAAAGGGATCTACGTAAGTAAGTACACTTTTTCACTAGATATCTCAGACTTATCTCATTCTTGAATTGATATGAATTACAAAGGAAACCTTTGGCACGCTATTCACAAATTAAAATAAACAGCTGCATCCAGGAATACAATTGAATGAGAATTCATATTTATACATAACGATATATGCAGACGATATTTAATACTAAAAAATAGTGAGGAAAACTTACAGCGCTCTATAAATTACACCAAACGGGGCAGTAAATACAACTTAAAAATCCCCCTCCATGGCACACCAATGAAAATACCCAATTAGAATAAAAATACATATTGGCAATAATAAAGCGGAGCAAGTCGAAAGCACGTAATTTGGGCTGATGTTGATTTCAAAGTTGACAAAGATAGGAAATAAGATAAACCCATTTAAATACACAGGTGGGACCATAACAAGAACTATACAAAATGAAAGAAGGAAAGAAACAAAACTAAAGTTGTACAAGACCATAAAAGTACCTGTGTTGGCATATGGCAGCGAATCGCGGATAATGAAAGAAAAGTACAGGGGAAAACCCAGACAGCAGAAATGAGAGTTTTTACGAAGAACTTCAATCAGTAGAACTGCAGAACGAAGAGAGAAATATTATAATAATAATAATACAACAACAACAATAATAATAATCATCATCATCATCATCACCACCATCATCATACTAATACTAATAATACTAATGCTAACAATACTAATCATACCAACCATACTAACACTAATACTACTAAGACTAATAATACTAATACTACTAATAATAATAATAACAACCACAATAAAAATACTAATAATGATGATAATAATAATAATAATAATAATAATAATAATAATAATAATAATAATAATAATAATAATAATAATAATAATAATAATAATAATAATAATAATAATAATAATAATAATAATAATAATAATAATAATAATAATAATAATAATAATAATAATAATAATAATAATAATAATAATAATAATAATAATAATAATAATAATAACAATAATAACACTAACATATAAAAATGGAGATCAGAAAACACTAGTTTTTTCGTTGTATGCGGCATAATATCTACAATAGAGCCGCTCAAAGTTGGTTGGAAGAAAACCGTGTAATATTTTGTTCCAAACCAGGTAGACTATGATAAGTCCTCCACTGACATGACCTATGGAGTCCTGAAATCCATTAAGGAAGAGGATGTGTACCGTTGTGTTGCATAGTTACACGGCGAAAGGTTCACGAATCAAACGGATTCATGAATCCGCTTTTGTCCACCTCTATGAATCTGAGGAGAGAGACCATTAGACAAAAGAGGAACGGTGTGAGAAACAAGTAATATGACTGAAGATCATGCTACATGTGTGTAGAAAATAGGTTTTTCTCGACTTTACATTTTTAATACGCTATCTGCTCCTTCTGCATTAAATTTTGTGCTGTGTTCCTAGAATTTCCCCAGGATATGCTCCATTTATGTGACTTCAACTTAAGTCTTTGGCTTCAAAATCTGAAAATTTGACTTTAAAAATGAAACACACAAAAAGTTTAAAAGTATATTTTCAATTTCCATTAAAGCACTTATTTTTTCTTCCTGCTGGTGTTTGTTGGCCAAATAGAGTTTAGAGAGTGGTAAAACTGTTGCGATATTTTAGTTTTTGAAGCACAAAGAATATTTTAAAGTTATAGTATTTTTACGTTGGGAATAAATTGAATAATTAATTCTCCCAAAGCTATAAAACAACATTTCTCAAACTCCCCAAGTGTGCAAAGTGTTCTGTAAAAATACAGAAAATTCAAGTTCAATTCCACAAGTGTATGGTCATTTCTATGATCATAGACATCTAAGAGTATTAACTTGAATCATTACTTCAGCTGCAGCTACAGGAGTTCGTTTATGAGTTGTTTGGTGCGTCCAAAAAGACAAGCCAATTTAAATGTGTACCGTGTGCCATAAAATATTTGTGCCTAGGTTTCCCAGACAACGTTAACGTCCTCTGTGGGATGCTGTTACCCCATTACCGATAAAGTCACGTCAGATTCCCTAAGGGAAATCTTCAAGGCTTACTGCCGACATAAACACGGTTTGCCTAATCCCTCCCGCAAGATTGACCTCTGACCGTGGTGGCGTCCTTCAGCGTGTAATCTGCGGACCATTGCGTGAGGCTTATGCAGATCGACACAATTTCCCTTTACGGCAAATTGGAGATGCCTTCGTGTAATGGTTCCTGTTTACCATATTATAACCCAAACCTTTACACTTATCGATCAAGCTTTTCCTTACGGAAATAAGCTATACCATTTTAAGACCTAACATCATATATTACCACTTTAGTAGTTGGTAAAAAAATGTTGCACTCACATGACTTTCTCTACTCTTGTACTAACCATTCTTACAAACTCTTATTCCTATATCTTCTTCGTGTTACCCGAGATAAACATTTGTAGAAATTTATAGCCAATATCCTTGTAGGTGCAAGGGGAACATGAGAATGCAGTAGGCTTTGAGCGATAGTCAAACTTTTAGGGCTGGTCTCCATATAAAGGATGTGAAATTCCATTCTCTTTGCATAGACAAGAAAAAAATTGGATAACGTCCTTCCATTTCGAAAAAAAAAAAAAAAAAAAAAAAAAAAAAGGTATAATTATTGTAGAAGTCACTCAAATAAAAACAAATATCTCCAAATGATTCACCCCACGAAAAATGCATTTAAATATAGTGTCGTATAGTAAGACTTGGTCTATCTCTTACGGTTTACCAGTTATGCAAAAGGTCATCAAGTGTAAACATGGGCTATAGCCAGAAAATGCAAAATATACATTTCATTTGGCATAAACATATCTCAAACATATGGCATTTTAATCAAAATCCATTTTTGAGAAGATAGAAGTTTTCGAAAATGTTGCATTTAAAGGGTAGTTTAGGGTGAGGAATTTTCTTCTAAATATTCCTGTCGCATCCTTGAAATATATTAAACTTAAATACCAGCATTGATTTATAAGCAACTTTTCGTTTTTAAATTAAGCCGTTGAAACAAACAAACACACACACACACACACACACTTGCTATACCTACGTAGTAGCGAAAGTAAAAAAGAAATCTGATTTTGTATTAAGTAAAACCAGGCTTTAACTTAAGACAAGAGGTCTAATACTGATAATTTTAATTGTGTTACTTTAGGTAAATTTTTCTCCCTAGGCATTAGAGATAATTTTATGAACCTTTTCCTCTATATTCTTCACTATATTTTCCTTTCTGGGATCTACAATGGTAGGCCAATAGCCTATCAAAAATTCGTGTTGTGTTAAACCAAACGTTCTCCCCGGTAAATTGCCCTCATTAATCGTATTTACATTAATCGTCTAGATTGCCTCTTAGCTTGTCTAGACAGAAAATACACCTCCAGTTGCAACGTTATTTTTGCCTACGTAATGACAGAAACAATGTACATTTCAACATTGGTCGCATTTCGTTTGTTTACAGCTGTTGATGCTCTGTTTTGCTCAGTCAATCGTAAATTCAATTGTTCTACCATTGTTCTCCACGACCCATTGTTTATTCAATGGCTTGTTTATTTATTTGCACATTAAGCTATTTCGCTCGATGCCCTACAAATCGTAGTGTTGTTTTACACTGTTTCTGGCTTTTAACACCTACAATATATTAGTCATAGTCATCCTTTGTGTCTTTGGTTCATTTTAGTAAGCACGTAATACGATTCAATACTGTTACAGAATTGATATTGAATTTACCTTCATTTTGCCTTTCAGGTTAGGTTCTCCATTGTTATGAGCGGAACACTATTTACACAAATCTATACATCACAACAAAATCTGATGTGTTCCACTCATATGAATTTCTCTATTCTTGTATTAACTATTCTTACAAACTCTTATTCCTATATCTTCTTCATGTTAAAATAAATATTTGTACAAATGATCTTATTGCTTATTTCCTTGTAGGCGCAAGGAGAATGTAGGCTTTGAGCGATAGTCAAATCTTTTAAAGCTTTGAGATTCCGTTCTCTTGGCACGCTTAACATAAAAAGCGAACAACGATGTTGCATTTCACGAAAGGTTTAAGTTTTCCGAAACTGAAACCAATCACCAGGAATATCTTCAAAATGGTTCACTCCACAAATTTATTTGTACATAAATTGTATTTTACATTTTTTGTACAGTAAGATTTTGTCTATCTCTTATGTTTTACGGGTTATTTAAAAGTCATACAGACCAAACATCCTTTGTCTTTGCATTTCATTTGCCTTACAAATATCTTAAACATATGACATTTTAAACAAAATCGTTAGAGCCATTTTCAAGAAAACTAAAATGTTCGAAACATTTTCCATGTAAAGGGTAGTTTAGGGTGGGGCTATTTTCTTCAAAATCTGCGTGTCGAATCCTTGAAAGACATTAAACTAAAATACCAACTATTATTTATTTACGCCAACAAGCTTACTATCGGTGGTTAACCGAGAAAAAGTACGAACCACCCGGGGAATTTAATATCGTACTGGCAAGTTGGCCATGGTAGCTTAGTGGTTAAAGCAGCCACTCGATAAGCGGAAGATCCAATTTTTCAGTTTCTGATCCAACCGCTTAAATACCAACTTCGATTTTTAATCGCCTTGTTTTTGAGTTTAGTGTCCACAGACTGACAGACAGAGAGACAGACAGACACACGGACATTTCTCAAAATTGATTTTTGTTTTGTTTGCATTCAGGGAGTTTCAAAACATTTCTGGTGAAATCTCGACATCGAATTTTTGGGTGTAATACAATACCTTACCTACCAGTAGAGAAAGTAAAAAGCCATTTAAGCAGTATATTACGTAGGAAAGTTTATTGAAATATTATGAAAAATCTGATGTGTTGCACTCCCATGACTTTCTCCACTCTTGTACTAACCATTCTTACAAACTCTTATTCCTATATCTTCTTCGTGTTAGTTAAGATAAACATTTGTATAAATAAATCTTATTGTTTATTTCCTTGTAGGTACAAGGGGAATATTAGAATACAGTAGACTTTGTGCGATAGTCAAATCTTTTGAAGCTTTGAGATTCCGTTCTCTTTGTGTATATAAATATATGGTAGCGAGTCCTGGATTACGAACGGGGAATATAAAAGTAAATTACAAGCAGCAAAAATGAGATTTCTGAGAAGCGTAAGATGTTGCATTGGAAGGGGATATGCGAGAAGAACTAGTTAACGTGGCAGATGGAATCAAAGTTTCCCAACCTTTTGTCCACAGAGTGGAACAGAATGATATAACGATATGACCAGGCTACAGTGTTACAGGGCATATGTATTGTCCATAGAGTTGTAATGCTAGTATGGATTTGGCAAAGACAAAACAAATAGACACCAATGAGAATTATTATCACCCTCAATTGAATCAGGTACATTAAACCGCTGTGTTTCCTATGTCAATTATTATAAACTAATAACAGTGCGGGGGTATGTAGTATAATTAATGCTGTCAGGAAATATAATTACGTATAAACAGGGTACCACCATAAATTGAAAACCTTCAATGTGTACTTTATTTACCATGAATATAGGATGCAACGGGATTGCAATTTGCTTCCTGCATCTCCAGTATTTTGTTGAGCACATTAAATAACAATAAAACGATACGGTTACTTTTCTATCACTTTATTGTTCTAAAATTGTATCACAAAAACAGTTTTCTACTCGTTTACAGTCTTTTTGGCAATTACAACCTACACGTTTTTCCGTACTCAAGTCATTCTAGTGCCTAAGGTATTAATAGATATTTTGTAAAATATACTTTGAGGCTGTATATGTTTTAAATACTTGCACTTTAATTATCTAGGGTGTGAAATTTCGTTTGATTATAACTGAGGTATATAAAATAGAATAAATATTAGTTAATGGGCGTCACTATAAGCAGAATATAAAACACACACAATTAAAATTATGAGATGGTGGTAGATGGTGGTGAATAATAAGATAACGATTTTAGTGACATTCGAGCTGCTGGAATGAAATGTTTAGGAACATTAGGAAACCCGACTGAAAGAACCATGAGGGATATAAGTATATATTTCCGCCTACTCTGCCACAGAGACCACACTTCCTGGACGGAAAAATGCGGGTACATAGAGGAGGTGATTAACCATTCGGTGAACCCCACGACCAAGTTCACCCCAATTGAATTGATGACCAACACAAAACACAAGAGATTGACAGCAAGTAATGATTTGTTAAGACACCTAAAATTGAGGTCTCAGTACATCTTCCATGTATTCTGTAACAAAGTAGTTCGCTCAATAGTAACTAAACCTGGATATTCTCTGTGTTATGTAACAATGGTATGTTTACTGCAATACTGTACCATACAAAACTGCAACAAAATGAATCTAAAGTAATTAATTGCGCTTAATCAGAAAATGAGCGAAGAACATGCGTAGACTGCCTTCTGTTGGTCAACTTTGGAAGCGGAAAGGCGAGTGTTAGTAAATCATGGCCGAACAAATGCAATTTATAAACATTGCAGAGGGAAGGCTCTAACCAGTGGTGAAAAAAATTCTCAATGTGTTCCACAAACTATGCAAGAGATATCCCACTTCAGCTATCAAAGATATTGTTAACCTTACAGCAAAGTTTACAGGTGTATCTGCATTAAGTATACATTGCGCGCGTAGTGAAAGGTTAAAATAGGGAAGTTAACCACGTCTATAGCCGTTAAGATTCTGAGTTTACCACTGGTCACACCAAATCACGTGAGCGTGTGTTCGTTATATGCTTATAATTCGTTATGTTTACAAGCTTACATCTTTGATTCACGGGAGGTTAAGTTTGCGTTCGTTTTATTTATAATTTTAGGTTAATTCAGACTTGGGTATACCAAAGATAAAGGGAAAGGGGAGGAGCAGAACGCCGATCTAGATGGAATACAACCTCTTTCAGATTCAGATTCCGTGAGTTAAAGCTTTCTTTTCTATAGTGATTTTAAATTTATATTTGTTATTATATTTTTAGTTCAGAGTGCTATATGTGATTATCTAATCAAAGCTTTAAAACATTTGGCTACCGCACAAAGCCTATATAGAGGAATAAGAGTTTGTAAGAATGGTTAGTACAAGAGTAGAGAAAGCCATGCGAGTGCAACATCAGATTTTTTTTTCTAAAGGCTGGAAGGCAAAAAATTTCACAACAATTGTGCATCTTACTGAACTTTTTATAGCAAGCTTTTGTCTATATCTTACGATTTCTTGGAGTTAGTGTGTCAAATAAGCAACTGCAAAAGTATACAAAATTCAACCGGTGTGAAAAACTGTTAAAAAAAAATAAAATAAAGATATCGGTACTTAAAATTAGCCGCTTTTCACATCAATATAAATACGAGAAGTTTTCCACACCTAAAATGTAATTTGACGGGGGGGGGGGTTGCTAAATTTAAATACTAAGTTTGGCATCTATTCAAATCTTAGTTCCTGAGTTATGACACTTTAACACGTTTATGCGTTTTCCTAAACCCGCAAAACATGTACTTCCCGTGAACTTTATAAATCTTTGGTAGAATACAATACTACTGTGTTCTAAAGGGAGATGGTGTCGATATGAACCTACAAACTTCAGTTGGGTAAATGTTTAACTGTGAACATACATCTTTAGCAGTTGTTTCGTAATGATATTTGAGTCGTTATCTCTTTAAATTTTCCAGTAATTAAATTAAAAACAGTCATAATTTGACAATTCGAGGAATCCCACTCCCGACACTATTGGGACACAACGACAGAAATACAGCCCAATTGCTTGCCAACTTCCAATATGAAACCACTATACTAAAGCACGCAACAAATAGCACTGAAGCAACCTGAACCAGTACAAGGGGGAATGTAATGTTATTACGAAGAGAATAGGCTGTTTCTCTATTTTCATCACGTAGCCGATGCAAGAGCCCTCAGGCGGTATGAACTGACCTCTATCTTGCCTTATTACATCAAAAAAGGACTCTTTTGTTCGCCGTCTCAGTTTTTTGTTACGTTGCGATTTTCTCGGTGCCTGACGCCTCCAAACAAAACAAATGCTATACGTCACTAAGACAGCAATATTTTGCCACACATACACACACACAAACACACGGATCCATCTAAGTTATGACCTTTTACATCAGGTAGGGTAGCGTTGAAATTTATGACACTTAAGCTTCTTACGGCACAGGACCAGAATATCACGTGCGTGTGTGTGTGAGTGTGTGTGTGTGTGTGTGTGTGTGTGTGTGTGTGTGTGTGTACATGTTCTTTATTGTCCCTAAGGATTTCTCCCTGCCTCACACCTATACTCAAGGAGCATCTATATATATATATAAAAGCTAAGATCTATGTTTCGCCAAAATAGATCAAGTTGCACATTTCTCGAATTCTGCACACACGACTTCCTTAAAACGTTTGTCCAAGACACTATGACAAAATCACAAAAATCTAGTCCAGTTACCTTTTGCTCACTTTATTTTGTTCCAAACTGATATACACAACAACATAGTTCTCGTTTTCTGTCGTTAATACGTCTACACACTTTTACAACCCCAACTGTTTTTTGTCGTAACCTTGATCCACCCCTTTCTGTCTTTCTTCACTTTCTCTGGCTATCAAAATGTGGCATTCGACGCGCGCGCGCACACACCCACACCCCCACACACACCCACACTAAAGCTTGACTGACCCGAACTATCGTTGTCTCGTCTCCTTTTATAGCGAGCATGTTGTAACAGGGACCTTTCTGGAACTTCACTTTTCCTGGAACTGCTACAAATACGCTGGGTGACAGACACTTCTCGAATAATTTCGAAAACCCTTTGACGTTCCGCGCTCATTGTCACGTACTTACTCGCACGAGTAGCGCTGGGCAACTTGTCCTTGAGTGGCAGGTAGCTTGACCCCCCCCCCCGACCGTCCTTTGTTGTGCTCCGTGACCGGCATCACAATATAGATATGCGCTGTCAAGCATTCAATTTTCCTACCATAGGTTGGGGAAGTAATACGGTCCGTCCAGAAATTTAATCTCGTATCCAGTTTCTAAATCTCACTTCATCTAGTTACATCTTTGATGAAATCTCAGCTTTTCACTGCCACTTAACTTTCCTCGTGGCGTAATGGAATATTACGGAACCTCTTCTTCCGGACGGTTCACTGAGGAGTCGAGTATGGATTATTGTGAGGTCTGTAACATCACAGATACGCCAGGACACGTGATATTTGAATGTTCAAGATATAGCACGCCATTACAAGATGGCAGAAAGAGTCTGGGATTTACTGAGGACAAAGGAAGATTTCTTTGTACTAGAAGAGATAACCAGGGTCGTTTCTACTGCAATTATGGAGGGTCTATCGACAACTCCAAGGAATAAGAGAACTAGAAGAAATAAGAATTGAACCTGAAGAAACGATACCATAGTTTGATGAAAATGAACAATAATTACCCAGATTTAATTATTTTTGTTCTCCTAATCTAGTAGTTATTTGATCTGAAAATGTACTCATATGAATAAAATTGAAAATAAATTGAATAAAAATAAAATCACTGATGTGGACTCTAGATATGCAGATTTTATTTTTATTTGAGTGATTATCCACTGGTTATCGAACGACGGTTTATGCCCACAGGCGGCAGACTTTCGTGACGTCGGCATACAAAAGCTTGGAGAACGTTATGACAAATGTTTAAACAAATATGGCGGCTATGTAGAATGTAGAGAAAGATGTAAGAAATTAAACAAACCAATTTTGCAACTCCTATGATTGATGTCTATAAAACTCTAGACCTTACTTTATGAATTCCCCTTGTATACATATAGCAGCTGGTTAGAGCTGCAGAAGTCCCAGAAAGCGAACTTTCCAGAAGATTCTAGTTACCTGACGATAGCACTTCCGGTACGATAACTTCTATTGTGATAAGGTGTGGAGTGGTTTTTACGATGCTTTTATCATTTCTTTACTTTTATAAATATTTGATTTCAGAACTCCACGCTTTTTTACAATAAAATTTAGTATTTTCTTAATATAACTTTGTTTTAAACCTATTACAAATTTGTTAATTCTAATGAAGCAGTGGACTTTCGCTATAGCAGAAACTCTTCATACTTAAAATTTATTTTCTAGCTTTTAGTTCAATTTGTTATTAGAGCGCGTTTTTTTTTAAATTTTTTTAAACCATAATTTATTTTTAATTTTTAATTTGAAATATTTATAACATTTTTTCAATTCTATTTTTCCAACTTTTTTGTTCAGACTTTTCATATACTTTTTAAACAGTATTATATTAAAAATATAGGTCTAACTGCACTAGCAGCTGTTGTAGATTTCCTAGGCCTGGATAAACTTCGATCCGCAATTCTTACCCCGAATCTCGTGACCGGCTCAGATTCTCTCTCCGGGAAATTCCGTCTTTCAGTATTTTCAAGCGATTTAATTCCTTTGTCCAGTGTAACTTGTGTCGATTTCTGAACTTCCAGCTGTTGTGGGTGTCTTGGCCCTGGTGAACTTCGACCCGTGAGCCTCCCCCGGGTCTCGTATTCCTTTCGAGTCCTCTCTCCGAGCATATACGTCATCCATTGTGTACCTATATATTTATTTAATTAAAGCAACCTGCAAAGTGCATGTAGAAAGGTGCCTTAGTGACATCTGTGGAGTCATAATTGCACTTTTTTCTATAAATTTAGCTTAGTCTTTTTTTTATTCTGTTGATTCCGGTTAGAACATTCGGACGATGTAATATTGAATTGTAATCGGCCCTTGACACAGAAAACTACTTCAAAAGATTCCGTTACACTGATACAAACATACAAGTGAAGCTATTAAAAAGGGTGTTAAAACACAGGTACTTCTGTTATAAAATATCACAATTTCACTATATGAGTCTTATTTGACGGAGGATTGATAATTTACAGTCGGAGCCTTTGATACATCAATTTGATCTAAACTTATGGAATTCTTCCTCTTCTCGAACTCCCACATTAATAAATCGGTACAGCATTCTGTTCTGGCATCTTCAAACACGCCCGCTGTATATTTTTATGATTTATACATAATAAATTAGTTCTATACCATACATTTTATTATGTTATACAATCTTTCTCTCCTAAAATATTTCTTTTAAGACAATTGATAGTAAAAGTTGAACTTTTAGCAGTTCACGGCAGTTGTAAAAGTACAAAATTCTTCTATTAGTGCTCAGAAACTTAACACTCCAATAATGCCAACTTTGGTTTCTTACAGAATGTGACCATGGCTTCATTCAAGTAGACCACGAATCTCAGTTATACAACGCATTATGGACTGGTGCAAGATAGAAAAACATTTTATACATGCCTTCTTTGTGGAGAATGTTGTGGTTTTGTAAAAGTCATCATGTTCTTAACACTGATGCTAAGAAAGGCAACAACTGAACAGCGCAGCCCAATGACTATCACGGACATGAAAAAGGTAAAACAAGAATGTATATTTACATATAATTACTTATAAATATTCAGAATTGTCTAAAAACTAGTGTATGATGTACAGGCTAAAAGGATTTTATTTTGTTCGCAGGTTTCCTCAACTTGGCCCGCGGCCTCGTTTCGAAATCACATCTACTCCAAAATAAAATGTTCCCTTTAACCCTTCTTCTGCCTTTTTATACAGTTCAATATAAATGACTAATTCTATCTTCCGATGTCCGAATTTCTTCTTCCAAATCTCCGATTTCATTGCTGTTACAACTTTTTCCAGCCAAGTCTTCTTTGGACGTACCCTCTTTCTTCTTTCTGGTGGTACCCATTCCATTATTAATTTAGATTGTCTTATCTGTCATTCTTTTTACGAGTCCAATCCAAATTTTTTTTTGTCAATAATATCCAAAATATCCACATCTTCTTTAACTCCCATAATTTCTTCCACAGTTGCATTTCGAACTTTTTCTGATCTTGATTGTTTAGCTCATCTTCTAAAAACGAATTTAAGGAGCTTATAGCTTACCTTGTTTTGGTAATTCACTTAATATCCGTTGTATTATTGACAAATTTATCAATTTTCGTGCCTAAATAAGTATTCCAAATAGTGTGAAATTTATTGACTATCTTTAAATTTCAAGGGTTCTACCCTCTCCGATGGATAGGAAATTTGTTCACTGATATATTAATAATTATTATAATTAATTAATTAATTATAACGTGTGCTACTATAAATAACACTATGAGTATTATAAATGTAAAGTAAATTGGTTGTGTTGCAGGAGAATTAGGATGCGAGACCTGGCTGTTGTTTAGGTGGGAGAGTTGCAGAACACGTGTGTGTGTGTGTGTGTGTGTGTAGCTGCTGGAAATTTATGCAGCGCTTCAAGAAAACGGGCCATATTTCCTGGCGCTTACACCACCCTCCTCGGCACTAATGACATTTATAGGGCCGCATAAATAACGTAGAGAATATAATCTGCCCAAGTAGGCGGAATTAAGTCCCTGGGACTTAACATTGTTTTGCTGTGGACCTTGATGAGTATCCCTGGTCCCTCACTAGGTACCACATTTCACCTCTTTTGATGGATGTGCAGGGTTAAATATTAGTTACATCGTCACTTGCTCCGCCTACTGGCTAATACAGCTACTGTGCTTTCAGCTACATTTGAAAACGTTTGAACTTCCTTCAACAAAATAATAATAATAATAATAATAATAATAATAATAATAATAATAATAATAATAATAATAATAATAATAATAATAATAATAATAATAATAATAATAATAATAATAATAATAATAATAATAATAATAATAATAATAATAATAATAATAATAATAATAATAATAATAATAATAATAATAATAATAATAATAATAATAATAATAATAATAATAATAATAATAATAATAATAATAATAATAATAATAATAATAATAATAATAATAATAATAATAATAATAATAATAATAATAATAAATTCGGCACATTTATGTATTGTAACAAAACTGCAAAATTCGAAATCCTATTACTTTCCTATCATTTTATTTTGCGCTAAATTTTGCTACAAATGCGCAATTTTCTCCTCGTTGCTAACACAATTTATAGTCTTCTCTGCTATTACAACTCACAATTGTTCTTCTAATAATATTTATCAGTCTTACAATGTGTTTCTCACTTTCCCTGTCTCTTATATCTTGACTACGTCGATACAGTCTCTCGACGACACATGCATACTCGCTGACAGGCTGGCCGACTCACTCACGTAGCTAAAACTAGCTGTACACGACGACTTAAACTGTATTCTTGTGCAATAATCACCTGATTGTCAGCAAACAATAGTGTGCATTTCGTCTTCAACAGTTATACCTATTCCTGAACATTTTTGGTTGAACATTCTCAAGGGTTCTGTGTAAATAAATAACTAAGGAAATAAATAAATAGATAAAAATGGATAAGTCGACAAATAGACTAAATAATTAAATGAATGAATAAATACAGATACGAACACAGAAACAAACGAACACAGAAACAAACGAACACAGAAACAAACGAACACAGAAACAAACGAACACAGAAACAAACGAACACAGAAACAAACGAACACAGAAACAAACGAACACAGAAACAAACGAACACAGAAACAAACGAACACAGAAACAAACGAACACAGAAACAAACGAACACAAACAAAGAAACATAGAAACAAATAAATAAATAAATAAATAAATAAATAAATAAATAAATAAATAAATAAATAAATAAATAAATAAATAAATAAATAAATAAATAAATAAATAAATAAATAAATAAATAAATAAATAAATAAATAAATAAATAAATAAATAAATAAATAAATAAATAAATAAATAAATAAATAAATAAATAAATAAATAAATAAATAAAGTAAATAAGTAAATAATACAAGATTCTGATGGACCTTTATTTATGAAGGAACTTAAAAAATTAAGTGTATCCGAGCAACCCGCACATTTTGGAGGAACTGAAAGACAATATCAAGTCAGAGTTAATGCATGTTAATGGAAATATTGTTAAAAGGTGTGAAAGGTGCGTGGCAGCACAAGGACATCATTTGTAATATCTTTTGTAATAAAGTTATGTGGTTATTGCATGCATGCATGCATGCATACCTCCTCCTCCTATACTTCAAGGAGTAGGCTTGTAGCCTCTTCCGACTTCGCAATATTCAACTTTTCCTTGGTCTACCTATATGTTTATTCTTTTTTGTCCCATTCTTCCCACATGCTCTCTCCAACTCGTTTCCCCTTCTATTTTTTCATTCATACACTGTGTTTAATTCCTTCGTTAATTCCGAATTCTTTATTTGGTCTCTCAGAGCCCACCCTTTTACTTTCCTTAGAAATTTAACTTCTATGCTTGTTTCAACTTTCTTAGTTATTATCCAGGTCTCACTTTCTTTAAGCATTGGCACTGGGATTATTTTATATAATTTTATCTCTGTATCTTTCACGGTTTTTATTCTAGAGACCCAAAAACGTGCAAGGAACAAAGTATTCTTTCAATAACGCAGACAATAACAGCGAGGTTTGTTAAAAACGCCTCATTAACGGAAATTAGGGGCTTGCTATCGAGGCAGTCTAACCGAAATAAGGCAAAGAAATCCTGCAAATAAAGCAATAGGAATGATAAAAATATTGCTTGAAGGTACTTTGCGGAAAAGAAAATCATAAAGTGGGTATTTAATTTGCAGTTCGGTATAAGTGGAAGGGGAAAAATTGCTAGGGGCTTGTAGCAGGCAATGTCTTCCTTTTCCGGATTATAAGAAAATAATAGGAAACATGGAGTGATACAGAAAAAGATCCAGAGAACGGAAGAAAAATGTATCTTTGGTTTTGCTTCTCTGTTGGGAATCGACTGGTTTTACTCAATTCTTACATACCCTAGGGGCATGTCACCCCGATACATGCTGGGGAAATGGACCGAGTTCTCAGGCGAACTTTGGTTTTGTGTGTATTCTCTTCCTGCAGCCAGTATATGAAGTTTGCTTAACGAATGGAGATGTACGATTATATTATATTTTATTTGTCTTCTTGTATCATAAAACAAACGGATGTAGAATGTCTGCTACCAAAAAAATCCCGTGACATTGCCGGTTCAAATATAAACAAAACTTCCGTAATATCCAGCGAATTGCGCCTAAGTTTTGCAAATATTTGGCACAGTCATAATATGGCATTTATTTGCTGAATTTCAGAGCGGCCGGAGCATATGCAGCTCCGGGGACATACAGTCTGATTTTTAAAAGAAGATACATGAAAGATGTCAAGCAAAAAAGTTGTCACATTGTTACATTGATAAATCATGCACTTCTCAGGTCAGTTATCGATAGTTGTTTGCGGGAAGCCGATCCTGCATTGGCGTTCAGTTGCATTGTACATTGTTAGCCTACTTTCCTAGATGTAATATTAAAGTTGGTAGTTATGGAAGCGGAGTTGAGCGAGAGAATTCGTCTGTTCTCTTTGCGAATTCTTCGAACAGAAAGAAGAGAAAATGCTCATTCACAACGAACCTCTTAATCCTTTCAACAAAGTGAGGAAATAAACAGTACATGTATTGAGAACACTTTTTTTTTTTCCTGCTTTTTTTCGTATTAAGAAGAAATTACTTTTGTTCTGAAGGTAGGCTAGTACAGACTATATCAGCATGATTTTGCTACCTTGAGTTAAACCCACACTCTTCTTTATGTTTTCGACTATTGGGGGTTAAAGAGGGGGGGGATGTCTGTAACTTGCTATCTGCTTCTTGACAACACTTCAGCTCTCCACGTGGAGAAGCAGATGGTTGACATGTTTTTAAAAATAATATTGTAAGTTAGAACAGCTTTGATCTTTTGACTCGAGAGTAGGACCTCCATTTTTTCTGATCTATATAAAGGAACTATCACTTTATAACTATCACTAGTAAACTAGTCACTAGTAAAAACTTAAATCTAGCGTGAGTACACGTTCCAAGGTTGGTATTACTGTTGTAAGCACGACCACAAGAAGGCCAACTTCAGTTATCGCTGTTTATTTGGAATTGCTTACTGACGTACGGCTGGCTGCCCTCCTTCCAGCCGTAAATCTGATTTCCCCTTGATATTAGCATAAATCAGGTTCAACTGTAAATCAAATTGTTCACAAAAGAATGGTTATTCAAAAGGGATAATAAAATACATATGCAATTTTTGGCCTCGCTAATGAGCAACTTGCCCTTAATAAGGGGTACATTTGTAGCAGACTATTTGGAGTACTTTTAGGTCTCTTCTTTAGAGTGCCTTGTGTCTTTGCAATGTGGAGTCAAGTTGCAGGGGAACTGTGCAACACTTCCCCATGAGCGATTCTGCATTGGAAACTCACGATTCTTTTGCCCTCTATTTGAGTACCTCAACCTACAGCTAGATGGCAACCCTCCTGACCAGGAGTATACTTGCAGGAAACAGAATTCGAACTGAATTTGTTGGCGTATATTCAGTTTACAATAAAAAACATGGTGAAGTAGTAGCGGAGGGCACTTTTATTAGCAATAAAAACGCACACAAAGGGATTCTATTCAAACTCCACTCTAGACCATTACAATAACGGGTTTACTGCCAATAATATCTATTTCTATGTACACTTTATATAGACTATGCATATACAGGATGAGTCAGAATATTCCGAGTAATTTTAAAGCGTGATTAAGGGCTTTATTTAGGTATTTTCTTATCGGTAATTTATGTCCGTAAACGTATTGTTATCGACCTATGGGGCATTAATATTTTTCAAGTGCCATTCCCCCTTTGGCATTGGAATATTTGTGTTTTTATATCTTTTTTACTTTCTCTACTAGAAACTAGAGGAAGTATTGTATTCCACCCAAAAATTCGATGTGAAGATTTCACAGGAAATATGTTTTGAGGATTCCTGGATTCAAAAAGGCACGTATGTGTGTGTGTGTGTGTGTGTGTGTGTGTGTGTGTGTGTGTGTGTGTGTGTGTGTGTGTGTGTGTGTGTGTGTGTGTGTGTGTGTGTCAGTTTGTGGACAGCATAACCCAAAAACGAAAAGTCGTTGGTATTTAAGTTTAATGTCTTTCAAGGATGCGACACTAAAATTTTGAAGAAAATAGCCCCACCCTAAGCTACCCTTTACATGGAAAATTTTTCGAAAATTTTGATTTTCTTAACAATAGCTCTAACGATTTTGATTAAAATGCCATATGTTTAAGATATTTTTATGACAAATAAAACGTATATTTTGAATTTTCTGGCTATAGCCTATGTAGTCTTGTGTACTCCGGATGACTTTTGAATAACTCGTAAACCGTAAGAGATAGACCAAATCTTACTCTTACTAGAACAGAATTTACAACAAAGCTAATTTTTTTGTAGAGTGAACCATTTCGGAGATATTCCTTGTTATTTTTATGAGTTTCGGAATACAAACTTTCGTGAAATGCAACATCGCTGTTCATTTTTATATGTTACGCGTGCAAAGAGAACGCGATCTCAAAGCTTTAAAATATTTGACTATCGCACAAAGCCTACTGTATTCTAATATTCCTCTTGCACCTACAAGGAAATAAGCAATAAGATAATTTGTAGAAATGTTTATTTCAACTAACACGTAGAAGAAATATGAATAAGAGTCTGTAAGAATGGTTAGTACAAGAGTAGAGAAAGTCATGTGAGTGCAGCACATCAGATTTCTTTGTTTGCATTATGGAATATCGCTTGTATACTGTTTTTCATATTGTTTATATGACCTTAACCTAAAAACTGCATTTTTTGTTGCTTAAATTTTCCTTTGGCGACATGCTCAGGCACTTGTGTATAACACACCAGTTAATAGAGAAGCGGAACTAATAACCAGCATGTTTCCGTTATTTGCGGTTACTCGTTATATGCCAGATATTTTTAAATGAACTGCAATCATTAGTGCGAGCTAACTACACTCCGAAGTTCAAGGTCATTTGAACATCCTTTACAAACACATTGGTAATCATATAATATATGGCAGCGTCATGAGTAGGAAGCCAGATCAAACGCATCAAATATGTCAAATAGGGATTTCTTAGAAATACTGGAAGATAGGGCATCTATATTCAGGTCACCAGTTAAAATAATATAATCACATTGTTTATGTATATAATTTAAAATAAATTCTAATTTAGACAAGAAAATATCAATGATACCATTTGGGGGTCTATATAGATATACACAAAATACATAGGGTAACATTTTTTAAGGTTTACTTTAAAGTCTATTTGCAATCCAACACATTCAAAATTAATTTCTTGGAAAAAAGGAGTAATATTGAATATTAACAGCTGAAATTTATTGTTTACAATAAACTGCTACACCACCATTTGCATCGGTGTGTGTGACAATAGGTTAATATATTGCTTTAGTAGACTTACCTCGTCTTGTAGAGCAGAAATCAGATTATCCTTTTGTACTATCACATACTTTACCAATTACATGTACTTCACTTGTAGAATCACTAATCTCCTGTAGGAATTCCAGGAGATTATCACTCTCCGAAGAGTGGGCATTTCACGAAGCACAATCAGTCAAATCCTCTTTGGTTTTATCACAACATTGAACTGCATTTTCATCCACAAATTTCATATTATTAATACGCTTTGCACAGCTATTGTGAAACACACTTTCACAAAAAGGACATTTTAAACCATTGATCACCTTGGACTTGCACCACTTACACAAACATGGCTCAGCAGTCGCCGCACTGTTTTCAACTGTCATCGCAGCAGACAAACACGTCCGTACAGGAGGAAGGTCAAACTCGAACTAGGCTACATTTGTTATGAAGTAAAAAATTAGCTAGTTATTCTAAGTATAGATATAAAATTATTAATGAATTCCTTCCAGATATCACCTTTTACAACATCTGTCCAGAAAGACATTAGACGCACACACAATGCATGGCAAATTCACATATACCTGTATAGTATTCATATGAAACGAATAACATGAAATAGAGAAACAGCATTGATTGTGCAGCAGCGCTAGCGATGGAAAGTGGTAAAAAATGGAACTAATTTTAAAGCATGCCTTTCGAATGACGTATGTAGAAAACCATAAACATGCTGCTGAAAACAGCAATGCGGAAACTGGTGTAGTTTAATGAACTTTGTATTTTCCCTGCAGTAGGTGCATTTCTATTACCGTTTTTCAGACATGACGCTATCCACAGAACTTTTAAACAATAACTGCAACAAATGAAAACGCCAGGCCGAAAGAGACAAGATGAAATGAAAATTTGTCTTTGCGAGAAAAAACAGCTGAACACCAGTGGATTATTACGTTAAATTTACACATACATACACTCCCATTTGTGCTTCCGAACTTCAGGAAATACGTGAAATAGTCCTGTATAAAGAAAATGTTAACACGCGCATCACCAGACCACAGAGACGGTCGATTCTCACTTTAAAAAAATCTGAAAGGCGATATCTTGTTCACTGAATTATGTGCGTATGCATAAACATATCTAATTTTGTTTTCGTTCATTTTTATACGTAATGATGACGTGTTTTGACAGCGACGGGAAACTTTTTTTTTTTTTTAATTGAGATTCTGTAATCTTTACTCGGTGTATCAATGCAACATGCTTTGTTGTATTCTGTGAATTACCACCATGCGAAAAAATACGTCATTTTTTACACACTGCTACGTTATTAATTAGTATTTCGTATTTCAAAATATATCCTAAGTTCCCTCATTTGTTATGCAATGTCACTGTTCCACATTGATAAAACAAAATACACACTCAGGCCTTTTTCTAATTTTTTTATACAGGGGTTCTCAAAACATTTGTGGTGAATCCCTATATCGAGTTTTTGGGTGGAATACAGTACTTCTACTTACTATACGTAGTAGAGAAAGTAAGAATTGGCTCCCGAGTTTGATCTTATCACTATGCACATTAAACGGTCACAGAACTATGAATTTTTAATGCTTGTAGCAGCGGTGGGTGAACATTTATCTTGATAAAGAAGATCAAAGTTTGGAAAGTGACGCACGCAGAAGCCGGCAGGTTATTACTCACTTGCGGGTAACGAGGTAATGTAGCCATAAAGCTTTCAGAGCTCATGAATGTGATCGTCTGTGGGAGCCTCGAATTCAATATTCAGCCGCAGCCAGTTAATTCCAGATTTCTGCTTTACCCTCGTCCTTCCTTTTATCTCTCTCTCTCCCTCTCCTATAACTTACAGTTTCTAAGTGAAATTCATGGGCTCTCTTTCCTATTGTCTTTCTGATACAGCCTTAATGTGCACCGAGATGAATGAGGTGCCGGCTACGTCATTACTACAGTTCATGAATCCTTCAAGGATTCAACTCCTTCTAGGATATGGTTCGTTATAGTATAGATACTCCGATGAAGCCAAACATTCGTGTATAAAATACAGGGCGTTGCAGAAATACTTATGTAAATAAAATGTAGTGTAATAAAACGGCAATTCGAGGAATCCCACTTCTGACACCAGGGTGACAAAACGACAAAAAGTTCAGCTCATTTATTTTTTCTCATTTCATTTTGTTCTAAACAAATGCAGATATAATGGGAGAGCAAAACACTTACGAACCGGCTGCCCGGTGTTTTGTTTGTCCGCATCGTCGCCGCTCGTTGCCCTCTGTCCCTAACCTAAAAAGTCCTTACTAAGAAACTTTATAAAAGGAGATGCTGAAACTCGCCAACTTCTTTTCCCATACATACTTGGCATCTCATTAGGAAACTATTTATCACCCGCCGTAGTTCACGTTGACAAACGCTGGCAATTTCCTGGTGCATATTTTGTTTTAGTTCTTCCAGGGTGTATCGGTTTGTCTCGTGCAGTTTATGTTTTAAGTTTCGCCAGAGATAGGAATCGCAGGAAACCTAGGGAGCTACAAATCTACTAAAAATTCTGCCCTGAAATCATTTTCCATTGTTCTTATCGAAAGATGAACCGTATAAGCCGTCTGTTAATTCTCAAAAAAGGGGGGAGGAGAGAAAAATAAAAAAACAAAAATGGAGCAAACTTGTATTGATGCATGCAGGGCCGTCAACTGTTGACTCAAAAAACAATTGACACTATAACTCAGAACGTAATATTGTTCATGAAGTAAGCTTTCATGACGAAAAAATTGGTGTATGGTGCGCTATTATTTCGTAAGTTTTTTGTTCTCCCATTATATCTGTATTTGTACCCCCAACAACAATTTTGAAATGAAGTCGATGGCATACAGATTGCATTAGATGCATTTATTAGCAAAGCAGGTAAAACGTAACAGAGCTTGAGAATGACGTCAATAGTAAGAACACTTTACTGTATATGAATTCCGAGTACACATGAGAAATTGCCTTCAATATAAACAACGCTCTAAAAGCAAAAAATCGTTATGTTAATACGTGCTGGTGCTCAAACATAACCTCTGAATACGTCACGAGCATCTGATATTACAGTCGAGTAGCATTCGTTTCATTTTCTGTTCCATATTCCGGGATTCAAGCTCATTAAATGCATAAATACACAGATGAGCTTAAGTTGCATTTGTTTTTGTAATTATAACATTCACAGTGAAGTGAACGATGAGAAACTCGTATATAGCGGTAAGTGGCTAGAGGATTACGTCTGCAACACTTGAATGGGTTATTAAATTATATTATCATAACCTTAATTCCAGCTTTAATGCTCTAAGTAAGAACAAAAACATGATCCGAAACACAGACGGAGCCTTGTGTATCCATGGCAATCATGAACGTGTATTCAGTATTCATTTAAAAGCAATTTTTTCTGTCTCTTCAAATAAATGTTTGTCAAAAAGGATTAAAAATGAAGGTTATAAGTGCTTGGTTAGACACAAGATCAGAAACATTATATACCGGAAGCATGGAGTAATAAATTCAGAACTCAATGCAACGAACTCTTGCGAAGGAAATGAAGAGGATAATCCTGAAGCTTGAAGTTAGATCTCTTTGCTTGTTACCCAGATCTTGTTCAATAAATATTCTGTGCCCTTTAATTGCTTGTTGTTCTTCAACACTTCCTATTTAAATTTTATCGTGGCAACCTTGCAGATATATTCTTCAGGATATGGTGCATTTTTTGCAATAATAATCCAAAAATCGATTTCATTACCAAAAAGATTGCGTATTTCTAACAAACATTACGGATAAAGTAAACTAAAGACTTACCTAGAGATGTATATATGCATGGTGTCGGTACTAAACATTCTCACAGCTCGGTATTTCTCCAGTGCCTGTGTTTTAAACACAAGACAAATGCGAAACAACAAGCGCGGCAGGTTTACGACTTCACATGTTAAATTTTATCTCTGTCTCTTGGCGATTAAGAACCACGTGGTCTTATTCAGGGACGAATGTCATAAAATGTTCCTGAGAACGTTTTCCTTGTTATCTCCAGCAAGTTTTTCCCTAGTGTTTAAAAAATACATAATGGCATGGTTTTACTTGGAGAGGCAGTAAAGACATTCTTGTTTAGTAATTTGAATAGGAAAGAAAAAACTAAACACAAATGAGTTTTTATTACAGTCCCTGTAACAGTTCATCTGATTACCCTCGAAGTTATATCACTTGTGATCGAAACAGACTGGCAGGGTTTTTGAATATACTCCGTAAACTGATAATATTTAAGTTACGCTATGTAGAGCGAGTTCTTTCCTTTAACCTAGCGTGAATATATTCCAAAGTTGGCAGTAATATCGTAAACGCGGCTATTTAGAAGCACGACTCCTACTTCAGATATCGCTGTGTACCTAGAATGTTTTACTGACGTACTGGTGCGCTGCATTCCTGCCAGGGACCATCAGCTGGTGAAGAAACTCTAGTTCAGGGACAAGCAGAAGTGCAGAGGTAAATGTAATAACCATTTAAATTCACTTTGTCATTTATTTTTCAAGAAGTGCAATCTCTAATTTCTAAATCTGGTGATATGTGCACAATTACTTATTATTTTTAGGTTAAAGGATTTATTACACGAAGAGATTCGAAAAGTCGGTTCAAGACCCAAACTCGTTAAATTTAGCATCTTCCAAGGACTCGATTTGAAGATTAAAAAATAAATAAATAAAAAATAGATATAAAAATAGATAAGTAAGTAAACTAAGTAGTGAACTAAACGAACTAAGTGAACTAAACGAAGTAAACGAACTAAGTGAACTAAGTGAACTAAACGAACTAAGTGAACTAAACGAACTAAGTCAACTAAACGAACTAAGTCAACTAAACGAACTAAGTGAACTAAACGAAGTAAACGAACTAAGTGAACTAAACCAACTAAGTGAACTAAACGAACTAAGTCAACTAAACGAAGTAAACGAACTAAGTGAACTAAACCAACTAAGTGAACTAAACCAACTAAGTGAACTAAACCAACTAAGTGAACTAAACGAATTAAGTGAACTAAACGAACTAAGTCAACTAAACGAACTAAGTGAACTAAACGAACTAAGTGAACTAAACGAACTAAGTGAACTAAACGAACTAAGTGAACTAAACGAACTAAGTGAACTAAACGAACTAAGTTAACTAAGTGAACTAAGTAATGTAAGAAAAGTAAGTGAATAAATAAACAAATAATCTGCCCTTCCCAAACTACGTCATATATTAAACATTTTTCTATGATTTTGACTTTCTAAAAAGTGACGTTAAACATTTGATAAAATTACTACGTGTTTCAGATACTGTCACAATGAACTAAACGTATAACTAATCTGCTGGCAATTACTTCTGAGGTAGTTTTCACTACGAATGACCTTTGGTTAGCAGGTAAACCGTAACACATAGATAAATCTTGCTAAAGAAACAATAATTGAAGTAACAACAATAATATTTTTTGTCAAATGTTTAGTTTTGTGCAGTCGATTTTGAGATATTCCCTGTTTTAATTTTCCAATAAATAAGCTTTTCTCACACTGAAAGGTGCCCTTAGTCCTCTACATGTAAAAATAAGTAAATAAATAACAAACGTTGCAAAATAAACCAGTTTGAAAGGGCTCGTCGTGTGTGTGTGCGTGCGTGTGTGCCAGCTGATCTTGATTATCAAATTCAGCATCTTCCAAAAATATTATAAAATGCTTTTTACCTTTTAGATGCGCAACTGTTGGTTATTTTCTATTTCTTCAAAATGTCTCCAGTAACTGATTCTTTCATTAGAACAGAAAGCTCTGTGAATGCATCATATCAGATCTTCTCCGAAGATGCATTCCTCCTCGTATTCAATTGTTTATCGTATGGATTTGCTGGAACGTCAAGCAAAAGAAATGTGGTGACGAGGGGGGTGGAGGGCGGGGGTGAACAAAAGAAAACGAAAGACATTCCGGTGGAAATGAACCGCTTCAGTAAGCAAGCAACAACTTCACAACAAAGGGTAGAAAGGCGAAAGACATCTTCCTGTAGCTGGACTGTTTGACAGTCCCTTTGAAAACAAAAATATATCTCAAGAAATTGGAAACAGCAAGCATCTAGCTTTGATCAGAAGCTGTCGCATGTGCAGAGCATTCCCCAAACCTTTTACACACAAATAGTAGGCCAATAAGTTACTAAACAAAGACATAACGCAGGGCAGTAAATTACATTAGATTACATAACGGCGGAGGCGGTTGTAAGGATTTTGGGTTGCAAGAAAACTGCCATATAAATAGATATTCCCTTTTTACTTTCTCTACTAGAAAGTAGGGGAAGTATTGTATTCCACCCAAAAATTCAATGTCGAGATTTCACTGGAAGTATGTTTTGAGATCCCCTGAATAAAAAAAAAGTATTTTCAGAAAAAAGCCGGTGTGTGTGTCAGTCTGTAGACAGCACAACTCAAAAACGAAAAGTCGCTTAAAAACCAAAGTTGGTATTTAAGTTTAGTGTCTCAAGGATGCGACACGAAGATTTTGAAGAAAATAAATGTGTGCCTCTAATTATAATAATATTGCAATATGACTTATTTACTTACATAAATAAAATTATACACAAAAGCAACTTTGTTTTCGTTATTATATCCCGTTCTATGACCTTTGACTCTCTTGTCTTTTACCCTTCCTACACCTCCGCCTTTAGTTCTCATTCTCCTTTCCTCTTTCAAGACCACTCTTTCCACCGCACTTTCATTTCTCACTTTCCCTAGCACACCTGACCCTTCCTTCTCTATACGATTTATAACGTGGGTTTCGATAAAGCATGATATAACTTTTTATCCCCAGTGTTAAAAACTGGTATTTCACTTGTCAGGCGCTTATGTACTCCACATAATTACACACTTCAATCTTTACCACCCTTAGGATAATCACCGCATTTGTTGACAGTAATTTTAGCTTATTTATAATTCTTAACGTTGCAACGTTTGGATACCATAGACTTATTATTAATAGGATATAAAGAATAGCGGCGTCGTGGCCGAGAGGTTAGAGCGCTTAGAGAATTTAGAGGCAGAGAGAGAGAGAGGGGGGGGGATGTGGAAGTAAGGAATTATATGGTGGGGGTGGCGGAAGTTGTAACTTCAATCGTAAGGAAGAAGCACTCCGTGTACAGAAAGCATGGATACCGGTCTTAGATTAATTAATTAATTAATTAATTAATTAATTATGGAGTTTGGGCGTGCAAGCACGCCCGGGCTGCTTAGGGAATGTGCCCTCTTCAGCCTAGCTTTATTTTTTCTTTTTTGGTGGGGCAGAGATCCATCAGTTTGGGTGGTACATTTTCTCATTTGTTTGATGCTTGTTTCTTTTTTCCCAGGTCACACATCTTGCTGCCGTCGCTACCCAAGAAGGCTGATTTTGCTGTTTGCTTAGTTCTTTTTCTTTTTGTTGCTGCTTCAGGCTCTTGTTGGTTTTTATTTATTGTTTAATGTCATTTGTTTGATATATTAATGGTTTTTTTTATGTTTATTTTTTATATGTTTGATAGATATTGTAGGAGGTCTTGTAGTTGTTGTTGTTGGTCTTCTTGTTGTTTGTCGTAGATGTGGATAAGAGTGAGTAATGGCGGATTTTTTTCATTTTGATTTGGTCGTATGGTTTTCATTTTTTGGGCTGTATTGATCAATCGTCGTCTGTATGGTCTGGTATGGGCGTTATCTATGTATTTGAGCATGAGTTTGGCTATATGTTGATCAATAGGCATGGTTCCTGTATAATTGTAGATGTTGCTGTTTTTAAAATTGGGTAGAAGTTTGTATGCGATGCGTAGACATTTCCTTTCAAAAGATTGTATTTTCTTCATTGTATCAGGTGTGATGAGAGGCATGGTGGCTACTGCGGCGTATGTTAAGTTTGGACGAATGAGGGCGATGTAGAGGTGACGAAGTATTTTTGGAGAGAGGCCTCTTTTATTGAGTTTGGCGAGATATGTTATTGTTCCAAGTATGGGTCTGGTTTTTTTTAAAACTTCATGGTAGTGTGGTGTTATTGTGAGGGAGCGATGAATTTTGATGCCTAGATATTTAATGCTTTTTTGGCACATTATGTCTTCATTGTAAACACACAACAGCTGTAATAAAACCCCGCCTGTACCCGACCCGCCAATCACCTCCTTAGCGCAACAATGTCCCGCCCACCCTCAACGGCCGTTAACGGTCATTGCTTCCACATGAAAAAGTCGGTTTATTAAATCTGCTGATATTACTTTGACGCTGGCGCATTTACTTTAGATGTGTACATTATAACTGATGGAAAAAGCGTTTAATATTTATTTCTCTTTCAGTAACTTGCTCGTTTTCTTTGCACAGCAGGGTTTAATTTCTCTGTTTATTTGATTTAGTACCCTGGGTTTGAGTGTATTTGCCTACCATAATATTCTAAAGTGGAGAATAACTAAAATAAATAAATGCTATGCGAGGGAGAGAGACAGAACGAGTATAATATTCTCAAGCCCCGTTCCTCTCATGCAACATTAGCCACAAGATGGCTTCTAATTTAACCCTCATTTAATAAAAGTCTAAAATTAAGAGCGAGTAGTGAAGAAAATATTTGAAAATACTAGAAGTCGGATATTTTCACGACCTCATTACTGTAACGCCGCATTCCTAGCGTTGACCTTGGGCACTGCATAGTTAAGAATATTCCAAAGTAATGTTTGAACACTGAAATTAAACCACATTTTACTCAGGTAATGTGAACTATATTTCTGTTCTATCACTCACTCCTAGCCAACCACTATACAAAATTATGCGCTCGTCAGTAATTGCAGTGGTACCCTATAAATTTTAAGAACAGTTCTGCTCGCCTAAATGCACATAGTGGCAGTGTTTGCAGTCCACACACAACAAATGTTTATTCAAGACATATGGGGAGCTGAAGGGCGGGTTAACGCTAATCAAATATTTAATGACATTCTCTGGGGGACATTTGTTGACGCATATGACAAAGCTTTCTTAATGCCCTGGGCTTTACGGATTATTCACATGGACACACCAGAGAGCTCTCTTTAATGATGTCTATGGTATCTGTCATAGGGCGATCATGTGTTGAGGCCTTACTGTAAACGCATTTTATTTTCTCTGGCAATTTCCTCACAGAAAGCGTTATATTCCGCCCGAACATCGACATTTACTGTCAGTGGAACTACACGTTTTGCATGTTTCGAGGTTCAGATTTCACCTAAAATATATATTTTAGGCCCCTGAATCCAAAACCTATTTCTAGAAAAAAAATGTGATGTATCGCACTCACATGACTTTCTCTACTCTTGTACTAACCATTCTTACAAACTCTTATTCCTATATATTCTTCGTGTTAGTTGAGATAAACATTTGTACAAATTATCTTATTGCTTATTTCCTTGTATGTGGATATTAGAATTCAGTAGGCTTTGTGCGATAGTCAAATCTTTTAAAGCTTTGACATCCCGTTCTCTTTGCACACTTAAGGGACACTGGGAGTGAAATTTTGGTCAAAATTGTCAAAAAGTCGAAAATTGTTATTTTACCTTAAAATGTTCCTAGAACACCGGTGTATTTGTATCAGCTAACATTTTTCATATCCCCCACTCCATGTGGTTATTACGGCCCTTTCAAATAGCGCTCTTCCCTTAACGTACACAGGATGCTCCTATATAAAAGCCTGTTTTTCTCAAAACTACATTTCTGCACATTCCAAAAGAAGGTCGCGCCTGAGTTTTGCTTCAAATTCAATGAAAATTTCCAAAAGTATTCGTAAATAGCAGCTAAACAAAACTATGTTTCAATATTGATGTTATCATTAACATTAATTCCAAGAACTTTTTTTTTTTGTATGAAAAAAATCAATTTTTAAGATTAAATTTTCTTTGTTATTAAAAAAATATGTACAGCATAATAAACAAACGTATTTGAAATATCTCTTCATACAATTGTTACCCATGTTTTAGACCATCAGTTCTGCCAATATAAATGAATTTTGAAAAGTCAATAGACGCGACCTCTATTTTAAAAATGTGCCTATTAAATTCATAAAATAATTTATATATCATAAAATAATTATCCAATTTTAATGAAATTTGGTGTACCGCCTATTCTTATATAAATGCAAAAACAGTAAAAATTTCAGAAAATATATCAAAAAATGTGGAACTTTCAAATTTCACTACCAGTGTCCCTTAACATAAAAAAGTGAACAACGATGTTCCATTTTACGGAAGTTTTAAGTTTTCCGAAACTCTCAAACATAACAAGGAATATCTCCTAAATGCTTCACCCTACAGGAAAATTTATTTGCACATATACATTGTGTATTTTAGCAAGATATACATTTTTCGTACAGTATGATTTGGTCTATCTCTAACGGTTTACTAGTTATGCAAAAGTCGTCCAGAGTAAATACGACTATAGGGGCTGTAGCCAGAAATTTCAAAATATACATTTCATTTGTCATAAAAATATCTCAAATGTTTTACATTTTAATCAAAGTCGTTACAGCCATTTTAAAGAAAATCAAAATTTTCTAAAAATTTTCCAAGTAAAGCGTAGTTTAGGGTGGGGCTATTTTCTTCAAAATCTTCATGTCGCATCCTTGAAAGGCATTAAACTTAAATACCAACTTTGGTTTTTAACCGACTTTTCGTTTTTGAGTTATGATGTACACAGACAGACACACACACACACACACACACACACACACACACACACACACAATTTCTTCATTCTGCTTATATGTACGGAGGAATTAACTTGGTAAGGTTCGTACAACCCAAATTAAAATCATTTACAGATCAAACATTTATCACCAGCAAGGTAGAATGGGTGGAATAATGAATTTGATATACCTACATATTCAGTTTAAAGCTTCCCAAAATAAACCATTAAATAATTGTAATTATTTAATTTAAACAAAAACCAGTTTAGATATTGATTGTGATACTCACAGCAGTATTGTCATATAGGTTTCAACTCCAACCCGACGGATTATTAAAAACTCGCACATTTGTTAGTACTTATATCTCATTAATTTGTCCTCTTTTTTGTGTTCTTTTGAAAACCTGGATTATTACTACTGTTAATTATAGCTGAATATTATACAGCCACAAAACCATTCATTAAAATATTTATTTTAAAATGGTGCACAATTTTCACGAAAGAACCGAAATAAAATTTATTTATGCTGTTGAAAGTTTACCTCTGTACCCCTCTCCAATGACAGCACTATTCATACTATGTGCTAGTTATAAACAATGACACGTCGGCCTGAAAGGAAAGTTGATTCTTTCTGATCGCTCATTGTTACTTATTGAGCTCAATTGTTGCTTCATTGTTGCCTGTCGTATGCTTCGGAAGCTACACATGGCCAGATTATTGGTCCATGGTAAGCTGGTAGCACAGTTCAACTGTCAGAAACTGTGCAAATTCACTTAGAATAATTATATTTTAATGTCACTCAAGAAAGGCTGTTTATTGGCATACGTATTAGAAGAAAATCTTTCATTATTACTATAGGAATAGAAATATAGGGATAATTTCTACAAGAATTAAACGTTTTTATGTTTCTCAATACACTATTGCATTGAGTTGACTCCAAAGGTTTAATTGCAAAGTTACTTTCGTAAAACGGAATCGATTAACCCAATAAGTGCTGCTTATTTGAACCAAATTTTGCAACCTTTTCCATAATAAATTTACAGAAAATTAAAACATGGCTTTTCTACTAGGCCAGGTTTATCTACCCTTCCCCCTCCCCCACTGTTCCTTGTCGAGAGGGTCATTGGTTAATAATCATTCCTCACGCCTTGCGAGAACTCTTAAGACGATAAGAAACTGAATAATGGTCCCAAGCAACGCTTACTAGTAAATTCGTTTTATGTGCAAGAATGAATATAGGTCATTTTGAGAAGAACATCATAATTTATTATATTTTCTTTCTCTTTCTTTCGTTCTTCCTTTCTCCTCCTTTCCTTCCCTCCTTCCTTCATTCCCTCCCTCCCTCCCGCCTTTTTTCTTCCTTTCTTTCTTCCGTCTCTTTCTTTCTTTGTTTCTTTCTTTATCTTTTTGTCTCTTTCTTTGTTTCTTCCTAATTGTCTCTTTCTTTCTCTCCCTGCCTCCTCCTTCCTTCTTTCCTTTCGTTCTTTCTTTTCTTTTTCTTTTCTTTTCATAAAACGAAACTTCAGAAATTCCATTAAGTGAATTCCCCAAACAGCAGCATAGGTACCTATATATTTAGATTTTCCTGGGGGTTTCAGTGATGCTGAAAGCGAATCCGGACTCCCTATTCCGTGTAATAGGAATATCTGCCGTTTGAAATGAGAGTTGGGTCGCCTCTGGTTGAGTTTTCACTTGTTAGTGTTCGAACTTGCGGTGCGAGAGAGCAAAGTTTGGTATAAAACAGCATCAGGAGAGGAGAAAGTTTTTGGAAACAAACCAAAAGTGGGGAGAGTAAGAGAGAAGCTCTTAAGCTGGTCCCAACAAAAGCGTGTAACCACCATTATTATTGTTTGTCAACTCGCTTCGCTTCGATATTTGTTAGCGATTTTCAAGAATTACCTTACCCAACCGTGATATTCTCCTCTCCCCACTGTAACAGCCTATTTGCTGCAAAGCCACGTTGCTATTAAGCCAAGAAGCTAGTTCTGAAAGTTTGGATTTTCCTGCAGAATGTTACACAAAAAGTTGGAAATTAGTTACAGATGTTGTTTTATACCCCAGGGTTTTGTCTCTTCTCTGTACAGCCTTATATACAGGAATCCCTTTATTAGTAATAGATGCTGCCATCTTATTGCATACACTGCAACTATAACACTGGAGACAAGTTCTTCTTCTTCTTCCTGACAAGGTTTAGCCCTTTTTGGCCTGTTGCGAGGCTAAGTGAATTGATGCTTCATCTTTTCCGTTGTCAAATGTTTCTCCGTCCTGGTGTGAGACAGCATTTGTATATGCATCCCCTATAGTGAACAATTTAAACGTGAACTCGACTTCAGTGTAATGTATGTTTGAGTCTGTCTAGAATCATTCTTTTATCACCAGGAAGGTTGTTAATTAGTGATAATTGTTGTAAAGAGTGTATGTTAATTGTATTTGTTATACGTGTGTTTGGTAAAAAATGTTAAAAGAGAGAAATTATAATGGTTTTCTTAGCGAGTTTGAGACTGTGATAATTCTTAAAATATGACGACACGGAAAAACGTCCCCTAGTAACGCGGGGATGTTGAATCTCTCTCTTGGTCCGACGACTTCAGCGAATATAGACGCGTAATTTATATTCCGCTGTACTAAAATGATTGTTTTAAATACTTCCAGACTAAGATTTTATCAACGGTGGTTAAAATTATGTAATTCCCATTTGGCTAAATAAACTTTTGTGTAATTTTCTTGTAGTTTTTCGCATCTTAAATCTTCGTATTTTTGTCATATCTTTATATTTCTATTCCAGTTTCGCTAGATTTTTAAAGTACATGTTCAATATAATGTTAGTTTAAATATCATTAAATTTTTAGAGATTTCAAAAATTCATGTATTACTTTTTTTTTTAAGTCATAAACAAGCAAGCCCTGGTTATTATTGTCTTATTATATAGCGATTTAATAGAATTAATCAAATTGGCTGATTATTTCGTTGTACTCTGTCATAAGCTTTAATGTAGGCTAGGAACAGTAAACAGCTTTGTAAGTTGTGTTCAGATCTATTCTCTATGATCTGTTTTTACAGTAAAAAATGACATCGATACAAGTTCTTCCTTTCCTGAAACCATTTTACTCCATTTTACTAGTTCCACAGTTCACGGTCACTGTTCACTCGCTCGAGAGTCGAACAAAGGTGTCTCTAACCGCGCGCAGTAACAGCACCTACTGCAGTTCAACACGGTTATCACAAACTTGCTGGAAGGAGAGTTCTTTCTGCTGCACGCCAACTCTTTCGATGACTCGCGCGTGTTCACTGACTCGCCTGACTTCTCCACTCTCGAACACCGCAAGACTCACTTCATTACAGTGTTGCCAACTATAGTGGGGAGACATTGCAGCGAATAACGAAAAATGCAAGAATATTATCTAAATAGTGATTTTAAAAATATATAAATGATCATTTCTAAAGTAACCGTTTAAAACATTTCAATTATTATTCTAAATAACTACCTTACTCATTTTAGGTTTTAAGCTCAACTATTTTTGGAGTTGCCACAGAAAAATGTTGATGAGAAAAGAATATTTTCCATGACGGCTGAGGTAAAACACAAAAAAGCTAATACTTCAAAAGGTGAGTAACCTGTTAAGAGTAACATTTGATCTCCAAAATTAAAGATGTCTTCTATGTTTGATATGCCATACTCATATGGACTCGTGGACTCGTTCCGTCCCCATCAATCAACATCATCTCTCCGCCTCCTCCTCGGTCTTCTAATGCTGCTTTTAGCGTCTGGAACGTACTGTGTTACTATTCTGGAGAATCTGTCCTTGTTCATTCTCTCTACATGTCTCCAGTTATCTTTATTTTGTTTAACTTTTTCTACAAAGTTAAATACCTCCAATTGTTCTTTTATTTCTTCATTTGTTTTATACTCTAGCAGACTGCAGATCCTGAAAATCTCATTTCTGCTGATTCACTTTTTCTTTTCTGTTTTCTGCTTCATATTCATGTTTCACTTGAATACAGCAATATAGGGATTGCCGTCTTAAAAAATTCATATGCATTTCTCTTCTAGTTTTCCTTCTGAAGGTTTTCTTTACTGTGCCGTACGTGAGATTGGATTAATTTCTTGTCAACATCTTTATCTTCTAATACAGCGGTTAATTCTTATCCCAAATAGTAAATGCTGCCATCTGTTGTATGGTTTTCTTATTTATTACAATCTTGCTTCTAACACCGTCCATTGATAGTGAAATGCCCTCTAAAACTAATTCCGCCAATTACTGATGGCATCGTCTATATCATGGATGTCCAACCTTCTCTCTTCGGAGAACCTTGCGCAATGAGCGGCTAAAACCCAGTCCACTGCTCCAGTCGGAGGTACAGACAGCAGTATACAACAATGGACACAAAGACAATACTATGGCTGTTTCTAAGTTATGCCTTTAATTTTCTGGGAATATTCTCAGAGGACCTCATCCTGGATGATTTTTGTATAAATGATAAACAGTGAGATTCAGACAAGAATTTACTAATTAAACAATATGGATCTGGTAAAAAACACAGTTTATGTGAAATAGTTTTTCTTTTGAGTGAACTATTTCCGAGATATTATTCCTTATTTGTTTGAATTTGCCAATACCTACACTTTTTTCAAATAGAAATATGTTATTCTTTTTTAAATGATTTGACTATCACCTAAAGTCTATTGTATTCCCATATTTCCTTTGCAGCTACAAGAAAATTAGCAATAGTCGATTAAATGGACAAAAGAACATCGCTTAAGTTGGTAGGCAAGTCTGTATATCCCTCAACTTTTCAGTTTGATATTTTATAGTGTGTGTGTGCGCGTGCGTGTGTGACATTTCGGGATGGTCATTTTAATGTTCCCTAACTTAGATTGTAACCTTACTCACTTTCTGAAAATACAATTAGTAAGTGAGGAACCTCTAGAAATACTCCAGGAACCACGAGTAACTGTCGAAGCTTATACTCTAGCTGACTTTCTTGTAATGTCATCCAAGAATCAGCAACTTGAAGTTGGGGTAGTGTTGACTAACCTGTTTTTATTCATGCTACTTCCCCTATTTGTCTATGTGACGCCTCTTGTTTATTATCCACCAGAGGGCAGGCTTGTGTATCCGTAATCTGAATTAATTTCTGATCAATGCTCCATAGTTGCAGGATAATTAACAATTGCGTCCCTTCACTAATCGCGTTGCGTTCGTTTTTTGTTTGCTGTCACAGTTAACGACACGCTTCGGCAGAATAATTAAAATCACATTGCCGGAAAACATAGATGAACATCTGTCTGGCTCATTGGCGACTCTTTTCAGTCATGTAATTATTTCACACAAAGGAACAAAAAATGCATGTGTTGCATTTACATGACGTTCTCTCTTCTACAAGCTGTTCTTTGAAAAGTCCATTTAATTATCTACTTCACGTTAATGGAGATAAACTGTTATATTCACTCTAGGTACACAAAGCGAATTTAGAAAAATGCAGCCGCTTTATTGTTAGTCACGTACACACAAATAGTTGCTTAAAGCAGCCTGACCTTGAGCGATTTCGTCCGCTCGCCAGCCCGGCATATGCTTGGTACAGTTCGTCCTTTGTTGTGCACCAAGCCCGGTGTCACAATATGTATAACAATGTTGATACCCTAGCAATATGGAAGGAAGGCACAAGTTTGAACGCAAGTGGACATTGTTTGAAAAAGGTCCGTTGTCAATGCGTAGGGTGAAAGTCGCTGCAAAGTATCATTTTTCATGGAATTTTCTAAAAGTGGGCCTAACATTTAAATAGTAGCAATTTCAGTAGCCTATCGGGCGGCAGAAAAACACACACGGGACGGGAAAAAGACGAAAAATAAGCCTAGTGAGAGCTTAGAATCACTGTAGCTACCGAAATGCCACAGTCGGTATAAAAAGCGGGTAAAAAGTGTCGTAAGCTACAGTTCTTGACGTGTAGTGAGACGTGAAATCTGTGCCGAGGACCGTCCGGATTAGCGCTCCAAAATTTCCTGCAGCCAAGAGGTCGCTTCATCAGATAACACGTTGAGCGAAATATTTTCTGTACGTATGCCAAGGACCTCCATGTGCCAAGGACCCTGGATCATCTATACCTGTGTTAGTTGTTGCATAACCGACTCTTTGTTCCCTCTGTCTAAGGAGGGGAGAGAGTTGGCCACAAACACGAGTCGATCAATGCGTCAGCTGTGCGTGTGCATCGTAAAGAAGATTTCTAGTGATTGATCGTCGTAAGAGAGACACAAAATGAAGGCAGACACTGAAAGGACTGAGGGAAGGTGACCAGAAATAAAAACTGAGTTGTGATAGCGCGGAAGACTATAGACTGTGTTAACGCGAAGAACACTATTTGCAATAACATTTTAGATGGTAATAAACAGATACAAAAATAACTGTACTGAGTTTATTTTGTCACGTGTGTGTTCTACAACACATTAAATTGGGCACCACAGTTATATCTGTCTTTTTAGACCTGGGAATGTGTTCCCTCGTAAGTTATATCCTTTGACTCGTTTGTTCGGTTTACTTTTCGTGCTGTTGCAGATATTTGCTTTTATATCTATAGGTACTAGGTGCTTTCTATTTTGGTCTCTCGTTTTCCTAAGGTAAAACTGCTCCGTTGTGTCTGATTTTTATTTCTTCCTTAGTCAATAGCATAGCAATATAAAGAGATGTTTGAACAGCGAGTTCGGTTCAGCCTTCGTTTATTAAAGCTGAGCTAATATTGCAACACGTTCTTTTAAACTGAAGAGTTTAACTTTTCCAACTTTATTAGCAAGTACTTCTTTACTCTTTTGTTCCTTTATGTTGAGACGGCTTTGGAATTAAAACTACCGTCCTTGGAAGGGTGCTATATGAACGTGTGAAGAATAACTATAACATAAGCAGCACAACAAAGAACGATACTATTGAAAAGTTTTCATATCATTTATTAACTATAATGTAACATATAGTTACACAAAATGTCCTCCTTTGGGTGACACACAGGCTTTCAAAAGGCATGGCGAATTATATGTAGCAATATGCTCCAGCCAAGCTGCCCCTCTATTGTAGAGTCCAGAAAAGGTGAAGTTCTAGAAAAATCCGTGTTACGTCATCCTTGCTATGTAAGGAGGCGAGGTAACAAGAGTATGTGCAACGTGTGTGCGGTTGCGTCGAAAGGAAGATAAAGAAGCACTTTATGAGTGTCGAGTTATGGTATCGGCAGTCAGCTGTTTCAGCGGCAGAGAAAGTGACGACAAAGGAGTGAGCCAAGGTTACTGGAGGAAAACAGTTGTGAGTGGTAATATTACGAAGGACTGCGGACTGTGTTAAGATCAATAAAAGAGAACTGTGAATTTGTGCAAACGTTTATGCAGAATAAAGTGACAGAAAAGCACTTGGATAGGATATTTGCCATTTTTTGAAATAGTGCATAAACTCCAAGTATTATTTCGCACATACTTCTTGCCATTGATGTCACAAGAGTTTCTGTAGTTTTTCTTATAATCTTCTTTCACCCCGCTCCTTAACATCATTCTTGTTTGAGGTTCTCTGTTTTCGTAAATTTTCTTAAACAATGTGTCACACATTCTCAATTGTATTGACATCTGTTGATTGCAGAGAGATTTACAACCACCGAAGTGTGTTGTACAACAACAGTAAAGACGTAGCCATCTATAAGACTCATATTACTCTCATTCTGTAGAAGTTGTGACTTCAGTATGAACAAAAAGGAATATTATATTCTTCATGTGCCAGTATTTCACACTCGTGTCCATATCCCCGACTCTCACTTGTCCTCAGAATATAATCCAGTGCAGACTAAGCATACATCATCTGCGACATCAGCTACTGTCTCTTATTTGGGACCACGTGGTGTCTCTTATTAGAATTTAGGATATACTGAAATTTCGTGGCTGCTTATGTTCAAAGACATTGTTGTAGAAGTCCGCTAATAACAACTTCAATTGGTACTATATTACCAGCAAGTAGGTACCAAGAACTCACTTTCACAGTCTCACGCCTTCAAACAATGACCATAACATTTCAAGTTCATGCAACAGTCTTCTCCTTGCAAATACTTGAATTAACCAGCACCAATGTGTTATTCAAACGAAAGAATTATGTTACAATTATTTTCCAGCAGATAGCAGCACGTCGTTGATGGGATACAACGGCGTCTCTTATTAGGAGACTATCTGCATACTTTACCATTTGTACTCTGAATTCTGCACCACTAAAGAGAAAAAAATATCATAATTTCTACACACCTTGGAGTAGAGACAAATAACCCATCTTTTAAAGAAATGTTCTGTTTAAACTGTCACTGCTTTGTGATATGCTACGTCATGCGTGCTCAAATTATGTGCTTCCTTCTTTGAAGGTAAACGCAAGTTTCTCTCCATGTTTACGAACAGTGTTGCCATGAATACCATTCATATCAGATTAGCGTTTATCTTCAGAAACTATTGTACAGAGAAACATTGCATTCTGGATCTACTTTGGTATTAATAACTGCTTGATTTTTTAAATAAAATAATGACATATTAAACTGTGATGGCATGTTTAATAATAACTGCTCTTCTCAGTAAACAATTTTATATTCCTTTTACGCTGCTTTACTTACGTAGTCCTATGCCACCGAGATACTCGTCTACAGGTGGGTGGCAGACAGCTTTCAAGGTTGCTTCGTCAGTAGTCCACAGAGGGAGCAGTGCAGAGCAACTGTCTCCGCTTTGTGATGGCAGATGGCATTAGTGTGCCATACAGTCTATCTCCTTACATTATCTGCATTTACAATTACCACTTATACTTTTTTAGACCTATGGTGGAACTTTGGGTGGTGGTTTTAAATATACAATCCGGTATTTACCTTGGCGACTGAGAGAAATAACGAAAAAGCCTTAGTCAGCTTGCTCGGCTCACGGGATCTGAACCCACGACCGCCCAAATGCGAGTCTCTCTTCCTTCTGAATTTTTGTGTTACAACTTCACCAAATTCTAGCTTAATTTGATTTACAATTTTAGGGAATTAATCATTCAATTCATTCATGATGCGACAATACCTTAATATTCAAAACAGTCCATCCGCATCAAGAAATAAACTCAAAACAGCTTTATTATTTTATGAACACAAATTTTCAGATTTTGCAACCAATGGCTCAAGTTTAAGTAACATAAATGGAGCAAACGTTGGAAAGTCTCTAGGAGCACAGCACAGAATTTAATGCACTAGGAGCAGATAGTGTCACCGCGCTCGCCGCATCTAATTGCCGACAGCCGCAATTGTCACCCATCGCATTATTGTCGGCACTACCGCAAAGGAGCAGAAGGAAAGAGACAGAGAATGGCCGCATTGTTGGGGCGCTTGCCGAAAGAGAGAAAAGGATAGAGGCTACTGGAATCTTCTACTTTGTACTCCAGCGCAATAAATGAACTTTCCAGAACAGTGCCTGGGAGATATAAATAGCGGTAAAGTGTGAGAAGAGTGAGTCAGACGTATGTGAAGGCTGAGTAGTCGTGCCGACGGAGACGGACAGACGATGTGGAGAGTTGTGCCGACGGAGAAGAGTTAGTTCTTTGTGTTACGAATTCGGAGTCGTGCTGTTGGAGAATCGGAAAAGACTTTCTTGCTGTTGCAACGAGTGTACAAGTTACTGTTTACGGAAATAAAAGTGTTTCTTTATCTCGACTACATCTGTCTACTTTACTTCACAACCCACAACCAAAAGTCACACTGGTGTCAGAAGTGGGATTCGTCGAATTGCTTCTAGTTTCATTACATCGTCAGAAGTTGCAACGTTAGAACCAAGATGGAGGGAGATTCGGAAACCAGGATGATAGCAATGATGAAAGAATTATTCGCCGGAATGAAGACGGAAATGGCTGAAATGAAGACGGAAATGGCTGAAATGAAGACGGCAAACGACAACCTCACTTCCAAAATGGAAACGTCAAACCACAACCTCGCTGCCAAAATGAAGACGGCAAACGACAACCTCTTTGCCGAGCTGAAAGAAGAAATAAAGACGAGAAACAACCTCGCTGCCGAGCTGAAAGAGATGAAGACGGAGCTATCGGCGAAAATTGACGGCGAACTGATTGGCGTGACGGAAGGCGTGGAAGAACTCGGCGAAAAGGTGGAAGACCTCTGCCAGCACGTGGACGTCGTGGAGGACGACGGGGAACGTCTTGGCGCCCTGGTAGTAAGAGTTGACGAGAGCGTCAAAGTACTGGATGCCAGGGGCAGACGGAATAGCGTGGAGCCGGGGAGGGAGCACCTAGTGGCCGAGGCGACAGTTGCGTCCGTTTCGGATGATATGAGGGAAGACGTGGAACAACTCGGCGAACTGATTGGCGCGAGGGAAGACGTGGAACAACTCGGCGAACGGATTGGCGTGACGGAAGACGTGGAACAACTCGGCGAACGGATTGGCGTGACGAAAGACGTGGAACAACTCGGCGAACTGATTGGCATGACGGAAGACGTGGAACAACTCGGCGAAAAGGTGGAAGACCTCTGCCAGCATGTGGACGTCGTGGAGGACGACGGGGAACGTCTTGGCGCCCTGGTAGTAAGAGTTGACGAGAGCGTCAAAGTACTGGATGCCAGGGGCAGACGGAATAGCGCGGAGCCGGGGAGGGAGCACCTAGTGGCCGAGGCGACAGTTGCGCCCGTTTCGGATGATATGAGGGAAGACGTGGAACAACTCGGCGAACGGATTGGCGTGACGGAAGACGTGGAACAACTCGGCGAACGGATTGGCGTGACGAAAGACGTGGAACAACTCGGCGAACTGATTGGCATGACGGAAGACGTGGAACAACTCGGCGAAAAGGTGGAAGACCTCTGCCAGCATGTGGACGTCGTGGAGGACGACGGGGAACGTCTTGGCGCCCTGGTAGTAAGAGTTGACGAGAGCGTCAAAGTACTGGAAGCCAGGGGCAGACGGAATAGCACAGGCCCGGGGAGGGAGCACCTAGTGGCCGAGGCGACAGTTGCGCCCGTTTCAGATAACGAAAGTGTACGTCTCGGGGAAGACAAAGGGGCAGTTCCGGGACGTCGTCGGGGATCCTCTGGAGGAGTGTGTCGGGTACGTAACCAACCAGGATACGACGTGGAGGACGATCAGCAGGGAAGCGCACAAGCAAACGAGCATCACGCGAGAACCGACTTGGCGTGTGACATGGGGGGACCGTCGGAGCCATCCAATCACCTGACGCATAGTGCCGTGAACGGAAGAATGGTGGACATCATCGTGGACGGCAGGATACAGGAGAGGCCGTGCCGAGCACGAGTGAACACGAGTGCAGCGGTGGACGCGACTCGCGCGGATGTGGTGGGGTTTGTTGCCAGACCCATCGGAAGCAAGGTGGCTGCGAAGGTGCGCCAGAGAGGTCGGCGGACATGGTACCCAGTGAGCCGTTTCCAAGTGCGCAGGATGGCCCGTCAACACACCAGGAAGAAGGGCAACTGGACGAGGGACCGTCAAGACCGGCGGTATTGTTGCAGAATTTCGAAGCAGGATGGCATACATCGTCCTACCCGGACCAAGGGACACTATCCAACAGCGATACCTAGGACCGTGCCTCCTGGAGAAGAGGTTCGATGGGTTAGTCCACCAGGGCGCAAGGGAGTTGCCGCAGTGATAGTGCTGGTCGGGACGACCAGCTCTGAGGAGGGCGCAGTGTCACCGCGCTCGCCGCATCTAATTGCCGACAGCCGCAATTGTCACCCATCGCATTATTGTCGGCACTACCGCAAAGGAGCAGAAGGAAAGAGACAGAGAATGGCCGCATTGTTGGGGCGCTTGCCGAAAGAGAGAAAAGGATAGAGGCTACTGGAATCTTCTACTTTGTACTCCAGCGCAATAAATGAACTTTCCAGAACAGTGCCTGGGAGATATAAATAGCGGTAAAGTGTGAGAAGAGTGAGTCAGACGTATGTGAAGGCTGAGTAGTCGTGACGACGGAGACGGACAGACGATGTGGAGAGTTGTGCCGACGGAGAAGAGTTAGTTCTTTGTGTTACGAATTCGGAGTCGTGCTGTTGGAGAATCGGAAAAGACTTTCTTGCTGTTGCAACGAGTGTACAAGTTACTGTTTACGGAAATAAAAGTGTTTCTTTATCTCGACTACATCTGTCTACTTTACTTCACAACCCACAGCCAAAAGTTACAGTATTTAAAAATGTAAACTTGAGAAAAACCAGTTTATCTGCACACATGCATCATGATCATGAGTTACATTATCTCTTTGTCACATCTACCCTCTTTTGTTAATAGTCTCTGCTCAGATTCATACTCCTTTCCTCTGAATTTGGTTGTTTTTGAGCCCTTTTTGACCCGTATGTTGTTCAAATACTCCCGAAATTTTAACCAGAGAAGGGACGCTTAAATGTAACCCCTATGGCATTTAAAGTCTGCGCTAGAACTTTAAAAATGGCGGAATTAAAAAGTTTCACTGCCGACTGAAGGTTTGGGGAACATTTATATGCATAAACCTAAAAATCGTCAATTTGAGAAGTTTTAGGTTATTTCCCAGTGCCAGGGTCGGCTAAAAGGTCAGTTTGAATCAAGCTTGAGCTTTAATTAAGCAAGAATGTCTATAGCCAGGACGAGAGTTGTTTTCTCATCTTCCTAAAATAAACAAATAGTGCAGAAGAAGAAATGAAGTGCAGTTAGCTATCTAGTAGAAGCTCAACTGTGTCTCGTTGTCGACTCAAAACTAAATGTTAGCTAGGTAACCGCGGCTTCATTACCAACCCTTAAGGGTCGCAGCACCATATCCACTTTTTGCGTGCAAGCAGCTATTTCATTACGTGGGAACATTTAGAAAGACGTTCATAAGCCCTTATGCAGTTTCTCCAACTCTCATTCACAGTAACGCCTCGGATGTACACGTGCTTCAAGAGTAGAAGCTCCCCATCATATTAACCCTTTGACGTATTCCTAACCATATGAGTTTTTCTCGTCATAAGCTGGGTCCACTCTTTAGAAAAAAAAAAAAAAAAAATGTGTAAGGAAAGAGAAGAGTGCTGCTGCTGCTGCTGCACTCTGGTGGAGCTTCGTTGCACTAAAGCTCAGCCCTAGCTTGTTTTGTCTGGAATGTGGAATATAAACACGGTCTGGGGTTACTCGCAGAATTCCTTACTTGAGTGAACGTCAGGAATCCACCGCGCACGTTGACTGCAATAAGGACCTATCTTATGAACTGAAATCTTAAAGGTTTGCGTGCATATGAGCATGTGGAGTACTGCCTTCCGGCACATGAGCACTCTGACTTTTATTAATCCTCTTATTAAATTCTCAAAGCACTGGCTAGCTGCATATACGCCAATGTTTTCACATATATACATAGGTTACTTCGCTTTGCAGTGCATCTAAAGTAAAACATACGAAGTTATAAACGAATCTTAAAATATACCATTCCAGAACTCTTTCTGAAAGAACTGTCGCATAAAGACATTCACTCCTTTGATACATCAAAGGCTGAGGTCGTTTTAGTTGGTACGTAACACATGCTTTTGAAAGGCTAAGGAAAAAAACAGGTCACCTTGACTAAGGTTTAAAAACAAGCGTTTAACACAAGCTAAGAGAAGGTTTAATGCATTACTAAACCTTCGGGATGAAGCAAGAGAGAACGAAGAACCATCATATCTGATGATAGCGGGGAACCTAACGTTTCCAGATTTATTATCCCTATGCATAGCTTACCCGCCGACTTATACGCAAAGAAGCTTCCGTGAGAGGGAAGAAATGTTTATGTCACGAGATACATACGCCTCATACCGCCGTCCATTGCGCCCTGTCCAACTCCGAAATATGAAGCAAAATGAAATGAGAGAAAATAAGCGACACGCAAATATGAGTGTTATGTGATTATTGTAACAAAAACAACATTCAGTCCTGTTACTTTTCTATTAATTTATTGTCTAATTTACTGTCACAACTAAAGCTAAAACTAAACTAACTAGCTTATTGACTAACTCACTGTCTCAGGTGCTTGTTTTTATATTGGGGAGGACGCTACACCGAATTTTCTCCATTCCACATACACACGTGCACCGGAAATGACGTAGCTACAAGTCTCGGGAAGTCGCTAGAGAAGGCCTTTGTTTCTGCCCCTCATTGTTACTGTCACATACACGCAGCAGGCACGCAAGGCAGCCTGAACCTTGAACGCCTTGCCCGCTTGCCAGTACGTCACGTGCTGTGAAGTAACCCGCTTGCGCCCTTCCATTGTTTTGGGGCTGCCGCCGTCGCTGCTGTGGCTGGCGTCAAATTATTTGGCTTAAGATATACGAAGAACAACTTACTCTTACAGGTTGCAGTCAGGATACACGATGAAAGCTAAGATTAATATGGCACACTTATAACATTTAAATAAAAATCTTTAGTCATTTCTGAGATAATTGAAAATGACACCACAAAGGGTAATTTGGTTTGGAGGAGTCTTGAAAGTTTTCCTGTCACAGCTTTGAAAGTTGATGTATTTAAATCTTGAACATTTAGCTTTTACTCATCCTGTGCTCGTGGTTTTGAGATCTTCCAGTCGAAGTAAAGAATAAAAGAGAAACTTTAGCCGACGTTCCAGAGATTTTAAATCTTCTTTTGCTACATCTTGGGGAACAAATGTCTACATTCTTTAAAATGGTGAAGACTTGTAGTTTTTGTTGCTTCTTTCCTTTTATTCTGCATATTTAAAGCTATTGTTTGTTCGCTCTTTTGTTACACCACTCCGTCTTTTGCTTTGGGTTTTAAGAAATCGCAGAAAAAGTTTGATATTGAAAGATAAAAAATGTGGCATTATTATCAGACTCTGCGAGTTAGACACATTTACAGGTTGATTCAAAGATTATGGTAACTTGTTTCTAGATTTGAAAGAAAAACAAAACAAAAAAGCTTATCTTGGTATTTAAATTCAGTATCTTTCAAGTATACTACAAGAAAATCTCATAGAACAAATTACTCTTTCTGTGGAACGCTTTTGTAACATTTTTATTTCTCAAAAATGGCTGTAATTTAATTTATTAGAATACTTGTGTTGAATATATTGTCTTGCTGATAAAATGAATATATTCACTTTAATGGGAATAGCCTTGGAAGTCCTCTTCAATACAAATTTAACAAAGTTTTATTATTCCAAAGATGTCAATCTCCTTGAGATAATTTATTTAAAATACATTTTTTGTAACATCAGCCATTTCCAAGAGATTCATTGTTATTCTCTTAAAATACATAATAGGTATTTCAGTCTTGTTTATTCTGCCAATATTCAGTTGTTTCTCTCGTAGTAATAGAAAATAAATGGCATTTCATAGACAGAATACTTGACGTATCAGCTATGGAAGAAGGTTATCGAGGGGTCGGGTGGGGTAGCGGAGGCATAAACAGAGATAAGTAGCGCTCGCGCCGAGCATAAGCACAGAAGTTCAGTTAAACAATATAAAGGCAAAAAATATAATATACAAATAAACATACAAAAAACTAAATGCCTAACAGTGCCGAAAGCAGAAAACCACTGAGATGCAAATTATAAGTGGAAAGAAAAATTCATCAGGCTTTAGAACTTAATTATTTAAATATTCAAACAAAGCAGACAAGGTATCAGAATTGAACCAGTTGTAGAGTATTTGAGTTGACTCCCGTAGTTTTAATACGATTGATGCCCGCTAGGAGCGTGACTATCGCTGGCAGCCTGTTTCCAGAAAACCTCTGGCGACGCTGTTTGCCCTTCAGGAGAGAGCTCCTTGAATCTTTGGTAGGTGCCGACTTCCTAGTCCGCCGGTAATGTGACGCGTTTTCTTTAGGAGCCCTGCACTTAAAACTTCTCGAACTATCTGGAATCGGTGTTTGTCCCAAGCCGCCATTGTCGGACGTTGCCTAGCAACGTATTGGTGTGACGTAACTGACCTTGAGCCTTCTTTGATTTGCCGCTGCCACCACAATATTATTGTATGTGTTCCTGTTTGAAGTTTTCTTGGGCTTTGATAAATTCCATTAAAGAATTTGTCGAAATAACAATTCATACTTTTGGTACAGCTTAAGTTCACTCGCGAACAATTAGGCAATGTAAGCAAGTGTTGATATTGTCACAATGTACTTTTGTGTTCATTAACTTATCAAACAGGGTGGAAAGGAAGTCGTTACATCTTGTTTGCTGAGAGAAAGGGAACTGTAGTGTGTGGGGTAAGCACTACTAACTAGTACGCTACAGGAGTCAAGTCCATTCAATATCCTCGCTATCTGTAATATACTGCACGCACATGCGGGTCTAGTTAAATGTTTAACCCCCCGCACTTCACGTAAAGAACGCATATCCATCTTAGCGAACACGCGCTATCGCCAGGATATGCAATTACCCATAGTCTCTCCACGCTAGGCTCACCACAGCGTTTCAAATTGACTGCACAATTATACACCCATCAGGAATAACAATTCCCCATCCCGGGGGAACACAAAAGCCAAAGGATGCCTAATCTGGTCTACATGTGGGTGTCAATAATTACTTACCGCCTATCGAAAAGTTCCATTAATTCGGAATTCCTGATAGCCCTCGTTAATGGAATCAGTCAACGCCTGTGTGGTGTTAATTTGTTTTTTATGGAGGTGGGGGGGGGAGGGGCAACAAGTAGAGGTTGTCAAAGCTGTATCCGCCACACACATTTCAGTTTGGATATGACAGATCAAGCTTTACAAGAGACAATGCTTTAAAAAACGTTGTCTAAAGAATACTAAGGATTAAAATTTTCAGAGAATCCACAACCGTACTACACTAATTCATAGCTCAGAAAAACAAATTAAGCAACAATATATATTATATGCCCTGCAAATTATTTCTAACTTTTTTATTAAGAAATACTTCTTACAAACTCTTATTCTTTTATCTTCTTCGTGTTAGTTAAGATAAACATTTGTACAACTTATCTGATTCCTTATTTCCTTGTAGGTACAAGGGGAATATTGGAATACAGTAGGCTTTGTGCGATAGTCAAATCTTTTAAAGCTTTGAGATTCCATTCTCTTTGTACACTTAACATATAAAAAAAATGAACAATAATCTTCCATTTCACGAAAGTTTTAAGTTTTCCGAAACTGACACAAATAAGAAGGAATATCTCCGAAACGGTTCACCCTAAAAAAAATTTATTCAGACATAAATTGTGTATTTTAGCAAGATCTACATTATTTGTACAGTATGATTTGGTCTATCTCTAACGTTTGCCAGTTATCCAAAAGTCGTCCAGAGTAAATACGACTACAGGGGCTACAGCCAGGAAATTCAAGATATACACGTCATTTGTCATAAAAATATCTCAAACATGTGACATTTTAATCAAATCGTTAGAGCCATTTTCAAGAAAATAAAAATCTTCGAAAATTTTTCCATGTAAAGAGTAGTTTAGGGTGGGGCTATTTTCTTCAAAATCTTCGTGTCTCATCCTTGAAAAAACATTAAACTTAAATACCAACTTTGATTTTTAACCGACTTTTCGTTTTTGAGTTATGCTGTCCACAGACTGGCGCGCGCGCGCGCACGCACACACACACACACGCACACACACACGCGCACACACGCGCACACACGCGCGCGCGCACGCGCACACACACACTTTTTTTTTTTTTTGTAGGTACACATTTTTGTGCAGATACTTTATGTTTTATAAAAACTTTACTACTTCGCTCGACAATTTATTGGTCACGTCAGCCGGTAACTTTACTTACGACACACTTAGATTTTCTACAATTAAGAACACTTTGTTCTACAAATTAGCAGCACAATAGACTAATATGTAATAAATATACCCCCCCCCCCCCCCCCGCTGAACTTAGAAGAGAACTTGGTTTAAAGTTGTTAAAGTACGACACAATATAAACAGAATTGTCCTTCTCAGTTTTCGACTGTTATAATTTTCTGAAACAAATATTCGATAATACTTAGAGCAAGATTCAAAAGAGAATCTCTCTTCTATCATCTGTAAATTAAATAACATTTTCTTCAATATTTCCGTCAACATTTAGTAACGAACAGTATAGGGTTATTTCTTTCTTAATTTCATGTGTCATTGCGCATTCTCACTTGAAATTAAGTTACTATGAATATCAGGCGAATTTGCATGAAAAAGATTCAATTTTTCCCAGCGCACTTTCAGAGAGGTTCATAAATTGCTAATTCACTTAAATATTCAATATGGTTGTCTCTCTTTGAAGAGCCTTCATTCCCATTGTGACCATGAAAAAACAAATGCCTGTTTCCCTATAAAACAGTCCATATAAAATGAGAAAGTAAAGCTCTCTCCTTTTCATTGTTATGTTGTTCAACTGTGGAATCTTTTTACGTGCAGTTTCTTGCTCACACAGCAGTTTATTTTGATTGTCGTTGCAGCAACGATACGTAAAAGTAGTTTTGTTTACTACTCTGGTTCTGATTCATTTCGTGACCTCTCGGATGTGATTGTCTCTGTCGCATACCTTGGCTCCAAAATCGAGGCAAATCTTAACCTACATTATGGTTTAATAAGTAAATCTTGCTCCAATGTTCACGGTTGAAGAACACGTATACAGGAATCACGAACTACTAACTATTCAAGACTTTAAATGCAATAATGTGAGCGCAATTCTGAGTACATGTGGTTCAGGCGGACTACACCAGATGACATGCCTTTGACCTAAGCTTTGTTTCGGAATATGCTGCTGCAGAGTGGTGCAATTTAAATTGCAATGCTTACGAAAGCTTGATTTTTAATATTAAAACAATTATGTAGTATAAAATTACAGTGGACACCAATTTCCGATCAGTTTGAGGAAAATTGCAGGGTATTTAATGTATCTCTTACATCCATTGACGCTATGTGCCTGCAGTAATATCTGTTTGTTGCTCCAAGGAAGCTATATATGAATATGTTATATTTCTAGTTTCTAAACATGATTAGTCAATTAGAACAGAAAAGTAATTTGTTTAATCATAATTATAAATCACTATATACAAACATCTACATTATCTTTGGCGCTTTTTGCGCTATCATCCCCACCCACTAAAGGGCAGTGATCGCACAACGCCATCTAGTGCCGAGAACAGGAGTTATAATGGGCAAGCATCTGCGCCATCTATCCGCTACGCCATACACCACGTGTGTGGAAGGTTATGTACGGACTTGCAGTTTTAAGTTAGAAAGAAAATTTTCGTATTCTTTCCTTGGTAATAACTGCTTTTCTAAGAAAGATAAGCATTTCAGAAATACGACACATTACTCTTTGAATATCAAGGAACTTTCTACCGTAAAGAAACGAGTAACCATTCATCCCGTTTGTGTGTGAAGATGAATGGATGTGTGCGTTGGTTCCAGTATTCATCATTGTGATAACATTATTCTAAGGAGGGAGATAATGCATTCCACGATTGTTCTCGGCGAAGTCAGGCATTCGTATTGCTTCTTTAAAGGAATGTTGGAGGAACCGATTCCTATCGATCTTACTGCTTAGCAGGGTAATTCCAATGGTTTGCTCTTCTGTTTTTCTACTTTTAATTGAGAACAGCTGTGCTTCTGTTATAATGTAAATTTAGCAATATTATTTAAAGTATCGAAATATCTGTGGTGTCTGTAGAACGGTATAGAAAATAGCTAACATTTTAAATTTGGAATGGGGAAGAATGAGACTAAACAATTCAGTGCCATAGCCGGGATTCACACCAGGAATCCTCTGCTCTCGATCCGGTTCCTCTCACCACTGAGCTACCATGGTCAACGTGCCGACACATTAAATGTTCCGACTCAACCCTTTCATTGTATTTCTTCACTTTATATCTCATACACTAACTGCGAACATAGAATCATTCGACGCTTCTTAAATCTTCTTTACGACTCAGCAACACGCGCACAGCTATCTCACATTTACTAACACATGTGCCCACTCTCTGCTCTGATGTGTCCTCGCCTCCTTCTATAGAGGGGGATGACGTCACACGAACCTTTCTCGAACTTCCATAAACACGCCGGCGATGAGGTGATCTTTCTCGAAGGCTCCAAAAATCCTCGCACCTTCGATTTCTTGTCGGCCTGGTATGTGCTGTATTTATGTCAGGAGTTTAGCTATGACCTTGACATATCCTTTGCAATAAATATCGAGATTTCACGTGAAATATGTTTTGAGGCCCCCTGAATAATAAAAAGGCATTTTTAGAAAGTTTAGTAAGTAAAAACAGGACACGGTTGTGTAAAGAACTGACAGTACAAATAAAATAAATGTCATACTTTAGTGATTGTTTGCATATATGCTTTTGTTTATCCAATTTTTTCTGTGCCACAGTTACTTTGTGCTTTATTTATGTTAGAACTTGTAATATACAAAAACACCACTTCAAATATCGTAAGAAATTGTTGCCCACAATTCAGAGGTTTGCACCATAATTCCGTTGCGTTGATTAATAGTCTAATAATTAAATCCAAGTAAGCCATGATCGCTAAGCCGAAACAAGCGCTGCGCGGTTCTCTCGGGAAAAAATCACATTCTTTTGGATCCGATTACGTTTACTTCGTCCAGCGGCAAAGGCCACTGATTCTTTTTATTTTTTTTTTCCTCTTTGATAAGATTAGGTCTTCCCCACTCCAGCGTTTTTTCAGTCAATTTCCTTCTGTCGCAGAGAAATGGACATTTGAGGACAATCTCGGATTGCTTCTTCGGACCTTTATTTAAGACTTTACCCTCTCTTCGCTGTTGATAAAAAATTGTGCTGAGATGTTCCCTGAGTTAGTCTTCAGGAGCCCTGGTAATTTCAGAGTTGAGAGCTGCAGAAAATTGCAAATAGATAACTGTCCTGGTTCAAAACTTAAATTTACTTCGTACATACAGCAAGTAATCCACGAATTAAGGAACAATGACGACTATGATTCTCTTTCCTGTTGTATAAATCAATTTTCATCATCCTCAATTATAATTTTAAAGCCTTTTATAAAATTTCATCTTTGTTTTAAGCCGAGTCGGGCAAAGGCGTTCAAGGTCAGACTGCCTCGTGCGACTGCCGTGTGCGTCACTAACACGCACAAGTGGCTACACAAAAATGACTTTCTCGAGAACTTTCAAGAAAAATCTGGCAATGTAACCGCCGGCGTGTGTGCGGAAGTCGAAAAAAGTCCGTGTGACGTCATCTCCACTATATAAGGAGGCCAGGAAGCAGTAGTTAAAGTTACGGACACGCGACGCAAACGTCGAGTGTCGCAATTAGTGTATGAGAGAGAGAGAAAACGAAGAAAGAGAGAAGGGTATGTGAATTAAAGGCTGTGAGTTGTGATATCAGAGAAGACTGTAGAGTGTGTTAACGAAGATAAGAAAACTGAGTATCTATGATAAAACTTGAGAAGAGAATAAAACGACATAAGAGTAGCCGGACTGATTTTTGCCATTTGCTACAGTAATGTGAATACGTCAATCACTTTTTATACAAAAATACAATATAACGTATGTTTCTAGAGCAAATCAAGCGAATGTAACGCGTTGGTTTTTTAACTTCTATAATAACTGCGCGCAAGTTTTTGTGCTCTTTTTCCGGATGTTAACGTTAAACAGATATTCAACACAAATGTAAAGCAATAAATAAATAAATAAATAAATAAATAAATAAATAAATAAATAAATAAATAAATAAATAAATAAATAAATAAATAAATAAATAAATAAATAAATAAATAAATAAATAAATAAATAAATAAATAAATAAATAAATAAATAAATAAATAAATAAATAAATAAATAAATAAATAGCTACTCTTCGAGCAACAGATGTAATGACTTTTTGTGCCAGCAAGTAAAAGAACCTTCTTCGTTTTACATTTGCCAGAAGATTCGCCCATTTTCTGGCTCTGGTCGCCGTAAACATGATACTGCTGTCAAAATGACCTCAATTTATCTGCTGCCGGGCAAAACAACCCTCAGATAAGAAAGGGCTAAGATTGGGGTTCGGATGATTCACTGTTTTCTTCCTGTTTCTCATCTTCTTCTGAAATGGCCTTATACCTTGAGCAAAGCTATAGGGTGTTCATTATATCCTTTGCTCGTGTACAACTTCTACAAGTTCCGCAATATTTAAGATTATGCATCCTTGAAATGCGACATTAAACCTAAATACCAACTTTGGTTTTTAACAGACTGACATGCACCTTTTTCTAAAAATACCTTTTTTGGATTCAGGGGGTCTCAAAACCTATATTTCCGGTGAAATCTCGACATCGAATTATGGAATGCAATACTTAGTTGGCGTAGACATATTGGAAGAAGTGTTTAAAATGAAATACGTTGATCTGAGAGAATTTGCTGCTTCTGTTACAACAATACATCTAAGAACAATTTTTCCTCTGATGAACAACAATATGAAAATGAGATCTGGCGTTTCAAATTACTACCTCTCGGCGCATTGTTACAGAAATTACGCTAGAGTTTGAACCTCTTCTTGTATGTTCGGATGATATATGATAATTGTTTGAAACAAGCGTGCTGATCTTTAACTCTATCAATCCACCACTGCCAATAGCTTAAGAAGCGAAAAATTGCCACTTCTCCCACCAGCAAGCATATTACGCGGGTTGAGTGCACAGTGGATTTGCAACAGTCACTATTCTGACCCACTTTTCTGTTGACCTTAAAAACTTTTGTTAAGACAAGCCCTTTATTGAAATACATAAATGTGTCCGAGTAAAACTATATAAATATAAAGTATTATTTCTAAACTATAATTGATCTAGATGTAATCTACACTAGAGTTCAAAAGTTAGGCATGATTCAGAAAACAAAACTGAAAGAGCAAAGGGTCAACGAACGCCGTTGAACGTCATCAGAATTGTATATTCCCTTACTTGGGGTCTGTGATAGGTAAGGGAGTACTTGCTTCAAAGGTCAACCAAATCAGAGGAAATGGTAAGGCACACACCATAGTCTCGAGTCCTGAGGTGTTGGTCGGATGCCTGTATATGGTCGCCTCCGGTCACAATGCCACAACACGACATCGAAGGATGCCTGCGGGAATTGTCTTCCGAGCTTGCAGACGCCTCAGGTGCTGGAGTTTCGAGGTAAGCTGTACATGGGAGACTCAGGGCAGAGTGTTCCCCCTCACTCGAGTACGCATACGGTCCCGTTAACATTGGACCTTGACTGATTCAAGGAACGGATGAGTGCAGAAGAATCTGGAGAAAATGTGGAATCCGCCCATTTGGCGGTGGTGGCGTATTCGTTTGGGCAGGCATAATATTCAATGGACGTGCATCTTCGGCGGTGGCACAGTGAGTGCCCATAGGTACAGAGATGAAGTACAGGAACCATATGTGCGGCTTTTCAGAGAGGCAGTTATCCACACTTCATCTTTATGGACGATAATGCAAACGCTAGCACATAGACTGGCCACCGATATTCTCAGATATGAACCCAATAGAGCAGCAGTATCAAGGTTATAGCGCATAGACATGCGTTACGTGCTTTTGCGTGCCGGCGTGCTAAAGTGAACAGAGATGTTCAAAGAGCAAGGGTAGACAAAATTGAGGTTGCGGTCTATGCACTGTAGTGTTGAGACAGCACCTCATGCCACCTGTCTGTCTTCGCAGGCTTCATTTTTAGACCTCCGAAAGAAATCACTACACCCCATATCAACCACTCAGAATCATCGTTATTATAGAGGTGAACATCAAAATTCGAATTTGTGTACAGTGTGTCCCTTGGCCAAATTTGTCTGCTATTTCTTACTCTAATACATTGCAAATCATGTGTGTTACATTGGTAACAATATATTGTATTATGCTTAACTTTATTACCAACCTACCAAATCGTACTAAAGTACTGCACTATGCTTAACTTTTGGACACTAGTGCACCTTTATATCCACACTCATGTGAGGTAACGATATTTCATGTATATTCAGTTTCGGTAGTGCTGCTTACAAGTTTGTTGGGAATATGAACTTTTTCCACGAGTGTCTGTGTGTCTGTCAGTCAGTCAGTCAGTCAGTCAGTCAGTCAGTCAGTCAGTCAGTCAGTCAGTCAGTCAGTCAGTCAGTCAGTCAGTCAGTCAGTCAGTCAGTCAGTCAGTCAGTCAGTCAGTCAGTCAGTCAGTCAGTCAGTCAGTCAGTCAGTGTGTGTGTGTGTGTGTGTGTGTGTGTGTGTGTGTGTGTTTAAACAGCGCAACTCAAAAACGAAAAGTTGGTTAAGAACCAAAGTTGGTATTTAAGTTTAATATCTCTCATGGGTACCACACGATTTTGAAAAAAATTCCTCCTACCTAAACTACCGTTTACATGGAAAATTATTCGAAAGTTTCGATTAAATTATGTTTAAGATATTTTTGTGGCAAATAAAATGTGTATTTTGAATTTTCTGGCTATAGCCTATGTAGTTCTGTTTATCTGCATGACTTTTGCATAACTTGTAAACGTGATAGACCAAATCTTAGTCTACAAAAAAGGTAAAGCTCACTTATGGATAGAACTTATGTCCAAAGCCTTCATATAGCGACTAGCTATAAAAGAGTTGACTATCGCTCAGGGCCTACTGTATCTCCATATTCCCCTTGCAATGTATTCCATATTTGCAACAGGATAATTCTCGGAATCTCCCCCCCACCCAAAAAAAAAAAAGTTATTCCTTTTCTATCCCTAATGCTCACTGAAAATTGCCAAGATTTATTCCCATGTTGAGCAGGCTGCCTCAAGGACAAGTTATCCAAAGAAAAGTCAAAGAAAATTACAGAATTATGAGCAACAGTTCAAATAAAGTAAAAATGAGTATACGTACATATATGGTAATTAAATTAAAATATATAAAAATACAAAAAAGGGGAAACTTGCTAAAGCTTATATATTTGATTTGTTAAAATGGCTATGAAGCCCTAGGAAAGTCTACAGCCACGGTGTGTAATATAAAATTTCTTATTTTTCCTTCCTCTAATTATGTCAAAATGTCTTACAGCTAAGGTCGTTAATCCTTTCTATTCAACATTTTTCCTTCTTTGTCTTAAAATGTTTTAAAACTTATTTTAACATGCATATCACTGCCAACAAACTTTAAATATTTTCAAATTAGAAATGAAAGGCGTTTACAAGACGTTGGCATATTAAAGAGCGTTCATCAAAAGATGAAAGAATCTGATAATCACTGTACTATTTAACGTAACCATGAATTCCTTTGCTTTGGTTTCTGTGCTGTATTTATTATACAAAAAGAGAATTAAGCATTTGTAGCCACTTTGTTCACAAATCCAATTAAAACTTTCGCTCCTCCTTCAACCGTTCATTTACATTTTTCTCTTGTGAGAAACCACTTAGGGTTTTATATATACAGTAGTTCTCATCCAAGATTTATATCGTTTTGACCCCAAGAAGAGATAGAGGCCTTTTCTCAACCTCCCACAAATGTGAATTCATCTCTCGTTCATTTGCGTAATAACATGGAGGGGAAAACAAGTGAAATTGTGCAGACTCGGGGCTTTCTAAAACTTTTCTACTTGTTTGCTGCCATCGCTATTCTTGGGAGAATTTAGCCAAAAATACTGGGGAAAAACAGGCTACACGTCAAAACATAAGAAGATTATTCATTAGAGATATGGCCTAGATACCATCCATTCCTCAATATGGATCTAAGGGTTTCAAATAAATCTCCCATAGTTTCTTGATACTTCTAAACGCTTAACTTTCTGCTACTTAAGTACAGTATGCCCAGAAATATTATATTATCTCGATAAAGGGACGCACAAAAACATTGGGATTGTATCACTCCGCAAACATGCACGTGTTTTCTCTGCGCACAGTTGTTTACATCAGTAAACTTACGTATTATGAACAAATCTTTCGGCTGCTATCCTTAAATATATTCTATTCGATAATATAAGCACTATAAACACTAACAAAAATAAATCTGTGCTATTTTATACACAAAAGGTGGCAAAAAAACTCAGGAAACTAAAGCAAGCAATATTTAAAGTCATCCAAAATAGCCAAGTCTATAAAAATAAGCTAAGTTCCAGTTTTCTAAGGTTTTGATCCTTTTGTAAATTTATATACTAAATGAATTTTCAAATACCAAAAGCGCAAACAATTAAACATATTTTAAAACACTTAGAATTATGGGATAACAATAAATTATACATTAAAATTTAAGTAGTCCCACCCTAAACTACACTTTATGGAAATATTTTCGAAAATTTTTATTTTCTTGAAAATGGCTTTAACGACGAGCTTTCGTGAAATGGAACATCGTTCATTTTTTATATGTTCAGCGTACAAAGAGAATGGGATCTCAAAGCTTTAAAAGATTTGACTATCGCACAAAGCATACTGTATTCTAATACTCCCCTTGTACCTACAAGGAAATAAGCAATAAGATAATTTGTACAAATGTTTATCTCAACTAACACGAAGAAGATATAGGAATAAGAGTTTGTAAGAATGGTTAGTACAAGAGTAGAGAAAGTCGTGTGAATGCAACACATCAGATTTTTTCTTGTAGGCTTTTGCACAAAAACACTGACGTTAACACAGCCTAGGTTTAATAAACTTTAGCACCAATTAAATTATATCAACTGCAGGCAAGTTAGGGTCATTTGTGTTCACAATATCGATTGCCAAATACTTTGAGAAATGAATCTCCTACCTGGCACATACCGCCAGCAGACTTCAAAAAGAAGACGCACTTAATCTTGGACGTTAGATACACAAGCCATAAATAAATGTCCAGTAAATTTGCGCGCTACCTGCTATAGGAACGATAACAGCGAATGACTTCGCAAACAAAAACAAACGAACGTGCTCTCGTATAATGTAAACAAATTACAAAAAATAACCTATCTAATAGTCACAGGAGGGTTATGTTTCATCTCTTAGATATGTATGAGGATTTATCCTAGCAGCTTTTTATAATTATTCTCAAGTTACCTATAAATTAACGTGATAATGTTCCTTAAAGATAATCAGATCATTATAACCACATAATTTTTCTATGTACCTACCCTCGATACTCTCATTGCTATTCTTAAACTGTTTATTCTTCTATTTACTTCACTTTTATAGACATAGATGTTTCCAGAAATAGTTTGACAAATTTCGCTGTAGGTGCGGGAGGGATACGAATAGAAGCACATGTACGATCTTTAAAAAGTGAGTCTATACATTGGTTTCCAATTTAAAATAGTAGTAGATTTGTGAAATGTTTATGTTCTAACAAAATAAAAAGGATAATTTATTCGTAAAGAAATTGGATTTTATTAAAACAACATATGTTCGCCACCATGTGGTTCAATAAGCAATAGTTCTTCTGTGCTATAAATATATCGATTTCTGTCGATAAGTGAACCAGATTCCTTAAATTTGTTCATCATCTTATGATGAGTTCGATATCTTATCAGTCTGTTACACTCGCAATAGCATTGAAGCAAGCCAATTCGAACTCGTGTAGGTTAAGTCATTGCTGCTATTGTTGTCTGTATTCTTATGTTTATATAAACATGACATCATAGCCATGGAAGAATAAACCAAACATTCAATAATCACCTTAGGTGAATTTGACGCACTGACTCGACCGTTTGGAGATTTGACGTTTATGTGAAGACTAAATTCTCCCATTTCCAGTGTTTTTAAGAGCGCATGCCCCTTCAATTTACCTTATTTTGATTGGTGTGCTTTCCAGACTATTTTACGCGCCTTAACATTTCGTGCTCAAATTATAGATTTTCATTGGGGCTTCTCGATCCCCTCGTTCAAACTGCCATCTTGGATCAGGGAATTCCCCGAGTTATATCCACTGAGATGTTCCGTCTCACTCTTTCGGTTACGGTATACCAAGGGAGAATGAGATAAAATAAACTGCTACATTGTATATGTTCAAGACTTCTTAATACCTTTACAATTACCGATATTCATAGAGACCAATATTTACAGTTTACTTAATTATACCCAATCTCGCACCTTTCATTTACTACTTAATTAATGAACTAAAATTATTATTATTCGAGGCTTCCCGGTCTAAAAGTAGCGTCTCAAGTCCCATAGCTGTCACGTGAAACCAACTAGAGACGGTTACACCCAGGGGATGGTGTTGACAATCGTTCCTTATTCGTCCTCTTGCATTACTCACCTTGGCCACGCCTGTGTTCACTGTCATTGCTTGTGAGTAGGACTAGAATATGAATACATAAGAGATTGCGACATACAGAACTGGAGTGGAGCAAAACTGGTGAAAAAGTTCTGCCAAAATTAAATAAAGAAACACACTAAAAGACACTAAGAGCATGGGCATATTTTCGTGCACCGGATTGTACAGAACTGGAGCTGTAAGCCGTGAATCAAGAGTTGTGGGGTTGTTAATGAAGAGTAGTTAAGTAGCTTTAAAGTACGAGGAGGTGGTGTTAGCATGCAGAGCAAGGATAACAGATGCGAGCATGGGAAAACATTCAAGGACTGCATGCTTCAAGTGGGGAAGGGTGAAATATGGGACGTACGTTTTCACGGAGGATAAAAGATGGGGAGTGATAAAAATGCGGTGGAGGTGGAGAAGTAGCTACTCGAATAAAGTGGGAAATAAGTAGTGCGGAGATGTGTGTAGGTATGTGGAAACGGAATCAAGAAAATGCTAGACATGAAAAGGTGCAACACTTGGTTGACAAACATAGCTGTACAGTCTTACAGAATATCCTGGAAAATGTACCTCAAGTTGTCTTTGTTTTGAACTCAGGGAAAAGCGTAATAATAAAATCATTTTGTGACCGCGCTGTGATAGAGCCAAAGAGGTTTACAAACTTTAAATGGAATATAGAATAGGCTTAATATACTAGCTATTTTAATCTCATATTACTCACAGGAGGAGTATGCATAGCTACGAGAAGGTGCGAGTATTTGTGAACCTTCTCGGGCATGTGGTGGCCTCCTGTTTTACGTGCACAGTTCTAGATTATTCACATATAAATGTATAACTTCAAGCAATGTCTTCAAATGGCAAACTGGCCTCCCATATACCCAGAATTGTTAACCAACATTTCCATACATAGCGTCAGGAACATTTAACGGACATTGAATAAACAAAGGGACAAATAATAAAGTAATAACGATAGAAATAATAATTAAAATAATAAAATACAACAATAACATTAATAAGAAACGAAGAAGCGCCAACGAAAGATTACGCACCCGCATTTCTCATAGATTTCGTTACAGCAGTTTACAATTTGCAATCCATAATGTTATGAATGCTATTCAAAGTAAATGTTGGAACGCACGCGCAATGCGATTAACACAAAGAGTGCATCGCCGTGCCCTATTCTGCCGTACTCTCGCAGACACTAGCCATTTCTCTGGTTTAAAAGTTTATCAGTTTAATTGTGAATAGTAAGGGTGCGATTAACTGTAAACAATGGGATGTTTGTGTTTTGTTTGTGTGTTCTGTTTTTGTTTCTTGGATTAAGATTGTATGCCTTACTAAGATAAATGCAATACTAATTTGCATTGTTGAATTTGCCGTAAATACTTAAACTGGGTGGGAGGGAGCAATATATGACATCGTCTAGCGCTTAAACGAAGCACCGCAGCAAAAAACTTTCCTTAACAAAAAGTGTTTAAAATAATGTTATCTATCAGATCCCAAAGTCTGTCGGTACATATCTGTTGCACTCATGTATAATTTTAGTATAGACCATATTTTCACAGCGGTTTCTTGTGCTGCTTTTTCCATCACCATCCATTTTCAATAGGTTTGATTTATTTTTTCATGGAAAATAGCGTTATGACTCCTTTTTTTGGCTACCTCCAAAAACAACTACAGCTTTTGTTCCTTAATGACATCGTTAAACCAGTTAAAATCAGACAACAATAGCAGCAAACTCGTATTGTTTTCTCGAACAACTAAGGCATGGTTTTCCACATTTGTATATCCTCTAGCTTTCCAAAAATATGGAGTTTCGAAAAATAATTTCCATCTTCAATATTCTTGCTTTTCTTCCGAGGTGCTATTATCATAAGGCACGGTTGTGTATTTTGATTGTGACGCAAGAATGGACAAAAAATCGTGGCTTGCTTTATGATATTGCATCCAACTGGGACAATAATTCCTTTCAAGAACTGTGCAACGTTTCGTCAACAAATAATGAAGTCCGGAAAGCTTTTGTTCCGAGGTGCCATTGTTCCCTTACCTGGATTTTGTGCGGAAGTTTAAAAAGGACATCATACGTCATTAAGAAAACACGCCTGCTGAATACAATTTGAAAGAGAACAATCCATCCTCTGTCAGGATTTTATGTTCACCGTTTTATTCTACCTTCGTTTCGGCTTTGACATTTTCATCAGAAGTAGTCGGTCGAAGCATTTCTCCACGACCTATGACGTCATTTAACAGCTAAGAAACAAACGCGATTTATCAAGTCTTCAGTAGTAGAATGTTCATGTGTTAGGGACACTGCACCGTTTATGAAGGGCATATGTATTTTATTTTTTGTAAGTTTACATTGTTATATGAAAGGAAGTAAATAAAATAGATAAATAAGCAGTACTTATGTAGGTGGGTAAGTCGAATGGTAGATCGAATAAACAAACGAATAAATAGACAAGCCAATAAAGAAATAAACGAATAAATCAATGAAGAAACACGTAAACGTATAAACACACATATTTCGAAAATGTTGATTTTATAAAAAATTATTCAACAATTTTGAATGAAATGTCACATATGTAATATATTTTTACTTTCTCTACTGGTAAATAGAAGTATTGTATTCCACCCAAAAATTTGATGTCGAGATTTCACCGGAAGTATGTTTTGAGGCCCCCTGAATCCAAAAGCAGCATTTTTAGAAAAAGGTCCGTGTGTGTCTGTGTGTGTGTGTGTCAGTCTGTGGACAGCATAACTCAAAAACGAAAAGTCGGCTAAAAACCAAAGTTGGTATTTAAGTTTAATGTATTTCAAGGATGCGACACGCAGATTTTGAAGAAAATAGCCCCACCCTAAACTACCCTTTACATGGAAAATTTTTCGAAAATTTTGATATTCTTGAAAATGGCTCCAACGATTTTGATTAAAATGCCATATGTTTGAGATATTTTTATGACAAATGAGATGTATATTTTGAATTTTCTGGCTACAGCCCCTGTAGTATTTACTCTGGGTGACTTTTGCATAACTGGTAAACCGTTAGAGATAGACCAAATCATACTATACAAAAATGTAGATCTTGTTAAAATACACAATTTATGTCTGAATACATTTTCTTGTAGGCTTAACCATTTCGGAGATATTCCTTGTTATGTGTGTCAGTTTTGGAAAACTTAGAACTTTCGTGAAGTGGATCATCGTTCATTTTTTATGTTAAGCGTGCAAAGAGAACGGGATCTCAAAACTTTAAAAGATATGACTATCGCTAACAGCCTACTGTATTCTAATATTCCCCTTTCACATATAAGGAAATAAGCAATAAGATAATTTGTATAAATATTTATCTCAACTAACACGAAGAACATATAGGAATTTTAAGAGTTGGTAAGAATGGTTAGTACAAGAGTAGAGAAAGTCATGTGAGTGCAACACGTCAGATTCCTTAAACTCATTTTCACATCCATGTTATTGGGGTTAATGAATGATTAAAAATTGCCAATCTCGGCTGGGAATCGAACACGGGACCTCTAGGTGTGATGTAATCATATTGTGTCCTGTAGCCACTTTCCTTTGCTACCTTCTGTTTGTGTAAAACTACCCAGAAGTAAATGAAGAAATAAAGCTATGCACTTCTTGACATTCGTGGTATTTTTCTTCACCATTGTTGATAAACGTCCCCTTCCCACCCTTTAGTAAATCTACATCAGTTTATCAAACTTATTTTTGCATATACGAGCAAGGCTAAACTGTCATTTAGGCTGTTCGTCACATGAGAAATTTACATTGCTTTCGTGACGTTGGTAGAAGAGGGGTAATGCGCCCAGCATTCTTCACCCTCCCACCCCCCCCCCCCGAAAATACGTTATTTAGACCCAGCATGGGCACAACAAAATGGACTTTGTAAAACATGCAATAATCCCAGCAGAATCGAGAAAAACCTGAGTACGGAGTCTATGGGAATCGAAAAGGGAAACGGTGGGAGATAAGGGAAACAGCAGGACCTGATGACAGAGACAAAAGAGAGGGACAGCGAAGGTAAATTGCCTCTCATATTTTCTCAAAGCGGCGATTCTGCTCCTCTGTGCAAGAATGGCACATGCGTCCTGTATGTGGGGGGATCACAGTGCAAATTATACTGCCAGTTATGCTCTGACGTCACGACTGTTAAATTAAACCCCACCAATTTGTTTCTACAGAATAACTTTAATTATAATTGCTCGGGTTCCATTAGTGGTTTGCATTCTGAGCGTAGGTCATCACAAAGGCTGGAAAGGTTAGAGTAGGACTTAAGAATTAAGTTATTTAAATACAAGCTATTGATGTGGGGAAAATGTATCTACACATCAAAGCTCCAAAATAAACTGTTGCTATTAGAAAGGGAACGCAATTTCAGCATTGTTGTCAAAGCTAAGGATATTATGATGACAAAACCTCCGGAAGGCAAGAGAACACGAAATACGTCCAAAACTACTAAAAGTTACAGCCTAGGTTATAGATAGAGAGACTCAATGTGTCATTTCCTCTGCAAAGCAGTATTAACCCCGTCCACTCTGTCACACACAGGCTAGCCACCAGGCCACGTCCTCCGTTATGTCTACATCAGAGAACCACAAATGGTGTCAGTGGTGGAACCCGGGGTACGGTTACCCCCAGGACTAAGCGTTAACTCCTCAGGGAGTACTTAAAATGTAATTTAATGCTTCTTTATGTATAAACACCAGAATAGTAAAGTCCATGCTGTCTATATGAATGTAACAAAAATATAAACAGCTCTAAAAAAATCTGTTGTGTTGCACTCACATGACTTTCTCTACTCTTGTACTAACCATTCTTACAAACTTTTATTCCTATATCTTCTTCGTCTTAGTTAAAATAAACATTTGTACAAATTATCTTATTACTTATTTCCTTGTAGGTGCAAGAGGAATATTGGAATACAGTAGGCTTTGTGCGATAGTCAAATCTTTTAAAGGTTTGAGATTCCGTTCTCTTTGCACACGTAACATATAAAAAATGAATAACGATGACCCATTTCACGAAAGTTCTAAGTTTTACGAAACTCACACACATAACAAGGGATATCTCCAAAATAGTTCACCCTACAAGAAAATTTATTGAGCCATAAATCGTGTATTTTAGCAAGACCTACATTTTTTGTGTAGTATGATTTGGTCTATCTCTAACGGTTTACCAGCTGTGCAAAATTCATCCAGAGTAAGTACGACTACAGGGGCAATAGCCAGAAAATTCAAGATATACATTTCATTTGTCATAAAAATATCTCAAACGTATGACATTTTAATCAAAATGGTTAGAGCCATTTTCAAGAAAATCAAAATTTTCCAAAAATCTTCCATGTAAAGGGTAGTTTAGGGTGGGGCTATTTTCTTCAAAATCTTCGTGTCACATCCTTGAAAGACATTAAACTTAAATACCAAGTTTGGTTTTTAACCGACCTTTCGTTTTTGAGTTATGCTGTCCACAGACTGACACACACACACACACACACACACACACACACACACACACACACACACACACACACACACACACACACACACACAGAGACCTTTTTCTAAAAATGCTTTCTTTGGATTCAGGGGTCTCAAAACATATTTCCGGTTAAATCTCGACATCGAATTTTTGGGTGGAATACAATACTTCCTCTACTTACCAGTAGAGAAGGTAAAAAAGAAATTAACATATTACTATTCATATTTAACCAATAAGTATTAAGTTATAAATAGCATAATCTATTTTAGATATGGTTATGCATAATTTGAGGCTGAAATGGAACGCCAGGGTCGATGGGGGTGGGCCTTTTTAAAACAATTTATGTAATTTGAAGTATTAAGTTATGGATTTTGAATAACAGACCCCTTATTCCCTAGCACTAAACATTTCGATTACTCTACAGCACCTCAGCCCACATCAGGTCGAGTTATCGGGATTCCACTGTAGATTCTTAAATCTAACCTACACTACTTTGTTTTATAGCCGTACCTCTACAATTTTTTATGACAATAAAACGAAGCAAACTAACTTCGACGACCGCTCGATTGGCCAGCCAAATTACTGCACCAAAAAAGTTGAAATGTAGGAGAATGAAAATGCATAATGCATGAAATGGAATCCCACGAAGAATTCAAATGAGATAGCTTTTGCAACTTCTTTGAAAGTCAATACAGACGGAGAAACAAAAGTAACTACTTACTGAGATAACAAAAGAAAGAGAGTTTAGTGGTGCAGTCAAATTCTAATCTAAAACTTCAAATTACCATACATTGTGTTCTGGGTCTAGAACTGCACTCGTGTTGTCTCCGGCTTTTAACCATTTTGGTCCAGTTGATAACGTGAACAACCAGTCAAAGTTTTAAATTAAATATAAAAGTTAAATATAAATTAGGTACGCCACAAGTATTTTAAGATGGGCATTTGCAGGTTTAGCTCGCTGGAGCACTGTCAGCACACTAGCGATGATATCCGACTACCAATAAGAACCCACACGGCCGCGGATGTTTGCCCCTTAAAGCCTTATTTTTAATTTCTCTACTACGTATAGTAAAGTAGAGGAAGCACTGTATTCCACCCAAAAATTCGACGTCGACATTTTACCGAAAATATTTTTGCAGGCCCCATAAATAAAAAAAATCATTGTTAGAAAAAGGTCCAGAGTTGGTATTTAAGTGTCTTTCAAGGATACGACACGAAGATTTTGAAGAAAATAGCCACTAAACTACCCTTAACATAGAAAATTTTTCGAAAATGTTTATTTTCTTGAAAATGGCTCCAACGATTTTGATTATGTCATATGTTTGAGATATTTTTATGACAAATGAAATATATATCCTGAATTTTCTGGCTATAGCCTCTGTAGTCGTATTTACTCTGGATGAATTTTGCATAACTGGTAAACCGTTAGAGATAGACCAAATCATACTGTACAAAAAATGTAGATCTTGCTAAAATACACAATTTATGTCTCAATACGTTTTTTTGTAGAGTGAACCATTTCGGAGATATTCCTTATGTGTGTGAGTTTCGGAAAACTTAAAGCTTTCGTGAAATGGATTATCGTTGTTCATTTTTTTATATGTTAAATGTACAAAGAGAACGGAATCTCAAAGCTTTAAAAGATTTGACTATCGCTGAAAGCCTACTGTATTCTAATATTCCCTTGCACCTACAAGGAAATAAGCAAATGTTTATCTCAACTAACATGAAGAGTTTGTAAGAATGGTTAGTACAAGAGTAGAGAAAGTCATGTAAGTGCAACACATTAGATTTTGTTAATCTAGGATTCCCCCCATCCTGCCTACAGAGCAAGATTCCGTGATTGTCATACCTTCCTTATTGTATAAAAACTGAAGGTTCCTCAGCGTATATCTCAACACAGTTACTATGAGGCTTCAAATTGTCGAAGTATGAAGTCTAATTTTCTTATATTTTCTTCAGGATAGTATTATAAATCACCTCATCCATTGCTAGACTCTTAGTATCATGGCAACCCCTCGCCAGACACCCTTAAACTTTAATAAATGCTAACTTTGTTTACGTTATGGTATAAAAGCTGAATTTGTCTGTCTGCGTGAATTTAATGTTTATACAGAAAAGCCAAGGTAAATAAACCCAAATTTGCACGAATAATAAACGAGTGAACATTATTGTCGATGACCAATCGTTCCAAAGGAAAAACCGCCTATGTGATCTTATATGGCTGCACGCAGATGGAGCAAATAATTGAAGCGGCAATTTATGTGACATCTGTTAACAAATTGGAACATTTAGCCAGATAGACGCAGCCGAGACCAAGGCTACGGAGTGAGATGTTTACGAGAGAAGTTTAACAGCCGCGTTATTGGGCCTGGAATTTTCACGCGACATTTCACCGCCAGCAGATGAAGGGAGGAAACCAAGGAAGAACTATGGGCGTGGTTCAAGACGTGATATGCCTTCTTAACGGCACGTATTGATGGAGTTTAAATTTGCCACCCCCATATTTATTGCCTCAGGAGCGCTTTCTGCATAAACATGGCTTAGCAGATAACCCTGTTTGGAATCAATCACATCCTTTCTTATTCTTGGCAGCAAAAGGGGCTGTAAATATTCTACCTTCATTAACCCCTAACTAAGGTAGGGGGAAATATTGCAGTTGACCTAATGTTATTACGAACGATTCTCTCATGCACACACGCAGCTGACACACACACACACACACACACACACACACACACACACACACACACATACACACACACCTTAATCCTGCCGACTCAACTCCAGCGGGGATGACAAGTATGGTCCTTTCTCAAACTTCTACAAATACGCTGGCCGCTGGACACTACTCGAATAATCTAGAAAACCTCTTTCGGTTCCGCCACTCTGATTGCTGTCACGCGTTCACAACAGTAGTGCGAGTCCGCCTGACCTTGAGCGCCTTTGACACACGCACAGCTAATGGAGTGACCTGACCGTCTTTTGTTATGCGTCGCGGTTGGGGTCCCAGTAATAGAGATTATAACATTACATTAATTTCTTAGAATATTTAATGGATCCTATACCTGAAGTTTGAAAATATTTCAGTTAGATACTTAGATACGAGATAGTATAAGCCAGGTATACTATAACAAGTGGCAAAACATTTATCTTCCTAAAATAAATGATGTGTGAGTAAAAGGAACATGTAATACCCAAAGTGTAAACTATAAACCTCAATGGGCACATTGTTGTTCAGTAACACACACAATTAAAAAAATAAATAATAACCTGCCTAAGTTTCTGAATTAACCGTGTTTCTAAATGTTACTTCAGACTTGTTAATAAGAATGTAAGGAAGTGTAGCAAATTAGCTTTCATTTCACCACACTCCCGTTAGGCCAGATACCTACGAACCGGTGCAGCCCTCTGTGTTTGCGCAGTCACAATTGTATGATCTTAAATGGGAAAATAACTTTACTAAGGAACAAAAGGATACACTTTGATATCCTTTTTAGATAATAGAATATACACGACGGAGAACAATATGAAAGGCACAATTAATTTTCCCACTATATTAGTACAGGGATAATGTTTAATTGTATGTTATTTTTCTAACAGGCCCCGTTCTGTTTGCCATTCATGCTTCGCCGGTTGGACGTCTTCACCAGACTAACTTCTGCTCTCCAAGGTACACCTTTCATGGGCCAAAGATGTGGAATTTAGATAGTGCAAAATTTGGTGAGTATGGCAGATGCGGGAGGCACTTTACGCGTGGGTCATCTATGGTTTTCATGTTGCACGAGATTTCATTTAGGCAGACGCGCGGGTTTTTCCGGTTTAGTTTTTTTTTTAGTTAGTTAGTTAGTTTATTTTAAAAGTATTGGCCTGGTGCCGGTACAGTGGGCCCGGCTTACAGGCTATATTTACATTGATTTACAGTTGACTTTGTTCATATTTACAGTTTTCGCTATATACAAAAACCCATACGGTGACCATCTGTAGGTCACCGAGAATAGTTTTCTTTTGTCTTTTGTCTGTTTCGTCTTTGGGTTATATATACATATGTACATATTTACAAATTATATACAGACACATACACGCACGCATTCACCCACACACACACTCGTACACACATACACACACATCTTCACTGGGCACACCAGAAATATGCGTCCCAGCGCACTACACTATTTACACTATGTACACTGTCCCGCGGTGGCAGCTCCTGAATATTTTCCGAGGTGAGGGCCTCTGCCGGAACATGTATGTGGCTTAGGGACGAGGTTGCGTGGACGCGCATTAGTCGGCGAGCCGAGCCGCTTCTAGAACATTTTTATCCTAGTATGCTTGCGGTGCTTCGGCTCGCCTTTGCCGATGTTAGCGATCACGTCATTTTCGTGGTTCCTAATGCGCGTCCATGCCGCCATTGCTCTTTTGTCTATTGCCTCCGGGATGAACGGGATATGAGTTTCGAGGTGAAGAGTCTGGGTGGTGGTGAGGAGTGGAGCAGAGAGGATTTTTCTGAGGGAGAGGTTTTGGAGGGTTTGGAGTTGTTTGAGGGCAGTTTTGGAGGCATTAGCCCAGGCCACACATGCATACAGGACCACCGAGAGAATAAATGACCTATATAGTATAAGTTTTGACTTTAGTCGCAACTGTTTACTACGGAAGATGGGGGCGCACAACTTTAGCCGCTGTCTGCCTTTATTGGCGCTATTTTTTATGTGGGTGGACCAACACATTGTGCGGTCCAAGGTGACACCTAAGTATTTAACTTGCTGACGGCAGTGCAATACTTGACCACCGACCGTTAGGTCCGTTGCCAAAGTGTGACGCCGCTTAGAAAAATGAATCAGCTGGCATTTGTCGGGATTAATTTTGATTTTCCAGTCATGTTGCCATGAGAGGAAGTTGTTCACATAACGTTGCATTTCTGCAAGGCCGAAACGTGGATTTCTATGGTGGTTGTATATTGCAGTGTCGTCAGCATACATGGCGACCTTGCATCTGGCGTCCACTGGGAAATCATTGGTGAACAATATATACAGAAAAGGGGACATTATTGCCCCTTGTGGGACGCCAGCCCGCATCACTCGCTCCCGTGAGGAGGAGCGGCCCACTTGGAGTAAAACTGCCGATTTTCTAGAAAATTGTGCAGCAAGTATAGATAATTTTGAAGAGCCGGGAAATTGTGGTGCAGTTTATAAATAAGGCCATTGTGCCAGCACCGGTCAAATGCAGCTTCTACGTCCAGAAATAGCGCCAACGTTGAAGCCCCATTGTTAAATTGCTCTGTTACGTCATCAGTTAGTCTGAGGAGCTGTAGTTCAGTGGAATGTCCTTTTCTAAAGCCAAACTGTGAATTTGAGAGTTCATGTGTTGCCGAGACTTGTTTTTGAAGCCGAGAAAGGATACATTTTTCCAGCAGTTTACCAATAGTAGACAAAAGACTAATGGGGCGGTAGTTTTGCGGTTGTCTGGTGCTTTTCCCTTGCTTTGGGAGCATGATAACCTTAGCTCGTTTCCAAGTAGAGGGGAAATAGCCTTGCTGCAAACAGGCGTTAAATATCTTTGTTAGTTGCACCAGAGCTTTTCTCGGGAGATGCTTAAGTTCCTCATTAGACACTTTGTCTGGACCGGCAGCTTTCCCATTAGGCAATTTCCTAATGAGCTTGTAAATTTCCTGCGGTGTTATGGTGGGTAGTTGTTGCTCTTGCTTCTGCGCCACCCAGGTTTGTACCCATGTCTGGACCTCCCGTTCTATTTCACAGTTGGTCACTGGGTTTTCGGTGAATCTGTCTTGGAGACAGTCAGCGAAGACCTCGGCTTTCTCCTCTGCGGAGAAGTGCAAGCCGCTTTGAGTGTGCAGCGCCTCAGTTGCGGAGTTGACGCTCGTGGAAACTTTGAAAGCCTTGAGTAATTTCCACAAAGAAGAGTCCGAATGTGTGGTACTCAGCATTTTGTTTTCCCATTGTTCAGTTTTATTGATTTTAATTTGTTGCCGAATGATGTTGCGTAGCCATTTTGCTAGCACTTTATATTCAGGCTGACGGGTGTATCGCCACAGTTTTGTCAAGCGTCGTCTCCGCGCAATGAGTTGCTCTACCTCGGGGTACGTGCAAAAACCGGGTGGTCTTGTGGTGTATGTGGTAGCATTTCTCTTGGCTGTGTGTAGCGAGGCAGTGAAGTTTTCAATGGCGACATCTATGTCTGCCTCGCTATAGTATGACAGTCTGGGTTGCGCCATCCCGTGCATTTCAATGGTGAACTTATTCCAGTCGGTCTCAGCTCTACTTTGAGGGCCAGAGGCACTGACTGAAATGCCACCCTGTATGTCGAAATGCACAGGAAGATGGTCGGAGTCCAGGCTGTGATAAACAGTAAAGTTATTTAACAGTGTCGCATTTTTTGTTAGTACGATGTCCAAAATCTCAGCGTCAAAGTGCCCTGATCGGTGCCAAAAAGTGGGCTCTGGGGGAAGATGTACCTCAATGTCATCATTATCAGTTATAAATTCAACCAGGAGATTTCCCGCCGCGTTTGCCAGGCGTGAAAACCACCAGGGGTGCCGGGCATTGAAATCTCCTGCAATTATAACGTGCTCCTCTAATGCGAGGATCTGCTCGAGGTCTTGTGTAAAGTCTGGGGAGTTAGGGGGCCGATAAAGTGCTACCAGCATAACCGTTTTACTATTTACACGTGTTTTAAGTGCTGTGCACTCTAACGCTGCCATTACAGGCAACGTAACAGAAGCATGAGCAATAGTATTTCTAAGCAAAATAGCAGTCCCTCCCCCTTGTCTGCCAATTCTGTCGTTCCGAAAGATTTGATACCCCTGGAGCTTAAAAGTGTGCTCGTGCTTTAATTTTGTTTCGCAGATGAATGCGACGTCAATTTTGTTACGCCGTAGGTAGTTTTCAAGTTCGTGTTGCTTCCTGTGGATGCCATCTGCATTCCACAGTAGTGCGCGAGTTAAAGTTGTGCCTCCCCTTACGTGGGCCATTTATTCTAAAAGGGCTGAGAGGAGACATATGATGGTCTCTATTTTCTCCCAAGTGTTGCTGCAGCTTTTGAATTTGGCCAGGAAAGGCTGCGCCTTCATCAATAGTGATGGTAAATTTAGGTCTCTGAACATGTTTAATATATCTTTTATCCCACTCAGGTCACCCGTGGGCGCCTGTTGGGGTAGTGGAGGGGGACCATTCTGTGGTGGCACTGGTGCGTTTTGCCCTCCGGTAGTTCCCGCATAGGAGATACCTGTTTGAACCAGGGCCGGGTGTATGATGGGTTTTGGCCCTGGCTGAGCACTGGGAGAGCTCCTGGCTATGGATGCCAGTTGACGGCGGTGACGTTCGTTGCGAAACGTCTCGCACCCCCTGTAGCTGGCAGGATGCGTTTCCCCACAATTAGCACAGTGGGGTACAACGCCCTGCTTGGCCTTTTTCGGGCAATCAGCCAGGCGGTGGAGGTCACCGCAAAGGACACACCGGGAGGTCATATTGCAGTTCCTAAAAGTGTGCCCCAACTGCTGGCAGTTGTAACATTGCGTTATGTTTTGGTTTGTTTTCAGGACCTCCACGGTGACCATCATATGGCACACCTCTCGTTCCTGTAGAAGTTTTTGGTTTTCGGTGGTCCTGTCAAGACTAACCTGAAAATTTGGCAGAGGCCTCCCACGTGAAATCATCTGTCGTACTTGGACGCCGGTGTAGCCCTTTAGGACCAGGTCCTCTTTCACGTAATCTTCCTCTAAGTCAGCTGGAAGACGTTTGATTACGTAGCGAAGAGGTTGGTCCCCACGTGGAGTAAAACTGTAGTTTTCTACTCCGGCGTCCTTCAGGAGCTGCATTGTCGGGTTCGCGTCCTGCTTCCGTTGGAGGAAGAGCTTAAGGCAGTCCCTCGTCGTCTGCAATTTATATGTGCCGGCAGGAAGGGAGCCACGCAGGATGCGGAGGACCTTTACCGTGTGTTGGACGTCAGGGATTATTATTCTTGGTGGTTTCTGGTTGTCTGATGTTTTTGCTGCGTTGTTGGATGTGCTTGGGGCTGGAGTGGGGGTGGGAATGGTGGGCTGGGTGGTGTGTTTCTTCTGTGTCTGTGTTTGAATGGGGGCTTTGGTAGGGGGTAGCTTGGGGAAGGGGTCTCTAGAGGTGGAGGCTATTGCGGGTTGTGGTGGTGGATCCTCTGACGTCTCGTCGTCGGATTCTGCATCAAATTGTGCCCTCAGCGGCGCGTAGGTGTTTCTCGTGGTGAGGGGATATGGCGGCGTTTTCTGTTTTGAGACGCGCTTGGGGCGCTGCTGGTCGGGACGTTCACTGTCTGAATCGCTTTCCCGGCCGCTTCTTCTATTCCTCTTATTTCTTGCAGGCACTTGTTGCCACCCCTCGCTGAGGATGACTAATCGCCGCTTCTTGAGGGCATGCTCTTTGTAGCAGAACCCGAGGTCCTGTGCGAATTTTGAAAATTGTTGGGATTCCCCATCCATATTTGCCAGCACATTCTGGTAGTAGATGATCTCTCCCTTTAGTTCATCTACTTCTTTCTGAAGTTTCTCTATTTCCATTGCCTTACGCTCTTCCTCTGTCATCTGGGTCTTCTTGGTTGGTTGGTCCGTGGTTCGTTGGCCGTTGGGAGCTGTAGTCAATGGGGCTGTAGTGGGCGGGGCGAGTGCGGTGGCAGTCACGGCTGCTGCGCTGGATGCCATCACTTCCCTGACTCCGCTCTCGGCGGCCGGCGGATCAGGGGCATTCTTCATCCCTTTCTTGTTCCCGCTCCCAGTCGCAAGTGCTTCTGGGAGCCTCCACTTAGCGTGGGTACACTATATTTCGCGCGCTTTTTATACTGTCACTTACACACTATATTTACACTATAATTATACGTAGAATTATTTACACAGGGGACGGAGTACTATTGATACTCATTCACATATTAGTTATTGCACTTCACTCAAAATATACGTCCAGGTGTACACGGACACACTAAACAAAACACTATATAACAACGCTTATATAACTACACTCTGTACTCAATATCCCTAATCAAATGTGTGTGGAGAGCGCCACAGCCACTTGATACGTCTTTCCCGCCAAAATTATGGCAGTTGACAATGATCCCGCCAAACCGTTTCACGTGACCGTTTCTCGCGCGCACCAACAAACTCCTCTTCTCACAACGGTCACAACACCTCTAAAAAGGGTATCTGGAGCACTTTACTTACAGTTACTTCTTATTTGTCCTCTGAAGCACTCTACTCACAGTCACTTATTTGAACACGCTTTTCCCGACAAAATTATGGCAGTTGTATCCTCGACAATGATCCCGCCAAACCGTTACACGTGCCTGTTTCTCGTGCGCACTAACAAAGCACTTCCTCACCCGCCGAGTTCTACCATTCAACTCTTATAATCGGTTTTTCCGGCTGCAGCTATGCACTTCTCTTACAACTCGATCAGAGTGACCCTGATGGGGAACATCAGTCGTACCTCCTGCCAATTTCTTACACCAGTCATAGACCTGTCGTTATAACAGACAGGCGTCTCCATAGTCCACATTCTCTAATGAATATCAACCGGTTTCACACGTACACTGTATAAAAATGGAATAACTCCACGATATTCCTACTTAGTGCAATTGTGTAGTAGTGTCGCCATCTACAATCAGTTACCTCCAAGCCCACCTAACGCCATTACCTCGTACTACTAACTGGAAAGACCGTTTGTGAATTTCCAAGCATATGAGAAGAAAACAAGGATTTTAATGACATTTGCGGTTTTCATTTGACTCCCCCTCGTATAGTATCAGAAAATTAATTTTTTATCCGTAGTTTGGGTGTTTGTTAACGCTAAAATTGATATTTTTGCGATAATGATGCCTCTAGCTGTTGAAAACTGTGACTGATGGAGAGATTTCATTATCATCCATTATTTCATCAGAGCCAAACTAACCCAGTGACGTGGAGTGGGTAGCAGCACGTATGACTCCCATTTTGCGGTTTTCCATGCTTTCCTGTCACTCAGGCGAATGCTCATTGTCATACCACGGCCTTCCTGCCCATCATATCCCGCTCCAGCCACTTCCTTTTGACCCGTAATATTAAATATGGCATATTTATAATAGTTTTAAAATGTAGATCGCTATCAGCGCATCAAAGGACCTTGAGACTTATTAAGTGGTGAGGTATTGTTGCTTCAAACTGTCTTAACGTATGACCTAAAAGAAAACAGGTACAAGAACGAGAGAAAAGGTAGCGACTGGACTTGCCTTACTCACCCCACATTCTCTTGCCGAAGTACGAAGGTTGTTTTGATACAACAGGTGCAGTGGTGGCTTCTTTTCACCTTGTGGTAATAATAAGTTCTGCATTGTTATTAAATAGTATATTTAGACAAATGCGGTTAGATAAATTACACACTCTTCAAGTTTATAGCCTTGTTTATCTGATGCAGGGAAAATTCTTTCATTTTAAACTCGATATTATGTTCAAACTTTGAAATACGAAATACAATAGCTTATATTAAATAAACTAATAAGAAACTAAACCAATTAAAATCACATCGTCCCTTTTAAGTGTTTATAAATACGGATATTCAGAAAGTATCTTAAATTTTATATACATACCTGTAAGATCACGTAAGATTGATACTTCTGATCAAAGTGGCTAATATTGTAATGCTTTATATTTGCAAATTCAAATCCGCAAATTCTTGCTTTTTTAACTTACAACAAATTCTCTGCACCGCTCATCATGAAACAGACCTCCCGACGAAGCCAAATTCGTCACTGCATGGAGCAAACGTGAAGGGGAGCATGATCGCAAGAATGCGTTTCAGTGGAGTAGCCCGTTTGAACCGATTTTTCCTGTACAAAACCCAAAATTTGACTTCGAAATTGTTACATCGATGATTGAGAATATTTGCTTCATAATGTTTAGCGTTAATTGTAAATGTCTAAGAATGGACTGTAGTGTTCTTTATAATTCCTACCTCTTTTAACTGTTTTGGGCCTTAATTATAAACAATATTAAAAATTGAATATCTGATGTGTTTTGAGAGTGACGTGACGTATTTTTCACAACTGTCTTGCACTCACTGACACAGACTCAAAACTGCCTACTTTCATGCCCTCAGCAAGTTTAATACCTGCGTAGTCAGACCATTCTCGAACTTCTTCAAACAAGCCGGCCACTTTTCGAATTATGTGAAGACGCGGCCGGCGTCACAAAATTCTTGGTGCAAAATTTTCAGTACGTTTGTCAGAATGCCAAGTCACCATTTATTTGTTTCTGGCATGTATTGTAAAAAGAGTGCGAAATTTAAGAGAGCCAACATATAGCGAAGCACTTTTAATCGCTTCTGCCTTCCATTTCTACACTTAAAAGTAAGTTTTTGTAAGAATAATTTGTGGAAGAGTGTGTTAAAAACAAATGTGAATGTAACGTATAGGTTTGTTTCTGTTTCAGTCAGAAGATAGAGCTAAAGAAAAGTTTGTTGCTTGCCGAACGTCAGTTTGTTGTTGTTTGTGGCTGCGACAACGACACGTCTCTATGCCACTCCATTGTTGGATGCGCTAACAATGTTAAGTGCCCTATTCTGAGGATATGTTTGTGAACAATAGCAACATCTCTTATTGCATGAGAGCTTCCCTTTGATTGCACAGTTGTGGTTGTGCTCTCGTCTTTTGTTCCTGACCACCTGTTGTTCGGGGCAATTCTGTGTGTTACATGACCAGGAATCCTATAATCTCAGACATATTTCCCCAAATGCTATGCTTTTGATGTTGGTAGTACTGCAGGTAGAGGACAACTGTTTTCAAAGTTAGCACTAATCTCCTTTGCAATTGAATACTAATTTGTTACCAAAGGGATAAGAGATCTTATGGAAGACCTCGTTTTAGAAGCAACAAACGGAAATAATGATTGACCAATCAAATAAATCGCCACCGCCACCACCGCCACCACCACTAATAATAGATGACTTTTGAATAACTCGTAAACCGTATGAGATAGACAAAATCTTACTATACAAAGATGTAGATCTTGGTAAAACACACAATTTATGTCCAAAGAAATTTTTTGTAGAGTGAACCATTTCAGAGATATTCCTTGTTATCTGTCAGCTTTGGAAAACTAATTTTCGTGAAATGCAATATCGTTGCTCATTTTTACTTTCTCTACTGGTAAGTAGGGGAAGTATTGTATTCCACCCAAAAATTCGATGTCGAGATTTCACCGGAAATATGTTTTGAGGCCCCCTGAATCAAAATAAAAGCACTTTTAGAAAAAAGATCCGTGTGTGTGTGTGTGTGTGTGTGTGTGTGTGTGTGTGTGTGTGTGTGTGTGTGTGTGTGTGTGTGTGTGTGTGTTAGTCTGTGTGTCAGTCTCTCAGTCTGTGGACAGCATAACTCAAAAACGAAAAGTCGGTTAAAAACAAAAGTTGGTATTTAAGTTTAATGTCTTTCAAGGATGCGACACGAAGATTTTGAAGAAAATAACCCCAAACTAAACTACCCTTTACATGGAAAATTTTTCGAAAATGTTGATTTTCTTGAAAATGGCTCTAGCGATTTTGATTAAAATGTCATATGTTTCAGATATTTTTATGGCAAATGAAATGTATATCTTGAATTTTCTGGCTATAGCCCCTGTAGTCGTATTTACTCTGGACGACTTTTGCATAACTGGTAAACCGTTAGAGATAGACCAAATCATACTCTACAAAAAATGTAGATCTTGCTAAAATACACAATTTATGTCTCAATAAATTTTCTTGTAGGATGAACCATTTCGGAGATATTCCTTGTTATGTGTGTGAGTTTCGGAAAACTTAGAACTTTCGTGAAATGGATCATCTCTGTTCATTTTTTATATGTTAAGTGTGCAAATACAACAGAATCTCAAAGCTTTAAAATATTTGACTATCTCTCAAAGCCTACTTGCACATACAAGGAAATAGGCAATAAGATAATTTGTACAAGTGTTTATCTCAACTAACACGAAGATATAAGAATAAGAGTTTGTAAGAATGGTTAGCACAAGAGTAGAGAAAGTAATGTGAGTGCAGCACATCATATTTTTCTTTTAACATTAAAATTTGTTTTATTTTAAAGGCTAAGATTTTCTGGGCTTTCAGTTATCTCTTTAGAAAGGTTTCTTGTACAATGTGGAAGCTCATTTGACGTTTCGGTAACCTTGCACGCGCGCATGCGCACCGACCGTTGTGGTAATGACGCCACTGTCGGTGAATTGCATTGTTTCATAAAATAGCGAAACAACACATTTATTCCATAGAACATAAAACGGCCGGTACCAATCAGGGAAATAACAGAGCAAAGAAAATAAAGATCTGTGATGCCTGGCAGAAAGAAATACAACAAAAAGACGGTAGATCGATCGATCCTCAGTAGGTATTCGTAGCAAACATCTTTGAACGCGGAACTAGGTATTTTTCTCGGTTAGCCACGTGCAACAGAAAATCCACCTCACGCTATACAAGATCGTCGCTGTCAAACAAATAGTCTGTAGAAGATTCAAGGAGAGCACAGAATCCTTTTCGAGAAACATCCAAGTTGAACATTTTCAGTGCTACTATCTGCCATATATTTCACGTAGGCTGGAAGAAAGGAAGACTTTTCTGAGTTATAGATGCACATTTCCACTACGCACCCTACCAGAAATTCTTCCCTCTCTCCTTTGGGGCGTGTTAACCAATTTATTCTTTCGGTGGCGGCTTGGGCTTACGACACGCCTTTCCTGATACAAATTTGCAAGCAAATCCAGCACTTCAACATACAAACTCAGTGAAGCACCAGTGGAAAAATTATTGGCATTTCTTCTCTCGATGTCGAACCACATTTATATTGACAGAGTTGGAACAAGCAAAATCTGATGTAAAACAGTAATTACATTATTGCGAAATTTGTTGTAGGTATAAGGGGAGAATGGGAATACAGTAGGGTTTAAGCCATAGTGAAATGTTTTAAGATGTTCGTGAAAATCAATTCTCTTTGCAAGGTCAAGAGATAAAAAAGGCGAATAACAATTTCTATAACAATGAAAAAGTATAATTATTGTCAAATTCAAACAAATAATAAAGAATGTCTCGGAAACAGTTCACTTAAACTAAGAACGAAGCTTCTGACATAAATTGTGTGTTTAACAAAATCCACTTTTACTTTCTCTACTGCTAAGTAGGTAAATTATTGTATTCCACCCCAAAATTCAATGTCAAGATTTCACCGGAAATATGTTTTGAGGTCCCGTAAATCCAAAAAAAGCATTTTAAAAAAAAGGGTGTGTGTGTGTGTGTGTGTGTGTGTGTGTGTGTGTGTGTGTGTGTGTGTGTGTGTGTGTGTGTGTGTGTGTGTACAGCATAACTAAAATGAAAAGCCGATTAGATATCAAAGTTGGTATTTAAGTTTAATGTCTTTCAAGGATGTGACACGAAGATTTTGAAGAAAATATCCCCACTCTAAACTACCCTTTACATGGAAAATTTTTCGAAAATTTTTTATTTTCTTGAAAATGGCTCAAACGATTTTGATTAAAATGTCATATGTTTGAGATACTTTGATGACAAATGAAATTTATACCTTGAATTTTCTGACTATGGCCCCTGTAGTCGTATTTACTCTGGACGACTTTTGCATAACTGGTAAACCGTTAGATATAGACCAAATCATACTATACAAAAAATGTAGATCTTGCTAAAATACACAATTTATATGTTAATACAATTGTTTTCAGTAAACAACTTCGGAGATATTCCTTGTTATTTGTGATTTTTGCAGAACTTATGCTTCTGTCAAATGGATCATCATTCTATTTTTTGTATGTTAACCGTGCAAAGAGAACCAAATTTGAAAGCTTTATAACATCTGACTATCCCTCAAAGCCTACATTGCAATATTCTCCACGTATCTACAAGGAAATAACCAATAAGATAATTTGTACAAATGTTTATCTCAACTAACACGAAGAAGATATAGGAGTAAGAGTTTGTAAGAATGGTTAGTACAAGAATAGAGAAAGTCATGTGAGTGCAACACATCAGATTTTTAGTAAGCTTTTGTCTGTCTCTTACTGTTAACCATTTATGCAAAAGCCATCTAGAATGAAGGGGGCTTTTAAGGACATTCGAAGAAAATTCAAGGTATGCCTTTCTGTTTTTAAGCATACCAGGATGCATATGACTGAATTTTCCAACTTCTATATTTTTTAATCAATTTTGATGAAATTTTGTGTGCATATTTATATTATAACCATATTATGCTGCGAAAAGCTTCAACTCTGTATGTTGTTTGGTTCAAGAAATATTGCAAATTATTTAAATAAATTAATAGTCGCACTTAAAAAGTCCCTTGCGACAAAGTTTTCATATTGGGTTTTTATATCTGGTTATTTGTTTGGCTTACAGAAAAATGTAAATATTTGTTTCATAATTGTTAAACAGTATGGATTAACAGCCTGTTTTGAAGGGTAAAAAGGACACTAAAATCCATCTGATACCAAAACCCAATACAATGTTTATTTATACTACATATTACTATATACTGTGCAAGTTTCAAGCCATTCTGATAAGAAATGCTCCACAAGGAGCATTTGTATACAGCGAAATGCTGAAAAATTGCAAACTGAGAAAAAGACAAAAGAAAATAAACTGACCTGAGGAACTGAATTTCCAGGGGAACTGTATACAGATGCAGAAACATTTCCACACAAATTACACTTCACAGTAATGATGATTTTCCTTTAACTTCACATAAACACTTGTTTTTGCATTCACTGCAAAGCAGCTCTTTGCAAGTTGTTACCGAACAATTTTATGCATTAACAGATAATTCACAGTATCACTAATATCATGAGAGTTAAAAATCACTTCCACTATGAACTGCATTTCCATTCAAACACTTTTGTTTTGCCCACCATGCCTTAGCAGCATTGCTTTTCTTGGAAGCTCTTCTTTTCACTTGTCTGTAACTTCTACTAGGAATTTTTTGCCTCTCCATCCTTATAAATGTAATATCAATACTAAACGCGCACTACTAACCGAAAAAACACAACACACTGTGTAAAAACCTTTCGTTTCAAGTAAGCACGCAGAACTCACATGGTGTTATAAACGAAGGAAGCCATGACTACACAAGACAAGCTATTTGTAAAATAATAAATATAACCAATAAATAAAACAATATAGAATATACAGTCTGCATTATACTTCAACAGGACTTGAGATGCCATCCAACATGGAATTTCGGAGAACATTGTTTTGTAAAACTCGATTTTATTAGGAGTTCTTTAGTATTTGTATTGATCACGTAGTACAAATGGCAGTAGCCAATCATTAGCAAGTTCCTGTTCACCTACTTCAAGCGAAATAATCAAAATAGCAGTGAAATTGGCACAGTAACAGTGCACAATAACATTATATCGTAAAAGTGGGCGTATACGGACATTTAAATACCACGCACATGGAGTTTCAGGATGGCTTCTGTTGGCTTTAAAAATGGCGGAACAGAAAAAATAATGCATGCATATAATAGAGGTAAGATTGTAATATTTTTACACATATTAAAACATTCATTTGTTTATCAAAAATCGTCAAAACTCAGTCATATGTACAAAACTATCTGTTAAAATGATGTCGGGTACTAAAGACTTTAAAAACAATAAACGAAAGCCCACAAAAAACACATGCAGTGGCAGGTGGGCAAGCGAATATAGAATACTGTAACAAATGCTTCATAATAAAAACGGACGCTAATCCTAGTGCATTATCAGGGAACAAAGCTGTGTTTTCTTGCCGTGAAATCCGGGCTCGTATAAAACCATTTCCAATTGAACAAAGGAAAATCCTTGTTTGTAATCGACTTTTAATTCACTGTAATCCCGTAGCCATTTAAGTGTCGTTTGGAACGACCCGCTAGAGAGTTCGGCCTTCATTAAAACCTCTATAAATACGGCAATGGGAAGGTACTATATCGGAAATGATGCTATCCTGTGCAGAAGGAATGCTGCCTGCCGATATCTTCCTTACTTTAATACTCTTAAGGTGCCTTCCCTCCTTAACGACTTTCCTTTTTACAATCTTATAAACGCAGGTAGCAAAAGTTTAAACTGCGAATACTGTTATTGTTTACTCTAAACGAAGCTTGTTTGTAGTTAACAATACAAATTTGTCGCGTAATTTTATATAAACCTTCCTAACAACTGTTATTCAACAACGATTTAAAGTTTCAAAACTTAACACTTAATCGAAATGCGCACTTCCATTGAATTGGTTTCAATTTAATAATAGCAAATCGTATATAGTTGAGGCAAAATTATTCCAATAATAGAAACAAATTGCCAACAACTAACCATAACAATAAACATATATTTGAAGCAAGTATAATACACAAATATTTAGGCTAGACTATAATATAAAAATTTGATGTGTTGCACTCACATGACTTTCTCTACTCTTGTACTAACAATTCTTACAAACTCTTATTCCTATATCTTCTTCGTGTTAGTTGAGCTAAACATTTGCGAACGTGTGTGAGAGTAAATATACAGTTTAAAGTGTAATTAATTAATTCCGAGCAATAACTCCACTCCGAAGTTCACTGACAGTTCCGAAGATGGCAGAAGAAAAAGAAAATGTTATTCACAGTCAAGCCAGAGAAATGGTGTACAAATATTTGGAAACAGTTGCAACTCAGCACTTCCCCTCTTTCTCCTACATGAGCGTTATCTGTCACTTAGCGCCATCGTTCCTGACGGCTACTCTAACAATCAAGCGGCAACACAAAGGGTTTTCCAGAGCATTCGAGAAGTGTTCGGCAGTTGGCTTGTTTGTTGTCGTTCCAGAAAGATCTGGCCTTGTCATCATCGGTATAAAACCTTGCATAACGCGTAAAGAAAGGCAGTTTTTAAGTCTGTCAGTTTGTCAGTGAGTGGGAGACAGTTGTGAAAGATACGTCGCTTTGAAGTGAGAAATTTTTAACAAGTGTTGAACGATTTCATCGTCGGAGTTAGTGTTTGAGTGAGTGTAAGAGTGAGCGAAGAGAGACAGTGAAAGGACTGAGTCAAGGCTACGAGGAGAAAAGGGTTGTCAGTTATAAACCAGAAAGACTGTAGGGGTGTTAAAGTCAGTGGAAGGGAACTGTGCTTTTCTGCAAAAGAGTGGAAAAAAAATATAGTGATACAAAAGTAACTGGACTGCCCTTTTGTGTTCTTTGTCACAAGATTTTGTTGAAAATCTCCGTGTCCCATCCTTGAAAGACATTAAACTTAAATACAAACTTTGGTTTTTATCCGAATTTTCGTTTGAGTTATTCTGTCCACAGACTGACAGACACACACACGGACTTTTTTCTTAAAATGCTTTTTTTGGGGGGGGGGGGGTTCAGGGGCCCTTAGTTTACGAATTGCCTTCGTAACTGTATTCAGTTAAGTAATGCCAACCCTACTCATACTTATAAAGAAAGAGCTGCTCATGCATGTATGAGGGGAGGGGGAGAAACAAGGAGAGCAAGGGGGAGATTATGTAGACGAAAAGATCTTCAGAATTTCCTACTTAGTCAATATTATAAAGGAAGCAGAAACTTCCAGAAGCAGTGGAGGTAGAAGGATTGCCCTCTTAATGTTTCGCTTCCGAAAACACATTTTTCGTTTTTCGATACGGATTCAAAGTGAGTGTCTTAAAGGAGCTAAAAGGCTTAATATCTTCTGGTATATATTTATCAAAAACAAATGTAGCATCGAATAAAATTGAAGTATATCTAATTCTACTTTCTCTACTACTGTGTAGAGGAAATATTGTATTCCATGTCGAGGTTTCTCATGAAATATGTTTTGAGGCCCCCTGAATAAAAAAAAACATATTTAGGAAAAGGCCCGTGTGTGTGTGTGTGTGTGTGTGTGTGTGTGTGTGTGTGTGTGTGTGTGTGTGTGTTTGTGTGTGTGTGTGTGTGTCAATCTGTGGACAGCATAACTTAAAAACGCAAAGTCCGTTAAAAACCAAAGTTGGCATTTAAGTTTAATGTCTTTCAAGGATGCGACACGAAGATTTTGAAGAACATTTCCCCACCATTTACGTGAAACATTTTGATTTTCTGGAAAATCGCTCCAACTATGTTGATTAAAATGCCATATGTTTGAGATACTTATATGATTAATAAAATATATACCTATCTTGAATTTTCTGGCGGTAGCCCCTGTAGTCATATTTACCCTGGATGACTTTTGTATAACAAGTAAACTGAAAGAGATAGACCAAATCGTACTATACCAAAAATGTAGATCTTGCTAAAAAACACTTTTTTTTTTTTTTTTTTTTTTTTTTTTGTAGAGTGAACCAGTTTGGAGGTATGCCATGTTATTTGCATAAGTTTTGGAGAATTTATTCTTCTGTCAAATGCAACATTGTTATTCAATTTTTCATATGAGAGAACGGAATTTGAAAGTTTTAAAAGATTGACTATCGCTCAAAGCCTACTGTATTCTAATATTTCCTGCACGAAGTAGATATAGGAGTAAGAGTTTAAAATTGGTTAGTACACGAGTAGAGAAAGTCATGTGAGTGTAATACATCACATTTTTCATTCACAGATGTATAGGATCATCGAAAAAGTCGCTCCGGTAGTAGCGTTAGTTGCCGCGATCGTATGGTTATAATGTTCCGCAAAATAAAAGGTATGATAAATCCACGTATGTAATTCATGAAATGTAATGTAGATAAAGAGTAAAGTAAGGTTATAAGGGTCTTATTGACAACCTATTTTTTATGTGGTATCGTAAGTTTTATTTCAGCCTCTCCACAAAATGTTGATTTACCACCTATTCGTCTTAATAGAAGCGAGAATTTGCACAAATGGTACCCTTGGTTCCATGTAAACCATACCTACTGTTTCACGGGTCATTTTAACAACCTGTTAAGCGTTATAAATCAACGACTAAATATTTGAAAAGAAACACGAATATTAAGATAATTAATAAGCGGAAATCTGTCTAAAACGGAAATATTTTATGGTCTTGTGAATTTAGGGTTGAAAGAAAAGCCGATAATTCCGTTTATTAAAGGAAAACTGTCTTACGCTGGCAACAGAAATCACATGACGCCTTTTAACGGAAAATTTCCAGTTTTGGAATGTAGTTTAGAAAATTTTTAGGCTTCAATGAAGGGGCTTTCAATTTCAACATCGACAGTGATGTGCAAACTGACACAGACATGGTTGATATAGCTGTCTTAATTAAGAATATGTAAAGTCGGATAGAAAAAGAGAAGGTTGAGGAAGATTAAAAGGAATGTCCCCTTGTTGGAAGAACAGTGTAGTCTAAAGACTTATCGGGAAGCTGTCAAAAGTTTAAAGGAACTGCAACAATTTGCCTTATGGCGAAATGACTGGGAAATGTTTACTGTGATTTTTCAGGCCAAAATGTTTGTGGAAGTCGAGGAGCTAAGCAACAATGTTTCCAGAAAGCTCGCCTTGACTACTGGAAAAAATAAATTAATCATGTATACAGCTATTTTTCCTTAACTTTTTTTGTGTATTACCTGTATGTATTGCAGCAGAAATATATAAATACAATAGAATAATGTACCTACATTTTTTACCTCATACTGTCCATTTATGTATGTTAATGGTTTAATTTTCTTAATAGCCTAGGTATACCTTCGTTAAACGGAAATTTGTCTTAAACGAAAATGTTCGAGAGTCCCGTTTGAGCCCGCTGAAGACAGGTTTTACTTTATTAACAGAAGGAATCCATTTTTAGAAGGAATCCATGCTGTATATATCATTGGAATTCATGAAAAAGCATGTAAAATACCTTTATACTGCACCTTACACATTTGCACAATGTATGTGTTTTAATTTCACTTTAATACCTTCCTTCAATAAATAGTAATATATTTATAGGTTAAGCTAGAAGTTAATTACTTTTAATTACTTGTTCTAAATAAGCGCGCACTTGTAATGTAATATTAACGCTCGCTGTGGCAGAAATTTCCTGCAATCCCATGGCAGTAGAAACTAACGGAAATTCTACAACGCGATCGCACCGCTCCTTACGGATCCAATTGTGAAGCTAAACCATCCAAAGATGGTATGTTCTGTGAACAACACAAATTAATTAAAAAGATGTCCTATCCGGTGAAATTGTGAATCTAAACCGTTCTCGAATCACGTTTATCACACACGCAAAAGTTCATAGAGATCGGTCCAACGGTTTGCTTTTATTTGTATGTAAATTTGCATACATAACCTCAAACGTGTTATCTAAAGATTCAAATACCTCTGCATTTGATGATTGACTCCCAAGAAATATAGCGACGCAATTATAGCGACCAGCTTTAAAAGATTTTACTCGCTCAAAGCCTACTGTATTCCCATTTTCCCTCGCATTTAGAAGAAAATTAGTAATAATTTCTGAAAATGTTTATCTCGACTAACACGAACTTAGGTTAGTGCAACAGTAGAGAAGACCATGCGAGTGCAACACAGATATTTTTTAAATTTAATGTTCCTGAAAGCACAGTTTTGAGAGGGTAATTGGTGTAGTGTAATTAAAAGCGTTAGATATAAACAAGGTAGTCAAATACGGACGTGACCCGAAGAACAAACATTTGAGTATTCCGTCGTTATGCAGTTGAAGAAAGATCCATAATAAGATAAGAACTGTGGAAAGCACCGGAAGATAGAGGACATTTCAGTGGTTGGGAATGTGGCGAGTTCGAACATCGGGGCGCATAGTAAGTAGCTGCAGTGCGGCACAACTTGGGTAAATATCCCAAGTTCGGAGAGAGTTTAACTTTCCCCAACCTGTAAGTGATCAGAGTAACACCTTGAGTGCGGGTAGTAAAGCAGGGCAGATTTGTGGTCGTAAATGTCGTCCATCTGAGCGCCTGCGTGCAATAAAGGGGCTGGAAACAGTAATACTCTGACAAATGACAAATCCAGTAGCTTTTGTTTCACTGTATTTCTTCTATAACTGATTCACAGTTCCTCAATTCCTGACCTTACAACTCGCAACTGTTCTGTTGCACCGTGGTCTTGACACGAACACTGCTCAACTGTTAACAGCTCACTAACTCACAAGCCAGTCTGCTTATACGTGTGTGTGCGTGTTTGTATTTATTCACTGCAAATAGGTAATATCCTGTGGTAGACAAATGCACAACTAACATTAGAGAAAATAATTGCATAAATAATAGAACCACAGTCTCTCTATATATAAAAATCTGATGTGTTGCACTCACATGACTTTCTCTACCTTTGTACTAACCATTCTCACAAACTCTTATTCCTATATCTTCTTCGTGTTAATCTTGTAAAGCTTTGAGATTCCGTTCTCTTTGCACGCTTAACATATAGTACAAAAATGACCAACGATGTTCCGTTTGACGAAAGCTTTAAGTTTTCCGAAAGTGAGCCACATAACAAGCAACACAGGTAAACAATTAGCTGATACAACTAAATCGCACTACGGTCACTAATCATCATTTCAAGAAAATAAAGAGCATGTGAGAACCAACTAGAGCTCTTATTTAGGCTAGAAATAATAAAAATACGTCATTTCCTGTTAAATTTTAATAATTATACATGCAAAATAAGTTTTTTCCCGAAATATGCAATTATATGCATTTTAATACTGCACTAGTGACCTCTTAGAGGCGACAGTGGTAAAGAATACTACTAATGCATAATTTAGAATTTGGCCACGTGACTGCTTCCACGTTTTACTCCTGAACATTTGATTTCCAAGCATGCCTTGGGCTAGTGGCTTTCTTGCTGAATGCGATCACTGAAACCTTAATTGTCTTTTAATTTTAACATGCAGAAATAATTTTTTGTTATTGTACGCATATCTCCCTATCATTTCATTATAAAACTATTAACTTATCCGAAAATTATTCCTTTGTCCATAACAGCTATGTGCAACTAGGAACCAGGCAGTCGTAACAGCAAACAAGATAAGCTGCGCGCTCACCCACGATATCGAGCGATGCTTGCATTCTGGAGGTCCCGGGTTCGATTCCCTCCAACTACTGACTCTGCTCTTGAATTTTGCATGGCTTCCCCTGTTCAACAGGGGAGTGCTAGGGTGATTTATGATCCACCACGATTACTTGTCCATTATTTTCCTTCGTTCCATTCCCTTCAAGTTTGATATGTTCTTCCAGATTTTGCAGGGTGAGATGGTGCCTGACAAATGGCCGGATTCTTGCTCAAAGGAAAGGGTACTCCACGTGGATGTTACGGGCTGCTTGGTCTACGGGTAGTTCACTGTCCTATGTAGTCAGCTCCAACAGTGGAATGGGTATGAGCCCCTGGAATTTTTAGGGACGTAGTTTTACCACCTTCGCATCTCAATGCACACGAAACCAAAATATGGCCCCTCTATTCCCTGCACCAGTAATACCAACCTTACTTGTACATATCTCATTACAAGAAATCTCAAGAAGAGGGGAACTTCAATAAAAGAGATTACTTCGGTAGCTCTGGACTTTTCTTAGTGTTACCCTGAGTCCGTATTTCAGATCATATCCTTTCTCTCATCCCTTAAAAGAAAGGAAAGAGCGGGCTAGAGGAATTGATTTACCCTGCCACTTCACCCCCTCCATATTCCTATAAAGTAGTCACCACCACCACCGCCGCCATTACCTTCTCCCTTTAACTTCTTTACGTCAACATTTCTCCGCCTTCATTTCCACGATTCAGAGGGCGGTTTTGAACTTGCTGAAGTAACTTCCTTATCAAATAATACCCTATATATAACCCTACCTCTCTTACCTTTTTGCATGGACGTTTATTGCCTCTCTAAAATTACATTTCTGAGAGTCGTAAGGAAGAAATCTCAATTCTCGCTGTTTCAATCTCCTAGGTTTTCTAGAAGTTGCTTCTGGTTTATGAATAGGCAAAGGAGTCCAGGAGTCCAGGAGTGAGTACTAGTCGTCTGGGTTAACCCAGGCGGATGGTAAGGTGGCCACGGTACCTATCCGTTTAAATACGGATTTACCCGTGTGGTGGTATAGGTTGGTATATGTAACAGGCTTTGTTTGTCTTTGTAATGTCTGATGGTGCAGGGTGGGTTCCTGTGTTGTCACTGGCGGCGGGATCTGTCGGATCTTGGATGTCTAGCCATCCAAGCGACCATTTCCCTACTGATTACTTCGTCAGCCTTGGCCGGCGAGCAATGCAGTGCCAGTGACAGGAAACCGAGGGGAATAGGTGATAAGTGTGGAGGATGATGAAGGCAAAGCGGTACCTACCAGCCAAGGGCGTCCTTGGGTAGACGGTAGCTCTGTCTCCGCCTAGGGAGGCGATGGTCATATTGCCCCAGGCTGTTCACCAGCTGGTTTGGGTGAGGTATGAGTTTGTCATACATTGTGCGAGTCCTGTCCCGCACTACGTCCACAATGTATGGGGTGCCGGAATGAGTGTGAAGGATGTGTGATGGAAACCTACGGTCGGTACCGTAGATCATCCTAAGCGCCCTGTTCTGCACGGTCTGCAGCCTTCGGATGGTGGAACGAGCCACCGTACCCCAGACCTCACACCCGTACAGGATCAGGGGCGGGACGATCGCACGGTACAAGCGTAGTTTCAGGTATGTGGGCATGGTTGATTGGAGTATGGGGTATAGCTGTCTCAGGGCGCCATGTCCCTGACCGACCTTTGTTCTGACATGTGGAGTGAAGGTTAGACCACGGTCAAGTAGTACCCCCAGGTATTTGGCAGAGTTGACCCAAGGGATTCTTCTCCGCCGCATTGCCAGGGATACACCCGGCCGCCAGTTTCGAACTTTGCCCAGTAGTAGAGCTTGGCTCTTCTGCGGGCTAATGGCCATTCTCCACTGTTCACTCCACCTGCCGATAGCGTCGAGCTGTCGCTGAAGTGGAGGGAAGCAGTACCGAACATTTTTGTTCTGTGCCAGTATGAGGACATCGTCAGCATACTGACACGTAACAGTATGCGGTTCCACGGGTAGGTCAGACATGTAGGCAGCAAAGAGCAACGGCGATAGTACGCTACCCTCCGGAACTCCAGCCGCTATGGGTCTGACCGAGGACAACTTCCCCTCCACCCGCACCCGAAAGGAGCGATCCCGAAGGAAGCTACCAATCAGGGTGAGGTAGGGGGAAGGGATTTCAGCCTCTCTGAGTTTGTACAGTAACCCCTGGTGCCATGTGGTTGCAAAGGCTTTTTCTACATCCAGAAGCACCGCGACTGTTTTGAAGTTTTCCTGGAAACCCAGGGCAACCTTCTCAACCAGCCGCAGCAGCTGTAGTGTAGTGGAATGTCCATGACGGAAACCGAACTGATGATCCGGGATAAGTTGCCTTTCCTCGAAGAGAGGAGTGAGGCGGGATAGGAATAATCGTTCAAAAATTTTTGAAACGATAGGTAATAGGCTTATGGAACGGTAATTGGAAGGGAAAACCGGGTCCTTGCCGGGCTTCAAAATGCAGACCACCCTCGCCTCCTTCCAACAAGTAGGAAAGTGACGAAGCTGCAGACATGCATTATAAATCCTCGTCAGGTGGACTACGGCCTTTCGGGGAAGGTGCTGGAGCATGGGCGCCGTGACGCCATCATGACCAGGGGATTTGCCAGGTTTTAATCTTCTGATTTCAGAAGCCACCTGTCTTGGGGTGACTAAGGGGATTTGGATCTCTGCGCGTGGCGGCGGAGGTGCCTCATAGAGGTAATCTACCGTCGCCTCCACGAGTTCAGTAAAGTCTTCGTCCTGGACATCTTCCCGGGGTTCGAATTGGGACTCTAGATGGTCTGCGAAAGCCGTGGCTTTCTCTTGGGGCTCAAAAGAGAGTCTCCCGCGAGTGCCATGTAGAGGATGCTGATGTGCGTTTTTGTCCTTTCTAAGGGATCTAATTATCCGCCATGGTTGTTTCTCGGAGAGGTCTACATTTGCCATCGTGTTTTCCCAGGCTGTTTTGCGGTGTAAACGCAGCAGGCGTCGTGACAGGGACTTGAACCGCTGGTAGACGGCCTGTATCCTGGGATGGCGGAAACGCTGCCAGAGCCTTCGGACAGTTGCTTTGGCTTTGAGCAACTGTCTGAGTTCGATGGGAATGGTGCGAGGGTTAGGTATGTCGGATGGAATGCGGTGCGTGTGGGCACGCACTACATCCCGGATGTGTTGGGAGAATGCCGTGGCTGCCGCCTCCAGTGTATCGATAGAATCGACACGCGGACGCGGGTCCACAGACTGGTTGAGTTCATGGATGGCTGCATCCCAGTCGACCTCGTATGTCCAGTCTGGAGTGACCAGAGCTGGCAGGTCAATGTTGGAATCCACCAAGACAGGGTCATGGTCGGAGTCCAATTCATTGACCGCTGAGAGGTCTAGATGGAAAGGGATGTTTTTGGTGACCATGATATCGAGCACATCTGGCCTCCCTCGTGCCGGATGGAACGTAGGTCCTCTCGGTCCATGCGCAAGAATGCTTGGGTTACCGCTGATCAGGCGGTAGAGCCCTCGCCCCTTGGCATTGGTAGCGCGGCTATGCCAATGTGCATGCTTAGCGTTGAGGTCGCCGGCGATGCAAACCGCAGGATGCAGGTTCAGGAGGGTGTTAATATCAGCTTCGTAGAAGCGGTTATCAGGAGGGTCGTATGCCACTACCAACACCGTGTCCACCCCGCCAATGGCAAGCCTAATGGCACAGGCCTCCACGTGTTGTAGCGGTGGGATAGGGAAGGATGTGTGAGTGATGTGGTTCTTGATGAAAATGGCTGTACCGCCCCCCGGTCGGCCGACCCGATCAGACCGATGGGTGACGTAACTCGGCAGCGAGAAGTTGGTTGCAGCATCCAAGTGGGTTTCGCAGACCATCAGAATGTCAATTCCATACGACTGCACAAACTCAACGAGGCTTGGGTAATGGCCCCTTATGCCATTTGCGTTCCAGAACGCAGCCCTGAATGGTCTCCGGACAAGTCTGGAGGCCATTACTTGGCTGAGTTAGGGAACAGCTGGGCCAGGGTTTGGACCAGTAGGGCATGCTTCTGCATGGGGCTCAGGTTGGGGCTTTCGTATTGCAGCTTGAATTTACGAAGTGCAGGCAAGATTCGATTAATTATGTTGTTGAACCACAGGGTTAGGTCCTGAAATTCCTCCAGATCCGCCTGCGAGAGCGTTCCCCCTAATGCAGGGGGGGCCATGGGTACAGTGGGGACCACAGGTGTCACCTGTGGGTCGGCTGTAACAGCAGTATCCCTTGGTGCCAGAGCTGCCTCAGTGGACTGCTCTGCCGGCGCCTTGGGAGGCTGTTGAGGAGCTGTGCTTGCTCTCTCCGCGGCTTGACGTTTGCTCTTGTGTTTCCTTCGCCGCTTAGGTTTAGGAGGAGCATTGGCCACAACAGACTCCTCTGTATGGCCTGGAGGTGGTGCCGAAACTTCAGTCGTGGCAGGGGCAGGTACTATTGCCTGAGCCAGTGTCTTTTCTGCCCTATTAAGGGCGTATGAGAAGGAAACGCCGGGGCGGACCTCTGCCGCTTCCGCACGTCCCTTGCGACGGCTGTCTATGATTTTCAGACGCGTCGCGCATCGTTTGTAGACACTGCAGTGCGCGCCTTTGCAGTTGACACATTCCCTGTCCGTATCCGGTTTAGGGCAGTCCTGCACTCTGTGGGTTCCACCACATCGCAGACATGCGAGCGGGCGCTCACATGCCATGCTGGAATGGTGAAATCCCAGGCAATTGCGACACTGCACGGGACCCTCCTTACCGTAAAAGCGTTCCACCTTTACGGCAGTGTAGATTAGGTGACGCACAGTGTCAATGGGCTGAACTTGTTGGTCGCGCACTTTGTCCACCACGACCAGAAACAGTGGCATGGGCACCTTTTCAGGTCCTCTGTCGGAGGCGATAGTCTTCTTCAACTGGGCCACTGTTGCTGTAATGTCATGTTCTTCGAGGAGTGCCAGCCTGACTTCCTCGGTAGAGCAGTCGGAGGCAAGGCCTCTGATTATTCGCCTTTCCACGTAAGGACGTATGGGCGAATAACTGTAAAACGGGATATTTAATTCCCGAAGTACAGCCTTGGCTGCCTCAAAATCCTCAAGTGAGGAGGTCTTGATGTTGACTTTCCGTGGCCTCCTTATTGCCTCAAAGCGTCTTTTCAGGCGCGAAGCTAGGAGCCGCATGGTTTTTGTATGCTCCTTGAAAGCATCCGCTACTATTGGCGGTATTTTCTCCCCCCCTTTGGTTGGGGGTTGGGTAGTAACCTGTGGTTCTTGCTGCTGAGAGCCCGTGGAGTTACGCCTGCTCCGGCGTCCCTTCACCTCAGTGAAGCCCTCGGTGTCAGTTTCCATGTCTGCCTCTGAGTCAGAGGGAGAGATGGGATGATAGGAAACCAGTGGTGGTGACTCACTATCTATGACCTGTCGCGGGGCAGAACACTTGCGCTTTTTACGCGCAGGTGGTACCGCCTCAGGGACAGAGATGCATGATGATGATGTTGTTGGTCCGTCGGTCAGCACGGTTGCCCTCCGGCTGCTTGCAGAGGACCGGACCCCCTCCTTAGAGGAGGAGGCGCCTGGGCAAGCCATTACGGCTTGAGGTGTTGGACCAGGGGTCCTCACCTTTGGCTGCAGCCTTGCAAGCCCGTAGTCACGTGGTCCGTCAGTCAGTTTGTCTGAGTCGGGAATGGTGATGAAGGAAGGGGTATAGTTACCTGGCTCCGCTATGTACCTGCTCGCACCCCTCCGGGAGCAGGATCGATGTCGAAGAAGCGCAAGTTATGACTGGTGCGACACGCTACCGTTTGCTGTCAAACGTCTTGCAGCGTGCCGCGAAACTGTGCTTTCACCTGAGTTGGTGCGTAGTTTTTAGCTCCACCACCACGTCGCCGCGGTCGTTCTCCCGCTTATTCTCCTGAATCGAGGATCCAAGCAGTCCAAGCACTCCAAGCTCCCAATGGTCCCGCAGAATCGAGGTGTAGACGCAGCGAGCTCCAATGAAGGAGTGTGAATAGGCAAAGGATATAAACATGTGTGGAGATTTCACTAACGGGGGCTATAATTAAAAGTTGATTAAAAGTTTTCCAAAGGTTCTAAAATTAACTCTTGACAAATTGGTATTAGATTTAGAATTAGAAAAGCTATGGTATGTTTAATGCGTTACTGTACCATGTAGAACTGTAAAAAAATGAATCTAAACTAATTAATTGCAGTTAATCAGAAAGTGCGCGAAGAACATGCGCATACTGCCTTCTGTTGGTCAACTTTGGAAGCGGGAAGGTGAACCATCATGGCCGAACAAGTGCAGTTCTAAAATATTGCTCTAACCAGTGGTGAAAAAGCTATAATTCTCAATGTGTTCCACAAACTATGCGAGAAATATCCCACTTTAGTTATGAACGATATTGTTAACCTTACAGCACAGTTTACAGCTGTATCTGCATTAAGCATACATTGCGCGCGCAGTGGAAGGCTAAAAATAGGAAAGTTAACCACGCATATAGCCGTTAAGATTCTGAGTTTACCACTGGTCACAACAAATCACGTGAGCGTGTGTTCGTTATATGCTTATAATCCGTTATTTGTACAAGCTTACATCTCTGATTCACGGGAGATTAAGTTAGCGTTCGTTTTATTTATAATTTTAGGTTAATTACCAGATATTGCGTATACCAAAGATAAAGGCAGAGGGGAGGAGCAGAACTCCGATCTAGATGGAATACAACCTCTTTCAGATTCAGATTAGGTATTTTAAAGCTTTCTTTTCTATAGTGGGTCGAAGGCAGGCGATGATAGTTCCAGGCTCCACGTGGTTTTCTCTCTTAGCAATACGTGGTTACGAAAGCAGTGCCGTTACTGTTCCAATCAGAGCGAGAAAGCGGAAGGATACATTTTAGGCATTGTTTACATCGCGACCAACTCTTTCGCTGAAACCAATATAGCTTAAACAGCGAGCCTTGTCACTTTACATTGGCTTATATCTATTCTAAACGTAAAATAGTCTTCCCATTTTCCACAATTTCCCAATTTCCACAATTCGATTCGTGCTTTTTTTAAATCGCTGGGTTTTATGCGAGTACTTATATTTATACAACGAGGCGCTATAGGTTCTGCATTAGAAGCAACGGGCGGGCTACGAAGTGCAGGTGGAGTTCCAACAAGTGAAAAAATTATTAAATTGAAACAATTACACCAGCTAGACAGATACAAAATTCAAGCTAAACTTCAATCCATGCATGTGAAAGACCGGAACTACTTTTACTATTTTAGAAATGACAGAAGGGACGCGCATTTTAATTGCTGCCATTATGCCCTCGTTGCATAATATATTACAAAACTGGCGTGGTGAAATCACAAAATCACAGAATCTGATAATGAATACGTAAGTAAATGTGTGTACTGATGCAGCAATATGTTTGAATACCAACAAAGTTTCACGTTGGTTTGCTTACCTTGAACAAAAGTCTAATTGCATACTAGTAATTAGTAAACCACGATGGCCTGAGAAAGGCTAGCCCAAACACAAAATCCCAGCAAAACATTACATTTCATTCCAAATCGAAAGCCTCATGAATTAGAAACCTTTAAAACTATACGATCAAGTATTTATTGAGATTCTTATAGCGTTAAATAGCATATTGAGTTCATTAGCAGTAGATTCTATAAATACTACAGAAAGAGATTGCAGTGTATTTTCATCACAAGTCTGAATTAGTGATTAAATTTGCATAATGCGAGGCAGCCCATTCAAACTTTCCCTTTGGCTGGAATATACTAATTGTTACAGACAAGAAGAGAAAGCTCATCTTCCTTAAAATGATCCAAACTTTCTTATACAAACGGAAGGACAGGAAAGAGGCAGGTCCACGTATAACTTCTGGTAAAAGAGAAAGCAAGGTATATCGTAAACAGCGGCACGACACTTCTTCCTCGGCTTTACTGACCGACAAATGTAGAGCATTTTATCAGAATTACTGCAGTAGCTATGTCAAGATTAAAAGGGAACCTTCTGAAAGCCAGAGGACAATGCAAAATATTGTAACAAAACAGCCATAGGCTTTGAGCAATAGTCAAAACTTTTACTGCTGGTCGCTATATGAAGGCTTTGAAATCACCTTCTCATTGCATGAGCAAGTGATAAAAAAGTGAATAACGACCTTACATTCCAGAAAAGCGCAAGGTTGCAAAGCTCTTGTAAATAACAAGGAATCTCTCCGAAATTGTTAACTCCACAAAAAAGAAAGAAAAATAAAAACATTTGGACATAAATTGTGTCTACATTTTTTGCATCGTAAGATTTGATCAATCTCTTACGAATTACCGGTTATGCAAAAGTCATCAAGAGTTATCAGTGCTATACAGGATACATCTATAAAATTCAAGATGTACATTTACAAAAACAGCTTATAAATATGGGATTTTAATCAAAATTGTTAGCCATTTTTGGGAAAATCAAAATTTTTGAAAAATTTTCTATCTAAACGTTAGTTTAGGATGGTAGAATTTTATTCAAAATGATCATATTGCATCTTTGAAAAACAAAGCTAAACACTAACGTTTTCATCAGACTTTTCATTTTTGAGTTATGCTGTTCACAAGCGGACACACACACACACACACACGCGCGCGCGCGCGCGCGAGAGAGAGAGAGAGACCTTTTCTTAAAAGTGTTCTTTTTATTATGGGGATCCTCAAAACATGTATTCTTCTGCACTCCTCTTTTCTTTACTTCCAGGATAACCCTATAACTCGTACACTTTTCAACTAGAATTAGAGATACTAGCGTATTAGCGAGCAAACTTAGCGGAATTAACATTGGAGGTAGATTGGCAACCTAACCAGCAGCAACGTTATCTACGATGTTTAAAAAACTCGGGCTACACTATCGTGGAACGTCCCTCCTCTTCCCTTTAGTCCCCTGAAACCTAGAGCTGGCGAACAGACATATTAAGATGGTGGTGGAGAAGCAAATAGGCCTAATAAATACGTAATTAGGTTCAAACTGATCACAATAGAGGTCTTAATGTAAAGATAGCTTTTATTTTATGTACAGGAGCAGTTTGTTTCCTTTTGAATTGCCAGGTTAAAAGTTATATAAATATTCCCCAGCTTTTGTGCTTTTTGGAATATTCATTTATTTTTTTAAAAATTACGTATTATTTTAATTTATATATTTATTACAATAGAATTTTGGTACCATATGAACACAATTATCACTTTAATATATAATGCAATTATATGTTCTCTTTGTATAATTTAGGCATATTGTATTTCTGCATATAAACACGTGCTCAGAGAAAGCGACACGGAATCGGCACTTGAAGACAACAGGACAAGGTGCAATATATATCTGCACAGGGGGTGTGGGGTAGGATGGAACCTCCGATGGCACTGCCTAAACTACAGTTGCAGGGCAACATGATCTCCGTTCGTTTTGGCATTACTGCTTAAGAAATCCTCAGCCTAGTTGAGGAATAACAGCATAAAATTCATTGCCCACTGCCCTTATTGTAATACACCAGAATCATCCTTCGCTCCAGTACTTTAGTTTTCCATGACCCACATGGAATGTTATCGTTCTGTAGATATCCAATTGTGAAACAAGCCCCTTATCGTATTCGAAGGAGATCATTAAAATACACAATAAGCATTGACTACTGATATATGCTTGAAGAGGCATAGGAGACAGTCGACAGGTATAACAAAAGAATTGTTGTATACGAAGTCGCAGGACTTGTATTATAATGAAGGTATTATAAGCCTTCGTGTATAGGATATTTGCCCTAGATCATTTGTTATGGTAGAGGCATCTTCGGCAGCATGGAGTAGGGACCCATTTCTTTTTGCAACTCTACCATTATAAACAGACTGTTACGTAATTAGCTCATTATGGCACGAGTAGCAGTAATAGCAATGGCGTATTTCCTACAGAAAATTTGGTGTGGTTTATAGATTGATTTCTGATATTCGTCATCACCGGCCCATTACATCTCAGCGCAGAATTGTCTGTTCACCTCTTCCTTGGAGGGCCAAGAACTTGCTTTTCTATTGGCCGATAATCGACTACTGCTTTGGGAATCCTAGGCATGCGCAATATGGAGTCATTCCAAATTTTATTTCCCTATTACGTGTGTGTGCGCGCGCGTTTGCTTGTGAACAGCATAACCTAAAAACGAAAAGTCCGTGGAAAACCAAATTTGGTAGTTAAGTTGCATATCTTTCAAAGGATGCGACAAAAGATTTTGAAGACTGCGAGAGAACATTACAAACTAACAGTCTGGGAAACTCACAACGACGCATAAATTCAAAACACATTTAGGAAACACGATTCCTAAAGTAATCGGGAAAACCAGTTTCGCGAATTACAACATTTGCGAGGGCATATGGTTGCAAGAGAGAAAACTAATCCGTATAGAATAACAATGTAAGTGGCATGGAAATAAAAGTTCGTAGGAGAAAGTAATTCAGAGTTAATTGTTTCACCAATGTTCTACAACTCACAAGGTGTCATAGCTGAGACAAACTAACAACTGTCTATCCAGCTGCAAATATGAGTTTCTTGGTTATAGTTGCGTTTACTCTTGATGACGTTTGCATAACTAGTAAACCACAATAGACCAAATCCTACTCCACAAAAATGTAGATATCGTTGAAACAACATTCTTGCTGGTATACGCTTCCTTGGCCTTCTTGACAGAATTTCTTATTTTCCTCCGACATTGATTTATAGTACCCACAATATTTGTAGAATTTCGTTTTGAGGTTTCAGAGAGAGCTAAGGGGGTAAAAATATTGTCACATTCATACCACATGCAGGCCAATTTTTCAATGAGAAAAATTGAAAGTGTGTTTCAGGACAGAATTATTGATAGAGATTTGTAGCCCCCTCGGTCCCCCGACCTAACCCCCCACGATTTCTATCTCTGTGGTAACTTTAACTATGAATGGCAAGATGTGAAAATATGGCGCGAACAGTAACACCCGTCTGGGAGACTAAGAGGACAGAAGTTTCCATTTCATATCCACTCTAATGGATCCAACGTTTTAAAAGCTTGATAGAACTATTAATACTAATATTTTGATTCCATTTAAATCATATATTGCAAGAAATTATGCAAAAATTTACAAAATCAAATATTAGTCTGTTACCTTTGCAGTAATATCCGCCTGTGAGACGGTGTGGCTTGCGTGTGTATACTTATAAATCAATGCTATTGCGAAACTACGAGACGTGCATCTCCTTTCATAATGTTGGTAATTAAAGCCTTCCAAAGTAGTTTTAAAAATGCTCAATGGTTTCATCCGAGCCTTTCTATGATAGCGGCAGAGGGCAACGAGCGTCTACAACGGGGACAGACAAAACACGGCGACGTCCCTTGAAACCTTTCTTTTTTTTTTTTTTTTCTTTTTTCTTGTGGCTCTCCCGGTACATTTAGAAGATACCATTATATATCTAATTATCCAGAAAACACTGCTTATACAAATGGAACAATAAAATATTATGCAATTTTGGACCTTCTTAAACGACCAACTAACCCTAAACAAGCAAATCGCATGCCATTTAATGGGTTTGACAATCTCCGCATTCACTTGTCGAGCTGTCACGTGGCTCATGATCGAAAAGGCAGAGTTGAAGCATTCTTGCCTTTATCAAGTTGAAACCCTAAGAGAGTTGAGGGTTGAAGCGGTCTAGTGTGTTGGGGTAACACCGTTAGATTGCATTGGAGAATCGATTTGTGTTGTGCTAGAGAGACGCTTTAAGACGTCGCTGGTCAGCACGACGTTCGATTACAAAATCAACAAGCACGTCCTCGAGTGTCAGATCACCGTACTCCTCTAGAATGTTAAAGAATTAACCTAGCAGTGACGGCTCGTCTGGAAAGAGGCAATCATCTTATTGCATATTTACTTGTAGATGGAAGCGTTAGTCAAATGTTTTAAAGCTGGTCTATATAAAGGCTTTAAAATTCCGACTACATAGGCTAGGGCCAGAAAATTAAAAATATACATTTCACTTGCCATAAAGATATCTAAAACATATGGTATTTTAATTAATATGGTTAATTAAAAGGGTGCAGGAATTTTCTTCAAAATCTTGGTGTTGCATACATGAAAGGGATTTACAATCTTTGGTTTTTAACCGACTTTTCATTTCTGAGTTGTTGTTCACACACACACACACACACACGTTTTTTTAAAAATGCTTCTTTGGGATTCAGGAAGCTGAAACATGTTTCCAGTAAAATTTGGAATACAACACTTCCCCTACTTGCTAATCGCAGTGGAGAAAGTAAACAAAATCTGAAACAATTGCAATTATAGTTATAACAATGACTAACGGCCGTCCATGTGTCCAGATATAGCCCGTCGCCTGGAAGATCTTGGATCGTTGCCCGGAACCGGAATATGGAATGAGGTGTCTGGATTACCATGGTTACTAAGCTGGCATAGAGTGAATTTAGTGCTGCGCTGACCAACATGAATACCGCAATACCCGTTCTTGCACATTAGTATGCTACGCGATAAACGGATAATCTAGAATGCACTGAGCAGCATTTAGCGGTATTGCTGTGAAGGGTATGATTATGTGTGTTTGATATTAAAATATTCTCTCCTAGCTCCCAAAATATGACTGGAAAACTACCAGTGTGAGCTGAATAGTAATTCAAAACCAACAACTGTGTTATATTGCATTGACTCCATATTAATAAGCTGCCAGTAAAATATAATGTAATGGGTAACAGTTGTTCAAATTTCCATAGGATTCTATTACCGTTCCAGAATTACCCTTTTCTTTTTATTCACCAGGCATTAAACCTTCCCTGAGGCTTGTGAGTTCCAAATGTTGGATTCATTGATTTATCCATTGCTGTCTTCCGACGTTTCATTTTCCTTCGGGTATGTAAGGTATCTTTTTTTAGGGGGGGAAAGGCTACCTATGCCCTAATCCGAGGCAATCCTGCAAGTGTGGAGACTCCAGCATAGATTCAAACCAATGCAGCGCTACTCACTAAAAACCCCACCGGAAGTCTGAGGTCCATACCTCACTGTTGCAGTTCCTGACTTAGTTTATAAAAGTCTCAGAAATCCGGGAGATTCTCAAGTCTAAGCATGGTAATGTATCACTTAACCTTATATTGCACACTTGTCCAGTGGCGAAGAAAGCCGAAGTGTTGAAGTCACGTGACTAAAATGGCTGGACCTCACGTGACTATTTAGAAAGTTGAGCGGGAAAGATAAGAAATACGCGCGAATAGTGATATAGTGATATGGAGTGCAATATGGAAGTGATGGAAGTGAGCCAAAATAAAAAGTGTTGGTATTTTGAAGGAGTAATGTGTGTTTAATGTCAATTATTTTTTATGTAAATTTATAAAAGTGTGTATTCAGAAGTTTAGGACTTGTAAATTACCTATGTAAAACTAGGAAAATAAAGTGTTGTTTATTAAATGGGGAAAAAGTTGTTCATACTTTCTTCATAAAGTAAAAATATACAGCGCAACCATTTTGCAAAGAATAAATTATTTATGAGCAGCTGTGATAACTTTCAATAGCTAGTGTACAATAACGGGAGTAATTCCGGGATTACAATGAACGAAACGTAATACAATTTCTAGTTTAGCGACATTTCTTACTTCACCATCTTGGCAGTTTGCAAACTGATGGCATCAACATTCAAGAATATATTACAATACGCTAAATACTCTACTTGCTCTGGTAAACTGAACAGATAGCAATGATGGCATGTTATCTTTAATATTCCAGGTGTTGAGAAATCTTTATTTTATTATGCAGTGATTGCTTGCCTATAAATCAACTTGGTGTGACTGACCATTATGTGATGTTAGCTACATAAACCTATGTGTCTGTTTTAAGTATACAATTTGGCAATGCATCATTTGTTACTTCCTACACCAGCAACAATTCTTCTGAAGTGAGAGGGATGAGGTAAACTAGGGTCACCACTTTAAGCAGCAGGATAAGTAAAAAAAAAAACAGTGCATGAACATATAAGTGAATCACAAGGGTATATTTTTGTTTCATTAACAGAAGCTGTACACACATGTTTATCTTCTTCCTGTTACACAGTGGGTTTTACTCTGCATTTCATGTGCAATATACTCTACCTGATCACATACTAATAGTTTATACTGACTTAAATGACTCACCAGATTTTCAAATTAAGTCCAATCATTACTGAGATTGAAAGACACTTGTTATACACACACCTTTTTAAAACACTTTAACTTCTAAAGAAACTAACACTTTGAAACCTACAATGTGCTCAAGCACTGCCATAAAATCACTTTCATACACAAACAGTAAGTAGTTTTCACTTTCAATCATAACAAATGGAGAGAACACTGTTTTTAAAAGTTCCCAAATGACAAAATCTTCTTGTTTTGACACCATTCTCTGAAAACTACCTCTTCCTGAAGTCTCTGCTATCACCTTTCTCCAGGATCCTTCTGAATTGATGCTAATGCGGTACTTAAATATTTCGGTTGGTTCTCAAGGATAGTTGGTGTGCATCTTCTTTGAGCTAATAACGTTATAATTTGACTTGCAGCCACATACACAACAGCTCTGCGGCTCTGAAACAACAGAAATAGGTCACCTGATTACAGCGTTTGTAAGAAATACAGGTTGTTTCAAATCTCAAAAACATTATAGCTTACCTTATTTCATAAAAAATGCAGTGAACATGCCACAGCTCCTTCAATAACAAACTGACAGCCATATTTGCAGCAAGTGTCACGTGACGCCCAGTTGTGCGCCCAGCCATGTTAGTCACGTGACTCCTACACTTCGGCTTTCTTCGCCACTGGACAAGTGTGCAATATAAGGTTAAGTTAATGTATCTAGCAAACCGGTGTTACTTCGCTAATAATTACTCGCGTTTAACTGCTCGGTGAATTCTGCGAACTGGCCTAAAGAATATAGCCCTTTGCTAATAAACTACTTAACCAGGCAAACACAAACTAATTCTCCTTTCTGACGAACTTCATGCACTCTAGCGTTATATAGCATAATCCTCTGCTGTAAGATTCAAAATGAACCTATTTGTTGACAATATAGTGAGAAGCACTTGATCGCCAAAAAATGTGTCAATTTAGTCATAATTTAATATTAATGTGAGGTTGTGAAATCTCTATTAGAAATTAAACTATGAAAAGTTACGACTAAATAACCTAAAACAATTGCTTTGCTAATTTGAAAATAAACTTATGGTATTTTTATCCTGAGAAACATATTCTGGTCAGTTTTCTGAACCAAATCTTTCAAATAAAAACAACAGGATTGAAATATCTTTGAAAATAGGGTTCCTGTGCCATCTATCTTCAGATAAGTAAACCAGATAGACTAGATCGCACTTTAATGCTATCTGGCGGTCACAAACGGAGGTGCACGTGTGATCTAACAACAAATATTCATTTTTTAATAAATGAAAAGAATATTGCAGTAATAGGTTATATTATATTAACGCACTTAAAACGAAACAAAATTAGAATTATTCACTCACAAAGGGGCACTTGAGGGCTATCAAAGAAGATTAAAAACGTCACAATCCCCTCTTAAATGTCAGAGGTTACGTATTTAGAATAACGAGTAAATACTTCAGAGAACTGGAAAGAGAAAATCTTTTACTCCTTCAATAATAAAGTAAACATCTTACTTTTAAAAATGCAAGAAAAAATATGAGAACTAGGAATAGCTGAGAGTTCTCTGAAGGTAGACGATTCAAAGAAAACAGTAAAGAATCCGCACTCTGCAGTGTAGTTTAAAAGAAAGTGTTATATGAAAGCAAGGAAACCTACTTTAATTCGTTTAATTACACACAAAAATGTTTAGTTGTAGCAAAGGTGAAATAAATAAGATACAGTATACGGACAGATTAAAACTGAATCTCTTTGTAAAATATGCTCATTAATTCGAGTGCTTTACTTTTTATTTATGCTTCATAAAGGTGTTTATGGGTATGCTTTAATAAAATATATAAATAAATAAACAAGACTGTAAGATACCTGTGGGCATTGTATCCTAAAACAATTAACAGAGGGCAGCAGTGATCCATCATCCAGCCCTCCTTTGTAGGCATAATTATATCTTACTTCTCTTTATTTAACTTAATAGTCTAATGCTCAATACATAAATAGTAATAATAGCCCTTTTATGGGCATGACTATTAATTGAATTACTGGCTATAACAGAGCAAGTAATAAATGTTGTTCACCTTAATGAGGAACTTGACACTGCACAAGTTTTGTTAACTTCTCAATATCCGGTTCAATTTCCTACATTGCAATGCACTTTCTTTCAACTGCTCATTTCTAAGAGTAGGGCGAGTTTTGGATTTCAATTATTTCATCACTGAAAATTACTGTTCACGGATGTATGCACTACCAAATAAAACTGTCATTTTTAACACAAGATCATTCGGATTGTACTTTTGTTTAGGCAAGTACAGCTCGTAGAAATCAAGAAGTGATACATCATCAATTTACATGCGGTGGCCCAATTAGGAAGTTATTACAGTTAGATTATTACATTCATTACATTGTTCGGCACTTTAAATCCCCATTAAATAGACGAGCAGATTTATCAGACTAATGCAAGGCAAAGGACATTTCCCTGGTGAACTTATATTTATATAAAAATCTACTCACATGTTATTAAACTCTAGGAATCCCTTTCCCATATTCTCTCTTTATCCAGTAGGCACAAACAATATTAGGTATACAGGAGATTGCTCTTTTGTCTTTCTGTCGCCAAGCAACCGACTCTGGATCAAGAATTTATCGACTATCCGGCAATCTCTTTACGTACATCAGGAGATTTGAAAGATAAACCAGCCTTACGATGTCACAGGCCTACAGGATATATCTTCTAGATGAAAAATCTGATGAGTTGCACTTACATGACTTTCTCTACTCTTGTACTAACTATTCTTAACAACTCATTCCTCTATCGTCTTCATGTTAGTTGAGATAATTATTTGTACAAATTATCTTATTGCTGATGTCCTTATAGGTGCCGGAGGAATATAGGAATACAGCAGGCTTTGGGCGATAGTAAAATGTTTTAAAGCTTTGAAATTCCATTCTCTTACACGGCCTTCCATTAGAAAAAAGCAAAACTCACACAAGTAACAAGGAGTACTGTGGTTTACTCCACATAAAAATGCATTTGGGCATAAATGGTATGTTTTAAAGAGCTCTACTTTTTAAAAATAAGATTTGGTCTATCTCTTATGGTTATGCAAAAGTTATCAAGAGTAAAGAGGACCACATATGGGATGCAGAGATAAAATTCAAAATACACATTTCATTTAGCATTAAAGTGTCTTAAATATATGACCTTTTAATTAAAATCGTTAGTCATTTTTGAGATAGTCAACATCCTCGAAAAATTTAGAAGTAAAGCGTAGTGTAGGGTGGAGAAATTTTCTTCAGAATCTTCGTGTCGCATCTTGGAAAGATACTAAGCTTAAATACCAACACCGGTTTTTAACCAACTTTTAGATTTATGTTTTTCACCCACTCCTGACACCAGTGTGACAAAAAGGACAAAGTAAATACAGCTAGTTTTCTATCACTTTATTTTCCGTATAAAGGTTTATACAAACATGCAGTTCTTTCCCAATGGCGTTAACACACTCTACAATATTTGGTGATATTACAAATCAACCGTTTACTTCTCTTAACCTTGACTCAATCCCTTCACTGCCTCTCTTCGCTTTCTCTATCTGTCCTAGACTAAGTTCGCTTATTCCTCGCAAGTTACAGACTGAAGGCATTGACTTATGTCTTACACACGTCAGGGCAGTTCGTTGAAGAATGGGAAGAGAAGGACCTATAGGAAGTAGTAATATATGAATTAAATTAGGAAATTACAGTGCTTATTTCGGTTTCACGAAGTAGAACGTATTTTAAAGAGCATTTTTCCATCCGGAAATTCACACATCAATTGTTTCACTTTCGTCAAGTATAATTTATGCTCCGTGACAAGATTAAGCAATTGTTGAAGGCAGATAGTGGACAAAGCTAAGGACGAAAAATGTATTTACTTGAGCGATGTGGAGTTTCAAATCCACGTCCAGACCAGCGAACCGTAGCTCGGTTTTGTTCACTTTATTCTCAAGTTGAATTAATAAGATGGGTAGGGATTTTCTTTCCAGTCCCAGGATTTATCTGGCGAATTGCTATTTGCCATGCATGAGTTGTTTCCAGGAGCAGATTTTATTTGGCTAAACCTTTCCCTCCAAGAAAAGACACTCGTACAGCGGTGGAACGGATATCATCAAATAAATTAAATACTTTGGTGGCCTCATTACCTTATACGTAAAGGTGATTAACTATTCTCCAGGTTAGTGGAGATAAATACAACTATTTACAGAAATTATGCTATTACTGGACGGCTTTTTCATAACTGGTAAATCGTTAGAGATAGACCAAATCATACTGTAGAAAAAATGTAAATCTTGCTAAAATACACAGCAAATTTCGTGAAATGAAACATCGTTCATTTTTTATAAGCGTGTAAAGAGAACGGAATCTCAAAGTTTTAAAAGATTTGACTATCACAAAGCCTAGTGTATTCTAATATTCGTCTTGCACCTACAAGGAAATAAGTAATAATTTGTACAAATGTTTATCTTAACTAACACGAAGAAGATATAGGAATAAGAGTTTGTAAGAATGGTTAGTATAAGAGTAGAGAAAGTCATGTGAGTGCAACACATCAGAGTTTTTGTAGCAGTTGTGCAAATGTCATCCAGAGTAAACAGGGCTGCATGGGGTGTAGCCAAAGAATTTAAAATATCTTAAATATATGGCATTTTAATCAAAATCGTTAGCCATTTTCAAGAATTTCAAAGTTTTTGAAAAATTGTGCATGTAAGGGGTAGTTTAGGATGGAGGAATTTTCTTCAAAATCTTTGTGTCACATTCTTGATAGATATTAAACATAAATACCAACTTTGGTTTTTAACCGACACCACACAAACACACGGACCTTTTTCTAAAATGGCTTTTCTTTTATTTAGTGGCCTCAAAATACATATTTCCGGTGTAATGTCGACATCGAATTTTTGGGAGGAACACAGCCAGTTGTGGCAGTATTAGCAAAGAAGGCAGTTGAAAGGCGAAACTTTGTTGCTGATCGTGTTGTTTTAAAATGCCGTGTCCACGCAAAGCAAGCATCGGGGGCCTGGTGTCACGTACATACATACGTGGAACAGAAACCACCAGCAACTCCCAAGGGGGGTAATCGGCGTCGTTTGTCTGACTTCACGCATCCCAGGCTTTAATACGATCCTCTACTTCATCATCCCTCTTCACACGCCCTACTACAACCAACTAGGGCTGCCTACTTCCCTAAGGGACGCAAGTATCGGAATTTATTGACTTATTTACGATATACAGGGGTGGGCATATGCAGGTATATAGTATTGGAACGCAGCTTTCTGTCTTGCAGTTATGTTCCAAAATGCAGATTCGTTGATCTTTAGTTAAATTGCCCGCCATTGTGATAGAAGATTGAAAACAACAAATAAAAGACACAAAAGACAAATGTATAGACAAAAGACAAACTCAACAAGGCTGTGAAACTTAATAATAAAATAAATAGCCATAAAAACCAAATTATTCATCGTAATCTATCGAATTTACTAATGATACCTAATTCCCACCCCTGTAGTATTCCCAAAATATGGCTTAACTTAAAACGAACTGAATTCAACAACATATGTTCATGTTGTTCATCATCTTGCTTATAAGCAGCAACAAAAATCTGACATGTTCAATTCACATGACTTTCTCTACTCTTGTACTATTCTTGCTCTATTTTCATATTAGTTGTGATAAACATTTGGTGAAATTATCATATTCAAATTTACTTATAGGTGCAACGGGAATATGGGAACGTAGCGAAAGTCAAATCTTTTAAAGCTGGTCATATGAAGGCTTAGAAATTCCCTTCTGCTTACGTATCTAAGAGATAAAGTTAATAAAGAAGGTGCAAGGGAAGGGCAAGTCGCAAATTCATGCGCCAAGTATAATCACTGGTAGATGGGGTGGTAGCTTCAGCTGTTATTTATGACAAGTTTATCATTAGTTTTATTTCAGCCTGGTGATGTAAAAAGGAACGCAGTTGTAATAACAATAACAATAACAATAACAATAACAATAACAATAATAACAATAACAATAATAACAATAATAACAATAATAACAATAATAACAATAATAACAATAATAATAATAATAATAATAATAATAATAATAATAATAATAATAATAATAATAATAATAATGATTAAAAAGTTATAAGATAATGCCAGCACCAGTACTGCTAAATGGTAGTGAATCCCGGGTAATAAGAGAAAAATATTTTAGTCACATTCAAGCCGCTGAAGTGGAACGTTTAGGATTGTTGTTAGGACATACAGGAAAAGATAAAATAAGGAAGTAGGAGGTAAGGTAAATGCTTAAAATATTTAAAATACGTGATAAAATCGAAGAACACCTACAAAGGATGGGCTGCTGAAGAATGCCAATAAAGATTTAAAATAAACCTATTAGACGAAGAGACCCGAGAAGGCCAAGGTAACGATGGATTGTGGCCGGAACAGGCCGAATCTTTGTTAGCCAGAACCAGTCAGGCGTATCATTTCGATTTGTGTGAATTTGCCCGAGATAGTGGCCTCTTCAGTGGTACGGTACACGCACTGTACGAGTGTTTTGACTACATCTGGGAGCAATGCTGTCCTCGAAGCCTCGTCGATCGCGTACAACACAGGCCACTAGTGTGTTCGAGGCAGCTCATTTTTAAAAAACTCAGTATTTTATATTTCTTACATTTGCACCCATTAGCGTAGTTATTCCAGCCGAGATAGTACCTTTCTGTATTAATACTGAATTTTCATTGTGAGCAGCCCGTTATTGTTTCTTGCTTCTGAATGCTAATAATGCGAAAATATGTACTTTCCTGGAAGCAAAGAGAACGAAGACGAACTGGGGTAATTATATGGAGAACGATAGCGAGGGGTTTAGGGGAAAAATGAGAGAGACAGCGTAAACGAGAAATACATCGAGAAAAGGGGAAATGTAGAGGAACAGATTCAGGACAGGAAGGGAAAAATAAGTAGTACAAATCAGAGTAAGATGAACCCAAATTCAGGTTCTTGTAGTTGGATAGTAACTACATAATCTGTTAATTTTTAATTCTCGAATTGCCCAAAGGGAAGACTAAAATTTCCAGAAAACTAAATATTTTATTTTCCATGCAGTCTTATAACACACACACACACACACACACACACACACACACACACACACACACACACACACACACACACACACACAAACAGTAGACTTTGAATGATGGTCAAATCTTTTAAAGCTTCAACATTCCGTTCTCTTTGCACCGCCAAGATATAAAAAGTGAATAACATAAGAAAGACATAAGTATTGCAAAACTCACACAAATATCAGGAAATATCTCTGAAATAGTTCACAAAAGATGCATACGGAAACTTTGTGCTTTAACGATATCCGTCGGTGTGGGTTACTCAGTTCTTTAGACACTGGCCTCCTGATCCCAAGGTCGTGGGTTCAAATCCAGCCCAGACCGATGCTTTTTCTAAGTGAGGTTAAAAACGACAACTCCATGTCTGTGGATATACTAGCCTGTAAAAGAACTATTGTTTACATTTTTTGTATAGTAATATTTTATCTATCTCTTACGGTTACTTGGTATGCAAAAGTCATCAGGAGTAAAGAGGACTTACATAGGCCATAGCCAGAAAATTCAAAATATACATAATCATTTGCCATAAAATATCTGAAATCTATGATATTTTAATTGACATCGTTAGGGCTATTTTTGAAAAAATAAAAACTTTCGAAAAAGTTTTTCATGCACAGTGTAGTTTAGGGTGGCGGAATTTTCTTCAAAACCTTCGTGTCGCATCCTTGAAGGATATTAAACTTAAATACCAACTTCGGTTTTTAACCGACTTTTAGTTTTCAAGTTATGCTGTCCACAGACTGACAGACCCTCCTTCATAGCAAGGAACGTAGTCTAAACTCGACCGTATACATTTATCAATAATTACAGTGATTGTGATACCTTTGATATTTAAGATATTTGTAAACTACTCTGTGGTATAAGTTGTGTAAACAATATTGGCATAATAGCCCACAGAAGTTCCATTTCGTAAGCTTCTTACAGCCATTGGTACTGGAGCAGAAGTTCTTGGAATTAGAGGGCATGAATAGCAGCCTAGGGGTTTATTTTCCTTTCTAATGAGCTTTGGAGAAAATTGAGGTGTTTTGTTAGAACCATACCGGGTGGAAGGTACTGTTTTGACCATACGTTAACCTACATGATGAGTATAGCAAATATTTCCAATTCAATTACTGCCGTTTCGTAGAGAAAAATAATATTCGTCTCAAATATTTGGAGCATTTGAACCATCTAGCTTGTTTAAGAATGTATATAATTGTTTATTATTTCAATATCCGTCCCTATATCAATAACCAAGGCTCAATATATTATTTTCAGACCCCGACAGAAGGAAGTTTTGAATTCAGAAACATTGTGATAATGATAATGATTATAGTTACAACAAAGAGGTACACGTTGCGCAGTAGTCCTATATCGACCCATTGTGGTTAACATCCCCAGCAGAAAGGGATGAAATAAAGCAATTCAAGGGACTATAAGCCTCAGGAAGGAGGTCTCAGAGACACGCCTAGATCCCTAAGTCCCTAACATTGAACACCTATAGCACTCCTGGAGGTGCCTAGAAGGAAAAATCTGATGTGTTGCACTCACATGACTTTCTCTACTCTTGTACTAACCATTCTTACAAACTCTTATTCCTATATCTTCTTCCTGTTAGTTAAAATAAACATTTGTAGAAATTATCTTATTCCTTATTTCCTTGTAGGTACAAGGGGAATATTAGAATACAGTAGGCTTTGTGCGATAGTCAAATCTTTTAAAGCTTTAAGATTCCGTTCTCTTTGCACACGTAACATATAAAAAACGAACAACGATGTTCTATTTCACAAAAGTTCAAAGTTTTCCGAAACTCACACACATGACAAGGAATATCTCCGAAATGGTTCAGCCTACAAGAAAATTTATTCAGACATAAATTGTGTATTTTAGCAAGATCTACCTTTTTTTTAACACTATGATTTAGTCTATCTCTAAGGGTTTACCAGTTATGCAAAAGTCGTCCAGAGTAAATACGACTACATGAGCTATAGCCAGAAAATTCAAGATATACAGTTCATTTGTCATAAAAAATATCTCATACATATGACATTTTAATCAAAATCGTTAGCCATTTTCAAGAAAATCAAAATTTTCGAAAAATTTTCCATGTAAAGGGTAGTTTAGGGTGGGGATATTTTCTTCAAAATCTTCGTGTCGCATCCTTGAAAGACATTAAACTTAAATATCTTCTTTGGTTTTTAACCGACTTTTCGTTTTTGAGTTGTGCCGTCCACAGACTGACAGACACAGACACAGGCACACGGACCTTTTTCTAAAAATGCTTTTTTTATTTAGGGGCTCTCAAAACATATTTCCTGTGAAACCTCGACATCGAATTTTTGGGTGAAATACAATACTTCCTCTACTTACCAGTAGAGAAAGTCATGTGAGTGGAACACATCAGATTTTTGTTTCACAGATTCATGTTTTGAGGTGACTTTGAAGGGGACAGTTAAACCAAGCTGTTGAAATCGTATTTTCTGTTCCTAGCACTGGATGAAGATGGGCACAGGCCTGTTCATTGAAGGACTGAGTTACCAGTAAGGTATTTCTAGATTGTGGCAAGAGGTCCATGCAACATCACTCAGTGTTTAGCACTCGATTGAGCAGGACCTGGGGATTGAGGAATTGCCCCCTAATTAGCATGTATATAGAAGGACGGACCTCCAAGAGAAGTGACCCCAGCACCAGTTGGTGACGACGCGGGTCAAAGGCGACATTGTGGGCTTGAGCAAAATCAATGGCATCACCCCCATCAGCCCCTAACTCTCCTGGGGGAGAGGGTTGGGAACGTTTTGGCACCAGTGTTCCGCATCAAACCTGCACTGCCTAATCCCACACCAAGATACCCAATTTTCAAGGTTGAGCATATCGATCTCTTGAATTAAATTACTGACAATTTGTACTGAGAGAATCGTGAAGTCATCAGTCCCTTCAACAGATATGTTAATTTTCTTATCACTTTGAAAGAAACTATTGAAAACTGTCTTCGAAATTGCATGTTCTTTTTTTTTTCCTTTTTTTTCTGTTGTACCTTAATCAGGAGCATTTCTATGCTTCAAAACCCTTTAGTAACTACTTGGCAAAGCCATGAGGCGTATCGGAAAGAATGTGAAACTGCCGAGTTATTTACGTGAGCTAATCGCACAAACAAGGCGAGGCAGTGTATGTGCAGTGTTCAGATGTAATTCATAACTCCAGGACAGTAACATCTCATTGATCAGCAGGTGTAAGAGATCATCTATTTGTGTTTTATACTGATTATACGCCAATTTATTAATATTTCGCTGTTGTAATAAACAAGATAAGAAGCGATCGTAGCGCAGGCCAATACGCCTCGTCGCTTTGTCAAGTAGTGCACGCAGGATATGAGTGAATGATTTATTGAGTACTAGATCTTACACACGTTCGGCTACCCCTGAAGCAGTACATTACAAATGTTTAATTTGTGAGCGTTTGCTTCCTACCTTTTCACTAATCTTCTCCTGCTTCTACCCTCCCCTTTAATTTCTATTTCCTGATTTATTTCATCCCCCACCTTTGTTCACTTTCCCTCTTTCTCAACTTGTCTTCACAAGTTATATGGCTCATTAATCTTTACTATCCCAACTTCACTATTTCACCATAACCTCAATTTCACCCTCTGTTCCCTTGTTTACGGATTACCTAACCATTTTCTTAACCTTGTTATCATTTCCCATCTTCACTTATATTCTGACAAAATTTGAGCTTATATTATGCACTGATTTTAATATATGAAACTAATTTATTGCGATTATTTCTCCACCTTCCTGTCATTTCTTCATAAAAGTGTCTTATAAGTCAATAATTCCGGCATCATAATATAAAACAGTTGAACTTCGTTCAAAACTTATTCATCTCTGCGGTTTTTGCAGATATACGCTAAATACTTTAAGCAGCGAACTGTAGTAATAAATATTTAGCTTTTCGGTTATAAGAATTCTCATTAATATGTCACATTTTTTAATGTAAGAAGTTTATTAACAGTGCTTAGTCATTTATGCGTTATGTTTATACACTGCATGGTTTCTGTATAGTGCAAAACAGTAGGCGAGAGAAATATTCTCGGATGTATTATTGCTATGCATGTGGTAAAAATAAGGTAGGCCAAGGTTCTATGACACTGATGATGCTAATGATGAAGAATTACGTCTAAATAATCAAATTTCTCACCTGTATCTTAAAATTCAGTTGTAGAAACAGCACAAGGATTTATCTCAGGCGCAGGTCTTAGTAGCAGTACCCCCAAGGTTACAAACAACTTTATCCCCCTTATGACCACCAAGGCGGATAATCGGCATGAAACTAGAAAATGACTCAATCGAGTTGAATGTCTTCTTTCTTTTGTTCGCCTCCCCCGTGTGAACCTTGTATGTCGTGTAATATTTTCAAAATGACTGATAACTGGTATAGACACATGAATAATAGAAACGAAATATTGATTTAAACTCTCAAGTAAATATTCTTTTAAAGTATTGAAAATAACTAGTTTTATTATATGCAATTTATAAAAGTATCCTTGCAATTGCCGAGATGTTTCGATTTTTTGATTTGACACCCCGAAAGAACCTCCCTTTTTGGTAAAAGTAATTAAGATATACGGATTATTTTCAAAAAGGAACTAAGGTTCATTATTTACCAATATTACGCCCATTATTTCACCTATATTTTTCTTATTGCTTACTTTAGATAATACAACACGTAGTTCCTTCCGAAACTTGCGTTTGAGGTTATGTAAAATCGCAAAGAAAATTCCTTTAGCTGATATTTTTCTCCACCGTTAATGATGGCAAAGGCTTCCTTTGATTCCTGTGCTCTTTTGTGATATTATTTTTATAAACGTTGGACGCGATCCAGTAGTTCCCTTTAACATCGTTAGGAGCACCTGGCTTGAATTTCACCCCGTGCATCTTTTTACTGAAAAAGAAAATTTGTCTTCTACCCATACCGCCCACTCATTATTTTCCCATAAAAAGTTCGTATTTAATAACCATGGGAGCTCTTTGGAGTAGTTTTATGCGCCAATATCGTTTATGAAAACAGTATTAAAGTTTGGCATTTCTATTTCTGCAATACTTTTTTCGAGTGTCCATTTATTACTTTAAAATAAAACATAGATCGTTGCTTTACACTGTTTTTGTCGCTTAAAGCCTAGTGTATTATTTGCAAGAATAGTCATGTCAGAGAGCGCGGCCACGGGGGTCGATCCCGCTGCCTCCCGAATGTGGGCGTTGCCAAATATTGATAGACTTCTAACTTCTTCACTCTTTAATGTAAATAAGCGACATTGATGTTTGAGGGAGTTAAATTATGTTCTTCTGATGTTAATCTATTAAAATTCTACTTAGCTGAATCAAATTTTCTTTCTTTTTTATATTCTCTGTTATAGAACGTCCATTTTCGGAGCAAGCTTCTACACGTAATACATTTTAGCGGTACTTTAAAGTCCAAGTATATACCAGCAGGATTTCTCATTGTTTATTCTCTGTTTTTGCTTTGAAGTATTTACGCACTTCGTTTGTTTCTCATGTATAGAAAACGCTGAAAGCTTTCTATCTAGATTAAGCTACAGTTACGGAGAAAAACAGGATGTAGCAGACATTCTGCGTCTGTTTGCTTACATCACTGGGTTGTTATCCTTTGATCACTCAGTAGTGAATATCCTAGCGGATTTGTTGAGCCCAAGTATGTTAATACTACTTTCTTTTGACCAAACCGTGGAGTCGCTTCACGCTGTCATTATACTAAGGATTCTTGCGTAACCTCAAATTAAATGAACAGTTGAAGGGAGTGACATTTCATGGAATACAATTGTCCAATTTAACGGAGAGATACTTGGGAAGAAAAGCATTGTATTGCACCCAAAATTTGGTAACGAGATTTCACTGAAATATGTTTTCACAACCATTAAATCCAATTTCAAGGGCATTCTAACCTCAATGGAGAAAGTAAAACCACACAAAACAAGAATCGGTTAAATACAGAACTTTGTAATTAAGCTGAGCATTTTACAAGGATGCTGAATATTTTCTAGAAATATCCCTTCCTTATGCTTTCCTTTACAGGAAACAATCCTTATAATTTTTACAAAGCTGGAACATGAAGGTTTTCTAGGAACTTCCTTCCCCACACTATCCTTTACATGCAACAATGTCTTATTTTTTTTATCAAGCTCAGCATTTTACAAGGAAGTGGAAAGAACATTTTCTAGGAACCCCCCCCCCCCCTTCTCACTCTAGATCTCACAGGCTTGTATAGAAAATTGTCTTATTTTTTTATTTTCTAAATTTACTAACTCTTTATTTATGTACCATAGATAAGTTTATGCTTAATATCAAAATGTATTTTCTTGGAATAGCTTCTGTAGTCTGTCAATCTAAGTAGCTTTTTAATAATTAGACATAGCAGACAAAAATAGCTCTGTTTCATGGGCACAATTGGTCAATAAAAGTACTTATAGCCTGAATCATTTCTGAAATATTCTTTTATTGTTATTGGTTACAATTTCCAAATGCCTTAATACTTTCGTATCTACAAATAACTATTCCCTTATTTTATGTACTTTCGGTCATGGCTCATCAGCCAATAGGATTCTTTAATTCCAACATTCTGAGTCACTCATATTACCTGCAGAGCCATCTGTGTAAATTCTGAGCCACTGTTTCGGGGAATTGATTATGTAGATGTTCAATTGTAGCAGTTCTGCATATTCTGGTGAATCTTCTTGTTTATTTAGTTGTTCAGTGGACTTTTTATTTGTTACTACCTTAATAAACTCCATTGAATTAGTTCTTGGAGGAAGAGCAGTGCATTCTTTGATAAATTTAGGTAACTATAATCCTTCTCTGAAAATATTTGAGATCTGTGTTTTTAGGTTATGTTGTTGAAACCATTAATGTTTACTTGGTTTTCTTTTCAATTTTATGTATAGTTGTGCGGCTTATGCTTCAATGTTTGACTTTCATTAGGTAATTTGTTCCAGCGAGAAGTATATATACTAACTGGTGTTGTTTGCACAGCCTCTCTTATCAATCTTAAACACTGATTTTGACATTTATCATTTGTATTAATGTTTTCAGTTCAGTAGAAGTTCATATTCATGTTTTAATACTGGTTTTGTGTGCCTTTTGTACACGATCTTTCATTTTTAATGTTTTGTCTAGTGCAATTTCCACATAGTTAATTTCTTGAGCACATTCTGTTTGTTTTCCATTGACTGCAAGCTTTAAGTGTTTTATTTTCCCTGCCATAAAAAGATTTTATGGTGTAAAGTTCATATTTAGTTTTTGCTACGTTAATGGGCATTTTCAGTGTTGTTCAATTAGTTAATTTAACTAATATATTTTTCAGTTTTTCTTCTAATCTGGTGTATAATTCTTGTTTTCTTCAGCGGTCCATCTAACTACGTATTGCAATGTTTATGATAGTATAAAATCTTGCGGGACGCGAGAGTGGGCAGTTTGTGAGAGAAAAGGGAGCGGTGAGTGTTGAATAAGACAGTTGAGTGTGTGACTGCGCGCGCGTACCCTTTTTGTGTGTGTGTGTGTGTGTTCTTTTTCACCTTACTATTATTTGAGCATTAGGAAAGAATGTGCAGTATGCTGGAGCCATGCGATTATAGAGGTCAAAGTATGGATACTTTAATTTAAATTCACACACACATGAACAATAAACCTGTATTGACACTCCAACACGCTAATTTTGCGCTATAATATGACTGGTAAATGAATGAAAATCAACCAAAGCTCTTCTGAGAATATTTCTAACACAGGTAACAAATGATATGTCACAATGCGAGAGATTTCGTTTGCCTGACAGATCAGTGTAAACTGTGATGGCCACATTAATGGAAATAAGCTAGCTGATGTTTTCTCAGGCCGTTTGCATTACATGTTACAATGACCACTAACGTGATATACCAGTAATTATAAATACAGGAGTTTCGACGTCAGTTTCTGAATTTAACACTCCGTTGGTCGCTAAGGGCCTCAGAAACCTCTAAGTCTACTTGAACGTTACAGTTTTCTACTCACAAGCTCCATTTATACTGCAGCCGGCGTCACCTGACCTTCGAGAATCCTCCACGCACATGTACAATAATATGGAATTAACTAGAAGCTTATGGACCCTACTGGTGTTATCGCTCTGTTACGGTATCACACACACACCCATCCGCTCCAGGCTGAAGGGGTCTCCTACACTCTTAGCGGCCAACGGAGGGTAAAGAAATAAATACAAGCCTATAACGACAACAATATAGCGGGGGGTCTACTAGGCCCCATGCGACTAACAGTGTTATACTAGGGTGCACGCCTAATGAGATATATGGCTGTTGTAAATGTTGGACTAAGATAAACCACAGCAAAATATGGACTATAAATCTTAGACTTAAATTTCTGCTTTAGGCTTTTGGAGCAGGAAATAAAGTGACACTTGATTTATTTGCCACAGGATTTAAATAAAAATCCTTAAAAAATAACCAAAATATTTCCTTGTAAAAGGTATTGTGACACCGGCGGAGTAAGTTTCAGTGTGTGTGTGTGTGCGTGTGTGTGTGTGTGTGTGTGTGTGTGTGTGTGTGTGGTCACGTCGAAAGGAAGATAGCGAAGCAGTTAATGAGTGTCGAGTGATTATGTCATTCACTTGTTTCAGAGGCAAAGTAAAGAAAGACAAAGGAGTGAGTCAAGGTTACAAGAAGAAAACAGTTGTGAGTTGTATATCGCGAAGGACTGCAGACTGTGTTAACGTCAACAAAAGAACTGTGTATTTGTGCGAAATTTAGAAGGCGACTAAGGTGACAGAAAAAATATCTCATTCGTTTTAGTGTCAGAAATGTAAATTGCGTAATTGTTTTTTCCACAACATTCTCCTGAACCTGTGAAAATGAAACAAAAGAGAGGTTACTTTTTATGTCTTGTTGCTAATGGAATATGGCCTGAAAAAGTCATCCATCAAATTAAAGCAAACAATGGCAAAGGCATGTTCAAAACAATATTGCATGACGCCCAAACTATGCGAGCCTTAAACTAGATATGAAATTACCCTCTAATATTCTACAATAGCATCTTTTCACAATTATTTTTCACGCTAAGCTCATATATACTAATATTACTAAATTTTCTGTGAAACATGAAATTTCATAAACATTATTGAGTAAAAGTAACACAGATTTTAATTCATTCTCGCCATATCTGAAAGACCATTAGTGATATTTTGATGAAAATTAATTTTAGGTGACCCTAATGAGTATACACGGCGCCCACAAATAGCCTTTGCACCACAAGGCATCACTGAATGCGTGCTTTGATTAAAATCAATGCTGCCACGTCCTTTGTGCACTACTGGGCTATAGTGAAGATCGAAGTTGTGGTTACTGGCTAATTTTTCTCTCCGCGATTTTACTTTTTCCTGTGTTTTCTTTTGTGCCCTATAACCCTCATCTGTGAACATTATGGAGCAGCAAAAATAACCTCACATTTCAGCTACTCTTGCCTTGTCTATTCCAGCTAAATATTCTATGTAGAGGAAATATGTTTTGCGGACCCCTGAACTCAACAAAGAGCATTTTTAGAAAAATATGTGTTGCACTCACATGACTTTCTCTACTCTTGTACTAACCATTCTTACAAACTCTTATTCCTATATCTTCTTGATAGTTAAGATAAACATTCGTACAAATTATCTTATTGCTTATTTCCTTGTAGGTGACGGGAATATTAGAATACAGTAGACTGTGCGATAGTCAAATCTTTTAAACCTTTCAGATTCCCTTCTCTTTGCACACTTAACATATAAAAAAAATGAACAACTATGATCCATTTCACGAAAGTTCTAAGTTTTCGGAAACTCACACACTTAACAAGGAATATCTCCGAAATGGTTCACTCTACAAGAAAATTTATTCAGACATAAATTGTGTATTTTAGCAAGATCTACAGTTTTTGTATAGTACAATTTGGTCTATCTCTAACGGTTTACCAGTTATGCGAAAGTCGTCCAGATTAAATACGACTACAGGGGCTATAGCCAGAAAATTCAAGATATATATTACATTTGTCATAAAAATATCTCAAACATATGACATTTTAATCAAAATCGTTAGCCATTTTCAAGAAAATCAAAATTTTCGAAAAATTGTTCATGTAAAGGGTAGTTTAGGGTGGGACTATTTTCTTTAAAATCTTCGTGTCGCATTCTTGAAAGACATTAAACTTAAATACCAAGTTTGGTTTTTAACCGACTTGGCGTTTTTGAGTTATGCTGTCCACAGACTGACACACACACAGACCTAGCGAATAGAGTTTGCCATAGAAGCAACAGTGTTGAAACTGTGTAACACATGACAATTCTGGAAATTACTGTGATCATTTAACGTACACACGTGAACAAGGACCAAAACAATGTTGCAAACAGACGGGATTTAATCACGTTTTCGATGAAATACACAAATACTCGCGGTGGAACTTGGCAGTGGTACCACTGTGCCAACAACAAAAAAGTGACGCACGTTCTGTAATTGTTCCAGGAACAGGTGGCTGTGTGAGAAAGGGGAATATTAATTAACTCTTTCACACTTGCTCTATCTCCGAAATGAAAAATTCTCCCTCTGTTCGCGACGTTATTAAGGTCTCTATGTCCTGACTGCCACGTTCTTTGTTCCTACAGGTTTGACGGCTAAAGTCAGGAAATCACATCAGTTCATTACCGTAAAATAAGGAAAAACAGGTGTATAACTAACGTATATGTAATACATTGCATTCATGTCTTTCTCCAATCGCTCTTCAACAAGCACATTTTACAAAGGTTTATTATCCTATTCACTGTGTTGAACCAGTTTCAATTCACGTTTTTGATGGCTATTAAAACATATTTGTAAATTGAAACTATATATACACACAACATAGTAAAAGTTGTCACCATTTTTGGGACACCCAGTGGGCTTTGAATGATAGTCAAAAGTCTTTTAAAGCTTTAAGATTTCGTCCTCTTTGCACGACTAAGATATAAAAAAATAACGATCTTCCTTTTGACGAAAGTTTGTTTTCCGAAAGTGACACGAATAACAAGGAATATCTCCGAAATGGTTCATTGTAGAAAAAAGTTTATTCAGACAAATTGTGTGAATAACAAATATGTCATTTTAATCAAACCCGTTAGTCATTTTCAAGAAAATCAAACATTTTCGAAAAAGTTTCCATGTAAAGGGTAGTTTAGGGTGGAGGAATGTTCTTCAAAATCTTCAGTCGCATCCCTGAAAGACATTAAACTTAAATACTAACTTTGGTTTCCAACAGACTTTTCGTTTGAGTTATGCTGTCCACAGAATTTTTCTAAAGATGATTTTTTTGGATTCAGGGGTCTCAAAACATATTTCTGGGAAAATGTCGACATCGAATTTTTGTGTGGAATACAATACTTCCTCTACTTACCAGTAGAGAAAGCAAAAATATTTAATATTTCTCAGAAAACCATAAACCACGAAAACGATTTCATATAAAGAGTGTTTAGGATTAGAGGCCTATTTTTAGTGTCTTCATGTCGAAGACTTAGAAGATTAGGAACATGAACACAACTTTGGTATTTATCATACTGTGACGCCGGTCGTGGTGTACAACAAAGGATAGGGTCAAGCTATTCCACACCACTCACGCGAACACGTGACGACAACCAGAGCGGCAGAAGTGAAAGTGGTAATCTAGATTGTTCACGGAGCTTCTGGCTATTGGCAAGTTACAGAAACGGCGAAGTTCGAGAACGGCTGTGTGATCGCAGAAGGAAAAAAAAATGCCTAGTTCAATCCAAGCTGTTTTTTTTAATGGATCATATTGGAGATTTATCCAGACAAAACTGGTTCGATGTAAAAGCATTTTTGTTCCTGAAAATCAGCATATTGCATCCTGGGAAAATGTTGGAATTATATGTCAAGCACAAATATCAGGTATTTCCTGAAATACGAATTAACAAAGGTTTGCATATTTTCAGCTTAATATCGCGTTACAGGAATGCTATTATTCAACTATTTTAATTCTCAATGGCTTTATTATTGATGGTCTTTCGCATTCCACTGCAAGAATGAAGAGAGCATTGTTAGAAAAACAGGTTCCATTGTAGTAAATGTCCCCAACACAGAATTGTCATTCCCTCACGGCGCGTTGTTATTTAGGAAGAGGAATTTATTTATTAATTTAAGGTTTATTAAATCGAATACCAGCAATAGCTCCTCATATCAGATTAGATTAAATTGGATTGTGCCCATCGAGTTCACAAGTAGCTATGGAGGCTCATGAACATTGAACATTTCAATGGAAATGTACAATATAGCAGAAGAACACGTAAGTACATGCACAAAAAACGGAACAAGGATAATTGAGAAAGACAACAAAATCAACCCTGTAGTTAAAGACCAAACGTAATGTGTATTTAAAGATACAAAGTAAACTTTCTTTTAAACTTTGTTTTTGTTCAATACATACAGGGTGGAAGAGAAGTCATTACATTAATTTAAACCAGTGATAGATCTCTGTATTTGGAGCACATTTTGTATATTACGTTTTTGTCTCTGACCATTTCCTACGGAGAACGTGTTGTCGAAAACAAGCTGGCGACACTACAGATTGTGTGTCACTTTCACTGGTTCAGTACATAAATAAACATGCGTAACTACCAAGCCAATCACAACCTTTACCTGCCGAAACATCAGACAAAGGAACTGTTTACATCCGGAAACCAGGTCAATTCTCTGACCAATTCCTTCACGTCTGTTAAGTGATTAATTACTTCGAAACCCTGTTTGAAATCCCATAATTACTCCGAAGCTATGTATGTGGTATATGTAGAAATACATTTGATATCAGCAGTCATATTCAATTTAAGACAAATAATTAACTAGTAAATTATAGGGAATAAAGTAAAATTATTTATATTTTTTATGTTACAAAGCATTGAGAAAACAGGCCCCAACTTACATCGCACCGAAACTCTTCTGCCACTCAACTGTTTAGGGTGTGTTTTCTGATAGCACTCCTGCAAGCGTTTTTCTTTTGTTCCAAATAATAGCTGTGCTAAATTTCCCATTTATATAAAATATTCCTACCGCTACATTGTCCACTGAATCTCCTGTTAGGGGTTGTTTTTGCGTTAAAATAATGAAGGTAGCAGCATTTTATTTGCCCCTTTATTTAGAGAGGTCACCTAGCAAGAAAAAAGGCCTTTTGATGAATTACAGAATTGCCTGTCAGTGAACATTTTTCACCCCTTCTGCTGGGGTGGATTTCTCAAAGCGAGAGAAAGAGATTTAAACAATTTTCCACGAAACACTTCAATAAAGTATTTTTTGTAGGTTTTATATAGGTATTAATTTTATTTTCTCTCCCTAAGGTAGAAGGGGGAGTATTCGCCGTATATTCCATCCAATTCAATATCGACTGCCGTGATATAAAATAAAGGTATTTTAGAAAAAGACAAAGTTAGTATTTTCAGAGTTACTTTTTAATTTTTTATATATTTTTTTCGCAGACACATGCCATGATATTTATATTCATCGTTCTTCAAATTATCTATTACGAGGAAACTGTTGCATTATCTTCTCAAAATTGTTCTAACAGTAAGATGACGTAATTTAAGACAATGCGAACCCGGAATCGGCGCAAAACAAAGGACCGTTGAGACCGGGGCATCTTCACGAGCGGGCAAAGCCGTTCAAGGTCAGGCGGAACTGTTTGTGCGTACGTGACTAACAACAATGAGAGCGGGTACAACAAAGAAACACGACATATTTTTTTCTTTTTTATACGATATCTATATACAAAAGGAAAACCATTCTATGGTTTAATGTCATCTGAATTTAAGAGAATGTCTTATCGAAATAATGTTATGGCAACTATTATACAATTTTAAAAGTTAAATAGAATCATATAAATTTATCAGGTAGATACTTAAATCTTTCGTTGAATATACATTCCTAGGTTCGGTTTAACGCTGAAAAAGCATATTTAACTAGTTTGTCTGCTGACCATAGATGCTCGACCACGGTGCCTTAAAGTCGGAAGCCACAGGGTGCGGTTTGGGACTGTTTGATGGATGATCCCAACTTGCCGAACAAAAGTTTGTAGCAAGTTATAATTTTGTAACGCTGCGTGTGGTACCAGTTCTTTTCGTGTTCCTTGTCATGGTAACAAAGTAACAATAGTTCTTTTCCAGTCCAGGGTCTACGATATCCAATAAAAGACACAAAAACATGTCATTTTACCAAGATTTTGTTTATTTAACGAAGATAAATTGCAGTAAGAAGATTTTCGTACGAAGAACATCTCACAGAAGCTAAAAGAACTGAAAAGAACCAGAACCTAGTACATTTTATTATGTTTATCACACTGTCTTCCACCTAATTTATTTAGGTTTTACCTAAATACATTTTAGTATCGTATTCTAGTTATTCTGAGGAATCCAAAATTATTATACGTTCTTTAGAACTATTTTTTAAATGTTTTATATATCTTTTTATATATAAAATTCGTATATAATGTATTGATTCTGTCTACAAATCTGTTTTGTTCTCAGTAGTTGGTAATACTGTAACGCCGACCGCGCGGCGCACATCAAAGGACGGCCGGGGTCAAGCTACCTCACACCGCATACCCCACTGGTAGTGTGTGTAACAAAGGCGCTTACGTCGAGATAACACCTGACAACAATCAGAGCGGCAGAACCAAAGGGATTGGCAAGTTCCAGCGAAGGCGAAGTTCGGGAACAATGTGGCTATGTCATTGTCAGTTTTAGTGAGTGCGGAGCGACACAACTGAGTGTGTGCAGTGGCGTCGAAAGGTAGGCAGTGAAGCAGTTTAATGAGTGTTGAGTAATCGTATCACCAGAGTCAGTTTTGTGACAGAGAAAGAGAGAGCAGTGTGTTAGGGTTAAGAAAAGGCAACAGGTGAGAGTTGTAATATCATTGTAGACTGTGTTAACGTCAGTAAAAGAGAAACAAAAAGTAATTGGATGAATGTTTCGTTTTTGTTACCTGGTGTCAGAAGTGGGATTTCTCGAATTGTCATTTTGTTACAAGCGTTACCGTTGTACACCCCTGAAGACATGTTGGGTTTAAGACGAAGCTTGTCTATTGCTAATTGAAACCAATTCTAGAAACCGGCGGAGACCTAGGCAGTTCAGTAGTAACAATGAGGGAGGATGGAAGAAGAGTAACACAGAATTGAAACAAAAGAAAGGGAAGTGCCGCTCCAATTTTGTGAAAGGGGAGGATATGTGTTTAGATAATGGCAGCATTCACATGCTCTACAAGCAAGACGATTGTCAAGCTCCTTTATTGTTGCTCACCCTCTCTCCCTTAATCCTGTAGAGGTTGCACAGAAATCTGTTATCGTTCTGGCTACTAAGTATCTTATGTTCTCCATCCCTGGTGTACTAATAGTGTCGTAGTAGCTTTTCTGTGTCGTTATACAACAAAGGGGGACACCTCGCACACTGCAACCTACATAGATCCCCCCGGGGTAGGAAGGATGAAACACAGGTTTCAGGCCACACATACAAATGTCACAGACGCGCAGAGGTCCTTAAAATTTCCTGGCTCAAAGATCTTCGTCATTGTTGGAACTACCTTATGTCCTCGAAGAGCACTTTCCTTTGAGTTAGCACACGCGCCATCACTCTGGCACCACCAAGCGCCACGAAACCTAGATTTCACTTAAAATATGAGAATGCGCGCGCATATTATCTGTTGTGTCAAAGGAGTATTTAATTTCAAAGCAGCCTACTTTACATTTTTGGCCTCCTGGGTCGCTTTATTGCCTACAAGGTATGCGATGAAATTATGTCTGCAGACATTTATCTCTAGCAAAGTGAAATATTCTTAGTTATTCTCAGGTATTTTTCCCTACTCACTCTTCTATAATCTGCCCTAAACTAGATCGATACTCTTGTAAACATATGGGAGGGGAGAAAGATTGAGACAGAGACCCTTTAACCGAACCCTGGTTGGCGGAGAGAAATTCGTGGGTTTTTATATTAGCGGTTGTTGCGCGATAGAAAAAATAAAAATTTAAATTTAACATTTTTGCCTTCTTCAATCTCAAGAAAGTACTCTTTCAATCCTGCTACGCAACTATAGCCTTATCTTAATCACACTTAAACCGTTGGTAAAAAATGGAATTTTAAATATCAAAATTCGTAACTTTTTAAACAGCTAGTTTATTTAATGAAAATTGAGGTTCAAACCATTGTACAGGTTTAGACAAAAAAAATTGGTATATTACAGTTTTAAATATCTATATTTCTATAGAAGCTGCAGAATTTTAAAGATATATAGGAGATTTTCAATTTTGAACTTTTTATGCTTGTCTAAAAACTGTTTTTAAGTGTCTGTAGTGTGAATATTTCTAGTTAAGTCAATCATTGACAAAATATTTTGAAATATTCTGGCTAAAATATAGTTTTCCGTTTCCAACGTGAATATGTTGCACTCACATGACTTTCTCTACTCTTGTAATAACCATTCTTACAAACTCTTATTCCTAAATCTTCTTCGTGTTAGTTAAGATAAACATTTGTACAAATTATCCTATTGCTTATTTCCTTATAGCTGCAAGGAGAAAGGCTATGAGCGATAGTCAAATGTTTTAAAGCTTTGAGATACCGTTCCCCTTGCACGCTTAACATAATATAAAAAAATGAATAATGATGTTCCATTTCCGAAGGCTTCTAAGTTTTTTTAAACTCGCACAAATAACAAGGAATATCTCTGAAATGGTTCACTCTACAAAACAGTTTATTCGACACACTCGCGCAATTTGCAGCGAATGTGTTTGAACGCTGTCTTGCAGGTGTGGCTAGTGAAACTTCTGGAAGTGGTCTGTGTGTCGGAAATGTTGAAGGCAATGTGCCCTGGTGAATTATATGGGGTACGTAATGGACGGGAATGCTTCTTGGAAGTGGTGAGGTGGTTAATTAGATATGAATAGGCCTGGCTGTTGATTCCCAGCCCTCTCTCTTTCTCTACTTCTCTGTCGTCTGTCTCTGTCTCTCATGGACAGTGGTAATTAAAATCACGGAATTTATTTTAAAACCACAATAATTCCGACAACTCGACATAATGTGGACTGAGAGACTGCCGAGTTACCGAAATGTCGCGTTTTACGAAATAAGGGGTCTGTTATACACAACGCATAATATTAAAAATCTGATGTGTTGCAGTCACATGACTTTCTCTACTCTTGTACTGACCATTCTTACAAACTCTTATTCCTATATCTTCTTCGTGTTAGTTGAGATAAACATTTGCACAAATTATCTTATTTTTTATTTCCTTGTAGGTGTAAGGGGAATATTAGAATACAGAAGGCTTTGAGCGATACTCAAATCTTTTAAAGCTTTGAGATTCCATTCTCTTTGCACACCCAACATAAATGAACAACGATTTTCCATTTCACGAAAATTTTAAGTTTTCCGAAACTTACGCACATAACAAGAATATCTCCGAAATGGTTCACCCTACAAGAAAATTTATTGAGACATAAATTGTGTATTTTAGCAAGATCTACATTTTTAGTTTAGTATGATTTGGTCTATCTCTAACAGTTTACCAGTTACGCAAATGTCGTCCAGAGTAAATACGACTACAGTGGCTATAGCCAGAAAATTCAAGATATACATTTCATTTGTCATAAAATTATGTCAAACATATGACATTTTAATCAAAATCGTTAGAGCCACTTTCAAGAAAATTGAAGTTTTCAAAAAATTTTCCATGTAAAGGGTAGTTTAGGGTGGGGCTATTTGATTTAAAATCTTCGTGTCGCACCCTTGAAAGACATTAAATTTAAATACGAACTTGGGTTTTTAGCCGACTTTTCGTTTTTGAGTTATGCTGTCCACAGGCTGACACACACACACGCGTGTTTGTATTAAACACGTCGGTTGCTTGCAAAGCGAGCAATGTTTTGGGAGATAACGATTATGATTGGCCTACACTCGCACCGCAAACATGGAAGGAGACGATGTATTTATGTTCACGAGATGCGTGGTAGCAGTAGTGAAGCGTGCTTATGTACTGACCTAGTGAAAGTGACACCTACAGAGTCTGCAGTGTTGCCAGCTTGTTCACACATTCAGTCGCATTTATGTGCATTCTCAGAATTTTCTGAACCACACTGTACACCCTCCCAAGGAAAAGTTGTCGCCTGCAAAAGTCTCTGCTTGCGACAACAAATCTCAACGAAAGCGAAGAATAAGAAGAAAAAGCAGAGCAGAGCGCGTGCAATTGTAGGCGATAAATATCGAGAAATCTTGAGGAGAAGCATCCCCAGTGGCTTCTTACAAAGTCAAGCAGAGGGAGGGAGATTTATGCCATACAGTTAGCAGCCTGCTGGAGAGAGACAGAGAGAGAAACACATGGAGGTAATGATCGACCGAAGATATAGCTTTTTGCATCGGATGTCTGCCGAAGGCAACGGCATTCACGAGGCCAAAGTGGAAAGACTTCATTGCACTTGTATTATTGTTTCCCAACAACACGCGTAAGCAATGAAATGCCATTTACATAAAAAGGAATCTTATCGCAGTTTACAGATAAAATGCCACTAAATAGCACGACCTTAGGGGGATAGTTCGTAAGTCATATCAAGATAAGCACATAAAGAATCTGATATTGCTCTCACACGACTTTCTCTACTCTTCTAATACGCTTAGAAGCTCCTAGAAGCTGTGTATTTGTGGCAAAATTCTAGGAGAAAAGAAAAAGATAGAAAAGTAACCGAATTGTCCTTGTTTTATCGCACTGGTGTCAGAGGTGGAATTCCTTGAATTGTTATTCTATAAAAATCTCCAGTATAGTAATTAAATATATATTTTGGGAGTTGCCCAACAGTAAGACTTTCATTTTAAGTATAACTTGAATTTATTTTATTTCTTGGTCATTCAAATGAATATGCGTACATTCCTGGGGGTTACATTCTGTGCTGTTCTGCATCTATTTATATACCACAAATGTACCCATGCTTATTATACCAGATTACTTGTGTTCAATTTGTGTAAATGAGTAGAATATCTGTTTAACTATGCTATGCCTGGGTAATACAATAACACCCATCCACTTGGACCACAACTTTCGTCCCACACACTTTGCACACAGACCTCGTAAACATTGAACGTCCTTTGTTTCAAAACCCGACCGGATCTAGAGGTTGTGAAATAGTTCACATTCTACACAGTGGGCCCCTTCCGGTTTGTAACTGGAGTTTTCAAGAGATTCTTTATACTTTATCCACCAAGTATGTATTCCACCCAAAAATTTCATACTCAGATTTAACTGGAAATACGTGTTTTGAGAACGCATTAATGAAAAAAAAATCCCTTTTAAAGAAAAAGTTGTCAATGTCTGTGTGTAATCATGCCGGCGAGCATACAAAGGCGCTTAAGGTCATGCTGCCTCGCGGGACTGTTGTGTATACGTGACAACAATGGACGCGGCGCGTATCAAAGTAGCTCACGGTAAAGCTTTCCCACACCACTCACGTGAGCAAACACGTGGCAACAATCACAGCTGCAAGCCAAAGGAAATTTTCTCCAAATGATTCGAGAAGAATCCGGTGACCGGCTTGTTTATGGAAGTCGAGAATTGTCCATCGAAGTGAAGAAGCTGTAACGAGCGTCAGTGATTATATCATCGCGGTGTATGAGAGACAGAGAAAGTGAAGAAAGACTGAAAGGACGGAGTCAAGGCTACTAGAAGAAAACAGTTGTGAGTTGTAATATCACGAAACACTATAGTATGGTTAATGTAAGTAGAAGAGAACTATGGTTTTGTACAAAAGTTTAGAAGCGAAAAATGTGACATTTGGACATTTGCTGTTTTGTCATAATACGACATGCCTCAAAGCTACCCTTTCTCCTCTCTCCTCTCACACGCTCTGTCTTCCCCTCTCTACTACTTTCTCCCACTGTCTCGCTCCCTCCTATTTTCCATCTCTTCCTCCCCGCCCCTCTTTCTCCACCTGTCTCCCTCTCTCTTCCATCTGTCTTATCCTCTTTACTCCCCTCTCCTTTGTCCTTCTCAGCCCCTCTCACTCTTATATTTCCCTTTTGGCCATGCTAACGGAATGCAATTTCAAAATCATTACAAACGATCAGCTTTTAAAAGGTTTGACGTAAATTTACGAACTGACGGCCCCCGTTTGAAGGAAGCCATGATAAGAATTTTTACACCCTAAAAAGTCGATCGCCTTCCACTGGGTTTGAACCCGCGACCTGAGGAAGCAGAGCCTAGAATTTTGACCGCGGAGGTCGACTATGACCTACTCACAATACCCTTAAGAATAATTTTTTCCCGGCGTAGGTTCATTTGTAATTGAAACTGCCTCCCAGTTGTGTTTTTTTTAATGTGCTCATTTTAAGGTTATATCTAATGAAAAATGTATTGAAAAAAACATGACGTTAATCAAAGTACCACTTTTGTACAATGTAATAAAATATATTAGGGATTATGTGAAGTTTTGTGGCTGTGCATAAAAAACGTGGAGAAATAGGAAGAACTTAAGGATGATTAAAAATATACCCTACTGTAAGATTTTATGCTCTGAAGCAGAAAAATTGTGGTTTCTAACTGAAGGGAGTCTCATCACGGAGACATTTTATCTAAGTACACTTTGACGTCACTGTTTAAAGCGGAGGAGAGTAAATTATCTTCCCCTTGCTTCTTTGATGAGTCGGCCTATAAGCCCTACCCTTCCGCATCGCCGAATGGCATTGAATTGTGTTCCATCGCATTTACTTTTATTATCAATTTCACTTACGAGTTCAAATTAAACTGACAAGAAGTTTCTCAACTAAACTCAGCAGCCAGATTGATAAAACTTTAGTTCTTACGCAAATTGAAGTGTATAGTTGAAATACAGCGTCTTTCATAAGTAACTGGACATCCAAAAATTAACCTATTAACTCAAAAACGAAAAGTCGGTTAAAAGCCAAAGTTCGTATTTAAGTTTAACGTCTTTCAAGGATGCGACAGGAAGATTTTGAAGAAAATAGCCCCACCCTAAACTACCCTTTACATGGACAATTTTTGGAAAATTTTGATTTTCTTGAAAATGGCCCCAACGATTTTGATTAAAATATCATATGTTTGAGATATTTTTATGACAAATGAAATGTATATCTTGAATTTTCTAGCTATAGCCCCTGTAGTCGTATTTACTCTGGACGACTTTTGCATAACTGGTAAACCGTTAGAGATAGACCAAATCATAGTATACAAAAACTGTAGATCTTGCTACAATACACAATTTATGTCCAAATAAATTTTCTTGTGGGGTGAACCATTTCGGAGATATTCCTTGTAATGTCTGTGAGTTTCGGAAAACTTAAAACTTTCGTGAAATCCAACATCGTTGTTCATTTTTAAAAGTATGCAAAGAGAACGGGATCTCGAAGCTTTAAAATATTTGACTATCGCTTAAAGGCTACTGTAGTCTAATATTCCCCTTGAATCTACAAGGAAATAAGCAATAATTTGTACAAATGTTTATCTCAAGTAATGCGAAGAAGATATAGGAATACGAGTTTGTAAGAATGAAGAAGTTTTAATGAGTGTGGAGTGATTGTATCGTTGGAGTTGTGTTTGAGAGACAGAGAAGGTGAAGAAAGACAGGAAAAAGTAAAACCGCTCAGGGAAGATATCCATACAGAAGAAGAGAAGTGGAGCAAGGCGGGCAATGCAGAGAGAGAGTGAGAGAGATTGTGGTAGTGAAAGTGGAAAGGAATAAAGTAGATATAAACAGGGGAAAATAGTGGAGAAAAAGGTAGGGAGATTGTTGTATAATACAGAATAATGTGAAAAAAGTCAAACAAAAGTTAATAACTTAAAAACCTCCCATTTCCTTAGTAGTAATTGACAACGGTAACATGTATTAACCTCCATGCCAACCATATGAAATTAAAAACCGTTTCAACGTCACTTTCACCTGCCGATTTTGAAAATTAATTTACAACAGAGAACACTTGCAAGTGACGCGAACATTAACGAAAAAGAAAATGAAGCTACAGAATTTATGAACCCTGCAAGCTTGAAACCTATTGGGGTAAAGTGTTGTTTGTTCACCAAATTGGTTATTAGCAACATCCCCTCCTACCCTGTAAAGGTAACCAACCCGTTGATGAAAAACGGAATACCAACCCTTTGAGAATAAAATGAGCATCGGAAGAATGGAAAGGCAGCGATAAATTCACGTTACAAAATTGTTTTTCCTATGAAAAGGCAAGGGGATGGGTTAGTGGAAATAAAAAAGTGGGGGTGGGGTGGAGAGGGGGGGGGGGGTTGGACATCATCGCGCAGTGAAGTCCAAGTTGCCGAATGGTTAATTTAGTGCCAATGTTTTGTTATTGTCAGATTTTCCACTCTGTTCGCTGCTGTGCGATGTCAAGTTGGCAGGCCTGCTGTGTGTCGGGAAATTCAATTCTCCAGCGTGATCAAAACGCACGGAAGTACGAAGAATGAAATGAATTTGCATGCGAGTGAAGTCAATACCGATGCTTTTTATTTCTCTCACCCCCTCTTTCTCCCTCCCTCTCCTCTCTCTCTGTATTGTTGTTGTATGTTCTATTTATATTGCTAGTTCTGAGCTTTTAAAGTAATTCATGTTACGTTTCGTGGAAATATTCCTTTAACTGCCGTTAGGCGCGCGCCCTGGTAGGCCTCCGTTGGTCGCGCGGGACCTCGTAGACTCTCGCTAAAATTTGTGCTTATAACCTTGTATTTATTTTTTTAAATTTATTTTTTTCCTTCAATGGAATGTATATTTTATTTTGCTATAGCCACTGACTGCATTTACGCTGATGATTTCTGCAATTCTTTTAACGCACGAAGGGATCTCTACTTACCCGAGGGCCGGCTGGAACGAGCCACCTGGTATATCGGAAATGTCACACAGACCTTTCGCGAACTTCTTCAAACAGGCCGGTCGCCGGACACTTCTCGAATAATCTGGAGAAAACCTTTTTGGTTCTACAGCTGTGATTGTTGTCACGTGTTTGATTGTATGAGTGGTGTGCTACGCCAATTATTGTTAGTCCAGTATATACAAACAATCGCGTGAGGCAGCTTGCTCGTCGTGATGGTATGTGGTGTGAAGTAGCTTAACTTTTTGTGGGCGCTGTTACTTTACCATTATATTTTTGCTTTTCAAGAGTGGTTTTCTCTGATGTTGGCTTGTCCATTCACATTGCGTTAATTTTTTGCACTTTTGTTTTCTTATACCTTTATTTTTGTTTCGTTTCTATAGTCCCTTTAACTTCTTTGGCGGTTTGACTTGAGAAACAAATGGTATTGCTCGGTTTCCTAACATTGAATTTTATTCTGTTTAACATAAAACAGCCAAATTTGTTTTAGAATCTGTGTAGGATAGGAAATGATTGAAAGCACTGCTGATTTCCAGATTTCTGTTGACATTTTTTTACCCTCACATTGGTATAAAGGTATCCTAATTTCAAACCTATTAACCTATATAATAGCGTATTTATCTCTTAATTCCTTAATTTACATGCACCTGTAGATAGTGACGTCGGGCTCCCTCGTGCAACTTTTGTGTGTACGTGACTGTAACAATCGAAGCGGCAGAAACAAAAGGGAGTTCTGGAACGTCCTCGAGACTTCTAGCCGAGTAGCGTGTTTGTGTGTGTGTAATCGAAAAGTTCCTGTGACGTCAACTACAGTATATAAGTAGGTCTGAGAAGAACAGTTGGCAGTGAGGTTTTAGAGTTAAGTTACGGACATGAGTGAGTATCAGTGAGTGTAAGACAGCTGTGCGGGTGTGCCGTGTTAGTAGTGCAGAAGACATTACACTGATAGAACGGTAACCGGAATTTTGTTCTTTTGTCAGAATATAACCTTCCGTGGTTGGTATAACAGTACAGGTGTGACATCCAGCTCCCAATTTGGACGACAGAAAACATCGATTTGTTTAGCATCGCAAACGAAGCTTCACGCTGTATCAGCTGTGCTAGCAATTGGTGTAAATGACCATTTTAATGTCAATAATGTCCCATTATCATTACTGTAATTGAAAGTGAAACTAGCAGCGCATGAAATGTGGATTAGTGCCACCTGAGTGTGTTAGATTCACTTGACAGATTCGTTGACACTGAGAGTGTCAAGAAATCACGAGTTTAGCGATGAGGGCCATGGATCCTTAAAATATAGAATTGCCGCATAAAACTGTCGTAAACGATGCATCTTCCTATTTTCCCTCTTCTTTTCTTTCTCTTTCACCTTTTCTTTCGCCTCCTCGTCTTCCTCTTCTTGATCTTTCCCCCTTCCTCTTCCTCCTTTTACTCTTCCACTACTTCTAAGTGAACCTCAAACTGTATTTTCGGTGATATCTGTGGTTTGAAGTGCTTTATGTAATACAAAACTCCCTCTATTCACTAAAAACATGTTTTGGAAAAAGTAAAAATTAATATATTACCTAATTAGAGCTCGGAAGCGTGTATTTTCTGTGAAATATCGAAGTATAATTATTACGTAGAAATTGTATATTCTTACAGCTCCAGTGCGTTTAACCTGAGGAAATGCAACCCCACCTTTATACGATTTTCCGTTGAGAAGCCTGAAGTAGCCAGATATAAATATCTGAAAGCCTAGGAGCTGCTGGCTTCTTTGGAATTTATTTATTAAATGGTGCAGTCTTTTCATGTATGGATCCTTAAGAAGTCTGGCAGGCAGGCAGCCTGTTAGTGACGTGTGTGCCGGTCTGCCACATGAATACCGTCTCCAGCTCGTTTAGACATTTCAAAGCTCTGCCCACTCTTTGAACTCCAACCGACTTAAAAATTTATGGAACATCAATATCATTCGAGCATACAAAATCCACTCAGCGTGCACCTAGGCATTCTTCTGCAATCGTTTGACATATTCGGTAGCTGCGTATACCCTGTTCTTAAAAAAGTGAACAACCATACCGAATCTAAAATTCCTATATTACAATTAGTCTTTGTTAAAGCTATAATAGAAAACATCTGATGTGTTGCACTCACATGACATTTCTCTACTCCTGTACTAACCATTCTTAAAAACTCTTATTCCTATATCTTCTTCGTGTTAGTTGAGATAAACATTTGTACAAATTATCTTATTGCTTATTTCCTTGTAGGTACAAGGGGAATATTAAAATACAATAGGCTTTGTGCGATAGTCTAATATTTTAAAGCTTTGAGATTCCGTTCTCTTTGCACTCTTAACATATAAAAAATGAACAGCAATGTTCATTTCACAACTAAAGAAATAAATGTAATTTCTTTGACCTCTTTCAGTGCTATTATGAGTGTAAGATACAATATACACGTGCACTGAAAATATATCGAACATTAAATAGATTGTGAAGTCATTCCACAGGATTATGAACAAATTTCAGGAAACTGGTTCTTATCAGGTATACCAACATTAGTGTCAAACGAGGTATGTGCTGCTCTAATTTTGCAAGTTCAGGAAATTACTGAACCTTAAGAATATAAAGTTTGTAGTGCTAATAAAGTTTCAAAGCATCAATAAGTTTATCACACTCATTTGCGCTACTGTAATCTTAATTTCTACAGTTTTGTAACCTGCATTTTTGAGGTTATGTATCGGTAACTTACGGCCAGTTTTGTGCATATGGAGTGCACACTATAAGAATTCGTATCGCTGATTATCATCGATTACCATGGAATTCTCACACGAGCTCCCATTTTTGGATGCAATGGTCCTTAACCCTGGTCGAATGTGTATCATTATACAAAACACTCCAATATAGCTTCATACGAAGGCAGTCCAAATGACAACATCAGGGGCGGTTATCTATCTCGACTGTTTTATGAACCTTCCGCTTCAGTTACTTCAGATAAAAGTGTCCACGTATTGCTAAAACTGTCACTGCGTGTGAGGCAAGTGTATTTGTTGTACAAACATTTAGCTTTGCCTGTTACATCGATACAACCGACATTCATTTCGTGCGATATTAATCCTAAACCTTCTACAATACTGTCTTCCTAATATAAATATTGATATAATATTCCTTAGTTCGTTGCGGTATAATAATACCACCACCACTAACAATACCACCACCACCACTACCACTAACAATGCCACCACCACCACTACCACCACCACTAACAATACCACAACCACCACCACCAATAGCTTCAGATGACAGTGAATTTAAAACTTCGCGACCCACATTTAAAATTTTCGTACGAGCTTTATGCCACTAAGCGAGCCTTCGTATGCAGCCATGGAAAAAATGAACACATAAGAAGAGCAGAATATTTTCAAATCTTACGCCGTGTTGCAGCGCTGTTTACGAAAGTCGATATTTCCTCATGCACTGAATTTATTAATGGCCTGAGTTCATATGTTATCGTCTGTCGAACACACAAATAGACTGTGTTGAATCAGCACTAGCATTTATTTTGTATACATACGCGCAAACACTGAGTAAACAATGCTATAATCTTTACTTCGGATGAATTTAGTTACAATTTAATATTAACGTGACGTCAAATATCCCTCAAAAATTAGACTTTGCATGTTAACATTAAGTTGTGACTAAATTAATTAGAATTGAGGTAGAAATGCATTACAGCGTTTTCACACAATGTTACCACGACATTTAGTGAAATAATAAACTGTTCATGTTTATTGGCCAAGAAACCAGATGGCTCCAAACCTTTGACTTTTCGGTTTCCCTTTTTTTTTTCAGTGAGTTATTTATGGATAATAATTGTATGGATATATTTGTTATACTTTTTATAGTTTTTGTTTGTGGTTTTTTTCATTGAAAATAGAAGGAAACTATGATTTTATCAACGGTGGTTAAAATCATGCAATTCTCGTGGATCATATAGTCATGTTTTGACTTTTTTAACGTTTTCTTTTATAATTTTCAGATTATGGTTATATTTTATCTTAAATTTTCGTATTTGTCATATTTTCGCTTTCTCTATAGGTAAGTAGAGGAAGTGCGTGTGCGACGGACTGACAGACTGACACACAGACACACAGACACACACACAGTCTGTGGACAGCATAACTCAAAAACGAAAAGTCGGTTAAAAACCAAAGTTGGTATTTAAGTTTGTCTTTCAAGGATGTGCCACGAAGATTTCCAAGAAAATAGCCCCGCCCTAAACTACCCTTTACATAGAACATTTTTCGAAAATTTTGATTTTCTTGAAAATGGCTCTAACGATTTTGATTAAAATGTCATATTTTCGAGATATTTTGATGACAAATGAAATGTATATGTTGAATTTTCTGGTTATAGTCCATGAAGTCCTATTTACTCTAGATGACTTTTGCATATCTGGTAAACCGTAAGAGATAGGCCAAATCATACTATACAAAAAATGTAGATCTTGCTAAAATACACAATTTCTGTCGGAATACATTTTCTTGTAGTAAACCATTTCAGAGATATTCCTTGTTATGTGTGCTAGTTTCGGAAAACTTAAAGTTTTCGTGAAATGGAACATCCTTGTTCATTTTTTATATGTTAAGTGTACAAAGAGAACGGAATCTCAAAGCTTTAAAAGATTTGACTATCGCTCAAAGCCTACTGTATTCTAATATTCCCCTTGTACCTACAAGGAAATAAGCAGTAAGATAATTTGTACAAATGTTTATCTCAGCTAACACGAAGAAGATATAGAAATAAGAGTTTGTAAGAATGGTTAGTACAAGAGTAGAGAAAGTCATGTGAGTGCAACATCAGATTTTTATTGTTACGTTTGTTATTCGGTTTGGGTCTAAAAGTTATAAATGGAAAGGCATTATTAACAAGCTCATAAAAACTATTTAAGAAATATGTAAAAGTATTGGCATGATTAACTATACTATACAAATAAATCCAGTTAGTATTCATGAGTAAATACAGAAAATATGTTATATAACGATTATTGATACTCCTTATCGTTGGAAAATTGTCATCATAATATTAGCTGATCGTGGTCAGAGAATATGGAAGGAACAACTTCCGCAGTACATTTGTCGCAGGTAAAGACATTATCCAAACAAGTACCCGATGCAGGTCGAGTAATTTTTGTGATCAACCGACGTAATACAAAACATTCAAACACGTTAATTAAATCAGTTAAATCATTACTTTTGATGTTAAAATTGACGTTGAAATCACCACTGATAATATTAATACTCATATTGCGGCTAAAAACTGACTGTAATAAATCATAAAAACGAGTTAAAAAGTCGTTAAACTAGGTTAAAATACTTGTTCTATTAAAGGTAACACACAGAAGACTAAAACTTAATAAAGACGCAACAATTGTCTTGAATAACTAGGTTAGTTATAACCATAAATTGGCTGGATTCATGCTCATGTTTTACAAATATTGCAGAGCCGCCATGTTTACCACTTGGTCCGCAGAAATAACTTGCCAAGTAGTAACCAGGAATTTTTAACAAAAACAAACTACATCGTAAGCATTAACAATGTCAATTAGATCGTCTATTTTAATCAATATGCTCTGTAAATTCAAATAGAATATTTTAAAATTTAATTTATTTTTATTCTTCGGGTTCTTAAGTTTTGTTTCACCAAAATTTACGTCGACCCTTTTTCTTAGACAGCCTTGTAGTTTAAATAATTCCTTGGAAAGTAAAATTTACTAATAAAAGAACCATTAGGTTCTATTTAGGTTTGAATTTTACTACAACATAGTTGCCCTGTTTACGTTCATTAAGATATTTAAGGACATGAGAACTTTCAATCTCTGGGTCGAGTCGCGAAACAAATGCAAATTTTCAGCTACGCCATGTTTGCCCTTGGCAGCATTACCTGTAAGAAATTGCTTCTTTTGTATGGGTTTATTTGTATTCGTATTGGCTTTAAATTGTGTTATAGATTTCAACTTACTTTTATAGGATACATGCTTCCAGTCTTCTTCAGGTTGATTCCCTTGTTTAACACTATCACTAAATTGCACTGCACCTTCATCAGCTGATTTAGAATTCGCCTTACACTGAGCACTGTCGTCCCTGTTGTGCTCTGAGCTGTCTGTGCCGACGGCAACAAGTTGCACCAATCACCGTCACTTCCGGAAGTTCTTGTAGCTCAACCGTCAAATGTTTCATATTTACCTGTGGAGAGATTGTCTCTCTGTTCAGTTGACAATCTCCGTACGCTGATTGTCGTAGTCCAACGTACGTAATAATTGAATTTCAAGCTTTAGGGCGTCTATGTGAACCTTCTGTTGATTTATCAAGTCTTTTTGTTTAATAATATACTTTAAACAAATCAATTCAGTTTTATTCTATTCCAGTATCGCAATTAAATTGACTAAGTTGAGCAATTAAATTCAAAATGCTACAATAAAATTAATGTTATTTGAAGATTTCGAAAATATACTAGAAATAGTTCAGGTCACATTTACCATTATATTTGCTAATTTTTTTTCGGTTATAAGCGTTTTTTAGGTCGTGAACATGTGGGCCTTGGTTAACCTATGACCGAAACACTACCTCCCATCCAAAGAATGACCCACGGTACAGCAATATTATTGTAAATAATTCGTATCTTAATTTTCAATTTTTCTGACAGTTGAAAGCTGCAGCTTTCCATAAAATGAATGTAGATTAAATCTACGTGCATGTTATGAAAGTATTTGAGTCTGGAAACCCATCCAGTGTTACACTACGGGCTATGAATATTTAGCAACAAATAATCAGAATGAACATCACGTGCCCATGTGAGGTAAAACGCGGCATCTGAAACGTCTTTTAACGTACTGCATATATCGTGTGCGAAAATAAGAAGAAACGTTTACGTGCAGATTTTAAAAATGCATTTTATAAAGAAACTTATAAATGGATGGAGTAATACGAAAGATTTCAGGTGGTTTTGACTTGCAGAAAATCTGCGAGATTCAAGATAAACTGCCTTGTTACTTTCTCTACTGGTAGGTGTGTCTGTGGACAGCATAACTCAAAAACGAAAAGTCGGTTAAAAACCAAAGTTGATATTTAAGTTTAATGTTTTTTAAGGATGCGACACGAAGATTTTGAAGAAAATAGTGCCACTCTAAACTACCCTTTACATGGAAACTTTTTCGAAAATTTTGATTTTATTGAAAATGGCTCTAACGATTTTGATTAAAATGTCATATGTTTGAGATATTTTGATGACAAATGAAATGTACATCTTGAATTTTCTGGCTGTAGCCCCTGTCGTCGTATTTCCTCTGGACGACTTTTGCATAACTGGTAAACCGTTAGAGATAGACCAAATCGTACTATACAAAAAATGTAGATCTTGCTAAAATACACAATTTATGTCTCAATAAATTTTCTTGTAGGGTGAACCATTTCGGAGATATTCCTTGCTATGTGTGTGAGTTTCGGAAAACTTTCGTGAAACGGAACATCGTTCATTTTTTTATATGTTAAGTGTGCAAAGAAAACTAAAAGATTTGACTGTCGCTCAAAGTGTATTGTATTCCCATATTCCCCTTGCAGGTACAAGGAAATTAACAATAAGGTAGTTTCTGCAAATGTTTATCTCGACTAACTTAAGAATTGGAATAGGGATTTGTACGAGTAGTTCGAACAAGAGGAGAGAAAGCCAGATTTTTATTGTATCATTCAGTTGTAAAGTGGTCTAAGATCTGTTGCCTGGTGCAGGTAGAAATATCTATTATAGTATTAAAGTCAGTGGTCAGTTAAGAGGTACATCATGCGGTTTTGTTTACCTCCGCTCCCAGCTATTGGTGTAATGCGATTAAACTGCTCACTTATTGGTGTTAGTGTTAGTGTTTGAGGCACTTAACGTAGCACGAGCCATTTGCCTGTCCCTAGCCAGGAGGGTTGGCTAATGAAACATGCTTTCCTATGAGACTCAACATGAACCTGGCCGTGTTGGTTGATCCGTGGTTTAGTTCCAACCACAAACGCTTTATGTTGTGTCTGAGAGGAGAACTGCTTCTGCCCCTGCAGCGAACACATTTCAGAAACAACTGACAAAGCCAGTTTCACAAATATTCTTCAGTAAATTACTGGTTTGTTAATATACAGTGCTTTGCAATTCAAATAGTAAGCCTTACGTTTAAGCTTCCGTTAGGAGTACGCCCTGGGATACAGAAAGTCAAGCTACAAAACAAAATAGGTTTTTTTTTTTTTTTTTTTTTTTTACCTAAAATTCGAGGTTATGGTTGTGAATCCCCCCAATGTTTTAAATGACAGTTGCAATTCCATTGGGAAACTATTAGTACTTAGGTCGAGTGTAAAGTAGGAGGCGGTAGTAGCGGAAATCACCCCTATTTTTACAACTTCGGTTTGTAAGTTCAACTTGCTCAGTCGAATTAGAACTTTATTTTCGTTAAATTCCTTTCACATTTTATTTTATGGAGAAGCATTTATAAAATTGGAGGAAAATAAAATCTTATGCATTTCCGCACAGTGTACAATAAATATACTTCCACTGTTGAAGGTCGAAGCTGACAGGATGTGAATGAAAAAATGTGACTGAAAAAATAAAATAAGCTTTCGTCCAATAGTCTTTAGAAAATCTTTGAAATTGTAATTATTGGACATATGCATGTGAGTATTACAGATGAGATTAAAACTCAAACGGCTCTGGTGCACTCTAAACTCGTGCCTTGTAATTATGATAAAGTGAATGAAACACCCGAGGAATAAAGTGCAACTGCGCATGCGCCGCCATTCTGTTTGCAGCTTATGAATATATGGGAGGACCATGTCACATTCAAACGCCCCCATACAAGCTCGTCGCTGTGATTATAGACCCCGTTATTTCTCCAGCTATCTATTTCTATTAACAGAAGTGAACCTTTTCAAAGTGGATTTAATTTCAAAGGCAGCAAATTTTCATTAGCGTCCGTAGCAGTTATATTCAACGAATGGTATCATTGGGGGATTATGTAACTACTTAATTACGATGGGAAATACTATTAAAACATTATAGTCAAAAGTAATGCTTCCAGAACAGTATTTTTTCTGTTTTCGACAGGTTTATGTGCATGAAAAGCGTTTACCAAAAGCAAATGCGAAACGAATAAAACAGAGCAAACCGCACATTTCAAGCCAACGAAATATAACGAAAATACTTTTTTACTTTCTCTACTGGTAAGTAGGGGAAGTATTGTATTCCACCCAAAAATCAGATGTCGAGATTTCACCGGAAATATGTGTTTTGAGACCCTCTGAATCCAAACAAGGTATTTTAGAAAAAGGTCCGTGTGTGTGTCAGTCTGTGGACAGCATAACTCAAAAACGAAAAGTCGGTTAAAAGCCAAACTTGGTATTTAAGTTTAATGTCTTTCAAGGATGCGACACGAAGATTTTGACGAAAATAGCCCCACCCTAAACTACCCTTTACATGGAAACTTTTTCGAAAATTTTGATTTTCTTGAAAATGGCTACAACGATTTTGATTAAAATGTCATATGTTTGAGATATTTTGATGAAAAATGAAATGTATATTTTGGATTTTCTGGCCATAGCCTACGTAGTACTGTTTACTCTGGATGACTTTTGAATAACTCGTAAACTGTAAGAAATAGACAAACTCTTCCCGTACAAAAAATGTAAATTTCGCTAAAACACACAATTTATGTCTGAATAAATTTTTTTTTAGAGGGAACCATTTCGGAGATATGTCTCGTTATTTGTGTCAGTTTCGGAAAACTTAAAACTTTCGTGGTTTTTTTCTTTTTTAATATTTGGCATGCAAAGAGAACGGAATGTGAAAGCTTTAAAATATTTGACTATCACTCAATGCCTACTTACAAGGAAAAAAAGTACTAAGATAATTTGTACAAACGTTTATCTCAACTAACACGAAGATGTGGGAATAAGAGTTTGTAAGAACGGTTAGTAGAAGAGTAGAGAAAGTCATGTGAACGCAATACATCAGATTTTGTTTATTCCCATCACTGAAGGTAAAGGTTAGCGGCATTCGATTTGAGAACTCTGAAGCCGTGCTCAGTGACGGAGTGGGTGGATGAGTGGAGAAGAGAGGAGGGAGGAGAGAGGAGAGTTGAGGGAGGAGAGGGGGAAAGTAGAGAAGAGGGGAGGGAGGTGGGAGACGATAGAGGGAATGATGGGGGAGAGGGGAGATATGAGAATAGAGGTGAATTATGGGGAGGAGAGGGGAGAAAAAAGAAGAGAGGAGAGCGTTGTGTAGTGACCTGTGAATTTATACAAATGAAATGGCGGGAAGTAGAAAAAACAGCAGGTTACTCTTAAAATTTTATTGTTTCAGTTTCCCGAAATACCCCGTTGTAAGATTCCAAGACCCTTCGGCTGTAATTCCGTTAAAAAGAGAGGGACTTGTTTTCTAGTAAATATGTGAGAGTGCTCAACGGTTTTGATATTTCATATCTCGTTAGAAGACTGAAAAATACTCGGCACACTAAATGACAACAAGATACTATTGAAAAGTTACCTTTGTAGCTGCAGATACTATTTCTGTGCCTACGTACGTACGTACTTATATAAACAAAAGAGGGCACCACGTGTAATCAACAAGCACGAACAATGGAGAAAGTAGTACTAGAAACTTTTTTATGCAGGGTTACAGATAGAGACTTTTCCTGTCCGAGCAATAAAGTTGTCCCTTTCTCTTTGTTTTCCTCGAAGCTTGTGTTGTTTTCCGCTGTACAGATATAATTGGGATGCTGCGGTGTTTTTTGGTAGAAGTGTTGTCTTTCTCGAACAACCCTGAAATTCTATATGTCAAAGGCGAGGGTCGTTTTGAGAGGTAAATAAAAATATTGGTAGTACGTCATTAGTTTATTCCATGAAAAAGGGTTTTCTAGGCAACAGACGGGTGTGTCTATTCATATTGTAACAGAATGGCAACTCGACGAATCCCAACTCTGACACCACTGCAACAAAACGACAAAATACAGCCTAGCCACCTGGCTATCACTGTCTTCTATCACAAATATACAATTTTCTTCTCGTTAGTAACACAGTCTATAGTCTTACGTATTATCACAACTCATAACTTTTATTTCTCGTAACCTTACTCAGTCCTTTCAGTGTCTTTATTCAGTACTGCCGCAGCAAAGTGAAAGGGGACAACGTAATCTGAACATAGAGAAGTTACAGCTTAGTGAGTTAAATTCCCACTGCTCTTCAAGTTCTCAATGGGTTTTTTCCTGAAATCTTTCTGAATTATTCTATAAATCATGAAAATTATTTGAACTGGTTATTTGCGTTGATAGGTTATGTGGTCGAATCTACAAAAATCATTTCAAACAGCAGAAAAATAATATAATTCACTCTTAAAACATGATAATTTAGGTACCTTTTTTACTGAAACTACTAGCAATACAAAATCACACTTTTGAATGCTTATTGTTAGCATAATAAGGTATCTTCTAAACCTCAATTACTTAGTGAAATTAAAAAATATTTGCAAACTCAAAAAAATATGTTGAAAACCTACCATGTTGTTGCTTGCGGGTTAGGAATTACCGGATAACACACGTGATTGAATTATGTGGTGTAAAGTAGCTTAGCCCCGACCGTCCTTTGTTGTGCCCCGCGCCCGGCGTCACAATATAATATAATTCTTCTCACTATAGGTAATTAAATGGTAGAACATATTAAAATGAGATCAGGTGGCCGGAATTTTAGGTGCATGTTTTTTTTATTTTTATTTTTTTACTTTTACGAAATACATTTCATTAGGAAGGCACATCTAATGGACACCTCAAATTATATGAGTGTAACAGATAAAAAGAGGTAAGAGATTAAAGAGTTTGGAAACCCTTTGTAACACGTAAGAGTGAAGATGTGAATTAAATTATAGATAGACGAGCTTGTAATTTTACTAAGAAGCTATAATAACATTAACGTACATTAATAACTCAAAGGAATATTAGGAAGCTTGTTTTATGTTGAAGCTTCCGTTTGTATTAAAGAATAATTAGCAAGGATCACTGCATTGGTTTAAATATAATTATCATTGAAAATCAGGAATGAACATTTATGAGATTCTGTAATTAATAACGCGCGTTGCGCGTACATAATCCGTGAGTGAGCGAGTATGTGAAATGACATACCATTACTAAACACATTACCTTAACGGCATTTGGTACAATGTTGTGCTGAATCTGAATGACTAATGGTCTTTCAAAACTGACTCTTGTTTTCACAATTCTTTTGTGCACTGTGTGTTATTTACATTTTAAACAAATTTTACTCAAAGCGGGCACGAAAAGCAACAATGGTGGTCCGTTGTTTGGACGCATTAAAAGCGTCATTTGTTTTAGGCTTTCTCGTGGACCTGTTTATCTCTTAGCGGGGAAAATTGGTGATGCTAAACAAACGATAAACAGATTTACAAGTTATAAAAATGATAGAAATTGTAGAGTTAATTGTAATACACAATTTGTTCAAATTAAGTTTCTGTACCATTAGCCATTTTCGAAATATTCTTTGGTGCATGTTTAATTTCTCTGGGTTTAACATTCATACAGCCATTAAATGCATATAGGCTTATTATAAGACCAGCTTTTGTTTGTCAACTATTTTATTTGACTGGTACATATAATTGGATTCTGAAAACAGGTCTCCAAATCGCTTTGGTTACAGTTGTAGACAAGCATTGTTACTTAAGATCCAAAATAATCATTTTAGAGAGCTTGCAGTTTTTATAAAGGGCCAGTCATATTATAAATTAAAGATTATATATACAGCTAACTACTATGCCCAGCTATAAAGGGAAGCCATAGAAATCTACAAACACAAATAGAAATTCAATCGAAAGGAAGAAGCACTTCGTGTACAGAAAGCATGGATACCGCTCGTAGATAACTTTCCAAACACACACAACAGCTATAATAAAACCCGCTACACCCAGCCCGGTAACCGATACGAGCCAATCAGCCCCGTAGCCAGCGCAACAATGCCTCTCTCTCTCTCTCTGCTTTCACATTCGAACTCTGACCAGTGCAGACAGTGGATTTTGTTACCCTGAAGATGCCAAGCGCAGTACTTGACGAAACGTTGGTATCTATAATGCCTTCTACACCACGGCCCACAAGCCCGAAAGAAATAAAACACTGATTATGAGCAAAGAAGAGAAAAACAAGTGATGCTCGTGACCTTGTGTATTTCCGCGTTGGCAGTGGAGAAACACCCCGTTGCGGTAGTATAATTGAAAGTAGTGCTTTTTACGTCAGTATATATATGTAAACATTGGTTATTTGTTAGAGATTTTATGTGCAGAGTTTCATGGGGGAAAATCGAGAACATTAAGGAGCGCTCGGATGAGAAACTTTTTAATTAATTTAGTTGTGCAATGTTTATAAACTATTTGCGATGTATTCTATACGTTGGCAACATGTTTAAGCATTTTCTTTTTACATTAATTGCTTGCTCTTTCAGAACGCGAGTGGAAAAAAGGAACATAATGGGAAAACATGTTGAAGCATGTGACCTTAATTAAACTCGGGTACTGAGAGATAGTTTGCTATGTAGTATGCTATGCAACTAGAGCAATTAAACTAAACTGAAGGGCGGGATAAATGCAATATGACGACATACCACGACATCGTTCAACAATTACCACTGTATTTTATAAAGGAATGGTGGTTTGATTGCATGTTCATATCAAGTTATGGCTTCGTTCTTTTTAGATTGGTAAATATGACAGTGCTGTATGTTTCAAATGCACTGCCCGACGATGTGCAATGGAGTTTGTTCCTTGAACCATCCTTGCGGGTATTTTGACCTACGAAACTTTGATTGCAAACTATCAAAAATTTTGATGTGCAGCACTCACTTTATTTCTTTATTTACCCCTGTAAAAACTATCAAAATAACATTTGGATTAAATAACTATGTTAAAGGCATAAGTGGCCGGTGGCCCAACTCACCCAACTTTGGCTTAAATAGATAACCCTCTGTGCGTTAGAACAGTTGCAGAACTCACCGGAGAAATTCCTATGAAGAGGGCGTCAGTGGCGTAAGCGAACTTTGTTATGCTTTTTAAGGGAAGATGGGAAATGAGAATTCCCATACTTGAACTAACGTGTATAGTCCGTGATAACAGTATTAATGGTGTAAACAACCGAAAAGGTCTTAGAATATTTTCTAGTTTCCTTACAGGAACTTCATTTTCCAAAAATAAACAGATTCTAAATTGCCATAGCAAAATCTATGCAAACATGAGGACAAGTAATGTTTCGTTTTTTATTGCTGTTATGTTTCTGTCTTATTATCATTGTCATTTTATTGTTTGTAGTTATTACTATTAATATTATCAATATTCTTATTGTTATGTTACTATATTGTTATATCATAGCTCGCTTTTTCTTGAAAACAGAAAGCCTCTTGGGCCCGCTTCATAGGAATTTCCCCGTTTTGTTCTGAAACTGTTTTAAGGCAGAAAGGGGTATCAACTTATGCCAAGACGTATGACCTGGGCACCTGCCATATTTCAAATTGTCTGGCAATAATCTCAAATCATCTTCATCTTGAATGACTTTTCCATAACTAGTGAAAAGTTTGAGATAGACAAAATCTTAGTTACAAAGTAGAAAATTTTGATCACTTTCAAACATGAAATACATATTTTTCAGTGGCCATTTTGGAGATAGTGGTTGTTATTGGCTTCGAATACATTTTTCTCCAATTGGAAGTCGTTATTGATATTGTCGCGCTATGTGAAGAAGAGGGTCGACGATGCAGTGCACCACATCTAGAGGCTGCCGATGGTGCTGTTCGGTACGACCAAATCTGAGGAGGGAGCACTGTTGCGCTGGCCGCCAACATAGAAGAGCAAATGTCCGCTATGCCACACGCGATGAGTTGATATATATGATGAGTTTTAGGTTAGCTTTGTGTAAATGATCGAGGTAACCGGGTTTGAGATGTTCTTAAAATATGTTTTCTCTTCTGGTCAATTCAAGTGGATGAAATTTCAAATTTCAACACTATTTCTTTACGCATCGACCAGGACTTAAAAATGTGACTATCGTTTACACCCACTGACTCCCCTGTTGTCATTGTATCTACTAAGAAATATGTAGGTAATAAATACTTTTTGTAAATGTTTACCTGGATCAACGGGAAATATATACAAGAATAAGCGTTTCTAAGGTTTGTTTGCACAATAATGAGTAGAAAATATGCGACTGCAACAGATCAGAATTTTTTTTTTCCTTTGAGGAATCTCAAAATATATATGTGTAGCAGATACTCATTAATTTGAAATCGGATAAACCAAATGCTCCGTTAACCCGTACTAGCTGTTCAGTATCTGGCGAATTATACAGAAAACTGGGCTGTTTAAAATAAATTTCCGATAATTCGTACTATGAACTAAACATTTGGTCACTTCATTATGTATTCCAAACGTTATTCTTCGTTTAAAACGAGTACATATGCGTATTGCTGCGGTATTTATATAGGTTAATAGTTTTCTGAAATTTTGTTGTGCGCCAGTACTTATGTTAGAATGACTGCATAAACCTTGCAACTCTCCCTGGGTTGTTTTGGTTCCTATTCACGCGCCGGCCACGCGATGTCCTTACCTCCCCCTCACACTGTCTCAGAAGACTCTGAACAAGATATAAAATAGTTACGCGTGTAGTAGAAGATTAATTGAAATTTTATTTGAATAAAATTACTCTAGTATTTTATCTAAAAATGTTTGCCTTTTCACTGAAACAGAATAGACAAAGAAGAAGGGCAATGAACAATATACTCCAGGTACCTTGTGTAGTCTTTGATTCATCACTAACTTCCGAGGAACGGGTAAGACGAATTGACCCTTCTCGATGAAAAATTAAGAGTTGCGAGAGTGGCAGACATGGAAAAGGACGTCCCGCGTTATCTCTGACTGTTAACTGAAGTTAGCAAACGACTGCCATATATCTTCCAAGCAATGAGTGAAAACAATCTGGAGAAAATCAACGCCGTTTCCAATCCCAGTCTCTTAATTCTTTTGTCCGCTGTTGACTTAGATTGTTACGAAAAGTCGGTCAAAAAGCAAACTTAGTATTTAAGTTTAATGTCTTTCAAGTGTGCAACACGAATATTTTGAAGAAAATAGCCCCACCCTAAACTACCCTTTACATGGAAGGGTTTTCGAAAATTTTTATTTTCTTGAAAATGGCTCCAACGATTTTGATTAAAATATCGTATGTTTGAGATACTTTTATGGCAAATGAAATGAAGGTATATCTTGAATTTTCTGGCTATAGCCCCTGTAGTCGTATTTACTCTGGACGAGTTTTGCATAACTGGTAAACCGTTATAGACCAAATTATACTACACAAAAAATATAGATGTTGCTAAAATACACAATTTATGTCTCAATAAATTTTCTTGTAGGGTGAACCATTTCGGAGATATTCCTTGTTATGTGTGAGTTTCGGAAAATTTAAAACTTTCGTGAAATGGAACATCCGTTATTCATTTTTTATATGTTAAGTGTGCAAAGAGAACGGAATCTCAAAGCTTTAAATCATCTATCGCCGAAAGCCTACTGTATTCTAATATTCCCCTTGTACCTACAAGGAAATAAGCAATAAGGTAATTTGTACAAATGTTTATCTCAACTAACACGAAGAAGATACAGGAATTGGAGTTTGTAAGAATGGTTAGTACAAGAGTAGAGAAAGTCATGTGAGTTCAACACATCAGATTTTTTATTAGGGAACCTCAAAACATGTATTTACAGTGAAATCGTGATATCAAATTTTGGGGTGGAGTGCAGTAGCTTGTTTCATTACCAGGTATGTGATACAGAAATTAATAAACCATACAAGAACCAATCATAATGCTTGCTTCTGCCCTATGTTCAGCTACTGTGCGCGCGGCGCAGAACAAAGGACTGTCGGGGTTAAGCTACCTCATACCAGGCTGGCGAGCAGAGGCGCTTGCGTGATTGTGTGTATACATGACCAAGAACAATCGAGCGGCAGGACCAAAAAGGGTTTCTCCAGAGCCTTTGAAGAAGTTTTGTTGCATCTTTGGAAAATACTGAACTGGATGTTAGATTTCCTATTTGACAGGCCTTTCATTAGCAAACAAATGCATCTGATTACAACGTTTTTGCCTATTTATATACTTCTAAATTAAATAAACATATTTTAAAGTCTAATTATAACGCGGGGCCTTAACAGGTAAATGTTATCCAACGTAGCTATTTATGTTTGATCACTTTTGAGTTTTTGTTTCCTCACATCTATCTAGTTTTTCGCAAGAGATACGTTTTATAAGACATGGAAGTGTTTGTTATCGCATTTATTAAGCAGTTGAAAAAGAAATAGCCGGGACCAGAGGAAGCAGGTGTTTGCAATTCCGTGCCTCTCAGCCAAAGCAATTTACGCAAGATATATTCTAATATTATTCTGCCTTGGCTATCCCCTCGAGGGAACCTTTTAATCTACACGCCTCCGTTTTTCGCAATTTTGTTGCGCAGAGGGGTTGTTGTGTAGCTCTCTCCGTCTATTGAAACACACACAATAGTCTCACATATGTCGGCAATTAGATTCCCTGTCGAGACACTGGCGTTGCGGGAATGGGGGGTGTGCCCCCTTCAGACTTCACAAGTAGACCATAGTTGAGCCCTGGAGCTTTGTGTATCTTGCTTCTTATGGCATCTTTTAATATCACTACTCATTCCTTACGACAAAAATAGACATTTTCAGTTCGTTATTAACAAGCTTAGTTATATTTACACCAATATTTTTAACAGACAGCTGGTCTATAAGGTTGTCTCATAAGTTCGTTCGTTTTGCTCACAAGTTCCACCTATAACGCCTGAAAACCCTGATACTTCTGTACCGTCAAGCCATCATAGTTGCCTAACTACCCCTAAGACTTAGATGCCAACAACCAGACCCACTATTAGATACGGCAGGGTGTGTTTGTGACTGACGGATGAAACAGCGTGAAGTTGTGTTTACAAATTATGGATAACAAAAAGAAATATTTACGACACCTTCTATCGTAAGGCCAAAACCGCTGTCCTGTCTTCGGGGAAGACACAGTAACGATTCGAGTATGTCACAAGTAGTTCAGTCGAGTTCAAGCCCAAAACAGAAAGTTTAGCAACTATCCTGTCGTAGCTGTGCTGGGCTGAGGTATATACACAGGCGATCTTAATGATTGAGACGTAATCAGAAACGAACTTATGAGACAGCCTTATGCAGATTGCCACTACCAAGAAACACACAGAACGTGCTGGCCGCGGCGCACAACAAAGGGTGGTTCGGTCCGGGCTGCCTCACACCACTCGCTTAAACTCAAGCTTCCACACAGCTCTCATGCGAGCAAACACGTGACAACAATGAGCGTGGCATGCCCAATGGATTTTCAAGATTATTCGAGAAGTATCCAGCAGCCGGGGTATTTGTAGACGTTCGAGAAAGATCCACGTGACATCATCCTCGCTGCATAAGGAGGCGAGGCATCAGAAGGACGTAAACATGGACATTTTCTCGAACTTCATACTTCAATGTTATTTATTGTTATGTCTTGATTATAAATGGCCTGCATAGCTTTTTAGCTGGTCGGTCACAAATTTAAAAAAAAAGTAATCTTATAAAGCTGAGGATTTTGACATAAGCAGGCTGTATTGCGGGAAATAACAATAGCACAGTTGTGTAGATGCATTTTTAATGTTAACGTCATTCTTTTTTTATTCTCTCACATAAAACGTTGCTGGAATGGACAGACGTGCCAGAATGTGGTAAACGCAAGGCAAGTGGGAAGAAAGTAAATTTGACTCGTGACGTAGCAGTTCAGGTGTGTTTTGGTATTCTCACTTCAGCTAATATGGCACGTGACACGTGCGCGAAAGCACTTAACGATCAATATCACCTACATCTTCTTTACGACCCAACTCCTGAGTATACGGGCAATAAAGAGTAGCTTCAGTCATTCTTAAGTGCTCTTTAAACTACGGCAATATTGCTGCGAAATCGTATAGAACACAAAACTTGACTCATGTGATCATGCCTGCCGAAAATATGATCGTATATACGAGAACAAAAAACAAAACAAACAAAAGAAGATATTAAAGATACATGGGGGTTTTGAATTGTTGTATACACATTATTTTCTGTACTTTAAAGGAACACCACCCTAGCATTCGCCTAGTGACCAGAAAATATCACAATATCCAAGGGAATCGAATCCGATACCTCTCAAATGCAAGCCCCACACAATGCCTTGTACAGCCGACTTCAAATGTTTTCCGAATCACATACGGTTAGCCGCGGGGGGAAACCTGGATGACTTATCGATTAGTTATGCCAAGTGTCTCAAAGGTCCACTTGCCAGCTCGTACCTGTCCACAAGGCTGAGGGACATAACGTGTTTGTAAGTCCAAAGAGAATATCATTTCAACATTTCTATTACACTTCGTCGTAAGAAAGTAATCTCATAGTACAGAAAACACTAACCTTAAAAATCCAGAACGAACTCGCAGCGAGTATTGAAACTAAATATTCGGCTTTAGAGGCGTTATATCACTCTATAATGAAACTAAATTTAAAACGTTTAAATAAGTTTAATATACCGCCTTTTTAAAAGCTTGTCATGGATACATACGTGCTGTAAAATTTGCAAGTAATAATAATAATAATAATAATAATAATAATAATAATAATAATAATAATAATAATAATAATAATAATAATAATAACAATAATAATAATAACAATAACAATAACAGTAATAACAATAACAATAATAATAATAACAATAACAGTAATAATAATAACAATAACTAATAATAAATAATAATAAATACTAATAATAAATAATAATAAATACTAATAATAATAGTAATAATACTAATAATAATAGTAATAATACTAATAATAATAGTAATAATACTAATAATAATAGTAATAATACTAATAATAGTAATAATACTAATAATAATAGTAATAATACTAATAATAATACTAATAATAATACTAATAATAATACTAATAATACTAATAATAATACTAATAATAATAGTAATAATACTAGTAATAATAGTAATAATACTAGTAATAATACTAATAATACTAGTAATAATACTAATAATACTAGTAATAATACTAATAATACTAGTAATAATACTAATAATACTAGTAATAATACTAATAATACTAGTAATAATACTAATAATAATAGTAATAATACTAATAATAATAGTAATAATACTAATAATAATACTAATAATGCTAATAATGCTAATACTACTAATACTAATAATAATACTAATAATAATACTAATACTAATAATAATACTAATACTAATAACAATACTAATACTAACAATAACAATAATACTAATACTAACAATAACAATAATAACGATAACAATAACAACAACAACAACAACAACAACAACAACAACAACAACAACAACAATAATAATAATAATAATAATAATAATAATAATAATAATAATAATAATAATAATAATAATAATAATAATAATAATAATAATAATAATAATAATAATAATAATAATAATAATAATAATAATAATAATAATAATAATAATAATAATAATAATAATAATAATAATAATAATAATAATAATTAGTGTTGAACGTAAACACTTATGACGATAAATATGATCTAAACTTTTTAAGTGCATTTTGAAAACCTAAAATTAATAGTTTAAATTAACATGATATTCAAAATCTAGCACAATAAAAAATAAGTAATATTAATTTTAGTTTTGTATTTTGAATTTAACTGCTCAATACAAGCTAACCTTCAGCTCTACACAGAGTGAAATAAATGTCACATATTGAAGGGCGATCAGAATGAAAAATTACATTTTCAAAAAGGAAGGCTCTTTTGTTTGTACGAGCGTTGTGCCCGGAAAAAATAGTACACACGAGAATTAGAATTGAAAAATCGTCTTTGGGACGACAAAGCATTAAGAAAACCAAATGACCCATGAAAATTGCATAATTTTAATCACAGTTGAGAAAAGTCGTGCATCGCTTATATATTCCATGGAAATAAAGCGCACACAAAAACTATGAAATGTTATGGACATTCGGACCCTGGAAAATCGATTATGCTTTGGCAGATATTACCTCTAAATGCTTTAGAAGTCTAAGGGTTGTTAGTGGAAATAAGTTTCGGTTAATAAAACGACGCAATTCACTTTACGGAGGAAGGAAAGCTGTGCTTATTTGAAGGGACTTGCATGAAACTATACATGCGAGAAAAACTTGGTGCGTGTTTTGCCTTGTTTATCTGTTCTACCATTTGAAGGTATATCTACAGCTAACACAGGTGCAACAGAGATTAACACAAGAACCTGAGCCTGCTTGCTTGAGGTTTCACCTACAGCAAGAAGTATAACATGAACGTTTCTGATCTCTGCAACCAGTTCATCATTCGGAATTTGCAAAACCAACACAGAGCAGCGCACAGGGAGGGTAAATAAATAATAAGCTCGTTTAATGTGAGCATGTGCAGTGCATGTCAAAGTTCTGTGTTGATATCTGGTTTGGTATGGAATGGGACACAGGGAATGGTGCTTATGTACAGTCTCTGCTAAAATACACAGCGCTGCAGTTGGGCAGAAATGTGGCAAAACCTGTAAAGGAAGTGTATTGCTTATTTCCTTGCAGATGAAAGGGGAATATTGGAATACAATAGACTTTGAGCGATACTCAAATATTTTAAAGCTTTGAGATTCCGTTCTCTTTGCACGCTTAACATAAAAAATGAACAACGATGTTCCATTTCACGAAAGTTTTAACTTTTCCGAATCTGACACAAATAACAAGGAATATCTCCGAAATGGTTCACCCTACAAAACAATTTATTTCGACATAAATTGTGTGTTTTAGTGAGATCTACATTTTTTGTATATTAAGAATTGATCTATCTAATGGTTTACGAGTTATTTAAAAGTCATCCACAGTAAATACGACTACATAGGCTATAGCCAGAAAATTCAAAATATACATTTCATTTGTCACACAAACATCGTAAACATATGACATTTTAATCAAAATCCTTAAAGCCATTTTCAAGAAAATAAAAATTTTCGAAAAATTTTCCATGTAAAGGGTAGTTTAGGGTGGGGCTATTTTCTTCAAAATCTTCGTGTCACATCCTTGAAAGACATTAAATTTAAATATCAATTTTGGTTTTTAACCTACTTTTAGTTTTTGAGTTATGCCTTCCACAGACACACACACACACACACACACACACACACACACACACACACACACACACACACACACATCTTTTTCTAAAACTGTGTTTCTTTATTCAGGGGGCCTCAAAACATATTTCCGGTGAAAACTTGACTTGCTTCTACTTACCAGTAGAGAAAGTAAAAATAAACGACCACGTCTTAAACTCCTACATAGAAACCAACAATACTGGCGTGCTGTGCACGATTCACGATACAGTTCAAGAAGTGGACGTAGATTGTGTTCTGAAGCGACAAAAAAGTAGAATAGTCTAAGACTTGACAGGCAGGTATCATGGTATTATCACGTCTGACGCGAGCAGCCCAGCGACCAAATTTATCAGATTACAACGTCACAAAGGGACGTGGTTCGGACACCTGCCGCGTGTAATTACTAGCAGATGATGATATGTACCGAGTTCGATCCCCGCCCAGCTCCCCACGAGGCCGCAGCAGAGGTTCTGGAAATGACACCTGCGGACACAGCTGATTGGTTCAAGGCAGACACTATGCGGCACATCTATCGAAATGAACTTGCATGCACTGAACTGTAAGTTCTCATGGTTTGATATCCTAATTGCTACAACAGTTTAAACAAAAGGACAACAATATTGGGCGTTTCTAATGGCATTTTCAACCCTTGTTACACAAGTTATACTACCATCGGGGTGGGGGTACTTTGTGACCAACATTGGTAACAAAATGTCTTACCAATTTTTAAAACAAATTTACTACTTTTTCTACTACGTACCTAATATATATCACCCAAAAATTTAATGTCGAGATCTCACCGGAAATATGTTTTAAGGCCCCCTAAATCCAAAAAAGCATTTTTAGAAAAGCTCCACCCGTGTGTGTGGGGGGGGGGGGCGTGGTTGGAACGCTAAGAAGTTGCTTGTGCCTTACAACGTGTCAGCAAACTAATGAGTGAAAAATAGAATTAGAAAGTGGTGTAGTTTTTAATACAAAATGCCTATAAAACAAGTGCAGAAAAGAAGCTTACAGTGTTTTTGTTTCCAAAGGATCCACACAGGAAAGAGTAGTGGCTACGTGCTATTGACAGGCATATTTATGAACCAGTTGTGGTATGTATTAAACATTTTCCTGCACAGCACATAGTGAAGGAATTTACTGCTACGCGAAATGATGCAAGCGTTTTGTAGCACCCAGAACAACTCCTAAACTTACTGAAAATCCATAGCATTTCGTAAATGGCTCGAAAATGAAAAAACTGTTGATTTTCAGAGCTTTAAAAATAGAATTAGTGACATGAAATTAGAGGGATTCACCGTCGTCATAGAAGAAAACGATGTAATTTTTGTGAAAATTGATACTGAAGAAATTCCTACAATTATAGCAGCATTAAAAATCAATTCCAATTTTATTATTTAGGCTCTAAAGGGTAAAATTGTAATACCCAATAATAAGTTTAAATGGATTCTCAGTAAAATTATATTGGATAAATGGTCTAAATTTGTTGCTCTTTTGGTTCAAAGAACACAAAGTACTTCAAGCCGCCAGCATTTTAAAGGAACGTTGAGACGACATGAATGAAGATTCCACAGAATACCTAAAACCTAAATTTCTAGAAGAATAGGTAAAATTGGTCAGTCAAAAGTAAATTAAATATACGCCCGATACTCTGTTATGGGCGTGCTCAATTTATTTTTCTCACCCAGCAGCTTACAGACAGTTACGTGATTCCAATGTTCTTTCTTTACCCCATCCTGATTACCTCAGACAACTTTCTCAATCCCTCAGTCCCGATAGAAACTCTTGCATTTATAATATTTATCAGAGAAGGTGAAAATACTTGGTGATAACGAAAAAGTAGTAAATTTGTTGAGACATATGAACAAGAATTTCTTAAAGTAGAAAACCAGAGAAACTTAATTGTACATTTAGGTGCTGAGACATGTGACAATATCGGTGCTGACTGTAATGCTAGTGATTGTGAGTTACCGGGTGCTATTTTGACGAGGAAAATAATACAAGTAATAACCAACATCCTCTTGAAAAACTACTGCATTATTAAACAAGACAGTTTGGTATTATCTACAGGAAGAAACAAAGAAAGAAACAAAGAAAGAAACAAAGAAAGAAACAAAGAAAGAAACAAAGAAAGAAACAAAGAAAGAAACAAAGAAAGAAACAAAGAAAGAAACAAAGAAAGAAACAAAGAAGCCAACAAAGAAGCCAACAAAGAAGCCAACAAAGAAGCCAACAAAGAAGCCAACAAAGAAGCCAACAAAGAAGCCAACAAAGAAGCCAACAAAGAAGCCAACAAAGAAGCCAACAAAGAAGCCAACAAAGAAGCCAACAAAGAAGCCAACAAAGAAGCCAACAAAGAAGCCAACAAAGAAGCCAACAAAGAAGCCAACAAAGAAGCCAACAAAGAAGCCAACAAAGAAGCCAACAAAGAAGCCAACAAAGAAGCCAACAAAGAAGCCAACAAAGAAGCCAACAAAGAAGCCAACAAAGAAGCCAACAAAGAAGCCAACAAAGAAGCCAACAAAGAAGCCAACAAAGAAGCCAACAAAGAAGCCAACAAAGAAGCCAACAAAGAAGCCAACAAAGAAGCCAACAAAGAAGCCAACAAAGAAGCCAACAAAGAAGCCAACAAAGAAGCCAACAAAGAAGCCAGCAAAGAAGCCAGCAAAGAAGCCAGCAAAGAAGCCAGCAAAGAAGCCAGCAAAGAAGCCAGCAAAGAAGCCAGCAAAGAAGCCAACAAAGAAGCCAACAAAGAAGCCAACAAAGAAGCCAACAAAGAAGCCAACAAAGAAGCCAACAAAGAAGCCAACAAAGAAGCCAACAAAGAAGCCAACAAAGAAGCCAACAAAGAAGCCAACAAAGAAGCCAACAAAGAAGCCAACAAAGAAGCCAACAAAGAAGCCAACAAAGAAGCCAACAAAGAAGCCAACAAAGAAGCCAACAAAGAAGCCAACAAAGAAGCCAACAAAGAAGCCAACAAAGAAGCCAACAAAGAAGCCAACAAAGAAGCCAACAAAGAAGCCAACAAAGAAGCCAACAAAGAAGCCAACAAAGAAGCCAACAAAGAAGCCAACAAAGAAGCCAACAAAGAAGCCGACAAAGAAGCCGACAAAGAAGCCGACAAAGAAGCCGACAAAGAAGCCGACAAAGAAGCCGACAAAGAAGCCGACAAAGAAGCCGACAAAGAAGCCGACAAAGAAGCCGACAAAGAAGCCGACAAAGAAGCCGACAAAGAAGCCGACAAAGAAGCCGACAAAGAAGCCGACAAAGAAGCCGACAAAGAAGCCGACAAAGAAGCCGACAAAGAAGCCGACAAAGAAGCCGACAAAGAAGCCGACAAAGAAGCCGACAAAGAAGCCGACAAAGAAGCCGACAAAGAAGCCGACAAAGAAGCCGACAAAGAAGCCGACAAAGAAGCCGACAAAGAAGCCGACAAAGAAGCCGACAAAGAAGCCGACAAAGAAGCCGACAAAGAAGCCGACAAAGAAGCCGACAAAGAAGCCGACAAAGAAGCCGACAAAGAAGCCGACAAAGAAGCCGACAAAGAAGCCGACAAAGAAGCCGACAAAGAAGCCGACAAAGAAGCCGACAAAGAAGCCGACAAAGAAGCCGACAAAGAAGCCGACAAAGAAGCCGACAAAGAAGCCGACAAAGAAGCCGACAAAGAAGCCGACAAAGAAGCCGACAAAGAAGCCGACAAAGAAGCCGACAAAGAAGCCGACAAAGAAGCCGACAAAGAAGCCGACAAAGAAGCCGACAAAGAAGCCGACAAAGAAGCCGACAAAGAAGCCGACAAAGAAGCCGACAAAGAAGCCGACAAAGAAGCCGACAAAGAAGCCGGCAAAGAAGCCGACAAAGAAGCCGACAAAGAAGCCGACAAAGAAGCCGACAAAGAAGCCGACAAAGAAGCCGACAAAGAAGCCGACAAAGAAGCCGACAAAGAAGCCGACAAAGAAGCCGACAAAGAAGCCGACAAAGAAGCCGACAAAGAAGCAGACAAAGAAGCAGACAAAGAAGCAGACAAAGAAGCAGACAAAGAAGCAGACAAAGAAGCAGACAAAGAAGCAGACAAAGAAGCAGACAAAGAAGCAGACAAAGAAGCAGACAAAGAAGCAGACAAAGAAGCAGACAAAGAAGCAAACAAAGAAACCACGAAAGAAACCACGAAAGAAACCACGAAAGAAACCACGAAAGAAACCACGAAAGAAACCACGAAAGAAACCACGAAAGAAACCACGAAAGAAACCACGAAAGAAACCACGAAAGAAACCACGAAAGAAACCACGAAAGAAACCACGAAAGAAACCACGAAAGAAACCACGAAAGAAACCACGAAAGAAACAACGAAAGAAACAACGAAAGAAACAACGAAAGAAACAACGAAAGAAACAACGAAAGAAACAACGAAAGAAACAACGAAAGAAACAACGAAAGAAACAACGAAAGAAACAAAGAAAGAAACAAAGAAAGAAACAAAGAAACAAAGAAACAAAGAAACAAAGAAACAAAGAAACAAAGAAACAAAGAAACAAAGAAATAAAGAAACAAAGAAACAAAGAAACAAAGAAAAGCTGGAGATATATTCCCATTGCGAACGTAAGAAGCATGCTCTACCATTAACAACTATGCAAAGCATTTTTTCCACTAACATACAAACACACATTAACTTTTAATACGAAATGTGGAAATATAAATGAATGCCGCTTCTTCCAGCGCAGAAATGCTGTAAAACATGTGTTTATTCTGTATGAATTGCTTGGAATATCGGCCTCGCGTTGTGACGTCACGAATCGCATATCTAGGCCTGTTACTTAGACATGGGCTTGTCTTAGGGAAGAGGAGAGGGGTTCCACGATAGTGTAACCCGAGTTTTGTAAACATGATAGATAACACTGCTGCTGATTAGGTTGCCAACTTACCTCCAATGTTATTCCCGTCGTTTGCTCGCTAATATACTAATATCTCTTAATTTTAGTTAAAAATTTGGCGACTCACTAATATTATCTTGGAATTAAAGTGAAGAAGAGTGTAGAAGCAGATAAATCCCCGTCTAGGAGGGCTGTGGAATCTGCTATGATTATTATGGTTGTAGAACCGGGTTCAATTCCCGGTAGGGAGGTAGTAATTTTTCTCCAGCCAAGATTATTCCTCATCCTTCCCTGAGTCTGGAAGTATAACGGCGGCGCCGTGGCTGAGTGGTTAGACCGCTCGCCTAGCACCTAGGCGATCCCAGGGACCCGCATGTGGTATTCGTGTTGGACAAAGCGGCGTCAGGGTGGGTTATTATCACTTTTCCAATTATCCAATTCACCTGCAATTCATATGCTCCTCTTCCTCACTCTCATACCTGGTGCTTGACTGACCACCCGCTTCCAGGTCTTCACTCTGTCCGGTCCAGAGGTCCCTCAATTCCCCGACAGGCGTCTGACACTAGGCACTGGCTTGTAAGTCCTACATAAGGGGAGGGGAATCAGGGAAAGAAAGAATCTTCAATGTACCTTACATTTCTCTTGGTGTTCAAGGAAATATATAGAAGAAAACACAACTATAATTACGGAACTATTTTCTACACTTCTTGTAGTTTGGAACTTGAAGGACTGAGGCGCACTGTTTCCATAATGTCCAACAAACTTAGTATTCTGTCAGTCCACGTGCTAATGGTCCCTTGCGGAAATCCAGTCTGCCTACAGCTCGTTAAATAATTCTACCTACAGAGCGACATCTGACGTTGAAGTCACTCCTCTAACTATACTTAGGACAGTGGTGCCAATCCTCGCTAGACTCTTGCTCAATTGGTCTAGAATGTTTGTCTCTTGTATTTCCATAAAATTCCTACACAACAGTAACCCGTAACTATTGAGGGTTTTGCGTGGTCGTTCGGCGTCTATCTGTCCGCCATGCGGTGTTCGAATCTCCATGGCGCATGTACTACAATGTCCGCCATACGCTCCTGAGCGCCAGTCCATTGTTGTGGGGTCTACCCTTGCCTCTATTCTGGGCGATGAACCGGTGTCTGGCTTTGCGCTTGTCGCTGATATTGGCTTAATTTGTATTTTCGTTTTGGGCGGTGTTTACATTTTTAAGATTTGCTTTATTATATTTTAACCTTTCCATCTTTAATATGTCAGAATATATCCAAAGTGAAAATAGAGAATTTAATTTGAAACCCATTTTTCGTCCCAAACTTCCGAGGCTTTAATTCTTAGAACGTTTACAATAACTTAAAAAGTAAGGGTTTCTGGAGAGGAATTAGAATATGGGTGGAGGATATCGAAAAGCAAGAAATTCTGCGTACCTTTAACGACAAAGGGTCGTAATAGATTTTTAGGAAAATGAAAGAGAATAATGAGGGATAAAAGTGATTAATGGCCGTAATAAACTCCCCTATTAATATATTAGATAAGATGGTATATTTGCTCATTCTTTTGTTTTCTTTATTGATCATTTAATTTTTGTTTTTTGTAGGTTAACGTGTATGGTTTGTGACCATAAATAAACTATTAATTCATACAATACCTTATTTAAATGCATTCTAAGCATATTTTCCTATAGGAGCCTTCAAATTGCCTGGCTTTAACTAGAGCTCTGATTGGTGGGCTTGTTTGTTTTACTTTTGCATCCAAAAGAACAGGATAATTTTATGACGTAATAAAGGTCTTTGTCACGTGTTTTGAGAAAATGTTTCATAGCAACATGCTTGGTAAGAAGTGGCCAAATGAGCTTTCTTATGTTTCAAATGTTCTCTTTGCTTGTTGTTAACGTTTTGTTTTGGATTATTGTGTTTATTTTGAACATTTTTGTGTAGCCCTACGATCCCATTCATACAAATAGTATAGCTGCTCTAAAATTATACTTTCAAATGTCCTTGTATGATTATGATTAGATGATGACGTAAGGGAACAATCGTTCGCGCCACACAAAAACAGACGAATAAGCAAGACTTGAGATATACATTTGCAAAGAAGCGGTATGCGATATAACATAATGGATTCATTTTTTGGAATCACCACATGGAAGTGTTATATTCTATCTGATATCACTACAGTAGGCTCAAAATCGTGGTAGAATGAAAATCAGTATTTTAACCAGATTTCCAATAATTGCTACAAGTTGAAAACATAAGGTACGAGTACCAGGAATATTCTGTCAAGAACTATCGAGTTAAAACAGAAGCAAATATTTTTTATTGTTTTATCCAACGCATGCTAAACAAGAGGTGCTTCATTAGCAATGTAAACTTCGCCGTCAATTGCATTGTTTCCGCAGGACTGATGCAATCGGTTACAGAATTAGCTGTAGTGTTAGTGCTTTTGTGATCAACCAAAGGAGCGTGCTGATATAAACATTTATACACGGTGTTTTAAGATTATGAGCGTATCAAACCAAACATACTGTGAGCTGAAAATTACTGATTTGAAAGAAGATTAATATATATGTCGTTAATGATAGCACTATTTTACTTTATAGTATTGGTCGGCAAAGTGTTGTCCTTTATAAACAAAACCCACGCATACCCAGGGAGAGAAATCTTAGTGCTGTATCAGCAGATATGGACTGACTCAAAGGACTTTAGGCCACGTGAGGTATTGTCTTGTCAATGTGTGACCTCAAACGCTAATTAAGCTTCAAAATTCTTGTATCGACGACTGGAGAATATAGCTTTAAAAGGTTTTTCCAACGTGTTGCTCAATATCGCTACAAATAGTAAACCAATTTTCCAGAAAATATGGGAGTTCAGGAGTTAGAAAATAGTAACAGTAGCTGGGAAGTCTAATACCAAAATGTTGAAAAGTTTATAGTTTTCTAGAAAAAAACATTTTTACCAAAAAATGTATTTGAATAAACGAAAACCTTATCCTTTGGCACATTTCAATAGATTCAACTGTTTTTATGTAACTTAAATATAAAAAACCCACAATTTATTTCAACAAAAAGGCAAGAAATTTACTGACTGGCCTTACTCTGTTCGCGCTCCCGTACGAAGGACTTACATCTCAGGACTCTGAAGTAGACCACAGGATCAGATGCCTGTCGAGTTCTGGAACAAAGAATATATTCAGGATAGGTGATCAGCCAAGAACTTGGTGTGAGTGTGAGTAGGAATGATATGAAATCATGGTCAAATGGGGCAAAGGAAAGATAATTATTAAAAGCAGTTGGTGGTATGAATGACAGCGAAAATCGGAATAAATCCGCCCATACATTCCTTCATCCACTGCCGCCATGGTGAGAGGTCTATCCACTCGGCCACAGTGCCAGTGCAATAAACTTGGGAGAGGGATGAAAGAAGGGACGGACGGAAGGAAGGTAAGTAGCAGAGAAGGAGGGAAGGAAAAAGGGAAGGAAGGAGGAAATGGAGGAGGGAAGGGAGGAAGAAAGGAGGGAAGGAAGGTAGGAGGAAAATTAAATAGGAAGGGAAGGGATTGGGTTTATACATAGTTGCCTATTTTTTAATACAAAACCTTGCATACATATTTTTTTCTCACAAAATGAATTAACGAATGAATAAATACAACGAAAGTACACAACTTTGGCTAAAGCCTTAAGTGCCGACCCCTGCAGCATGCCTTTGGAAACCCACCACACACAGGGCGCTGGGTTCGAGTCCCACTTAGAAACAGTTAAGGGCCTTATTTAGTTCTCAACATCTGAAGGATAATTCCTATAAAATCCTCCGCTGTGATACTTGTCACCTTCGGAATTCAAATCCGAGCCCACAATAGGGCAGACGAGACAAAAATATTTTTTCTTACCCCATTGCATTCGCTTTACAACTTCTTGAGTATATAACCACACTACTGTGCCACTGGAGTTAGCAAAAAATAATGTTGCTTCATTATTCACCATTTCGCTCACGCACATTCGCATACCTACCCTTTCAACGCAGCGTTCGTACCCTCTTTATTCTCGTTTCAGGAAAGTAACGCATATTGAACACGATTTTAATTAAAATGAAGAGCTGAAGCCGAGCTTTTTTGGAATGAGGTCACGCCAACTAGAAAAGAAAAAGTAAATGACCTCGCTAAGAGCTAGTGGGAAAGAGTAAGAAAAAGTTCTTATGTAAAAATCCAAGGGAATAAAATGTATGTGGGGCTAGATGAGAGCGCTTCATTATTTTTAAATTATCATCATATCCTGAGAATGAGATATTACGAGATATCAATGTTACGTTTATACCATACTTAGTTCTTTCGTGCTTATAAATAGAAGGAAGTATTGTATTCCAATCAAAAGTTCGATGTCGAGATTTCACCGGAAATATATCTTTTGAGACCCTATGAATCCAAAAAAGGAGTCTTAGAAAAAGGTGTGTGTGTGTGTGTGTGTGTGTGTGTGTGTGTGTGTGTGTGTGTCTGTGTGTGTGTGTGTCTGTGTGTCTGTGTGTCTGTGTGTCTGTGTGTCTGTGTGTGTGTGTGTGTCTCAGTCTGTGGACAACATAATTCAAAAACGAAAAGTCTGTTAAAAACCAAAGTTGGTATTTAAGTTTAATGTCTTTCAAGGATACGACACGAACATTTTGAACAAAATAGCCCCTCCCTAAACTACCCTTTACATGGAAAAGTTTTCAAAAATTTTGATTTTCTTGAAAATAGCTCTAACCATTTTGATTAAAATTTCATATGTTTAAGATATTTGTATGACAAATGAAATGTATATCTTGAATTTTCTGGCTATAGCCCCTGTAGTCGTATTTACTCTGGACGACTTTTACCTAACTGGTAAATCGTTACAGATAGACTTAATCTTTGTATACAGAAAAGGTAGATCTTGCTAAAATACACAGTTTATGTGTAAATAAATTTTTTTGTAGAGTGAACCATTTTGGAGATATTCCTTCTAATTTGTGTCAGATTCAGAAAACTTGAAACTTTCGTGAAATGGAACATCGTGGTTCCTTTTTTTATATGTTAAGCGTGCAAAGAGAACGGAATGTCAAAGCTTTAAAAGATTTGACTATCGCTCACAGTCTACTGTATTCTAGTATTCCCCTTGTACCTACAACGAAATAAGCAATAAGATAATTTGTACAAATGTTTATCTCAAATAAGACGAAGAAGATAAAGGTATAAGAGTTTGTAACAATGGTTAGTACAAGAGTAGAGAAAGTTGTTTATAGATATGAAATTAATACTTCACACATTTAAGGGTGTTTTTGTTATAAATTGGAACTAATTATTGAATTTATTCACAATGCGAAGATATCTTAGTATTCAAAATCTACATGCACATCAAAAATTAATATATCACACCAGTTTTATAACTGTAATTGCCCAACAAACCCCAACAATCACTGGCAAGAACAGTAAATAATTACCCTTAAAGTAATTAGTTTCTTTTCTTTGATTGACATTGAAATATTTTATTTCGCTTATTTAATTTTTTAAAGCTAAACAAATATTCATATTTTGAAACCAGAGACTGAAGTGGAAGTCATAAATGGAAGAATTGGTCCTGCTGGAAGAATAGGAGTACAATACAAAATTTAATGTGCATGGAGGAGATAATGTATTGAAAAATGTAAATTCTATAAAAATCAATTTTTTCACAAGCATGCATTATTATCATGCCTGTTTGAAACACCTTCCCACCCTGTTTTGTCTAGCATTCTCTATGCAGATTCATAGTTTAACAGCTATTTCCGCTGAATTTGTTTTTTAAGCCCTTTTGGTTCGTATTTTGTTCAAATACTGCTGAAAATTCAAGCAGGGGCATTTAAATGTGGCGTAAATGGCATTTAGAACCTGTCCTGGGGGTGTAAGTGCTCCAGGAGGGTAAATAAATAAAAAAGAAGAATATAATCAGTTTAAAATGTGATATATTTTACTTTTTAATCTCTCTGTTAAAAGACACTTCGCAAAACGCTCTTTTTCTACGCTATTAACTATTTTGTTTTACTAAATATTCTTTGACGAATTGCCGATCAGAAACAAAACAACGCTTTCTTTAAGATATAAGCCAACATATTCTATAACCTGCATGTAATATCTTCTATGGGGTTCATGTAGGGATGCGCACGACCCCAATATTAGCTTGTTAAGTTTCGAAATAGACTGCAATATGGGGGTTGAAATAAACTGCACGTTATTCAGTCGATAATATATGAACCAAAGTAGCGAATGGTCCATTTAAATTGGACCACTACAAGAACGCGAACTGTGTCACGTGAGTAACAAAAACAGTTGATGACACACGAATCTATCGGCTAGGTGGACACAACTCAATTATTAGTATGCCATATCATACAGTTGTGCATCAAATGATGTAACATGGTTACATGATGCAGCGAATTTTGCGGAATTAAACACGACGCCACGCATTAGTGGATTTTGGGGCAGCTACCCTCGTTAATATGAGACACAAAGAAAACCACGCGAGCCTGGCGGCAAGGGTTAACGATTTTTTCGCAATGCATCCGATTCCAGCGTCGAGTAATAGGCCTGACGAAGGCCAGGGTCGATCTGTTCCCGTGGTTACACGAGTGTGTTCGTTTGACCACAACTGCATTTTCTCTCTAACCAAATTTTTAACGCAACATGCCGGAAAGTACAGTAAATCGCATGCAAATATCGAAAACATTCCTTCTTTTTCAAAATAATTCCTAGTGGCACTCGAGCAATTTGGAGAATGCGTTTATACATGTAGACCAGCATCCTCAAATCAGAATTTAACTGGCTATTAAATGCATGGCATGAGAATTAACTCTGATTTGAATTTATTGAATACTCAAGCACATACGTCATGTTCGCTATCTATGAAGTTGGTTTATTATTTAACTAATGCATTTAACTCTCTTCAAATTTGTTCTGTATTTTTACTTTCTCTACTACGTATAGTAAGTAGAGGAGGTATTGTATTCCACACAAAAAATTCGATGTGGAAATTACACCGGAAATAACAATGTTATAACATTATAACAAATAACAAGGGATTATGAAACGTCTTGGAACACAGAAGTAGAAACAGTTCAAAACAGCATTACAGCAAATAAATGCATACAAATAAAACTTAAAATGAAACAGTCTTACGTATTTGGTTGACTGGTAGTTTCTGGAAGTTCAATGCACTAATGGACAGCTCCCAAAATGTATATTTAGTGAATGTTATAACTGTTATATTATTATAGTTGAATATAACCTAAAATTTCATAGTTATATCTTACGAAAACTGCACAAAAGCATTTCCATTGTGGAAACAAGTGCCTGCGATGCAAGGAGAAAAGAAAAAAAAAGCATAACGATTCCAATTAAAGAGCTTCAAAATTGAAGGTTATAACAAGCAAAATCTCGCAAATGAAAAACTCCACAAAGAAAATGAATATGAAATAAGCTCTGTGTTTTAAGTAACTTCTATGGTTTATCATTTATAGAAAAGTAATCACGAGTAAACAGGACTACGTTGGCTATAGTCATAAAAATTTCATTTGCGATAAAAGTATCTTAAACGTATGGCATTTTAATCAATATTGTTAGAGCCATTTTTGATCACACCACACACATGGACCTTTTTTTTTAATTCAAGTAACCTTGTGCGTTGCTTTCCCTGCACCCTCGTATATATTGAAAGAGAGGTGATTCTCACCCTTATAGGAAGCAGCGTGTGTCTCCAAGTTTGAGACAGGAGTAGCTATCTCCCTAAGGAAGGGAAAGGCAAGATATTGATTACACTTCTCTCAGATGCATGCAACTACATTCAGCAAAATCCGGTATTAACGTAACAAGCATCACGAGAAGAGGTCGTGTTTTGGAAACACACTATTTAAGTAGCACACTCGAATGTGCATCAAAGGAAAATGGATATATGGTTATTTACAATAAACATTCACTGTCTTATGCTTAAGTAACTTGAACATACTTCTGCCTTTTCACCATTACTACCTCTAATTAATTGTGATTGCTTCAACAGATTATATTTCTCTTCGTAGAATGCACCCTCAAGGACTTGCAGGCCTCAAAGCGCTGTGGTGGGGTTGCTGGTTCCGGTACACATTTCCCAGCATGTTCTTCACACAACCAATATTTAGCATGAAAGAGTTTAAAAAGACCAACGCTATATAACATTTGTATAAATTGCTTTTCTCTTCACATCTTTCCACGAGTAAGTACTCAGATTTTCTTATTATGCGTATAAGAATCTTATTATTTCCTTGTAAGTGCAAGGAGAATATACGAATACAGTAGGCTTTGAGCGATAGTCAAATCGCTCAGTTCTCTTTGCACTGTTAAAATATAAAAAATGAATATGTTCTATTTAACAGTAGTTCTCCAAAACTCACACAAATAACAAGAAATGTCTCCGAAATAGTTCGCTCTACAGAAAGGAATGTATAAAAATTGTGTATTTTAGCAAGATCTACATTTTTTTGTATAGTAAGATTTTGTCTATCTCTTACGGCTTACGAGTTATTCAAAAGTCCTCCAGAGTAAAGACCACTACAGGGGCTATAGCCAGAAAATTCAAAATATACATTTCATTTGTCGTAAAAATATCTCAAAGAAATGACATTTTAATCAAAATCGTTACAGCCATTTTCAAGAAAATCAACATTTTTGATGGATAGTTTAAGGTGGAGGAATTTTCTTCAAAGATCATGTGAGTGCAACACAAGAGGTTTTTACTTTCTCTACTGGTAAGTGGAGGAAGTATTGTATTCCACCCAAAAATTCGATGTCGAGATTTCACTGTAAATAATGTTTTGAGGCCCCCTGAATCCAAAGAAAATCATTTTAAGAAAAAGGTCCGCGCGCGCGTGTGTGTGTGTGTGTGTGTGTGTGTGTGTGTGTGTGTGTGTGTGTGTGTGTGTGTGTGTGTGTGTGTGTGTGTGTGTGTGTGTGTCTTTGGACAAAATAACTGAAAAACGAAAAGTCGCTTAAAAATCAAAGTTGGTATTTAAGTTTAATGTCTTTCAAGGATGTGACACGAAGATTTTGAAAAAAAAAAAAAAAAAAAAAAAAAATAGCCCTACCCTAAACTACCATTTACATGAAACATTTTTCAAAAACTTTGATTTTCATGAAAATGGCTCTAACGATTTTAGATTAAAGAGAAATTTTTAACATATTAATATGACAAATGAAATGTATATTTTGAATTTCCTGGCTATAGCCTATGTAGTCCTGTTTATTCTGGATGACTTGAATAACTCGCTATAACACAATTTATGTCCAAATAAATTTTTTTGTACATACCATTTCGGAGATATTCCTTGTTGTATGTGTCGGTTTCGGAAAGCTTAAAAATTTCGTGAAATGGAACATCGTTGTTCATTTTTTATATGTTAAACGTGCAAAGAGAACTGAATCTCAAAGCCTTAAGAAATTTGACTATCACTTAAAGTCCAGTTTGGTCTAATATTCCCCTTGATAATTTGTACAAATGTTTCTCTCAACTAACACAAAGAAGATATAGGAGTCAGAGAATGTAACAATGGTTATATATATTTTAACACAAGTGCAGGAAAACAGAATATTGCAATCGGAAAGTGTGCTAAACATGTAGAAACAGGTTACTGTGGTGAAAATTTAGCACAATTTAAAACACGCGGTTCACTTAAGTACACAATTCCGGGAGACAGAAATACCAATGTATTTTTTTATGAGGATAAAGCTGAACTTAAAACAAACAGAATATATAAACTCATGATTTTTTATATCTAAAATAACAGCTTGAACGACAACCTGTTTAATTGCGTTCCGTTTGGACTTTTTTAACCTTTCAAAAACACATGCTGCTTCGGATGTTATAATTAGGTCAGTTTTATTAGCTATTTTACCCAGTATTCCGTTAATGCACTCTATAGCTGAAACACCCCTAGGTTTCTTTAATCAAGGTTTTCGAACGAACGCACCTACGCAATCGCCTGACTAGAAGATCCGAAATTACACTTTACTCAATTATTTGCTGGAGCGAGAACTTTATCTGTTTATTCCTTTAGCTGGAACAATGACTAACATGTTTTTCCTCGTTAATTATGCAATATTGCTTTGCAATTGCAAATAGTATGTTACTACTTCTCAGAAAAAGGAGTAAAGTGCATGATCTAGAAAATTCCAAGAGTGTGGAGGAACATGAGCGCCGGCAGACTTTTTTCCAGGGGGGGGGGCCACATGTTGGAAATTTGCAATCATATATTATTAATTCATTATTTTATTGTCAAAATTTATATTGATTTATATTATTTATTTTGATTTCTGCTAAATACCAATTGTTCTTAATTAAAATAGTTTAATAGTCAGTAATTGGTTGCACATTAAGTTCACCAACTTCCAAGGGGGGGCCGCGGCCCCCCTTTGCCCCCCGTTCGCGACGCCCATGTGGAGGAGGTGTATCGTCTACCTTGTGAACATGATGCATTATCCGGATTTGGATCATATGATTCCAATTGTGAAGGTAAGCTGAAAACGAGGTCCTTAGATTCAAAAACTGATAATGAAGAACAGGATGAAGGTATTTCATAAATAACTTCAAATTCTTATACAGATTATTATAGTTATTGTCCGTCATATTGCTCATCTTCATCGGAAGTGTGTGTGTGTGTGTGTGTGTGTGTGTGTGTGTGTGTGTGTGTGTGCGCGTGCCTGTACAGCATAACTCAAAAACGAAAAGTAGTTTAAAAACCAAAGTTGGTATTTAAGTTTAATGTATTTCAAGTATCTGACACGAAGATTTTGAAGAAAATAGTCCCACCCTAAACTAACCTTTACATGGAACATTTTTCAAAAATTCTGATTTTTTTAAAAATGGCATTTGTCTGAGATTTTGTATGCCAAATGAAATATATATTTTGGATTTTCTGGCTCTAGCCCCTGTAGTCGTATTTATTCTGGAGACTTGGATAACTGGTAAGGCTTAAGAATTCTTGGGCTTCCTTTAAAAATTACACCCAAGACGCTTGGAACCGTAAGCTTCCAGCTTTCTACGAGACCATTCAAGCCTCAATTTTGTTTTCTAAACGCTTCCCCCCCCCCCCTTCTCTTACTCTACGCATCTTTTATTAAAACAGTTGAAGCGCAACATTATAATAAGGTGTAACTAGAAATGGCAGTAAGATGGGAAGAATTTGCGAGTCTTATATTAGGATTATTTCCTCAGAGGCGCAGATTCAAACTCTAATACATAATAAACCGCAATACCACGTCAAACCAGCGAAGTTCAAATTGTTGCTTTTACCTGATTGTTTGGCAGTTTGACCTGCATTGTAATACACGGAGCAAAACAACTTGTCAATTAGGACATTATATGTCGTATTAAAACAAAACCTAGAGAAACAAATGCGATAATTTGCCACTCTGTTTCTGTTCAGGGCACTAATCAAACAACCAACTTTTTGTTTCGGGGATTATAATCCATGTTTTCGATATAATAGGCGAATCATTGTTTCTCTCCTGGTCATCTGACAATTCACCTGCATAAAGCCGTTCTGATAATTACGTTTGCCCCCCACAACAGTGAGCTGGTTGTTAATTGATTCATGAATGACACACAGATTTTACTATTCCACTGATAGACATGCACGAGCAACTGTTAAAGAATACCTTGCACATCACAGATTACAAGGTAATCTTGCTATCAAGAGTAATAACTGTATAAATACGCTTTCTTCGTACTTGTTTCCGAATCAGGAATACGCAGGACAAAACAGTTTAAGTGGTCCAATTATGTCTTGCACCAACTAATCTTGCAAACACTTATTCCTCTATCTGTTTCAGGTTAATAAGATAAACTTTGTAGGGAAATACGTAGGCTAGTGATAGTCAAATGTTTTAAGCGTGGTCGCTATAAAATGACTCGAAATCCCGTTCCCTTTGAATGACCAAGACATAATGAATAACGCCTCCCATTTGAGAACGGTTTAAGTATTGCAACATTCTGACAAATAACAAGAAATATCAACAGCGTTATTATTTGCGTCACCGCTACCGTCACTATAGTCGTAACCGTTACCCTTATCGTCACTCCGCTAGTCACCGTTGTCGTCACAGTTATCATCGTCACCGTCACCGTTTTCGTCACTATTACCGTCACGCGTTACCTTTACCATCATGGTCTCCGTGAACGTTACCGTCAACGTCATCATTCTCACCGTTACCGATTTCGTCATCGGTAGCCTCACTTATCGTAATATTATATACCAGGTGAGTCAGCTGCGCCTTATTCTCGAGTTTTATGCAATCCGCATTTAATAGTCCAACATGAAAACATCGACCCCATTACCAGGTTCTACCCGCGTATTTAACATGGAGGTTAAACACTCGATGAAATTAATACTAATATAGATGTTATCACATCGCTTTTTAATATATTCGTAATTAGACAGCTGACGTTTGCACTTCTGCAGATGTTCACTGGAACCAGCGAATATTACATCTTAAACGGAATGTTTAGCTCACACGTTGCTAGGTAGCTCAGTTGGAACGGGCGCAAGACTCCGAAGTAATCTGTCTGCTGTGAAGGTGGTTCGAATCACCTGCTGCATGTACTAATTTTTTTTAACCGTGCAATCCTCACAATTTACAAACTATTATTCTGAAAACTGTTATATTCATTTTTATTGTTTTATGACATTGTTTGATGTTTCTTTATTGGTGAACTACAATTATGCAGTTGTTAAACACACCTATAGGTAGGTGCAATTGAAATAAGATCATTCATACACATTTGAACACAGAAAGCAAGGGAATTACATTTTGCACAGAATGAATTATTGTGCTATTAAAAATGCAGACAACTGAAAACGATTTAAATTATGTCCTAAACCCTCAGGGACTTCATAATTAGATTATTGTAAATTCGGTTTACAAGTTTTGATGAACATAAAAAAATATTTACAATGCTGAGACTCGAATCTTTGTCATTGGGGGTTAAGCGCAGAGGACCCGTCACAATCCTATTCAGCTATTTCGAGACTTCCTGAAAGCACGTACCACGTCCAATAGTAGGACTTGTATGCCTGGCGCTATGCCATTGCCACCTCGCAAGTTTGCGTGCTTGATTTAGCCTTTTAAGACAGTTTGAATCATTTACTGAGCGTTTTAATATTATTACTTAAATGGCAAAAGCTGTTATGCATATTAATTGCGATGCACGAGGCGTAGTTCACGCAAAAATACAAATAAAGTGTTATTTAATAATATGTCCGTTTTAATTGTACGGGTCCATGATGGATGAGGCGTGTCTAAATTTTTCCTAATTTTTGGCAGCCAATCCCTGCTCTAAGTACAAGAATCCACCATTTTCTTTTTAGCTGACGTTAGTGTACTCATATGATAGGTTCATTTTTTTCCGAGGCGTTTACTGAATTGCGTTGCTATGTATACTCTAATAAAAAGTTTGTAAAATCGGCCGGAAACCGGAATTCGCTCTCAGTAAACGAGTCGTATGTTTTTGAGGTGTACTTTGGCGAGGAGTACGTTCTGTCCCTTAAAGCACTGTTGCTCTCAATTTTGCGCATTCCTCTCTTTAAGAACGTCAAGCAATACATTTTAGTAAGCGCAAAACTGAACTAAGGCGCACATGCCGTTAGATGGGTGGCCTAACTTCCAAAAAAATAAGGCGCGGCTGACTCACCTGGTATATATATATATCGGCGTCACAACAATATCCATGCTTCAGGCGAATCGCCCACACAACGGTCTTAATATAAATGAATCCATTCAAATATTGTCTTGCAAATCGAGAATCCAAGTGTCGGAACACGAAGGTATCACGTGACTTCGCCCATGCGTTTAAAATCTCAACGGTTTCAATACATTTTCTTGCGAAATCTTTCAAAAATCTCAGTGCATGTGTTATTTATTGTTCTGTGTTTACAAAAATCACCACATTTATATTACTCTTTCAGAGCTTTCCAAAGGTATTAATTTTGTTTACCTGGGACAAATATAATAATATTTACTTAGTTTCTTTCCTAATTAGTTGTCCGAAAGTACTTCATTATTGATATTTAATGAGTTGTTTGTGTGCCGATGGTATTATCGCTTCACAGTTGTTCAGATATTTTGTTACCGGTGTGCTCAGAAAGACACCCCCCCCCCCGGGTTGGTAGTACAAGTTCTGTAATAAGGCTAGGGTTAAATACCTATAACCACTGTGTTTGAGAAAGGTGTGGCATAAAGAGGTAGCAGAACAGCAGAGAGTCTAAGTACAAGGGAACTAATGTCGTACTTCACCACGAACCAGCTTAACGGAAACCGAACACGAGACCCTGTACCCTAATCTGGCCGTTATTTTGCCTTGGAAGTCCATGTTCTTACCCGGACCCTCCCCCAAATATTCCGCAATACAGTTTGTTATAATGATGTTATATTCCGACTGGGATTTATCCTCTTAATAACTGTGTAAAGGAAGTTTTGGCGGAGCTTTGGCGTCCTGCCAGTAGAGGGGCTACTTTCAGTTGTTTTGGAATCTCGCCCACAGAACTGTAATCCCGGGACATCGTGTACAGTTTTCAATAAATTGGTTTTGTAATTAGTGCGAGATGCCTACCGCTGGGCGGAATGCAATATCACAGATACAAGTCAGTAAATTGCTTCCCTCCATCATTTTTGTGGCTTCCGTGCGGACCTTTGCCCTATCAAAAAGATGTGCCTGGCTGGCTAAGTAGATTCTGCACAACACAAATCTCGTTATCTTGGCTTAGGATGAAACCACTGCCAGCTCAGTATCGCGTCCCTTCTAATGTACCGTAAATAACACACTTCTAACGCAACAATACAACCAACAATTGGGAGCGTCTTCAGAAATATATTACTGAACTATAAATTTAATACGTATGTTTTATTAAATACTAATTGGGCTAAAAAAATTGAAGCTATCTCTTTCTCTTACAAAAGTAGTGAATTCTAACCAAAATTAGATCGTCATCTGACTGAATTATTGATTAAAGATTCTTGATTTATGGCTATATTTATAGAACATTAAATAAACAACTCCTTCCTTTCGCATAATTCAATAGATTCGACGGTTTTTGTGCAAATTAAATCTTAAAAACCCATTATTTGTTGCCTTATTAATTCTGGTAGAACTGGCAACATTGCGTCAGCTGTGTTTTTTTCTTTCTTCGCATATTGTTGTAGATCGCACGGAATGTTTACTTAATTGCATGTAATACTGCAACTGGTGCCGGAAGTTAGTAATCAATTTAGCGCGGCGTTTAAAAGGCGAGGTATTTACCTTATAATAGCATAAGACTTAAATAGAACAGGCTAGATATTCAGGTGTTTAAATGTACCATATAAAATCTGTGTAATTACGTGGAAATATAAGATTTGGGTTAATGTTTTCATACGGAACAAGCAGCCATAACCTTACTTTTTCACGTGATTTTCTGGTGTCTTGCGCAGTGCGATAAAACATCTGAATTCTATACATGGCTAATGTTACTTTAATGGTGTTTACAGTAGTTCATTGTACCGCCGATAGAAGCTCAGTACCAGATTAACAGGTTGTGCCACGTTGCTTTTAAACGCGATTATCTAGTTAACGACGCATTTAATTAAAAACAGGTATTGGAATTTACATCCACTCTCTCACCTTCTCTCACCTCATAGTTTAGAAATTTCTGTCGACAGTTGCATCAGTGGCTGGTATCAAGTGCACTATTTAAAGCATTTTTCACTTGGAGTAATCCCCCACCGACTGTTTGCGGAAATTACAAGACTATGCCATGAGAGTATTGTTTGAACCTGTCCGGATAAAATGAAAAACGGTCTTAGAGTATGATGGAGCATACATTGTGCGTTTTATCTACCTTATCTCCAGAAAGCAAACATGTTATATTTTAATCAAACTTATTTTTTGTTTTTGAGAAATGAAATATAAGGAAACCATATACAGTCGGAGAATACTTTTGGATATGAATTTGTCTGCCATGGACCTATCCTGTTAAAGGACCAAACAATCCTCTCATTGTTATACGGCACCTTCAAATGAAGTGGATATATTAAAATAACGCTGTAATTATTCTAACGCTAACACTTTTTTATGCAGTTCATTGTGCCAATAATTTTTGGTGTAACTATCTCTTTTTTAAACTTTCAGTAGAACATAAAAATAGCCCAGTAATCACATCAGTCTTTCAGACCACTGAACCGTGCTGCATATAATCTGTAATAATTAATTAAAGCTCGTACTTTTAGCGTAGCACTTATTTGTGTTTGTCATGCAGTTTTATACGCTTGGCAGATTTTTCAATTATGGATTGATTCCCTACGTTCCCACATAGGACGTCGTTTTCAAACGAATGAAGTGTTTCATTGGGATCAAGCGCTGGAAAAATAAAATTATCCTTTAAATATCAGTTGGTTGATTAAAGCAGTGAATTCTGTAAATGAAAAATAATTAAAGTTTAATATTCAACGTTCTTTTGAGGAGTAAAATGTTTCATGTCCATTCGGTTTGTTAAGAAATGTGTTTTTGAATCGTAATTCAATCATTCAAGTTCAATTCAAATTCAACCATATTGGGAAGGCTACATAACTGCCCTTCTAATATTGTTGAAGCATGCAAGCAGCGAAATTCTGTTGTGTCCAAGTGCGGGATTAGCTCAGTGCTGAATAAAAAGGGGTTAATTCCAAAAGGAAGAAACTGGCAAACCCACGACTTGCTATACGTTCTCCAGAGGTGATAAGAAAGTTCAAGGTCCTCATCTCTGGCAGTAATCCAGCTATAATTCGTAGAGTTGCTAAAAAGGGCAAAATCAATTCCAAGTATTATCAGGATGAAGTCTTACCCCCCGTTTACCCACTTAAATTCTAGTTCTCTATGGAAGAGACCAAAACAAAGTCTAATCACACTTCCGTTTCGGCCCTCACATTGTTGCAAAGAACGGAGCGGAACCGGAATATACAATGCTCCATTTAGCAGTCCCAGTGAAATTTTCTGATGCCTTTACGATGGATTTTTGCACTTTTGGACTCTAAAAAGGCACTGGAAAGTAAGAGCTCTCGAACAATTGGTCTTTGGAAAGCCCATAAAGAGAAGCGGGAACTTTTGGACACCCGCACTCGCAAGAGCATTCTCCAGTGGAAGCTGGGGTGTAGAGAAATTGCTCAGAATAGTAATTGCTACCCACCAATCAAAAGATTCGCGTCAAACAATCAATACTTTGCCGTCTGCGCACATTCCCAAACAGCTGAAAGTGGAACTAACAATTCTCCTACATGAAATAAAGTACTCTGTACTTAATTTGTGTTAATACTGCAGTTGAGGGCACCACTCTGGATTCCTTTATGTGCAATCGAATAACAAATACATGAGTAGACCTTCGGGCACCAGTGATGCAACATGCAACATTAAATATTAAAAAAAATGTTATGCAAATTTTAAACTTATATACTCGATGAAGCATAAACAGTCCTCAAATGGAGGTCCTTATTCACTTTTTATTTCTTGGTAATACAAAGAGAACGGAATTTCAAAATCATCATATAGCCTGTATTTCCTTGTGCCTACAAGAATATTAGTAATAAGGTAATCTCTACAAATGCTTATCTGGATTAATATAAATTAGATAGAAGAATGAGTGTTTGTGCAAGAGTAGAGAAAATCATGTGACTGCAACACTTAAATTGAAGAGTAACACTTCACTGAATATCGGTCCATCATATTTTCGATTACTGCAGTTGTTTTTGTAAGTCAGTTTAGGAGCGGAGCTGATCTGAAACCAACGGCGTGTTTTGACAGCTGGTTACAGGGCACTCTCCAACTAAGCAGATCTTGTTATGAAGTATACGACTTCCTCATCACTGCGGGTAAAATAATTTACTTCCTCTTTCGATGCCACAATTCAGTTAGAGCAGACGTGCCTCTGTCAATTTGTCCGTGATGTTGCCATGAGGATCGATTCTTGCTTTTTACAAACCTCCAAACACAGAAAAGGGTGCGTCTGATGGAACTGGCTATGCTGTTTCCAATCATTTTGATAAAATTTCGAAGACTAAGATTAGCTATCAGTAATTACTCTGGAGTTCTCTTTGCACACTTAACATATAAAAAAATGAACAACGATGTTCTATTTCACGAAAGTTTAGTTTTCCGAAACTGACACACATAAAAAGGAATATCTCCGAAATGGTTCACTCTACAAGAAAATTTGTTCAGACCTAAACTGCGTATTTTAGCAAGATCTACATTTTTTGTAGAGTAAGATTTTGTCTATCTCTAACAGTTTACCAGTTGTGCAAAAGTCATCCAGAGTAAATATGACTACAGGGGCTATAGCTAGAAAATTCAAGATATACATTTCATCTGTCATCAAAATATCTCAAACATATGACATTTTAATCAAAAACGTTAGAGCCATTTTCAAAAAAATAAAAATTTTCGAAAAATCTTCCATGTAAAGGGTAGTTTAGGGTGGGACTATTTTCTTCAAAATCCTCGTGTTGAATCCTTGAAAGACATTACACTTAAATACCAACTTTGGTTTTTAACAGAGTTTTAGTTTTTCAGTTATGCTGTCCACAGACACACACACAGACCTTCTTCTAAAAATGCTTTTTTTTGGACTCAGGGGGTCTCAAAACATATATTTCCGGTGAAATCTCGACATCGAATTTTTGAGTGGAATACAATAGTTCCCCTATTTACCAGTAGAGAAAGTAAAAAACTAACTGGAGTGGACGTTTGTCGTTTTGTGACAATGGTATGAGAGACTGGATTTGGCGATTGTCGTTGTATTACATTATTAATGAATTAAACCAGCCAGGGAATTTATATGATCTGGTGTGTCGAAAATGGTTAAGCTTTTAGACCCTAAAACTGAAGGTTAAGGTTTTGAGATGCGAAAAAGTGCAGGAATGTGGAATTGAGGAAATTAAAGAAATTGCGTAAACAGGAATTTATTACTCTTTACATTTTTAGACAAATTTATAGCTGACTGCTCCATGATTACCGATTTTATGGAGGATATATTCAAGTTCTCAGCATTTACTATTCGCAGTGGGACAAAATTACCCATGAGTCTGTGTGTGGTAGTTAATGTTTGCATTTACACACGTTGCCTGGAGATTTCAATTCCAACATACGCTCATTTATATTCCCAGGTTTTTAGCGATGCGCACACAGGTTCATGTAAATGTTAGAAGTTATTTGAAACCTGCCCCATGTCCATTACACACAACAGTGCCCTTATCTTAAAGAGCACGCAGTTTTGGCCATTCTATACCTCTTTGTTTTAAATCCATTACCGCTCGGAATAAATCTAGAATTAGAAACATTAATAGCAGCGGCTACTATAGGATTAAGTACTTAGTTTTAATTATAAGGTCCCAGAGCACTGCAGAATCACCTGTTGCGGAACCGCCAGTGTATTTGGGCGTTTGGCTGAGGCACACATTCATTTGTTTTGTCTTATATTTTTATACATTTGCTGTTACAGAATATCGCTTCAATTATAACCGGGCAGTACGGTATATTGAATATACACATAAAAACTATATAAATATCTAAAACAGAAAATACAACCACATAATGACATATGAATTATACGTAGTGGAGAAAGTAAAAAGGAAAACAGAAGAGCACAATAGGAATTTTTGCTGAGGTTTATTCTAGCATCTCTCACTCGCTCTGCTTCGGCAATTTAGTTTGGCAATCATGGTACGAGTTCCGGACTTCTAGCTTTCGGGATATTTGAAGGAAACGTATGAGATCGATGTCGCTATTTCATGGGAAATGCATATATGAGTTGTCCTGAGGCAATAGTTGACCTTTTATTTAAAAAAAAAAAAAAAGACGGATCCTGTTGAACGGGGAGGGAGGGGAAGGAGGTATAACTTGGTGTAATAAGTACGGAATCTTTAGATTACATTTTCATGAAATTCCTTCAGCAGAGACTGCAATTCACATACATATACACACGGAGTTCATTTCATTTGTTCTTGGAACCTTGCGTATGACGTCACCACTGTAAGAATACTTGGTACAATAGTAGAGAAAGTCATGTGGGTGCAATACACCAGCTTCTTTCAAATAATGTTTAGTTGATGTATTCCCGAACTCAACTTCATCTGCATACATTAAAGAAGTTTAAAAAATGTAAATCTTCCGCTTTTCCGTATGGATTCATGAGCAATAAAAACTGAATTACTATATGCGAACGCTGTGTTTTGTTTTCTACATCATGCATGGAACCGACGCCATATTGCTTCATTTGAGGTTATGTTGTCACATCTCGTGATTATTACAGCCACTTTCTATATAAATACGGAAATATGTATGGGAATATGTTAATCTGTAACGGAAAGCAAAAATCACTTGCCTGTAACACATGGGTTATATCTGTACCTTCAGTCGTTTCACGTTTACTGATCATATCATTTACTTATTCCAATTAGCGGACGCAATATTCCCGCTTCCTACTTTCTCTTCAAGTCATGTTTCATTACGCTTTAGTACACGCTGTTATAACTCGCAAAATAACGAGGTGTAATGAAAATATATCAGGAAAGTATCCAACGTTTCCTTCTTCGAACTTTATCAATAAAAAATCTGATGTTTATCAAACTTCAAAGCCTAGGACTGCAGTATTATCCAAACTGCCTCTACACAAACTTTATATTCAACTGCTTTTCAAAAGTAAGACTGTCATATTTTATATCAACTTCCATCAATAGAGCGCAACACATTAGATTTATAGACTAATTCTATACAAAAAACTAGTGCATAGGGAAACGTATGGAATTGTTTAGAAATTTCGAATTTAGGATTCCCTTACAAGAGCAAGCAATAACTGATGTGTTGGTACATGTGACTTAGCGATATATTCGCCGCCGGAGGTTTTCAGTTGTGTTGGCAGGAAGAAGTTCCAATAACGTGGAGTGACACGCAAATGTGAGTATGCGGGAAACCACCGCCTTGTGAGTACCCTACACACGATCAAGAATCTGAATATCAGTATCCACAACAGCTAGACCATGGTTTTGTATGATGAGTAGCTGCATTTCTTGTAACGGCTGTGGTCGTTAACTTATTCTTAAAAAATCTGTCATTTCATTTGGTATAAAAATGTCTTAAACAAATGGCATTTTAAACAAAATCCTTTGAGCTATGTTTGAGAAAATAAAACTTTTCCAAAATGTTCAATGTAAAGGGTAGTTTAGGGTTTAGGGACATTGTTCATCTTTGAGAGATATTAAACTTAAAAAGCAACTTTGATTTGTAAGCGACTTTTCGTTTTCAAGCTATACTACTCCCAATCGCGTCCAAACAGTTTCGTATTTTTGCTAGCTGTCGTGCCTGTCACGTGATTTGTTTGTGTTTCATATTGAAACAAACATCCTATCATTAAAGGGACGATATTTGTCTAGCTCAACGTGAGATATGCAGTTAGCCCAATGAATATTGTTTTAATAGTCCTTTATAGTATTTTTAACGAAGGATCAAATTCCAGTAATTTTTTTTCTTCCAAAGCCATTGCCTGCAGTGTTTATTTTTAGTTCTGGCCATAAATATTCTATGGGATTCAAAGCACAATGATAAGGGAGCGGTCTATGACCATGCTTGGCAGCTAACTCTGCAGTTGGTGGTGAACTCTTTTTCGATTCACTTGTAATGGACAGTAGAACGTTCAACGTCGCCTACACTGTTTGCATAGACGCTATGTGTGCCAACCCGTGCTGCTTGCTGCACGGACCTTGCATCTCTTGAACCACCTGGCGGCTGAAAAATGAGAATAAACTGCATTCTAAGTATACGAGGACTTTCCTAACGCACTGTATATACAGCCATGGCTTCATACCAACCTTCAAACCTTATGTTCCACAGTGCGCCGGGAAGACACAAGCTCTCTCTCTACCCTGCCCAAATGCTAGCATAGATTATTATTAATCTGAAGGAGCACCAAAATGCAGCAGATGATTTCTATCTCTAGGCAATATTTTCCCTTGCGTGGGAGTATTAAATTGGTTAGTCGTTCCTCTGGAGCCAGAGTGTGGGTGTTTAAACAGTTGTTCCTTGATGTCACAATATTAGTTTGTACTGATATTGACAGTTGAAGCTCTACACGTGTTACCTCATAACAATGCAACTGCTGGTTCACTTGTCTAATAGTGTCCGGCCTGCGACTTTGATTTATATACTGTAACGTGCCTAGTGCTATTTAGCATTTTGTTCTTATCTTTCCGCTAGGTTGGCTGTATAATTGATTACCACGCTGCGTACGGGAAACAGAAGAATTAAGACTTGAATTTATAGTTTTACAGAGATATTTACTTTTTAATATTTCCTACTGGGTGAAAAACGTTGCCTGTGGTTAGACGATTTTATCGTTACAGCTTCTAGACTTACGTTGGGCGCTTTAAAGAACCCAGAATTAAAAAAATAAACAAAAATAAAAAATACCTGGAAAACACTATATTGAAGCACTGTTGAATAATCGCAAATACTATAGGCTGAAAAGTGAGAAGGGAAAGCTATGTGAATAAAAAATATATTAAACTTGAATACCAACTTAAGATTTTTACTTTCTCTACTGGTAAGTAGGGGAAGTATTGTATTCCACCCAAAAATTCGATGTCGAGATTTCACCGGAAATACGTGTTTTGAGGCCCCCTGAATCCAAAAAAAGCATTTTTAGAAAAAGGTCCCTGTGTGTCTGTGTGTCAGTCTGTGGACAGCATAACTCAAAAACGAAAAGTCGGTTAAAAACCTAAGTTGGTATTTAAGTTTAATGTCTTTCAAGGATGTGACACGAAGATTTTGAAGAAAATAACCCCATCCTAAACTACCCTTTACATGGAAGATTTTTCGAAAATTTTGATTTTCTTGAAAATGGCTCTAACGATTTTGATTAAAATGCCATATGTTTGAGATATTTTGATGACAAATTAAATATATATCTTGAATTTTCTAGCTATAGCCCCTGTAGTCGTATTTACTCTGGACGACTTTTGCATAACTGCTAAACCCTTAGAGATAGAGCAAATCATACTACACAAAACATGTACATCTTGCTAAAATACACAATTTATATCTCAATAAATTTTCTTGTAGGGTGAACCATTTCGAAGATATTCCTTGCTATGTGTGTGAGTTTCGGAAAACTTAAAACTTTCGTGAAATGGGTCATCGCTGTTCATGTTTTCATTTTATATGTTACGTGTGCAAAGAGAAGGAATCTCAAAGCTTTAAATCATTTGACTATCGCTGAAAGCCTACTGTATTCTAATATTCCCCTTGCATTTACAAGGAAATAAGCAATAAGATAATTTGTACAAATGTTTATTTTAACTAACACGAAGAAGATATAGCAATAAGAGTTTGTAAGAATGGTTAGTACAAAAGTAGAGAAAGTCATGTGAGTGCAACACATCAGGTTTTTTCTTTTGAAGCTATGCTGTTCACACACGCACGTGGACGTTTTTCTAAAAATTCCCGTTTTGGATTAGGGGACCAAAAAACATTGTCGGTGAAATCTTGACATCGGATTTTCAGATCGTGTAAAATACTTTGGAGAAATAGTATCAAAATTACAAACGTACATTTTCCTGTAGTGGACAAGTGAGTTTTATATTTCCGGCGAGGAAACTTTTTCCAACCCTCAATCAGATAAATGCTGTGAAGGAATCTGCATCCGAGAGCGGGTCAAGGCGCTGGAAGCCAGGGCGGCGTCGTCTGTCCTTTCTTGGTGACAGTTGGGAATTTTCCGATACCACATGACTTGCTGTGTGAAAAGAAAGGCTCCTACAAACGACGCTGAATCCTCGTTTCTCATAGCTGTATTCGAATGTTTTTTATTCATGTTCAACTGTTACAATGAAGGCACTCGTAAGACGCGCGCGCACACACACCTTTTTCTAAACATGCCTTTTTTTGGATTCAGGGGGTCTCAAAACATATATTTCCGATGAAATCTCAACATGGAATTTTTGTGTGGGAAACTACTTCTTTCTACCTACCAGTAGAGAAAGTAAAAATGGTAGAATCTAAAAAATTTCACTGCATACCAATGGATGAACATTTACATGCATAAACCTGGAAGTCTGCAGTTTTAAAATTTTTTGCCATTTTTCAGTCACAGTATCTCTTAATCCTATGAATATTGGCGGTCTTTTGAATTGTTTTAATCAGAGGTATCGAGGTAGCAACTATATATGATGGTTCATATGAAAGGGTACGGTAGGCTTTGATGTCAATTAGTCGATGGACTCTATTTTCGTTCTGTTCTTTTGTCTATTCATAGCGACCTCTCATACCGGATCTCCATATGATTTAATTGGTACAATTATTGCTCCCTTGTATATTGTTAAAGCTCTGTGTTCTGGTTGCTGTTTAATTTTCCCCGAATTTGATAGAATGTTCATCAGCCGTATGGTTTCCCCCATTATATGATCACATCTGCGCGCTTGTGTGTGTGTGTGTGTGTGTGTGTGTGTGCGTGCGTGCGTGTGTGTGTGTGCGTAAACGGAAAGTCGGCTGAAACCAAAGTTGGTATTTAAGTTTAATGTCTTTCAAGGATGGGGCACGAAGATTTTGAAGGAACCTTCTCCACCCTAAACTACCCTTTACACTGAAAATTTTTCAAAATTTTTATTTTCTTGAAAATGGCTGTAACCATTTTGCTTAAAAATTGCGTATTTCAAATATTTTCATGACAAGAGATAGATCTTCAATTTTCTGGGCATAGCTTCAAAGTCCGGTCCATTATGAACGACTTTTGCATAATTGGGAAACTGTAAGAGATATACGAAAAAATTACCAACAAATAATGAGGAACAAAATTATCCGTTTATTGGAGTGTGTATCTATGACAGAGTATTTGTATATCAAAGCCTTAGCGGTTTTTGTTTTGTTCCTGGCGGCTTCGCATCAGTCGGAGAGCTGGAAGATTCTTATATTTTAGGCGAAGGGGTAGTACGGATGTATTATATTGATGGAAGAAGCAAGATTACTTCCGAGAATGTCTTAAACACTTTATTTCCACTCAGAATTTTCCAGCCTTCATAGGAATCAGTTTACAAAATTCTTCGCTAAACAATGGCGGACTTCGTCGCTAGTGAAAAATGGCTTGACACAACTAAGAAAAGCAGAAAGTCAGTAATACTTGCCAAAACTCACAGCAAATAATTGATTTCAATTGTAAAACAGTTTCGTTTATGATCACATAAAATTACAAGTCTTTTTACTTCACAATGTAGATTTACATTCGGTGTCCATTCTTTTTCTTGGTTGCTGAATAGTTAAACAAAAAGAAGTCAGTATGCACTGCCTCTATTCTCACAGAATCACTTCAGAACGCTTTCTGTTGCCTCTATTTCTAGAGTTGTAATAATTTTAGAGGGCTTACACAATATTGCCTCATTAAGACAATTTGTTACAAATATAGCATATGTGAAATATTCCTAATTGTTAGTTTGTATCTTTACACTTCTCAAATGAGAAGTCGTTATTCGTTTCGCTTCGTACCTTCACTTAGCCTCCATTAAGTTAATTGCCAACTTCACTTATGTTGTACACCTCACACGAGCCCACGCATACCCTGTGATCTCATAGCACTATTCTACGCAGCTTCTATTTCTGGGAAGGAAATATGTAACTCTAAAGGAATTCAAATTGCTAAATTCAAAATTGAAATCAAAATTTCGCTATTAGGGATACTTTTTCTGTAATCTGAGCGTATATGCGAGTTCTTTATTTGCGGAAATTATCGTAAATATACAAAACTAAATTAGTTACTATTTATGATTCTTTTTCATGCATTGTAGAGTGAGTGTCCAGATAGTGTGGCAAGTTAACCCCCAAAATCACAGTGGCAAAGCACCAATTTTTAGAATTTAACATTTATTTAGATTCTTTAGTGACCAAAAATCCACGCATTATAGGTACCCTTATATAAGGGAAACTATAAATGTTCCGCCTACTTATTAAACTATTATAGATACTAAATTAATGGCATTATGAGCGAATAATATATATTTGCAACTATGCTCAGAGTAATTGCATTGCTATTAGGGACGTAAAAGGGTTACACAAAATAGGGATATTTCCTTTGCCAGTATATATCGGCACGATTGCATGCACTCGACTGTTAACTCCTAATAGGAATATTTATATGTATTGATACTTGGCACTAGTATATCCCAAGTGCAATGTTTATGACGTCAATGGATGGCTGCTGCGAGATTTATTCTGAGTTGGTCCTAAGTGAAATCCTGCCCTAATGAAACGGGAAGTTTTGAAATCATAGGCACTTTGTTTCAGAGTGGGAATGTTGCTGAGAGTGAAAGCGGTGATGCGGAAACCTCGGTGATTTATTACCCATAAATTTTCGTTTCCTATCACCAATGGTTTGCCTCGAAAATCGAGACACCTTAATTAAGGCTATGGATTAGTAAGTGACGTGGTGAGGCTTGTGGAGATGAGAACTGACAGCGAATCCCGACTTGGCAATTTATGTGTCCGCTCATCCAGATAAGCGCAATTGGTAATTAAATTCATTTTAGGGAATTTTAAGATCTTATCATCAAGCTTCAAGATACGCTTGTTTCGGTTCAGTGTTTAGCGTTTTTGATAAGTCTTTCTTCTGACATTCGAGAGATACGAACTAGCCATATTTTGTACTCCATGATTTTGTCATTTAAATTAAATATTTTCAGTTGTTCCCTTATTGTTTCACTTTCAATATGATTTTTAACACAACAGCCAGCAAAGAACTTCAAAAACTTCATTTCAGCTGTTTTGAAGATGCTGGTCTAGGCTCATTAAGATATAATGGACACTGCTACAGCTTTATAAAATATCTTCTTTCCTTTTTCAGTGTTCGTTTTATAGTGTCAAATATGTTTTGAAAGTTATATACTTTTTGTTTTACATCTCTCTCATATTCATAAGAAATATCACTTCGGTTTTTAGGTTAGTTTTGATCGCGTTGGGTATTTACCAATGAAACCCATTGCTTTTGTTTTCTCTGTTGAAATAACAAAATTGTACTTTGATATAGTTTTGTTGACTGTATTTAGGATCGTTCTACTTATCTTAAAATTTACTTTCAATCTCTCTTGCCATTCGGCAACTATAATACAATATAAACATTAAATAGAATATAAATATTAAAAAGTGTTGGCGACATTGCGCAGCCCATTATTACACATAGGTTATAGTCTGTCTTAAAACCATTATTCATGCTAATGTAAGTTCGTTCATACATTTTCTTTATCGATAAAATTGGATGTTCAGGATATAAATTTTCAGTCAGTATACCCAATATCTTTTTACTTTCTCTACTGGTAAGTAGGGGAAGTATTTTATTCCAACTAAAAAAGGTGTGTGTGTGTGTGTGTGTGTGTGTGTGTGTGTGTGTGTGTGTGTGTGTGTGTGTGTGTGTGTGTGTGTGTCTGTGAACAGCATAACTAAAAAACGAGAAGTAGGTTAAAAACCAAACTTGGTATTTAAGTTTAATGTGTTTCAAGGATGCGACACGAATATTTTGAAGAAAATAGCCCCACCCTACACTACCCTTTACATGGAAAATTTTTCAATAATTTTGATTTTCTTGAAAATGGCTCTAACGATTTTTATTAAAATAACATATGTTTGAGATATTTGGATGACAAATGAAATGTATATCTCGAATTTTCTGGCTATAGCCCATGTAGTACTATTTACTTTGGAAGACTTCTGCATAACTACTAAACGGTAAGAGATAGACCAAATCTTACTGTAGAAAAACTGTAGATCTTGCTGAAACACACAGTTTATGTCTCAATAATTTTTTTTGTAGAGTGAACCATTTCGGAGATATTCGTTCTTAACTGTGTGAGTTTTGGAGAACTTATATTTCTGTCAAATGGAAGATCGTTACTCCTTTTTACTTTCTCTACTGCTAAGTAGGGGAAGTATTGTATTCCACCCAAAAATTCCATGTCGAGATTTAAAATATATGTTTTGAGACCCCCTGAATCCAAAAAAAAAGCATTTTTAGAAAAAGGTCCGTGTGTGTGTCTGTCTGTCAGTCTGTGGACAGCATAACTCAAAAACGAAAAGTCGGTTGAAAGCCAGAGTTAGTATTTAAGCTTAATGTCTTTCAAGGATGTGACACGAATATTTTAAATAAAATAGCCCCACCCTAAACTACCCTTTACATGGAAAATTTTTAAAAAATTTTTATTTTCTTGAAAATGGCTAACGATTTTCATTAAAATATCATACGTTTGAGATATTTTGATAGCAAATGAAATGTATATCTCGAATTTTCTGGCTATATCCCATGAAGTATTATTTACTTTGGAAGACTTCTACGTAACTCGTGAGCGGTAAGAGATAGACCAAATCTTACTGTAGAAAAACTGTAGATCTTGCTGAAATACACAGTTTATGTCTCAATAATTTTTTGGTAGGGTGAACCATTTCGGAGAACAAATATTTCTGTCAAATGGAACATCGTTATTCCTTTTTATATGTTAACAGTGCAAAGAGAACATAATTTGAAAGCTTTAAAGGATTTAACTATCGCTCAAGGCCTACTGTATTCCAATATTCCCTTTGTATCTAGAAGAAAATAAGCATGAAGATAATTGCTGCAAATGTTTATCTGAACTAAGTCACGTGAGTGCAACGTATCAGATTTTATCTTTCATTTCACTTAGGAATGTTACTGCGCATTGCGATGCTGTTTCTCCCTGTGTTGTGCTGTTTAATTTTATTAATATATAACGCGAAATAATGTAAATGAATCTCTCACAGTTCTTGCTAAGCATGTGAATACTGCATTTAGCCTTATTTACTCTGTTTTTACTCTCAAGAGATTCTGTTAATTTGTTCAGCTATAAAAAGGCACAGTTTTAATCTTTTAATTTGCTCTATTTTGTGTGAGCGTTTACAAATGCAGTTAATGTCGGATAGTTTCCCATGCGAGGATTACCGAGGTCCTAATTTGAATTTCCTGCACTCACTCCATGGTTTAACCAGCGTCCTTGTGATTTAATCTGAAGATATCCCAGAGACAGCGCCACTGTTCCATTACCAAAGAGGCAAGTGATATGTAAACAATGCCTATGGTTCATTCGCATACCTAAGCCATTTGTAAACGGCTCCTTTAAAATTAGTACTTAGTGACAGATGCTCATAGATGTTGACAACTGTGTTCCAAATGGAGAGCAAAACGATGACTGGTGCTTTAAGGCATGGCCAACTTTAAGAATCCAAGAAGATTTCGGCACGTATTAATTTTCTCTTGGGTTTAAGAATACGTCGCTTTTGCACCATTTGTGTTCCACACCAGTCCTAGGTTTAGCGATCTTCTATTGGGTTGTGTTCAAATCCAACACTTAACCAATAACCTATGAACAAAGGTGGTGCCTAAGCTGAGTACTATAAGGGGAAGGATAAAGGAATAATGTAACCCCAAAGTAACGACTTCTTTAATGGGCTTGATATCACAACTCAAATTCAGTTTCGGGGGCCGAAGGGAATGGCAGAATCTATCTCTTACAGTTTACCAACCACATGAAGTCATGCAAGTGAAGTCAAATCTATTCCCCCAAAAATTCAGCATATTTTATTCGTCAAGAAATATTTGAAAAGATATGATATTTTAATCAAAATCGTAATCTTTGAGAATATCAAACTTTTCTATGTACAGGGGTGCACCCATTATGAGGACTCGTGAAAGCATATCTTGGAACAGTATATGTGTACGCAGGATTAGGGGTGAAAGTACCTTAATTGTCTACCTCCATTAATTTCTGCATATAGCGAGACGGCCGATATCTGAAAAGATGCTAGTTTGGAAAGGAAGCGTATAAGAAATATGAAACATATTGATAAAAAGAACAAAAATCCAGTCTAATTACTTAATTTTCTTCCATTTTTGCAAAAATACTCAATTCCCTTTTACTTACAATAACACAATCTACAGTGTTTCATGATGTTACGATTCACAACTGTTTTCTTCTCGTAACCTTGACTCACTCACTATTTCTTAAAAAGTTGATTGATGATACAATTTTCAGCCTTAGTTAACTGCTTCGCTGTCTTCCATTCGACGCGATCGTACACGCGCAGCTGACACACACACACACACACACACACACACACACACACACACACACACACACACACACACACACACACACACACACACAAAGATATTTATCGTCATATTTATTCACTATTACTTAGATCAGCCCTTGGTACCGAAACTATAGTATAAAATGGATTTAATAAACGAAGCAGTTATAATCATAATTATCGATAAAAATTGATAAGGAAATCGCGCAAATAGAAGCACTAACATTAGAGGAATATTTTCTATAACTTTAGAATGTATAGTTTGTCAGAGAAGAGAATTAGTTCGTGGTTATCAGATGTTGAAACAGGTCATTAGCACAAGGCTGGATTCCGTAGGCCAGTTCGTAGAATCCGCCGAGTATTTAAGAGGGCTAAACAGGTTGCCAAATGCATTACGGCGCATAGACCGGAGAACCTCCCGAATTTGACGGTTTGTAGAAATTATATTACAACATTGCATTGACAGCTGAGTGGCGGGCTGAAAGGAATTAAGGAGAAAGGGGAAGATTGTTGAATTTTTAGCTTAGACCTCAGTACCTCTGGATTTGTCAGAGCATCTGGGCACATTTGTCTCCATATATGAAACCCGATATATTTAATTATGGCAGACACAAAGTTTATGGCGAATACTTAATGGTCAGATTATGCCCCTTGCTGTTGCACAAACGTTCACGCTAATGCTATTTCTACCACAGCGTGATTTCACGTGGCCACAATGTCTCAAAATAGGTGGACTTACGTCACGACAATGGGGGAGACAAAGAGAGCTGCAAGGGAGATATGTTTTAAAATTGTCTATCTGTCGGGCTGTCTAATATATTTATCTTTCGTCTTTATTAGGGCATTACGGAATGTTGCTTTGATTCTAGCTGCGTCACTATTTAAAACGACCTACATAAAGTAGCATACTTTCTGTGTAACTCTTTAAGGAGCATGACCTGTTCGTAATTTGCAGATTGCCTTGCTCTGGGACGTGAGGTTGCATATAATCATTGTGTCTGTCAACAGTAGCCGACTCTCCTACGTCTGTTTGAACAAGAAGGGAACAATTTCAAGTTTCCACAGAAAGACAAATATCTCATATTGTCTTCCTCTCAACTCTTCTCTTATATATGCACTTACATACTAAATAAATAAGAAAGCTTCAAAGGGCTGGAACAGGATATAAAAACTAAGAATAAATATTGTATAAAAGAGAATATCTTAGTTTCATTTTTGCTTCATCCACAGTTTAGCCGTCCTGTTTTGTACATATTATCCTATCTTTTGTCACAGAATATTAACACTGTCATTTATTCTAAGTCCCTGATGAGGCGTACGTGTTCCCCCCCCCCTGAATAAGGCTATTTGAAAAGAAAGAAAGATCCTTGAGAGTAATATGTTATTTTACTGAAAAATGTGTATCATCGAGCAAAGGTTACATTCAAATATTATCTCTATTCTCAATTAAATCATTTTTACTTTCTCTACTGATAAGTAAAAGGAAGTATTGCATTCCACCCAAAAATTAGAAGAAAAAGAAGTGTGCATGTGGACAGCAGAACTCAAAAAGGAAAATTCGGTTAAAAACCAAAGTTGGTATTTGAGTTTAATGTCTTTCAAGGATGCGACACGAGGATTTTAAAGAAAATAGCCCGACCCTAAACTACCCTTTACATGGAAAAGTTTTCGAATATTTTGATTTTCTTGAAAATGACTCCAACGATTTTAATTAAAATCGTCATATGTTTGAGATATTTTTATGACAAATGAAATGTATATTTTGAATTTTCTGGCTATAGACCCTATAGCCGAATTTACTCTGGACGACTTTTGCATAACTGGTAAACCGTTAGAGATCGACCAAATCATACTATACAAAAAAATGTAGATCTTGCTAAAATACACAATTTATGTCTCAATAAATTTTCTTGTAGTGTGAACCATTTCGGAGATATTCCTAGTAATGTGTGTGAGTTTCGGAAAACTTAAAACTTTCGTGAAATGGAACATCGTTCTTTTGTTTTATATAAGATTTGACTATCGCTCAAATATTCCCCTTGCACCTACAAGGAAAAAGCAATAAGATAATTTCTACAGATTTTAATCTTAACATGAACATATAGGAATAAGAGTTTGTAAGTCATGTGAGTGCAACACATCAGAGTTTTTATTCAGGGGCCTCAAAACATATTTCCGGTGAAATCTTCCCATCGAAACTGGGTTGAATACACTTCCCCCGCTTACCATATGTAAGTAAAAAACTATAATTTGTGAAATTTCTAAAAGTAATTTTAATGAATAGTTTATGCAGTATATGATTTTACTGATGTTAGGTTATGTTAAATTTGGTAAATGTTAAATAGGTTTGATAAAAGCTGTGCAAAAAACAGCAAACATGTTTAAAACTTCCAGTATGAAGAATAATACAATAATTGAAGTAATTTATTTTGCGAAATGTTTCCAATTCCAAAAACGTAGGTACATATGCTAAAGTTAACAGATTATGCGTTATCAAATAAAATTCAGTTCAAAATACTGTGACTTTTGGTCGTTCTAGGATATACTCCAGATATTCACATTATTCCCTGAAGCAAAAGCTACCATCGTTCTATCGCTTTTGCTCGTCAATTTTCGGCATTAATAAAATAAAAGGCACTTCATTTCAGTCCATTTAATTACATTCTACCTGAAATCAGTTTAGCCTCTCTGTGAGCGGGTAATGGCCGTCGTCTTAAGGGATGAAATGACGTGACAGAGCTGTCAGTGTAATTAAGGAAGGCGGAGGGTTGGCCTTCCTGTAACTAATTAATGAACTAATTATAAAACTTCACCACCAGTCAGTATTAAGTTCTAGCGTTTATGCGAGTTTATTTTTAGTGAAGGTGTTGATGCTGTAATTATCACAGCTGAAAAGCTAAAATATTTAAGTGAACCAGGGTAGAATTCAATGCCATGCACTCAAACCGCGTAACATTCTTCCTAGTTGGAGCAGTGGTGCCTCTTCGCTTCTAACGCTGTTTACAGTGGTGGATTGATACAGTTAACGACCAGCTTACCAGTAGAGAAAGTAATAAGCTTTTGTAAGAAAAGTACGTAGACAAAAATCACGCGAGTTTTATATATAATCTCTTTCATTGTTGAACAATGACAATCGGTGCTCAACAACAATTATTGGAAAATGGCGGTATCATCCAATTCCTAACCGCTTTGCAAATATATTTGAAGTGGTAAATATAGACGCTCTGACTATACTTTGCTTTATTTACAGCTTCCAATAAATTCTTAAAGTCCGGTTATCCCGTATTACAGGCATCGAGAGTAGACAAAGGGTTACTCTCGTGGAGAAAATTTATAGCAAAACACGGCGTACACGTGGATGGACTAAGAGCATGATGAATAGATCGCTTTGTTCGCCTTTTGTTGTGCATTGTTTACGGTAAAGTAATTTTATGTTGAAGATAACACAACCGCATGTGGCAGATTTAGTCTTTATGGGCATTTAATGGACGACCGCCAGCCAATCGGAAAACACTTCCAACACTAGTATTAACTAATGGAAGAATATAAATTGAAATGCAACGCACATATTTCTTTCTCAGCTCACTCTTCTACAAAAAAAGCTTTCTTTCTCTTTTTTTTTCCCCTGTAGTACTTGTGGTTGTTCAACAATGCTTTTTCATGTCTTCCCGGCGTTTTATTTAATTATTGTTCTTTATACTTTCCCAAGAATATTAATTAAAGCATACCCTTTTGAAATGTCTCCAAGGAAACAAGGCTATTGGGCAAGGGCAACCTAAGTCAAGAAATTCTCCTGATAAAATCGTCAAACCACGGGAAACATCGGGTAAGTATATCGCTTAGCTAGGCATTTGTTTGAATTTTTAATGTATAAATTCGATTTCCTACATGATATTTATAATATTCGTGTTATATATTTTAAAACCCGTTTTGTGGCCAAAATTCACTATATTTCTGTAAAACCTATGAAGAAAGTATTTTGGAGACATGAAAAGTGATTTCAATTTGGATGCGCTTTTTTTAGAGTAACTTAACATGTTTTTGGTAAACGTTTCAGGTTTGCGAACTTGAGAGAGGTAGGAAACGAGTGAGCTAAGGCAGAAGTTGAAAGCGCTGCAGGGTGAACAACCGTGGGAAATAGTGGTAAAAAAATCAGCTGACTTCAAGTTCAGGCGGAATTCAAGTTCGTTTCCCTCGGTGTTAAAGCGTAGAAAGAATAAATATTAAACAAGATATTAACACAAATTGAGAGAATAAATGAAAAGTAAAGTACAATTAAACATAAATGGTGGATTAATGTGTAAGGGTTGTGGCGTACACTTTTTATTTTCTCTACTGGTACGTAAGCGAAGTATTGTATTCCACCCAAAAATTCGATGTCTAGATTTCACCGGAAATTTCATGAATCCAAAAAAATAATTTTTAGAAAACGGTCCGTGTATGTGTCCGTGGACAGCATTACTCAAAAACGAAAAGTTGGTTAAAAATCAAAGTTGGATGCGACAGGAAGATTTTGAAGAAAATAGCCCCACCCTAAACTACCCTTTACCTGAAAAACTTTTCGAAAATTTTGATTTTCTTGAAAATGGCTCTAACGATTTTGATTAAAATGTCATATGTTTAAGATATTTGTATGACAAATGAAATGTATATCTTGAATTTTCTGGCTATAGCCCCTGTAGTCGTATTTACTCTGGACGACTTTTGCATAACTGGTAAACCGTTAGAGATAGACCAAATCATACTATACAAAAAATGTAGATCTTGCTAAAATACACAATTTATGTCTGAATAAATTTTCTTGTAGGGTGAACCATTTTGGAGATATTCGTTCTTATGTGTGTGAGTTTCGGAAAACTTAGATCTTTCGTGAAATGGAACATCGTTGTTCATTTTTTTATATGTAAAGTGTGCAAAGAAAGCTTTAAAAGATTTGACTATCACTCAAAGCCTACTGTATTCTAATATTCCCCTCGCAGCTACAAGCAAATAAGCAATAAAAGTTGTACAAATGTTTATCTTAACTAACACGAAGAAGATATAGGAATAAGAGTTTGTAAGAATGGTTAGTACAAGAGTAGAGAAAGTCATGTGAGTGCAACACATTAGATTTTTAGATGCACATAGCGAATGGCTACAGAACGAGTCGAATTTCTGGCTACATTAAATATCTGCTAAATTCAAACCATTCCACCTTTCCTTGCCAGGTTGGTTTACCCCCATTCCCTTTACTGAGAAACCTGTAGCAGCCCTTGCCAAATTAAGGTTCTCTCCTTTTTAAATGGGGCAGGGGGAAGAGGACTTCTACACCCTTTTCTTAACGATTCCTTTTAATTTTTCCGCTATGGAAGAATTTGCTTTGCAGACGCCCGACGATAATTTCTTATTCTTCAGGATCTCTTGGCAGTCTAATCGTCTAGAACGGAACTCGCCCTGTTATATAACCTTAATTATCCCCTATCAAAGTCTTACTTCCCTTTTTAACTCGTTTCTTCCTCTCTCCTTCTCATCATCCCCAAGTTGGGGGTGTTAAATAACTAGTTCTTCCACCCTGAAACCCAAAGTCTCCTTAAGTGATCACACAGCTTCATAATCTACCCCTTCCTCATCATCCCTTATTACTTCCTTCCTTCCCCTGCATGTGTGTTGAGAAAATTTTCCTTAGATTTTCTTTCCCCTTCAAATTCGATGATCAAAGCCCCTGTAGGTTTAAGTTAAAGTCGAGATCGTTAATACGATAAAATTAAGGATAAGGAATTAAAACGGGGCGTGGTAGCATATACAAAAGTTAGTAGTTAGCCTTTCTTTTGTAAATGATTCAGCAAAATTAAGTGAAACAGGGCAAGAAAGTGTAATACTATTAGAAAACTTGTGCATATTCCCAACACAGATTCGTTATAACCCTGCAGAGTTTCCCTTCCAAGGGCTCTGCATATTCTAGAAATATACCTATTGAGTTTTATTATAATGTTTATGGTAGAGGGATGTTAATTTTATGTCACATTATTGCACTAAAAAGTCGGGCGAGCATGGCTACTTGCTAGTCGAGTAGTTTAATTTAAGCTCTTCTGAAAAATATTCTTAAACTAGACATTTAATCGTGATAAACCTATACAAAAATAGCTTATTAAAGATTTCCTTGAGATAGAGGAAGTTGAAGCAAGAATCAAATATTTACAAAGCGGTCGCTACATGCTGGCTTTGAAAAGCGTGTAATTTGGATGGTATACAAAGAAGCAAAGGTGACAAAATAGCTGAAAGCTTACAACAAGCAAAGGTGACAAAATAGTTGAAAACGTACAACAAGCAAAGGTGACAAAATAGTTGACAGCTTACAACAAGCAAAGGTGACAAAATAGTTGACAGCTTACAACAAGCAAAGGTGACAAAATAGTTGAAAGCTTACAACGAGAACAATTTGAAATAGCTGAGTTATAGACACAGTAGAACATATACGTTAACAGATTTTAGTTTCTTTTTTTCGGTTTAACAGTATCACAATTTTTGTTCCCTGGCAACTAAACCTCAAGTGAATACAGCGTGACACCGGTATTAGAAACTCCGATGTGTTGCACTCACACGACTTTCTCTACTTTTGTACTAACCATTCTTACAAACTCTTATTCCTATATCTTCTTCGTGTTAAGATGAACTTTTGCACAAATTATTTTATTGCTTATTTCCTTGTAGGTGCAAGGGGAATATTAGAATGCAGTAGGCTTTTTGCGATAGCCAAATGTTTAAAACCTTTGGGATTCCGTTCTCTTTGCACACTTAACATATAAAAAATGAACAACGATGTTCCACTTCACGAAACTTTTAAGTTTTTCGAAACTGACACACACAAAAAGGAATATCTCGAAAATGGCTCACCCTACAAGAAAATTTATTGAGACATAAATTGTGTATTTTAGCAAGATCTACATTTTTTGTGTAGTATGATTTGGCCTATCTCTAACGGTTTACTAGTTATGCAAAAGTCGTCCAGAGTAAATGCGACTACAGGGGCTATAGCCAGAAAATTCGAAATATACATTTCATTTGTCATAATAATATCTCAAACATACAACATTTTAATCAAAATCGTCAGAGCCATTTTCAAGAAAATCAAAATTTTCTAAAATTTTTCCATGTAAAGGGTAGCTTAGGGTGGGGCTATTTTCTTCAAAATCTTCGTGTCGCATACTTGAAAGACATTAAACTTAAATACCAACTTTCGTTTTTAACCTAATTTTAGTTTTTGAGTTATGCTGTCGACAGACACACAGGTGAAATTTCGACATCGAATTTTTGGGTCGAATACAATATTTGACCCACTTACTATACATAGAAGAAAAAGTAAAAGGATTCCACGCGCAGAGGAATATTTCGATTAAAGTCACGCAATAAGCGTACATAACTTCTTTAAAGTTGTATTTCAAAGGAAAAGCGCATTATAATAACGATTTCACACACAAAGGGATGCTGCCCCGCTATTGTAGTGAATATCTGAGTAGTGGTGGTTTCTGTGAAGTGCGGTATTTCATTACTTTTCATTTCAATCTTCCATTGGCTACCTAACCAAAGGCACGAGCTCCCTTAATCACACAGCACAGCACAGAGAAACTTCAATATCGTATTATATCCCATCATCCTGCGAATAATGCAATTTACTTGCATTCAGAATGACCTAAATTCTGAAGGTATTCATGGAGATGAGCCTGGTTTCTCCACTGAAATTTCACACATAATCTGCGAGGTAATTTGTCCGGGAAGGATGATTGAATTTGACATGTTTGCCACGTTTGGATTTTCCTATGTGCCTTGACGGCTTATAGCGATTTTCTAAGTCTAGCAAAATTGTTTCAAATTCGTTTTTATTTAACTTCAACAACACAATGACTTTTGGTGCTACAGCCAGAGGAAAGTTCAACACGTAAACATTTAAATGCCCAAGGGAAAGTATTCCATTGCACCCAAAAACTCGATTCACTTGAAATATGTTTTGAGAATCCCGTGAATAAACAAAAATAAGTTTTAGGAAACGGTCCGTGTATGTGTGTGTGTGTGTGTGTGTGTGTGTGTGTGTGTGTGTGTGTGTGTGTGTGTGTGTGTGTCAGTCTGTGGACAGCATAACTCAAAAACGAAAAGTCGGTTAAAAACCAAAGTTGATATTTAAGTTTAACATCTTTCAAGGACGCGACACGAAGATTTTGAAGAAAATAGCCTCAACCTAAACTACCCTTTACATGGAAAATTTTTCGAAAATTTTTATTTTCTTGAAAATGGCTCTAAGGATTTTGAACAAAGTGTCATAAGTTTAAGATATTTGTATGACAAATGAAATGTATATCTTGAATTTTTTTACCATAGCCCCTGTAGTCGTATTTACTCTGGACGACTTTTGCATAACTAGTAAACCGTTTGAGATAGACCAAATCATACTATACAAAAAATGTAGATCTCACTAAAACACACAATTTATGTGCAAACAAATTTTTTTGTAGAGTGAACCATTTCGGAAATATTCCTTTTTATTTGTGTCAGATTCAGAAAACTTTAAACTTTCGTGAAATGGAACATCGTTGTTCATTTTTTATATGTTAAGCGTACAAAGAGAACGGGATCTCAAAAAGATTTGACAATCGCTTACAGTCTAGTGTATTCTAATATTCCCCTTACAAGGAAATAAGCAATACATGCTTATCTCAACTAACACGAAAAAGATAGAGGTATAAGAATTGTAAGAATGGTTAGTACAAGAGTAAAGTATGTAAAGTATAGTGATCGGAAATATCTGATAAGGATAATGAGTTTACAATTAATAAAACTCATTTAAACAAAGTTTGGTGTCGTTGTTTCGTGCACCCGCGCATACCCTGAAGGAGTTTCTCATCGCTCCGGCTGGCAGTTGATCGCAACAGGATGCGGAGAATTTATGCAGGATCTACGGGAAATCGACAATGTGGTAGCTTTGTAGCCGGCGTGAGACCCCCAAAATTTCAACGTAGTTCCACAATGAGTATATACGAAAATTTTATTTTCTATAAATCATTAGGAACAATTTAGGCGTTTAACTAAAGTGTGAGGTTTGGATAGTTCATTTACAATGTTCGTTTTAGACAATACGCACTAAAATAATTATTGTACCTTAAAATTTAATTACATTTAATTAATGTGTATTGTAACCCTTGTATAAGCGGTATTTACCTCGGTAAGTTCAGGAAATAATTTTGAAACTGTCGCTGTCCTACGTAGTTATACTATTATCCCTATAACCCTGCCCCAAGTTCTTAATGAAACTTGGAGGGGGATTTGGCTCCTCAAGCACATTAGTGAGGTGTTCCCAAGTTTGTGTTGAGAAGTGGAGCAAGGCAGCCCTTGCCTGATGACTCGACGTCTTAGCGCGGTATCCCCTACTCTACTCCTATAAACTTAACAAATGCATTCCGACCGGAGAGTTAATCCTGTATCTAGAAGCTGAACAAGACAGAGAAAAAGTAACCAAACGCTTAGCTCTGCATAGTAAAAAAATACAGCTTTGAAAATGAAGGAATCTTTTCCTAGGATGTGTCCAGGGTCAGACGTCTGTCGGGGAGCAGACTGGATAGAGTGAAGACTTCGAAGCGAGTGGTCAACCAAGCACCAGGTATGATAGAGAGGAAGATAATATGAAATTCAGGCGAAATCGATAATGGGAAAAGTGATAATGGATAAATTAGTGGAATGAGTGGCGGGGGAAACCGGAGAACCCGGAGAAAACCCGCATATTGTGACCAGAAACAACAAAGGTTCAGTCCAGTTACTTTTTATCACACTTTTTCTTTTATCTGAATGCAAAAATGTACGGTTTTGTATTACTGATGTTTACACAGTCTACAGTCTTTCGTGAAATTACAACACACAGTATCCTGTGTCTGAAAATTTGACGATACGATCACTCGACACTCGTTAAATGGTTCACTCTCTTCCTTCACGCAACTGGCATATACACCCACTCAAACCAAAAACTGCCTGCCTCATGTCTGCAACAAAACTCCTTGCCTCGCCTCCTTCTATGGTTAGGATGACGTAACACACCTTTCTCGAAGTTTACCTTCTCTGCAAATATGCCGGCCGTAGGACACTTCTCGAATAATCTCGAAAACACCTTTTTGGTTATGGCGCTCTCATTGTTGTCACGTGTTTGCTGGCGTTAGTAGTGCACCGCGACCGGCATCACAATAACGGGATCATAAAGCTTTAAAATATTTGACTATCACTCAAAGACTACTGTATTCTAATATTACTTTTACACGTACAAGTAAATAATAAGATAATTTAACAAATGTGTATCTTAACTAACACCAAGAAGATATAGGAATGAGAGTTTGTAAGAATGGTTAGTACAAGAGTAGAGAAAGTCATGTGAGTGCAACAGATGCACGCGTATTAAGCCAAAAAAGAATAATATTGCTTTCTTCAGTTTTAATAGACACCAATCTAAATTGAAGACCTTTACAGACCTCCAACACAGAGATACTCGAGGTCCACCAAGAGCTATGATATATGACGTCACTAATGGATACAGCTTGTAACTAGCCAGGTGAACTTGGGAGATAACGCCACTAGAACAATGATTAAGAGGCTACTATACAGCCAAGCTGCCTATAAAAATAGACATGGGTTTCCTATGACCAGAATGCAGGTTGCTGTAGGTCGGAAAGCATGCGTTTCCGAGATATTCCTTGTTATCTCTGTCAGTTTCGCAAAACTTAACACTTTCGTGAATATAGTTCATTTCTTTATATGCTAAGCGTGCAAAGAGAACGGAATCTCAAAGCTTTAAAAGATTTGTCTATCGCACAAAACCTATTGTATTCCAATATTCCCCTTGTACCTACAAGGAAATAAGCAATAATTTCGGCAAATTTTTATCTATACTAATAATATGGAGATAAGGGAATACGAGTTCGTAATAGTAGTTGGTACAAGAGTATAGAAAGTTAGGCGAGTTCGACATATTTTTTAAATTATCTGAAACAAAAATTTTCGGAAGGGTTTATTCAAAGCATGCTAACTAAAATGTATTTGTAGTAATTCTTGTGTTACGCCACCAAGGTCACATAAGTTTTATAGGCTTTGCAAAACCTGATACAACTGAATGAAAGTTATATTAAAGAGAAATTAATTTTGAGGCATAATTCCTAATAAAATAAGTTTCTAATAAGAAATGTAAGAAGTTAAATATGAACTATTACTCTACCACAACGAAAATTAGATGAGTTTTTTTTTTTTTTTAATAAAATCAATAAGTCTGCACTTTAAAACCTAAAATATAGGAATGGCTTAATTTATGTATACTAAAATTTGTGTTAATATTTAGTTATACAGATATAAGATGTGATAAAAATTGTAAAAAATCAATAAATTACTTTTGAGTTTTAGGAAATTGACGTACTGCTCCCCTTAACTTAGATATTTTCTCCAAAATTGTATAAACTTTACAGAAGTTTTGGAACTGATTTGGTTACCAGCCTGCAGAAGGGGCGACAAACACGTTCATAGGAAAAGGACAGTTTGGAGTGGGCAATTTTTTTAAAGGTAAATTAATATTGTATTGTCATCCAGTTCCGAGCTGTGTTTTAAGTTTCAACTCTACAACTCATCTGGAAATTTGTTTAAAATCGATTGCAAAATTTGTACGGAACAGTTACAGACAAGAAAGTGAGTAAATAAAATCGCAATAAAGGGGGAGAATAACGACAAAAAATACTATTACACATATGAACTTTTTGTATATAATTTTATTACGTCCATTTAAAGATGACTCATATTCGCATTTTCTCTTAGTAATCATTAGTACAAATTACTTAGGTGTGTATCAGAACATTGCCTTACGTCATTCGTGAATCCGAGTTTTCTGTGATGGGGTTAGTCACAAAAAGGGATGAAACTTTGTGCGCTACTCGTAAAGTTTGCGAAAGACACACCGACAGGCCGACGTACCACCAAGAAACTTTACCAACGACGAAGTTTCCGGATGTGGTGGCAGGGGTGGCATTGTCAATTCTTTGCCGCACCTTCTCCCAAGACGTCCATCTTTTCTTTCTGACATCCAACAAATTCAATTCAAAATCCCATTCACTTTTTCCGGAGCGGAATTATCGGCTTTAAGAACAGAAGCAATCGAATGTAGCATTCTAGTTATTCCGCATTTTGCTGCTAGACAGGAAATTCCTTCTCACTGATGGATGAACACTTTATCACTTGATAAAGACAGAGCTCAGAGATTACGACTGAGAGTTCATGCTGGACAATGAAAAGGAAGTTCGGCGTATTGTACACACACACACACCACACACACACACCACACAACACACACACACAGCACACCACACACACACACACACACACACACACACACACACACACACACACACACCACACACCCACGACTTTCCCTACTCTTGTACAGCCGCCTCCAAATGTTTTCCGATGGACGAGAGGATGTAAAGAGACAGAATTTTCTTATGAATTACTTGCACCTGGTCTGCCTGGCTGGAACATTCAGTTCCGATATTTATATTTAATTAGATTTTGAATTACGTACATATAAACTTAAACGAATATATATAATTATTGTAATTAAAAAAAAAATAAACATGTGATAAGTATAACATAATGTCTATTTACTGTAAAAGTAGACAGAAAACGGCGTTTGTTTTCTAATTTGGGTATATTTTATATGTCCAGTGACACGCATCACAAAATATTTAGGCACACCTGGCTTCTTCACTTATGAAAATGATATTAAGTTAGAGTTTTAAAATATGGAAACCAAAATGCAATACATAATAGTACGAATGTAGGAAACATATATATCGTGATTTAACTGAACTATTCATGCATCGATTATGTTTTGCATGCGCCGCACGTTTTTCGTTTTAAATCTTGCAGAATTTTCGTGGGTATTAAAAATTCACAATCACAAAATTTAAGGATTGCACGGACGTAATAAAAATGCTATCCTTTTTAGTCAATTTTAAAAACTAGTATATTAAAAATTATTTAAACTTTTTAAATTTTTTTTATTAAAAATATATTTTCGCTGAAATGTCGATCGAATTTTTGGGTGCAATACAATGCTTACGAGAAAGTAAAAATTGTAGCTATTTTTGAGAAAAGCAATATTTTAAAAAAAATGTCCTATGTGTAGTTTGTTTTGGAGGGCCATCTTTTATAACCTTCTTGTTATCCCTTAGTGTAGGTAAAATTAACGTTCATACATTAGTTTCATAGAAACCAAAATACAACACTTCTTTTTGTGTTACTATTGAAATTACTATTTTATTGTGAAGTTAGGATTTGCTTACAGTATTCTTAAATTGAGTGCAATATGTCAGATTAAAATTCTTATTTGAAAGACACTCGCACAGAAACTTGGAACTGCCGAACTTTTCTTGAAACTATAATCAAAATTATTTCTAAATCTGTATATTTTATTTGACGTGTACTTTCACCAGTTAAACATAAAATAAATGAGTGTTTCACACAGTAATTGGTGTAAACTTGACTAGTTTCTCGTGTTATCAACCGTCTATGGCTCGCATTCCGAAGGTTCCGCGTTCGATGCCCGGTGACCCCCATCCTTGCCTGCCAGGGTCACTGCTAGAAGCAAATACGGTATGTGGGGTATTTGCGGTGCTCCAACCCCTTCCGTTTCTACATGCATTTTCCTTCACCGACGCAAACCCTCTCATCCCTTCACGAACTAATTTTCACTACGTATAGTAAATAGGGGTAGAATTGCACTCCACACAAAAATTCGATGTCGTGATTAATAATATTAATACTGATTTTGCCGCTAAAAACGAAGTGTAATAAATCATAAAAGCGAGTTAAAAAGTCGTTAAAACAGGTTCTTAACTTACTTGCTGTTCTATTAAAGGTAACACACAAAAGACTAAAACTTAATAAAGGCGCAATAATTGTCTTGAATAACTAGGTTAGTTATAACCATAAATTGGCTGGATTCATGCTCATGTTTTACAAATATTGCAGTGCTGCCATGTTTAGCACTTGGTCTGCGGAAATAACTTGCCAAGTAGTAAGCAGGAATTTTTAACAAAAACAAACTACATCGTAAGCATTAACAATGTCAATTAGACCATCTATTTTGTTCAATATGCTCTGTAAATTCCAATAGAATATTTTAAAATGTAATCTATTTTTATTCTTCGGGTTCTTAAGTTTTGTTTCACCAAAACTTACGTTGACCCTTTTTCTTAGACAGCCTTGTAGTTTAAATAATTCCTTGGAAAGTAAAATTTACTAATAAAAGAACCATTAGGTTCCATTTAGATTTGAATTTTTGTATAACATAGTTGCCCTGCTTATGTTCATTATTATTCAAGGACATGAGAACTTTCAATCTCTGGGTCGAGTCGCGAAACAAATGCAACTTTTCAGCTACGCCATGTTTGCCCTTGGCAGCATTACCTGTAAGAAATTGCTTCTTTTGTATGGGCTTATTTGTATTCGTATTGGCTTTAAATTGTATTTTAGATTTCAACTTACTTTTATAGGATGCATGCTTCCAATCTTCTTCAGGTTGATTCCCTTGTTTAACACTATCACTAAATTGCACTGCACCTTCATCAGCTGATTTAGAATTCGTCTTACACTGAGCACTGTCGTCCCTGTTGTGCTCTGAGCTGTCTGTGCCGACGGCAACAAGTTGCACCAATCACCGTCACTTCCGGAAGTTCTTGTAGCTCAACCGTCAAATGTTTCATATTTACCTGTGGAGAGATTGTCTCTCTGTTCAGTTGGCAATCTCCGTACGCTGATTGTCGTAGTCCAACGTACGTAATAATTGAATTTGAAGCTTTAGGGCGTCTATGTGAACCTTCTGTTGATTTACTATCAAGTCTTTTTGTTTAATAATATACTTTAAATAAACCAATTCAGTTTTATATTCCTTAGTATCCACAAGTGGGTCGTCAATAGCACTAACATTTAAATTCCCTGTATTTTTACGTTTTCATTTATAATATGTATAGATTTTAACAAAGCTACACAACTGCTGTGGGAAATAGTTCCACAATTTACACATTTCAAACCACTCTGAGCAATCTTAGTACACTGATTAATATCGTCCAATTTATCTTCCCCCATTTGAAAGGAAGACACTTGATACATAAGCATTAGAATTACAAACTATAGCACGGAGAGATCGATAGACACGTCCGCACACGTCGAAGGCTAGACTATTACTACAAGAATAGATAATGTCATGTGATTGAATACATTAAATTTTTAGATTTGTTCATTTGGTAACACTGCTAGTTTCATATTTAAACATTGGTGGTGTAATCACCAGCCATTGTTGGCGTTTGTATAATACCCTGCACATTTGAGATCACTGTTATATGTGTGTTGTGACAGAATGGTAATAGTGGTATGTGATAACACTTGATTGGTAAACGTGCACATGTTTGGTGGCCACCTGTCTGTGTGTGACTTTCTTGGACACCCGTGGGCTCACGACATGACCCGTGGAGTCAAAGGTAGCAAATACACAGAGCGGCGTGCTAAGTCAACCGTGGTGCAATTATTGACGGCGATGGTCCCAGCTGCACCGTAATGGCAGCGGGCGGCAGCAGGGCAGGTTTCGGCGGAGACTTTGGTGCCCTGGCTGCCATTTCATCTTTGCGCACTTAACAGCAGACATATTCCAAGCAAGGTTCACCCTGTCTCTCCTTTTGGCAATTGTAAAGGAAACATCTTTTGTTTAAGGCTTGCAGACCTATACCTAACGGTGCTTTGTGATTATCAACTTCGAAGATCAAGTTCAATATTATTACGCTGAATGAAATTAACCCAATAATTTGAGTTATTTATTCTACAATAATGAATTCGAAATTTTTGATTGGAAACTCCCCCGTCTAACGGGATAACGACCTATTTATTTTACGTGGTCCATAGAGTTAATAACGATGAAACTGTCGTCATTGTGTGTACTACACAATAGCGTGTGTTTATTGTGTTAAGATTTGCTTGAACCAGTCAATTTATTAGAGTGGGTCTGTGTTAAACAAAAACCTGCTGTTTTATATAACTTCTGTAAGCTATTCTTACAAAAGCTTATCTAGGGGCGATGCCCTATCTGAGGCAGTCTGCGTTAACGGAAGTTCGCATCCCTAATTCCAGGCTCATATAAAATCTGGAGGAAGTTTTTCCGATATAAGCACTTTCATTTCCAGTTCTCTATTATTCTGTGTAGAAAGGATGTAATAGCTTCCCATGCAAGATGCTGAGATCCATTTGCGAAGTGAGGATGGAGTGGGGGAAGAACGATAAGAAAATATTTCCCCCTATCATGCCCAAGGGGTAAAATGCATAAAATTACGTGTCACTCTGAGCAGTCAAATTGATTATACGTAGGTAGTTATCCGAGAAAACAGAGCTGAAAGGAATAGTTTCTCTTTCTGCTCGTTTCTTTCATCTTCTTTGTTATTTAGTTCTGTAGCCGCAGCCTCTTTCTGTGTTACTGAATGCCGGCAGTTCGAATCCCTTTTCGGCTTTGTTAAAAACGCCTGCAATATGAAACTTTCAGCTGTTAACAAAAGACGCTTATTAATTCTACTCGCTACTGTTTTATCTTTTATGCTCCTCACTGTGACACTGCTATCCACCAATCAAAGGTGCACCTGTTCATAACGACATTCCTAATCTACGGTAGGTTCTGAAAATATAAGGTATAGCCGTAATTTAAGGCAAAAAATCGTAGTTTTCATCATTTTTGCCCAAATTTCACTTAAATTGTAGAGGCGCTTGTTGGAAGAAATAGTTTGTCACTCCCCGTTGTCCTAAATTGTGTCTGTTAGCATCTGCTGGTCTATTTTATCGACTGTGTGTAGTGCTGAAGGGGCAAATTAGCCCGTTCGGTAGCAAATAAACAAAATGCATACAATTAGAGCCAGCCGCTACAAGTTAATTAACTACAGAGGCGACCATTGCCTTCAGTACCAGGTTCATTAGATCGTTAGCAAACCGTGTTGTCTTGACGTATCAACAACGCCTTGTTGCTCGAAGCATTCTAGTCTACGTCACAGCGCAGCGAGACAAAGCAAGTGTTGTCTAGCTTCTCTAGGAATAACCATCTCACCTTCAGGGTAATTACTGGGTTTATTCCTACATTCCCTTATCATGTGTTCATTACATTACTGTGTTTGTATAAATTATAAGTATACCTAGTTCAGCTTTAGTCCCTTACAGTTCTTGAGATAAGCAACACTTCAAACTCCTGTTCTACAGGTCCACTGTATATAAGCAATCTAGTGTTCCTTTACGAAATAAGACCTTGGAAATATCAACTATTTGCTAAGCTCACTTGTCGACACGAAGTATCACTCTGTCTAGTATAGCACAGAACACCTAGTAGCAAAAAGTGAAACTACCTTCTTAAACTGCATCAACAAATAGCGCTCCAAGTGGGTTGCGTTGGAACTGAAGTATCAGAAATCGCGCTCAGAAATGTACACGATTGCTGCATATTAAAACCCACGACAGCAACTTTCATTTGATTTGCTAAGTTTTTAATTCAATTTTTTATTGTTTTATTTTGTTGATAGTATACCAGGGTAATTATGTGCTGGAGTGATAAATTGTTAAACCACGGACAACACCAGATGTTTAAATAAATACAATAATGGACATCTCTGAATTAGTAACGTCTAACACGCCTTCTACACGTCAAATGCGTAACTTGTAATGAAAACATCTGAATACTTAAATGAAATGGCATGCTAAAGCAAGAGATTAGTTTAAATGTTTTACATATTTTCAGCGGAAACAACGGGAATGTGGCGTTTACCGGGTTTAAGAGAAAATGTTTTGTAGCAAAGCTCTGTAAAACGAGAAAATAATTGTGTGTCAGACGGTTTGACTCGCCTGTGAGGGGGCAGGGGTAAGGATGGAAATAAATTGCTACTTTATGCTCCTTTGGTATCCCTTTATACTCATTTTTCTGCAAAATTAATGTATGCACCGAGTATACTGGGCCCGCAAGTATGGTGGTGCACAGGAAGGGAGTAAAGCAACAAACACTACTGAAACCTTTCCTTCCTTTCCCTGTGTTCAAGGAACAAAGCCTGAACAATTTATTAGTTTTAAAGTAATACATCTGGTAATTCTTACGCAAATTAAAAATGTGTTGTCCCGTTAGCACCCGATTCTTTGTTAGTTTGTTTGACTTCTATACTCGGTATAGTGAAGCAGAGGAAGTATTGTATTCCATCCAAAAATTCGATGTCGAGATTTCACAGGAAATATGTTTTGTGTCACCATGAATAAAAAAAAAAAGAAAAGAAAAAAGCATTTTTACAAAAGGGTCCAGGTGTGTGTCTGTGGACAGAATAACTCAAAAGCGAAAAGTTGTTTAAAAAATCGTGTTGAGTGGTTTGCCGGTGTCACGGTTCAGACTGCTCTTTTATTTAAATATTTCCATGCTTTCCCTCACTGTTTGATGAGACAAATTTTTACAAATTTGTAACATTTTTAAATTGCCAAAGTCAATGTGGTGGCCAGTGGTTGTCCCAGACACCCTGTATTTTGTGGGACCACACTTCTGACTGTAATATATGTACCATTTTTTTCTTTCTAAAAATGCAATTACTGACCAAATCAGATACATCACGTATGCTGTGATATACGCACGACTAGTTTGTTCCATAACCATGCAACAGAAAGCAAACATTCGAATACACAAAACTTACATCGATTGCATATGAAATAGCTTCTCAATTCGAAAGCTTTCCTTTAACATTGCTACAACAACAATAACGTTTTGTTTCAAAGTCTTTATTTTGATTATGAATTCGATTTTACTTCTGTCAAAGTCAATTAAAACACTAATCAGGCTATCTGCTTATTGTTAATATGACCAATTTCACAGAAACTTTTTTAAACTCCCAGCATGGAATTTTGTCGGGGTATAAATATATTTCTTCTACGTGCGAATAACTTTGTTTATTAAGAAAGAAACTATTATTTCCTTAATTACATGAGCGTTTGCTCACCACCTAGGTGGACCGGGTTCGATCCCAAAGACCCGTATGTTGCATTCGTGGTGTACGAAGCGGCGTCAGAGCGGGTTTTCTCCGGGTTCTCCGGTTTCCCCCGCCACTCATTCCACCAATTGCTCCATTGTCACCTTTCCATTCATCCATTTCGCCTGAATTTGATATCATCCTCTTCTTCACTATCACACCTGGTGTTTCACTGACCACCCGCTTCCAGGTCTTCACTCTGTCTGGTCTATAGGTTCCTGTGCTCCCCGACAGGCGTCTGACCCTAGGCACTGTAAGTCCTGCATAAGGAGTGCGTAAACAGGAAAAATAACGGAAAAAAAGAAAAATTCAGCATATTTATAGGACATGGCAGAAAATTGTAAAGAAATTCTGCCCATTTCAAATAGCCATTAAATGTAAAAGGTTTCTTATATTCAATTTTTTAAAAAACTACTCTTAATTTTTATAGCATATAGGTTATTCGCAAGAAGAATAAAATTTATATGCACCTTAAAATTTATTTTAATCCTGTGAAGTTCTTATCATTCCGAATTACTTTTTTTCCCCTATTAGTAAACCATAAGATATCAGAATCGGAAGCAAATTATGCTTTTTATCTTGATTCATTTAAATGCCCACACGCATTGCAATTCAGAGCGTGCGTATGCACAATTCGTTTTCTTACATTTGCACCGTTTCGATACCATGTCTTACTTATATCTAAGATATTTGCAATACTAATTTGCATTGCTGATTTTGCCGTAAATACTTAAACTGGGTCGGAGGCAGTAATCTATCATATCAACTCGTCTAGCGGAGCAAAAATCTTTCCTCAACAAAAAGTGTTCAAAATCATGTTATCTATCAGCCCTCAAAGTTTGTCGGTCTAATTTTTGGAATCTGCCTGTCTATCTATATATAACTTAAAGCATTTCAGTTATTTCCAATATCAATTTCATTTCAATACGATTATCCAAAGCGAATTTCATTCTTTTACGTGTCACAAGTTACTGATATAACGTTAATTTAAGTACACTTAAAAACCATCGGTCTGCGTCGGGTTTGAACCTACGACCTGGAACACAGAGGGAATTAAAGAATGAGGAAAAATCTGTGCAGGAAACCAGATACATTGACCAGCTTTCGTCCAGTGGGGGATGTTTCCCTAGCTGGAAGGTCTGACACGGGGTGCACTCAGCCTTGTTACGTTTCTTAGGGGCTATTTGGGGAGTTACTTCGTAAAGAAGTAGTGACTTCAAGTTGCGATGACCACATACCCGGCCGGGAGGGCTCGGGGCGCTAACCACGCTCCACCCTCCAGTTCTGCACCCCACTGATGCTACCCGTAAGGGGTAGAAGTGGAGTACACAGCGGTAAACCTTGGCTAGGCGGGAAGTAGATAGTAAAACAAACTTTCATAAGAATACTCGAAAGTAGGTGAAGAAAATCAAGTGTTACTTATCACTAAACACAACACTAGTAACGTAAGAGGAAATTCAGAACTTGGAAAGTGAGATACAGGAGAAAGTTCTCGTCGAAACACTGGATGATTTACCTATCAGCTTAAAGCTACACTTTGTTCTCATGTACGTAAGGTTTACAGCTGAGTGCACAGCAAAGGACCGCACCCCTTTATCAATGTATTTCAGATACTGCACCTCACCAAGTCTAAAATACTCCGGCTTTAACGTTCAAAGACGCACAGCTTAAAGGAACAATCCCCTGCCTTTTGGTACTAAGTAATCAAATTAGGCATGACATTGCTTTGCAAAGCGTTACTTTACCGCCACAAAGTCCTTCTGTTGAACAAATAGAACTACGCTAAATCGCGAATAATGTTGAGGGACCCTGGGTCTGAGTTTTAAATTTTCTATATTTTTGTAAGTATGAAAAATTTAGACTCTAAAGGGTGTTTATGTTATAAATGACCACACAAAGTTCCAGCACAATCTTTTTTATAGTTTCAAAGGGAATTAATTACTAAATTTATTCTCCATGCAACAATACCTTAATATTCAAAATATTTTGTACGCATCAAAAACTAAACTGGTGGGAAGAACAAATAATTACTTTTAAAGCACAAAGTATCTTTGCATTAATGAATATTGAAACCACTTTTTCAAACGTTGTGTATTTAACTTTTTAGAGACAAAAAATTTCAAATTTTGAAATAAAATTAGGTTTCACTCGCATAAATACATCACATATTGCAAGAATTCTAGGAGCTCTGGCACACCAAATAATACGCATGGGTAGACTGTATTAAAACTGTAAAATTGACAAAAACCAATTTTTCGTGCATCAAACTCCCCTCTTTTGGCTGATAGTTTCTCTCATGATTCATAGCTTGAACACTTTTGCACTGAATGACTTTGTTTTTTAGCCTTTTTTGTGCCATAGTTTTGTGAAATAGTGTCGAAAATTTAAACAGAAAACGGGTACTTAAATGTAGTGCACATGGAAATTAAAGTATGCGCTAGACTTTTAAAAATCCTGTTGTCAAATAATTTTTACTGCCAACCGATGACTGAAGCTTTGGAGAATAAAACTAAAAAACTAATGTATCATCAATTTGATAATTTAACTTCTTCTTTAACTTCTTATAAGGTCAAGTGCAAGGAAGGTGTCGACATCTTTATATTCCTATAATGTTTTCTTTATTTATTGTTGGCAGAATCATCTGATAATTTATATTTTGGGTGAACCAGTCTGTTATCTAATTACCCAGGCTCCACGGCATTTGTCCATTACTTCTTTCTTGGCTCCCGGTATTGGCCATTTCCTGTTGACTTTCTTAATCATGCCGACGTTTCGCCGTAAAGTTCATTGGGTGACCGCAAACGTCATTCAACTAGCCATTGCTCCCTGTTCCCTCCCACATGCAATTCTATTGGTTTCTTCTAGTCCAATAGGAGGTCGTCCTGCTAATAGGGTCTTTCATATTGTGTTGCGTGGTTTAACCGCCAGGGTTCAAACTGTTCTTTCCTTAAATATTTCTCACTATTCTTTACATGAATTGGGAAGTATATATGGTGACAATAATTATTCGAGTATTGTGGCCTTTCTCATGTCAAGAATGTCAGATACCGAGCACATGTGAACACATGAACCAATTTGGAGCTAACCTGATGTCCACTGGGAGTTGATCGTGCTGTGGTACTGGTCATCTCAGTAAGCAGGTACCACAGGCTCAAGTTATTCCTTTGGTATGTCAGCAGATGCTCTGACACTGATATACACTGCAATTGCTTATGCTATGACAAAGGAATATTATATGTGCCTTCAGTCAGTGTGACGTGGAACTTCGTGTTTTACCAATGCAAAACTGGGAATAATTGAAACCATATCACAACGCATTATGAAGGCATAAAGACGTTAATTTATCATATACGATGTATACCTCTTCATTCCTTTATTTTGTATCATTTATCACCAGGTCAGTGAAAGTGTTGCCAACTGTATTCCTATAAATGGCTCAAAAACAATTTATTTATAAGGGAAATAACACTGCATTCCAATTTGACAACTGTATTTAACATCATTCTTCTAATAATCAACGTATTTTATAGAAGAAAGGTTATTTGTTAATGTTGAACATAAGACTTTCTGTTATAACAATAAGAAAAAATCGAAACCTGGATTTGGCCTTACTCGGTTCGGCTGTAATGGTAATTGAATGTAATTTATTTTGGTTCTCTTTATAGAATTTAACATTTTATGATCATACCTTTGATCACACTTTTCGATCAGGTCAAAAGTCGTATACTTTATCAGATTATGTAAATGATGTCTGCGGCGCACAACAAAGGACGGTCGTGGACAAACTACCTCTTCAAATACCAGGCGCGGCGCTAAAGGCTAAGCTGCTCCAAACTACACACGCGAGCAAACCCGTGAAAATCAGAGCGATAGGACCAAAAGGGGCTTTCGAGATTATTCGCGAAGTGCCAGTGACAGGCACACTAATAGAGGTTCCAGAAGAGCTGAAGTTTGATTAAGGGTCCGTGTTACGTCATTCTCGCTATATAAGGAGGCGAGGCAACGAGAGAAGGCAGACAGTGGCTAAAGTTATGCGCCCCCATCTTCCGCAGCAAACAGCTGCAACTGAAGTCCAAACTCGTCCTGTATAAAGCTTTTATTTTATCGGTAGTTCTATACGCGTGTGTGGCCTGGGCAAATGCCTCAAAAACCGCCCTGAAGACCATCCAAACCCTCCAAAACCTCTCCCTCCGAAAAATCCTCTCTGCTCCCATCCTAACCACTAATCAAACCCTTCACCAAGAAACCCAGACCCCATCCATACCCGAGGCAATTACAAAAAGAGCCACTGCCGCGTGGGCGCGCATCAGAAACCACGACAATTATGTCATTGCCAATATCGGCAAAGGTGAGCCGAAGCATCGGAAGCATGCTCGTATTAAAATGTTTTAAACGTCACTCGGCTCACCGACTGATGCGCGTCCACGCAAACACGGCCCTAGGCCGCACACACGCTACCTTAGAGGCCTGCACCCCAGGGAACAGGTCAGGAGCTGTACCCTGCCCCGCCCAGGATAACCGCGGAGTGTACATAGTGTATATATAGTGTATATAGTTAACGTGTGTATATAGTCCTTTGTTATAATGCTGGGACGCATAGTTACGTGTGCCCAGCAAACATGTGCGAGCGGGACGCTCACTTGAAGTGCCCAGTGTGCGTGCGTGTATGTATATGTGTGTGCGTGCATGAGGGCATATCACATGATATGCCAGAGTGAATGAGAGAATGCATGTGTGTAAAAAAATATGTATATAGCAAGAAAAAAGCGAAAAAAGACAAAAACAAAATATAAACACATACCCAAGAACTATACACAAGAGAACTGTTCTCGGTGGCCCAAAAGAGGGTCACTGTATGGGTTTTCTTAAAACCCAATGCATATTTGTTGTAAATATCAAAAAAATTGTAATCCAATGATAAATTAAGTCTGTACGCTGGGCCCCATGTACCAGCACCAGACAAAATTCTTTTAATAAAATAATCTGAAATCTGAAATCTGAGGTTGGAGTCAAATTGTTTTAGACTTGGTGTGTGTGTGAGAGGGGGAGAGAGACTGGGAGAGGTGTGTGTGTCTTGAGAGACATGTCGCGTCAAAAGAAAGAGAGCAAGCAGTTAATGAGTGTTGAGTGATGGTATCGTCAAAGTCATCTGTTTGAGAGACCGAGAAAGTTAACAAAAACAGAAACTTGTGTGTTAGGTATACGAGAAGAAAACAGTTGTGAGTTGTAATGTCACTAAGGACTGAAGACTAACGTCAGTAAAACAGATCTGCGTTGTTGTGCATTCAGTTTTGGAACAGAATAGACAGAGAAAAGGGTAAATGGACTGGGCTCTTGTGTTTGTCACAATATTTTTCCGTGTTTTATGAGGGTCTATCAAAACGTATACTATTAGAAGTGCAACACAATATTAAGATGTGACCTTATCTTAATTTCTTTTAAGACATCCACCACATTGGCTATAGCCAGAAAATTCAGAATACACATTTCATTTGCCATAGAGATATCTTAAACATATGACATTTAAATCAAAATCGTTTGAGCCATTTTCAAGGGAATCAAAATTTTCGAAAAATTTTCCACGTAAAGGGTAGTTTAGGGTGGGGCTATTTTCTTCAAAATGTTCGTGTCGCATCCTTCAAAGACATTAAACTAAAATACCAACCTTGGTTTTAAACCGACTTTTCGTTTTTGAGTTATGCTGTCCACAGTCTGACACACACACACACACTTTTTTCTAAAAATGCCTTTTTTTGGATTCAGGGGATCTCAAAACATATTTCCGGTGAAATATTGACATCGAATTCTTGGGTGGAATACAATACTTCCCCTACTTACCAGTAGAGAAAGTAAAAACGTAAATAAGGTGGTCGATGAGAGGTACCGCCTGATACTTATGCAACACACCTCACGCACAGGCAATGCGGGTAAGTTCTTCACTGACCAATTCTACCAGGAAAACTACCGTTGACTACTCTAGCTTGTAAGTCCTACAGAGAACATGTTAGTTGTTGAATGTATGAACACATTTTCTTTAGTCCCCTGTTCTCCTAAATTGAAGCATTTATTAGTAACTTTATTAAGATCAGAGTGTTCGGTTCTCTGTACATATATTTCTGCTACATGAAAAACACGCTTTAGTAACTATAATCTGTTGAAATTAGGCAAAAAACAAAGTGGTCAGAGAATGTTATATGAATGCACAATATCAGAATTTTTCTCTTGAAAATAAAATAGTTCAAATTGACTGTGTGCATTGCGCTGGTAGAGCAAACTAGAAAAAAAGAAAGGATATTGAAAATGTCTGATTGAAAACGAGCAGAATAGGAATTTCAAAAACGCATGGATTTAAACAATCCCCCAAGCACATTCTTTCACGTTGCATATTTTAACTCCTCTGTCGCTCTGCCGGATATTCATTAGATGCCCATTATTGCCCTTGATGAAGCAAAAAAACAAAAGCAAAATATCGTTACCAGAGTAATATTATATGTACGGTTTTCGCTGTACGATTTTTCAACGCTATCCCAACGGTAAGTGCGAATGCGTGTACACCACATTCTAATAAATAACACGGGGTGTATTATTCGCTTGTTTCTCTAATAAACCTTTATCCGACAAATAGATGGAGTTAGCTGTATACCACAGGGACAAAGGATCTGTTCATGAGTTGGTGGCCAACTTTTAATACAAGTTGTAGGATTTTCTAGTGTGTCTAAGGAAAAATGGATAGAATCTAGAAGATACTAATGTAATAGATAATTATTTATTACCCTCTTCTATGATGTTGCAACTAAATACCTAGAAATAAACCAACTAGCGATGTTACACTCAGTTTAAATCAAAGAAACAAATTCTGCTCTGATTTATGTAAACGATTAGAGATGGCAACCCTGGTAGGAAATGGGTAGCTACTCGAAGATATCGCAAGAGGGCTCTGCGAAGAACCTATAGACCTAAAATGCAGAAAAGTCATATATATTTACGTCAAAGATTTATTTCAAAACAGATATGTTAAGACATTATAAAATCACAAATAGGAAAGCTTGTAGAACTTGTAACATTATTCCAGAACTGCTTAAATATAGGAAATTGTATTAATAACTAGTGTACCTGTATAACAACTGCTAGGATAAGAAAGAAATGTCCCATAGATGGAAGATAGCAAATGCGATATCAATATCTAAGAAAATAGAAGGAACAAGCCCCGAGAACTATAGAGGTATCAGTTTATTACGTGCTGCCTACAAAATATGTGCCCAAATAATAAATTTAGGGTTAAACAATGTAACAGATGCACTAGTAGAAGAGCAAATGGGTTTTAGAAGAAGAAAAGCCACAATTGATAAAGTTTTTAGTCTGAAAGAAATTATAAGAAAAGGGACAAAATTTAGACACATTATTTGTTGACTATTTAAAGCTTTTGACGAAGTTTCACGAACGATACTGTAGAAGGTTTTACAAGACAGAGGCATAACACTGCAACTAATTGAAGCTATAAAAATATATACACTAATAAAAAATATAAATGAATAAAAGAACCAGTGAGAGTTAACGGTGGTGTAAAACAAAGTTGTCCCTTATCAACTGCACTTATTAATTTGTATATTGTCGAATAAAAATTATGTCAAATAAAGTAGAAAACATAAGTGCAAGAGTACAGACATCAGAAAAGAAATTTGTAAGGTTGGTAACTGGATATATTAAACACAAAAAACCGCAGTCAACGTATCAGGAAAGAATTAAAAGTAGAAGAAATGTTATTTCTAACAATAGAAATAAATGGGAAAACTTGTTTACTGTATAGCAGAATTCCTAAAATAGTCTGAATTCTTTCTAGGATTACATGGCATCATCTGATATATGTTCAAAACGAGCTAAAGATCATATTCATCTGAAAAATAATACCAGAGATATTTATATTTATGTAGAACGGTGTGCGCAAAATATCCGAAAATTTACTGAATTTACAGAAAAACAAAAGAATATAATATCAATATCACCGATCAATATAAGAGGTCTGTATGGCAAACTAAATGCACTCACTACCTCTTTCTCCTTTAAGCAATATGGCCGAATGGGCAAGAAAAAGCATAAGTATTGTAATTAAAGTTACCAAATCATTCTATGTCCTGTTTGAATAAGTTGAAAGAAGACTGTGTCTTTCATCTTACACGATGTGCAACACTGATTTACTGCCCTTAATGGTGTCTTTTCTTGAGGCACTTGCTCACACAATAAGTGGTGGCCAGGACAACACCATTTTTGAGCCCCAGCTTCATCACAGACATCTCTGTCCGATGATTTGCCCACAGACACCCCCTCGCTCCCCTGATTAAACGCGGCTTTTATATCTGGGGGGGGGGGGGTGTGCATTAAAGGAGAAGGCTCACAAAATACACGCAAGTGTTCTAGATGTACTTAAACATTTATTAAGTTACTTATGTAAGGAATAACTTAAGATAAACCGTACTATATTTACTGAAGACCTACTGACTTCCGCAAAATTTGTCCAAATAAATGTTTACTTTCTCTACTGTTAAGTAGGCGAAGTATTGTATTCCATCCAAAAATTCGATGTCGGGATTTCACCAAAAATATGTTTTGAGACCCACTAAATCAATTTAAAAAAATTTTCAGAAAAAGGTCCGTGTGTAGGTCGGTAGACAGAATAACCCAAAAACGAAAAGTACTTTAAAAACCAACGTTGGTATTTAAGTTTCGCTTTCAAGAATGCGACACGAAGATTTTCAAGAAAACAGCCGCACCCTAAACTACCCTTTACATGGAACATTTTTAGAGAATTTTAATTTTCTTGAAAATGGCTTTAACGATTTTGATTAAAATGTCATATGTTTGAGATATGTTTATGACAAATGAAATGCATATCTTAAATTTTCTGGCTATAGCCCCTGTGGTCGTATTCACTCTGGATGACTTTTGCATAACTGGTAAACTGTTAGAGATAGACCAAATCATAGTACACAAAAAGTGTGGATCTTGCTAAAATACATAATTTATGTCTCAATGGTTTTTCTTATAGGGTGAACTATTTCGAAGATATTCCTTGTTATGTGTGTGAGTTTCGGAAAACTTAAAACTTTCGTGAAGTGGAACATCGTTGTTCATTTTTTTGTATGTTAAGTGTGCTAAGAGAACGGAATCTCAAAGCTTTAAAACATTTCACTATCGCACAAAGCCTACTGTATTCCCAAATTCCCCTTGCACCTACAAGGAAATAAGCAATAAGATAATTTGTTCAAATGTTTATCTCAACTAACACGAAGAAGATATAGGAATAAGAGTTTGTAAGAATGGTTAGTACAAGAGTAGAGAAAGTCATGTGAGAGCAACATCAGATTTTTCACACTTGTGGTCAAAATTATCGCTTTTGTTGGACCTCCCATCACAGCTATAGAGTTTGGCAAGTAAGTTATCGATTAAAACTAATCGAACCTTCGGTGCCAGTTTCCATTTCAAAAAGACACAAACGAATATAATAGCTCCGGAAACTATAAAGGCATGATATAAAACTATGTATGCAATTTCAGTTCACAGCTCCCATTTACTCTCTAAGGGAACTATTTTAATTAAACTCTTCATTTTAGTTAACGACTTTCATCTCTTTCAGCCGCCATGGCTTCATTAAAAAGCTGTCTTGCACAATTCCATTCATTATCAAACTGAAAATGAGAAATGTTAATACAAACGGCGAATCTAATACTACCAGGAGAAAATTATATTATTCCGCTGATGATTTTTTAAAAATAAACCGACTTTTCTTCCGCAAGAGATTTCAGCGAATTTTATACAAGAATTATTTTGAAGGGTGCGTTCTAATATTAATGCTGGAGATTTTTCTTTGAGTTTAAAAGGAGGTAATAACCCCGCAGCGCTATAGCCCTTCCGGGTCAAGGCCTACCGCCCGGCCGCTGTGTGCCCAACCACAGACGCACAGAAGAAGACATAGACAAATATGGATATAACACACTGAATTTGAAAATAAATAAAATACCATGATTTTAAGCACGCTCTTTTTAGTTTCTTTAAACAAATAGATGTAACAATTTAGTGTTAAGATAACTTAAGTTCAATAAGCCCATTTTAGCTCTCGTTCTTCGAATAAATAACATTGTGAGCAGTTAGTCTACTCAAAAGGCATTTTCTCGTTCCTTTTCGCGACTATTTATAACAGCGCAGCATTACCAAGCTTTATTCCAGAGGGGAGGTACCTTATGATCACCACTGGTAAGTAATTGAGCAATTTTTAAAGCAAACTTATTTTAAAATTGGGTATTATGTCTTATGTTAATAAAGGTCATATTTAACACTTCTTCGTTATTCCTTTTTTACATGAATTACAGTACTTCAACAATGAAAACTTCGAAACAATTTTATTACACACTTTAGTAGCAGAAACAGTCATTGAAAATAAGTATTAACTGCATGCCTTAATCAAAAAATCTGATGTGCTGCACTCACATGAGTTTCTCTACTCTTGTACAAACCATTCTTACAAACTCTTATTCCTATATCTTCTTCGTGTTAGTTGAGATAAACATTTGTACAAATTATCTTATTGCTTATTTCCTTGTAGGTACAAGGGTAATGTTAGAATACAGTACACTTTGTGCGATAGTCAAATGTTTTAAAGCTTTAGGATTCTGTTGTCTTTGCTCACGTAACATATAAAAAAATGAACAATGACGATCCATTTCACGAAAGTTCTAAGTTTTCCGAAACTCACACACATAACAAGGAATATCTCCGAAATGGTTCACCCTACAAGAAAATTTATTGAGACATAAATTGTGTATTTTAGCAAGATCTACATTTTTTATAGAGTATAGTTTGGTCTATCTCTAACGGTTTACCAGTTATGCCAAAGTCGTCCAGAGTAAATACGACTACAGGGGCTATAGCTAGAAAATTCAAGATATACATTTCATTTGTCATCAAAATATCTCAAACATATGACATTTTAATCAAAATCGTTAGAGCCATTTTCAAGAAAATCAAAATTTTCGAAAAATTTTCCATGTAAAGGGTAGTTTAGGGTGGGGATATTTTCTTCAAAATCTTCGTGTCGCATCGTTGATAGACATTAAACTTAAATACCAACTTTGGTTCTTAACCGACTTTTCGTTTTTGAGTTATGTTGTCCACAGACATCCTTTTTTTGGATTCAGGGGGCCTCAAAACATGTATTTCCTGTGAAATCTCGACATCGAATTTTTGGGTGGAATACAATACTTCCCCTACGTACCAGTAGAGAAAGTAAAAATTAAAAGGCACAATTTAAAAACAATTACAGAAGGTGGGCATAAAGTACCCCCCCCCCCCCCCTGGTAACTGGACCTACACCTGAGCACAACCAAACTTAGGTATATCTAAGACAAAGTGTAAGCAAATAGACGTATGTTGTTAGCTTGCAGAACAAGCAGGAATTTATCGAACCAAGGACATACCTTTGTCGTGACGTTTCGTTTGCGGTAGATCAGGTTGCAGGGTTTCTTAACTTCCTCAGTAAATTTCGTCACCGTTGGTCTCGTCCGAATTTCCCCCAAGGGAAATCCTTCCTACCATTGCCTTCCCGCCGCTTGAGTAGACCCTCGAGACAGCTGAAAAAGGGGAAGAGACAACAATTGAAATATTTTAAATACGAAATCCAGATTCAAACGCATTACCTTCATATAGTGAGTGTGAAACCTCGTTACATGTTTTATGAACTTGAATTTCTATTTCTCATTCATCACTAGCGCTTAGATTCCTAGGCAAATGCATATTTTGTTTGTGTCCTAATACGATAATATTTTGTATATTTACACTGAAGCAAATCTTTTAAGTTTCATTGTTATAAATAAATATTTCCGAATATTCACATGGATTACACAAAAATCGCACAAAGAAAACCTCTTTTTAAAATAGTTTTCACATATTTACATATTTTTAACAAGCCATTCTCAAATTTCTTTAATTCAGATGTCGCAATATGTTATTCATCATTGGAGAACTGATATGACAGCTATAGTATCCCTTCATTTGGAAAACGAATATAAACATCCTGCTTTCTCAAGCTACACGAGCCCGCAAGATAAGAACTGGGCAATTCCCCCACTACCATGTGCTTGATTAAGCAGCCCAACCTTGGAGCCCTTGTTTTCTCGCTGGTCTGGTATGTGGTGTGAAGTAGCTTATCCCCGCTCGTCCTTTGTTTTGCGCCGCGCCCGGCTTCACAGTATGAAATACTTCGATACTACGCCAAATCGCATTACTCCCGAATTTCAGTTTAGCTAAATATACAAATATAAAGATATTACGCAGCTATTTCTTCATTTTAATTAGCTTAGAGGAAGTTGTTTTTCAGGTGTTGTGGATGTTTTAAAATACTCCAATTTTAGTTGTGGAAAACAACTTCAGCTGAAATATTTAATAAATTTAAATGGAGCACAACACTGCCTGAAGCTGTGCTGAATATTTTAAACTACTAATTACAAACTGTGGTTCTAAAAATTGTTTTCAAAAACACATTGTTAGGCTCTGTTAAATTTATCACAACTTTACCGGCGTCGTTTATTCACACACACCCACTCATACCCTGAGAAAGACGTTTCATAGTTCACCACTGGAACAGCTGGTAGTAGTTGCATCAGCGAGCAGGATGGCTCAGGCGATAAGGCCTACGACCCGTATTCGGGAGGTCGTGGGTTAGATTGCCGTGGCCGAACTTTCTGACCTTTTTTCGGGGGGTTTCCCCAGGTCACTTAGACCAATGCTCGGAAGGCATTGCAATTAAACTTTATATGACATTTTAACAATGAATTGTGACTAAATTAATTCAAATTAAGGTAGAAATGCAGTACAGCTTTTCCAGAAAATGTATAAACCATTTATATCTATTCATCAACAAGCTAGATGGCTCCAGAGGTTTTATAGAAATAATTTTTGGTTAACGTATTGGCAAAGCGGTACTTTCCACACGGTATAGGTTTACTCTAAAGTATAAAAAAGATATGTGTATTTTTAACCATATTAGACTTCTATTCCATGGCAAAATAATGTTTATCAAAGAGCCATGAGCTCATTGGACTACGTCAGACATTAAATCCCGTATTGGGAATTAAATGAATTTGTTTTTCAATATCGACCCACCTATAAAAGTAAACTACATCATGAGATCAATGTTAAAAAGACGAGGAAATAAAAAGGAAGGGGCAAGATACATTGGATTTTTATTGCGTTTTACATAAAGGGAATGCACGCATATATCTAATGCTAACGGTAATTTTGTGTATTTCCATTTAAACTAGCTTCGCATATATCTTACAACTGCGCTTAGGTTGTGCGTGATATTTGGGAAAATGGGGAACACTTACCGTTCATCTCTATTGGCCATGTGTTTTCATTCTATAGCAATATTTTTAATCGCTATGGCCCACGTGTTTGCCATCACTTATTCGCCGATACGGCTAAGTGACACAAATAGCTAAGCTCTTTGCTTTACTCTATGCATCGCACACAGAATTAATTATATGACCAGGAACATTCAATCCCGTTACAGGGCCTCTATAATGTAGCTGTTCTGTTGGTACTTCTGCAAGATGGATTGTGACGGAGTTCAAACTAGCGTGTTTATTTCCAGTCTGTTTTGTAACCTGGCAGTACCTATTTCCTTATTTCTTCTTCGTTTAATTTAGTTTCATTAAGAGGAAATGTCAAATAAATGCCGGATATAACTGCCATAACTTCCTGACCATTGCTCACAACTTTATAAAAAAAATCTGATGTGTTGCACTCACATGACTTTCTCTACTCTTGTACTAACCATTCTTACAAACTCTTATTCCTATATCTTCTTCGTGTTAGTTGAGATAAACATTTGTACAAATTATCTTATTGCTTATTTCCTTGTAGGTACAAGGGGAACATTACAATACAGTAGGCTTTGAGCGATAGTCAAATCTTTCAAAGCTTTGAGATTCCGTTCTCTTTGCACGCTTAACATATAAATAAATGAATAACGATGTTCCATTTCACCAAAGTTTTGTTTTCCGAAAACTGACACAAACAACAAGGAATATCTCCGAAATGGTTCACTCTACTAAAAAATTTATTCAGACGTAAATTGTGTTTTAGTGAGATCTACATAGTTTGTATATTAAGAATTTGTCTATCTCTTGCGGTTTACGCGTTATTCAAAAGTTGTCCAGAGTAAACAGAACTATATAGGCTATAGGCAGAAAATTCAAGATATACATTTCATTTGTCATACAAATATATTAAACATATGACGTTTTAGTCAAAGTCGTTAGAGACATTTTGAAGAAAATCAAAATTTTCGAAACATTGTCCATGTAAAGGGTAGTTTAGGGTAGCGCTATTTTCTTCAAAATCTTTGTGTTGCATCCTTGAAAGACAAACTTGAGTACCAACTTTGGTTTTTAACCTACTTTCCGTTTTTTAGTTATGCTGTGCACAGACTGACACAGAGACACAGACTCGGCCCTTTTTCTAAAAATACTTTGTGTTTTGCGTTCAGGGGGTCTCAAAACATATTTCGGTGAAATCTCTACATCGAATTTTTCGGTGGAATACAGTACCTCCCCTACTTACCAGTAGAGAAGGCAAAAACATTTTTAGAAGGTCCGTGTGTGTGTGTGTGTGTGTGTGTGTGTGTGTGTGTGTGTGTGTGTGTGTGTGTGTGTGTGCGTGCGTGCGTCTGTCTGTGGACAGCATAATTGAAAAAGAAAAATTCGGTTTAAAACCAAAGTTGGTATTTAAGTTTAATGTCTTTCAAGGATGCGACACGAAGATTTTTAAGAAAATAGCCCCACCCTAAACAACCCTTTACGTGGAAAATTTTTCGAAAATTTTGATTTTCTTGAAAATAGTTCTAACGATTTTGATTAAAATGCCATATGTTTGAGATATTTTTATGACAAATGAAATGAATATCTTGAATTTTGTGGCTATAATCCTTGAAGTCCTATTTACCCTGCGTGACCAAATCTTACTATACAAAAAATATATATCTTGCTGAAACGTACAATTTATGTCTAGGTAAATTTTTTTGTAGATTGAACCATTTCGGAGATATTGCTTGTTATTGGTGTGAGTTTTACAGAACTTATTCTGTCAAGTAGAACTTCATTGTTTATTTTTATAAGTTAGTAAAGAACGGATTTTGAAAGAAGAAGAGTTAGTTCAAGAGTAGAGAAAGCTATGTGAGAGTTACATATCAGATTCTTTGTGAGAATAATTATTTACTGCAGTTACTATTTGCAACGATTTCCTCAATTTCTGGATCGCTGACGTCATAGTATCAAATTTTGTTAAATTCGATCAAAGTCCACAAAGTATATTGTAAGTTAAACAAGGCAATACAAACCAAATCAAAAGAATGGTTTCATAAATGACAAAGGAATAAACATAACATGATTCTTATTCGTATAAACATCGACTGTCCCTTTTCAACCTTTGGCTTCTCTCTGGAGGCACTCTATGTATAGCTATTTACCTGGAATAAAATTAAGTGGATTATCTTCGTTCTCTGTCTCCCTCTGGATGTTCGTTAACTGTTGTGATACTCAGACTCCCGTTCTATATTGAAAGTGAAAGAATTTTGTTCCTGTGCTTCACTATCAACCTTGACATTGTTTTACGTCGCCGTGGAAATCTACGAAACGGAATCACCGAAGAAAACCTTACTGAGAGGGTTATGGAGGGAGAGTGAAGAGAGGGGGAGAGGTAGAGAAAGCCTGGAGGGGTGGAGGCAGAGAGATAGACAGGGCGAGTGTCAGACGGTCAGATAGCGATAGAGTATAAGTGAGGGGGAGAGATTGCAAGAGGGCGATAATGAAGGCGAAGGCGAACGCGTGAGAGGGAAAAGAGCGAGTGGTGAGCGGTATGAGAGCTGTGAGGCAGCATGAGAGAAGGGTTAGACACGGTTGAGGGCGGATAGTGAGAGGTGACGAGCGGTGAGTGGGGTGAGAGGTGAGGGTTAAGGGGGCTGAGAGGTCAGAGAGGGGCCATTGGAGTGAGGAACCGTCAGTGTCCCTGAGATGGTCAGTGCGAGGGTACGAGTGTTCGTGTGAGGTCAGTGAGAGGGATAGAGAGGTTCGTGAGAGGGTCCGTGAGAGGGTCCGAGACACGGTCGTGACACGGTCCGTGAGAGGGTTCGTGAGAGTGTTCGTGTGGCGGGCGTGAGAGAGTTCGTGAGAGGGTTCGCGAGAGGGTTCGCGAGAGGGTTCGCGAGAGGGTTCGCGAGAGGGTTCGCGAGAGGGTTCGCGAGAGGGTTCGCGAGAGGGTTCGCGAGAGGGTTCGCGAGAGGTTTCGCGAGAGGTTTCGCGAGAGGGTTCGCGAGAGGGTTCGCGAGAGGGTTCGCGAGAGGGTTCGCGAGAGGGTTCGCGAGAGGGTTCGCGAGAGGGTTCGCGAGAGGGTTCGCGAGTGGGTTCGCGAGAGGGACCGTGTGAGGGACCGTGAGTGGGACCGTGAGTGGGACCGTGAGTGGGACCGTGAGTGGGTCCGTAAGAGGCTTTGTGACTTCGTGAGAGGGTCGTGAGAGGTTTCGTGAGAGTATTCGTGAGAGGGTCCGTGTGAGGATCCGTGCACGGTCGTGACAAGATCGTGACGGGGTCGTGACGGGGTCGTGACACGGTCGTGACACGGTCGTGACACGGTCGTGACGGGGTCGTGACGGGGTCGTGACGGGGTCTTCGGAAGGTCGTGATGGTGTCTTAAGAAGGTCATGGTGTCGGACGTGAGGAGTTCGGGAGAAGGTTGTTAAGAAGGGGCAGGTGATTCAGCTCGTATAAACGGAATGATTTGGGGCTACGTTGCGTTTCTTAATTTCCTTAAGCACAGAATGCTACTTGTTCTGGCCTTATTAATTTAATTTGTATTGTTTATTTCTAGAGTATTGTACCACTTAGCTAATTTTCGTGTATTGTTCACTTTGGCAGTTTTACTTCAATTCAACCAAATCTCTATGGAATTCACCAAACGCCATTTACCCCATTGTTGCGCTCTCTGGTTACTTTTGGCGACGCTGGCTGTTCAATTAATAATATTAGCAAGTGTTCTTAAAAGGCAAAGACATGGATGTAATTGGAGCTCATTGTAGCCGTTAGGTTGGCGACACAGGCCTTATCTTATATACGAGTACAGTATTATTTTTAAATGCGTGTGTAGAAGCCATTGTGTTCTACGAATGCATTTATTTGGTGTTGTTTTAATTTTATGTGTTCCACATTTTCTAATTGAACGCAGTTTCTTAATACGGTACGCTATTCATCACTGTGAGATGGTTTACGATGGTTATAGTTCCCCTTAATGAAAGAACATATATGGCGTTTGTTATATTTAAAATTATAATGTTGCTTTGCTTAGACAACATCAAAATCAGCACTTAAATTTCTATCCTAATTTCTTAAACCAGATAAGCATTTTATTATAGCTGTGCATTTTTCGTATCTCAACCAGTGGTGACTCATGCAAAAATTTACCTATGAGCTATAATATTTATTTTATGCTAGACCATACAAATTTATTAATTGGACTTCCTTAAGTTCAAACTTTCATTAAAAAACTGGTCTTCATCCAATCGGGCAGTTCAATTTTCATTAAAGGACAGGTGCTCCACCAATCACAAAATTCCCTTCCAGTAACGGCAAAGTGCAATATCGATTAATTCTCGAAACGCAACTAGCGCCAGTTTAGAAAACGCTGAAATGTCGGACACTGCTGATAGATGCAACTTATACAAAAGTCGTCCACAGTAAATGTGACTACAAGGGCTATAGACAGAAAATTCAAAATATACATTTCATTAGTAATTAAAATATCTCAAACATATGACATAATAATGAAAATCGTTAGAGCCATTTTCAAGAAAATCAAAATTTTCGAAAAATATTCCATGTGAGGGGTAGTTTAGGGTGGGACCTTTTTCTTCAAAATCTTCCTGTCACATCCTTGAAGGACATTAAACTTAAATACCAACTTTGGTTTTTAAGCTACTTTTCGTTTTTGAGTTATGCTGTCCACAGACTGACACACACACACACACACACACACACACACACACACACACACGACAATGCACGCGCATTTTGTCTAGACTTGTTTTCTTTAATTTCGGGGGCCTCAAGACGTTTCACTGTTTCTCTCACCTCAAGGCAGTCTCATTAATGCGTTAATCTATGAGCAAATTATGACCTTATTAGTGTCCAAAGTGAAAATGTTAGGCAAATATTTGGAAAGTACTGGACTTTATTTACCCTCCCTCACCCCTTGGATAGTTATTGGCCACTAGTTGACCGTCCTAAGGGTAAAATAACTTTGGAGAGGTTATCTCTTGCTGCAAGGATGACCTCGTGACCCCTTCGGAAACAGCCATTAATAATTCACGACACTTCAGTTATGAGACCAAAAACGGCCTCTCTAAATATTTTGGTTCTCCCCCAGAAGGAGATGAAAAGGGAAAACTCAATAGAAAACTCCCCTTTAGATTTCACCACGTGCACATTCGAAAGAAATCAGGCGTTATAAAATAACCTATAATAGCCGATTTATATTGTTTATTTGCGTGTTATTCAATTTCATTAACAACAATCTTGTAACCTTGATCCTTAAATGTTTTATAAACTTGTGAAGTAGGTTTCGCGGTTTCTACATACAGAAAGCGAAAAAATTCAGCTAGTTATAACACAATTTCATTTTGGGCCAAAATGTTTATCGCATGGAAAACAAACGAGGCACGACTTCATCAATGGTGATTAAAATTATGCAACTCTTATGGGTTATATTGGTATTTGGGCTTTTTAACGCTTTTTTGTCATTTTCTTGTCACTTTTCATATTATAGACATTTTCTCTTAAATTTTTACTTTCTCTACTGCGTACAGTAGAGGAAGTATTGTATTCCAGTCCAAAAATTCACATGAATTTCTCTACTCTTGTACTAACCATTCTTACAAACTCTTATTCCTATATCTCCTTCGTGGTCGTTGAGATAAACATTTGTACAAATTATCTTATTGCTTATTTCCTTGTAGGAGAATATTAGAATACAGCAGGCTTTGTGCGATAGTCAAATCTTTTAAAGCTTTGAGATTCCGTTCTCTTTGCACACTTAACATATAAAAAACTGAACCACGATGTTCCATTTCATGAAAGTTTTAAGTTTTTCGAAACTCACACACATAATAAGGATTATCTCCGAAATTGTTCACCCTACAAGAAAATTTATTCAGACATAAATTGTGTATTTTAGCAAGATCTACAGTTTTTTGTACAGTATGATTTGGTCTATCTCTAACGGTTTACCAGTTATGCAGAACTAGTCCAAAGTAAATACGATTACAGTGGCTATAGCCAGAAAATTCAAAATATACATTTCATTTGTCATAAAAATATCTCAAAAATACGATATTTTAATCAAAATCATTAGAGCCATTTTCAAGAAAATCAAAATTTTCAAAAAAATTTCCATGTGAAGGGCAGTATAGGGTGAGGCTATTTTCTTCAAAATCTTCGTGTCGCATCCTTGAAAGACATCAAATTTAAATATCAACTTTGGTTAAGAGATCTGTATAGACCTCGTAAGAGATGTATGACAGAGACTCGATCTGATTGTCACACAGAATCCTTGACAGGAGACGCGAAATAATTGGTAATAAGTAATTAATGTACTGCTCTTAACGCTTCCTTCCGTTGGTCTCCAGGGCTTCCGCTGATCTGCCGTGGACCTCTCCCCACTCCTAATCTTAATATTCAATGTTCATTGAACCAGGAATGTCTAAGGTGTATAGAATACTTTACTACTTCTAAAATCCAGACTCCAGTCTGCACATTATAAATGTGATATTGTTATTTATTCACAGGAAGAAATGACGGTCGGCAAATCTATTAAAAGAAATCATTAAACCAACAATAAATTCTATCAACTAAAAAACCGTGTTTTTTTTTCACACTAGACTCACGCAAATATTGAAACCAAAAGTCTCATAGCTACACCATGGCAGTCGACATCGCATCAATGGCTTCAAAAATGAAATATCGCTCGACAGAGGAGAATATGAGAAAAGCAAATATAAAACAACCGGAGATATTTCTTTACTGAAGGATTTAAAGAGTTTTAAAGCTGTCTGTTGAACATTTGCTGCATCAGTAGGTTTGTAAACGAAGAGCAATGATCGAAAGAGCAAATAAAACACTGCGACAGTCGAAGCCCTGGAATACATTAAACGGGTGGGAACACTAGGAATTTACATATGAAATCACGTCACTCTGAGAGGCCGACGAGAACGCAACAGAATGTGTGTCTGTCTGTCTGCCTCTCATTCATTCACAATTTACGTGTTTGTGTCAATGTCAGAAAGGCTTGCCAGAAAAATGTGCTAAAACTTTGACACACTGTGCTATGTGAAATATGCCAGTTGAATACAATACACGCCTGCATAACTCTGGCAATTCCACGATCCTGGCACCACTGAAAACAAAAGAAAGTACATATATTGAATTGAAGGTTGGTCAAATGTAAGATAGATTAGTTATTGCGGTTAATGAAATAATGAAAATGACATTAATGGCGTAAATTGCCATTATCATCAGCGTTTAGGTTAGTTCCTGTAGGTTTATAGGCCATCATTAGGTAATCTGGGAATGCGGTAGTTATCCGTCGTTTGTACATGGCCCTTCCATTTACTCCGATATTCTTTTTCTTGTCTTTTTTTTTTTTTTTTTTTTGTGGATCTAACTCCTTACGCATTTATTCACTTTTATCTCTTAATGTATAGCTAGCTATATGTCTTAAAAATCATATCTATGCCACCTCAATTTTCCTTCACTGTCATTTAGATTCACATAGAAGTGTTCGAACCGCCATTACTTTATAAGACTAATTACTTTCTCTACTGGTAAGAGAGGGAAGTATTGTATTCCATCCAAAAATTCGAAGTCGAGATTTCACCGGAAATATGTTTCGAGACCCCCTGAATCCAAAAAAACGCATTTTTAGAAAAAGGTGTGTGTGTGTGTGTGTGTGTGTGTGTGTGTGTGTGTGTGTGTGTGTGTCAGCCTGTGAACATTATAACTCAAAAACGAAAAGTCGGTTATAAACCAAAGTTGGTATTTAAGTTTGTCATTCAAGGAGCGATACGAACATTTTGAGAAAATAGCCCCAGCCTAAACTACTCTTTACATGGAAAATTATTCGAAAATTTTTATTTTCTTGAAAATGGCTCTAACGAGTTTGATTAAAATGCCTATGTCTAAGATACTTGTATGACAAATGAAATTTATATCTTGAATTTTCTGGCTATAGCCCATGTAGTCCTATTTACTCTAGATGACTTGAATAACTCTTAAACCGTAAGAGCTAGACAAAATTTTACTGTACAGAAAATATAGATCTCGCTAAAACACAATTTATGTGTGAATAATATTTTATAGCCTGGACCATTTCGGAGATATTCGTTGTTATTTGTGTAACTTTTGGACAACTTATACTTCTGTCAAATGGAACATCTGTATTCATCTGTTTATGTTAACCTTGCAAAGAGAAAGGAATTTGAAAGGTTTAGAAGATTTCAATATCACTCAAAGGCTATATTCCCATATTGCCCTTACACCTACAAGGTAATAAGCAATAAGAAAATTTGTACAAATGTTTATCTCAACTATAGGAATAAGGGCTTACAAGAATGGTTAGTACAAGAGTGGAGAAAATCATTTGAGTGCAACACATCAGATTTTTTAACATGGTCTACACATTTTAGTTTTTAAATTGCCACATTATGCCATCTAGCATACAAATATTGAACTTTGTAGTGCCTTGCGAGACAATTTTGGAACTTGCATCACGTAGAAAAATGATACTATTGAAAATAACCACACCCGCTTTAGAAACGTCAAATTCAACAGCCTATAACTATTGAAGATATCGCAAGAAAACATGATATAGCAATATATTGGTTACCTGATGCACAAATAAAGAAAAATAGCAAATTTTATGTGTAATTCAAGTTAAAAATTTTATTCACCGCAATTTCAGACCACGAAGTTTCAAAACCATTACCCTTGGCATCGTCTCTGACCTCTGTGGAATGCGTGTGAGTAAAAACATGGTGCATTCCTATGTAGGATGGTCTTATCTACCACAGACCAAAAGAGCCTGAAATTCTGAAGGCACCGCCTCGCATTATTTCTTGCAACAAGAAGGGAACCTAGTTGGTAAAAAAGAACCACTTTTTTTGCCTTGTGTTGCTCGTGGTTTCTGCTTGGAATTTTTATACAATAGCGGGAGTCTGAGCAAAAGGACTTAATTCTGGGTAAGACCGGCAAGACGAGAAATCGTGCGTATGGCCGGTAGATGTCAGCAGGAGTAAGGAGATCGATCGGACCGGCGCGTCGCGGCGGGAGCCCCGGAGCTGCCCGGAGCTTGTTGGGAGACAGGCACGGGAGTGAGTGCGCGGTTCCGGTCCCTCCGTGTTACTGTAACACCGCGAATCTCTCGCGCTGTCGCGTCCGTGACGTGCCGGTAACGCTAAACTTTCTCAACTGCCAAAACTATACAAAATGTAATTGTTATATGGCGTTAAACCATATATCGTGTGCTAGAGTTATTTATGATGTACATTAACTAAATATCAATTAAAATAAACAAGTGACAATAAAAACAAATTTTTTTAAAAAATATTTATTAAAAACTTTTTTCGATCTGAAACACATCCCACACAATTATAAAGATAAACATTACTAATATATTCCTGTGGATATCGTGTCGTAAAAGTGTTTTTAACAATTGGAAAAGTGTTTAAAAGTTTCAAACTTTTTATGTGTATTCAAAAGAGACAGTGAAACTACGTTTCATTGTAAAATATGTTTTTAACTTCCAAGTCGTGTGCAGTGTTCACTAACAAAGATATAATAGACAAACCAAAAATATCTGCAGTTTAAGTGACGTAATCTATGGTTACTTTCTGACTCTGAAATACCCTTAACTGATACAAGTAACATTCTACTAGACAATGTATGAACCGAGTTAAAAGTTTTGTATCTGAAAAACTTTGCAGAATAATTTAGTGTCGCACAGTTTACGTGTTTATATTTGTTCTACTTTTCAAATTTGTCATCAGAAGAGACACGGAGAATGATCAACTCTTTGACGTGCACAAAAAACGTCATTAGAGCAAATTTACATTTGTACCTGAGGCGGGATTGTAATACAGCACCCTCGAGTTCCTATACCACACCCTGAAAATTGCAGATCACTCCACCATCACCAGCGCCATCCTCGAAAACCAATTTTCGCTCTCTGCCTTCTCTTTTGCATTTCCGTCTTGCTTTTCGCCACAACTGGTTGTAAGTTGTCCATCAACTGGGACCTGATCTATCAAAGTATCGACGGGTATCTCTTTGCGAGCGTTCAGTAAACATAGCTCCGCCAAAGAAGGTACATAACGGCTTTAATTGTTACCAACAATCAATTCTTTACGTTCCAGAAACCTGTAGGAAAAATGTGATATTGAAACTGAGATTGGCTTCCAAGTAAAGATGAACTATTCAAACTCAAGGATTATAATGAAGGTGCGTTAAAGTCATGAGTGAAAGTGTCTGATTGTTGTGCGCTGGGAGTGTTAGTGTTAAGTGAACATAGTTCAAGAGGACATCTGATGAAGAATCGTCAAAGCACTGTGCCTCATGGCTTTCTTCATTACTGATCTTCTGAAGATAACGGTGAGTTCATGTTATCAATGCAATAGTTACGTATATTGTATTAGGTAAGTTTGGTAAAACATATTCCGCCACAATAAGATGGTTTTGACCCTGACATACCCAAATATTTCTGAAAAACATTTCATTAGTACAAGTCGACACCCAAGATTCTGCTTTGGCAATCGAGTTTGTCACCAAAAATTACATCGTTTTTAAATCCATGGCTTTAAAACCAAATTAAAGTAGAAAAATCTGATGTGCTGCACTCACATGACTTTCTCTACTCTTGTACTAACCATTCTTACAAACTTGTATTCCTCTATCTTCTTCGTGTTAGTTAAGATAAACATTTGTATAACTTATTGCTAATTTCCATATAGGTGCAAGGGGAATATTAGAATACAATAGATTTTGTGCGATAGTCAAATGTTTTAAAGCTTTGAGATTCCGTTCTCTTTGCACGCTTAACATATAAAAAATTGAACAACGATGTTCCATTTGACGGAAGCTTTAAGTTTTCAGAAACTCACACACATAAGAAGGAATATCTCCGAAATGGTTCACTCTACAAGAAAATTTATTGAGGCATAAATTGTATATTTTAGCAAGATCTACATTTTTTGTATAGTATGATTTGGTCTATCTCTAACGGTTTACCAGTTATGCAAAAGTCGTTCAGAGTATATACGACTACAGTGGCTATAGCCAGAAAATTCAAGATATATATTTCATTTTTAATAAAAATATCTCAAACATATGGCATTTTAATCAAAATCGCTAGAGCCATTTTCAAGAAAATCAAAATTTTGGAAAAATCTTCCATGTAAACGGTAGTTTAGATTGGGGCTGTTTTCTTCAAAATCTTCATGTCGCATCCTTGAATGATATTAAACTTAAATACCAACTTTGGTTTTTAACCGACCTTTCGTTTTTGAGTTATGTTGTCCACAGACTGACACACAGACACACACATGGGCCTTTTTCTAAAAATGCCTTTTTTTTGGATTCAGGGGGCCTCAAAACATATATTTCCGGTGAAATCTCGACATCGAATTTTTGGGTGGAATACAATACTTCCCCTACTTACCAGTAGAGAAAGTAAAAATATTTGTGTAGTTGCCTAATATTTATTTAATCACAGAAAACTTCAATTTTTCCGCCGGGACATAAGCAATGAAACATTTAAGGTATGCTTTTGACAAAAGCTTATACAATTGTTCTTCGAATCGGAGAGAAAAATAATCCGATGTATTACACTCACATGGTTTTCTCTACTCTTGTACTGTCCTACGAACCCTCATTCCTTCCTTATCCATATTTGAGCGATAGTCAAATCTTTTAAAGCCGGTCCCGGGAAGAAGGCTTAGAAATTGCGTTCTGTTTGCACTGCCAAGGGGGAAAAAAAAAGTGAAAAATATTTGTACTTGAGAAATATTTTAAGTATTGCAAAATTCACAAAAATAACACAGAATACCTCCGAAATGGTGCACTGCACGAAAAAAAAAATGCATTTAGACATAACTTGTGTTTTAAAGATGTCTACATTTTTTGTATAGTAAGATTTGGCCTATCTCTTACGGTTTACAGCTATGCAAAGTCATCAAGAATAAACAGGACTACATGGGCTATAACAATAGTTTTCGTTTTTGAGTTGCGTTACTCATAGACATAAGCGCGCACGCGCGCGCACGCACGTACGCACGCACACACACATACACAAATGATTTTTTGGGTCCAGGGGTACTCGAAACATTTCCGGTGGAAGCTCGCCATTGAAATTTTGGATGAAATACAATACTTATACTTGCTGTATTTTCAATGATCATTTTGAACCCCGAATATGCAAATCAAAGTTTTTGGCCCATCGAGATTAAGTTTGCACTATAGAACTCAACGAAAATTTTACGCTTAGAGCTCTTCGAAATCCACCCATGTAATTTTATAAACGTGGTATGTAGACTTTTGGTGTATCTGTTCAAAATAATAAACACACCACACACATACAGAAACAGTACTAAAATTAAAAATACTGTTTTTTAGAGGAAAAAAAAATCTCAAAGCTTAAAAAAGTTACACCTAAGTGAGAAAATAATAGTAACGATAATAATAATAGTAACGATAATAATAATAATAATAATAGTAACGATAATAATAATAATAGTAACGATAATAATAATAATAATAATAGTAACGATAATAATAATAATAATAATAGTAACGATAATAATAATAATAATAATAATAATAGTAACGATAATAATAATAATAATAATAATAATAGTAACGATAATAATAATAATAATAATAATAATAATAGTAACGATAATAATAATAATAATAGTAACGATAATAATAATAATAATAGTAACGATAATAATAATAATAATAATAATAATAATAATAATAATAATAATAATAATAATAATAATAATAATAATAATAATAATAATAATAATAATAATAATAATAGTAGTAGTAACGATAATAATAATAATAATAATAATAATAATAATAATAATAATAATAATAATAATAATAATAATAATAATAATAATAATAATAATAATAATAATAATAATAATAATAATAATAATAATAATAATAACAATAACAACCATAATAATAACAATAATGAAAACAATAACAATCTTAGTAATAGTAATTATAGCAATAACGAAACAATAATAAACAGTATAGTAATAGCAAAAATGTAATTTCATTACAATTGTGCCATTTTTATCATACTACCGTAGATTATAGTATAGGAGCTGAAAAATTATACATTATCTTACAACTTTCAAATATTATTCCCTTATTTCCAATCACATATAGTACATTAATTAATTTCAACTTTCTATATGCATGCTTACAGTAAATAAAAAGTATTACATTTCACCCAAAAATAAAATGCCGACAGTTTACTACTAAATACGCGTTTCGACTCCCCATGAACCCCAAAAAGGGTCAATGTGGGCCAACGAACATCGTAACTTAAATGCAAAAATGGCTGAAATACGAAACTTGATATTTTAATTCAACACGTTCCAAGGATGCGGCGCGAGGATTTTGAAGAAACTAACACTTACAGAAAATATTTCTGAAATCTTTTTATTGTTTCAAAATGGAACAAAAAGGTTTGATTAAAATACCGCATCTTTAACCTGTTTAAATAAAATTCAAATCTCGAACCTTTTGGAAATAATCTGTAGCCTTCTTTATTCTGAATGGCTTTCGCATAAGCCACACGAGTTTTAAAATCAGCTCAGTCCTTAAAAACAAAAATCTCTTGATTTTGCATGAAGCGCACACATAGGCTTTTGTAGCGTTAGCCGTTTCCGAGATAATCTTTGTTACTAGTTGGAATTTTGAAAAACTTCAGGCAAAGAAAACCGAATTTAGAAACAATCGTTGAAACCATTTGGTGAATACAATAGGCCATGAGCGATAGTCAAATATATTAAAGTTGGACGCTGTGTGAAAGCTATGAAATTACCTTCTCTTTGCACGGTAAAGAGATAAAGTGAATAATAGCTTCCAACTGGGAGAAGTGTTGTAACAAGGAATTACTCCGAAATGGTTCACTTCACAAAAGATGCATTTGGGCTCAACTTGTGTTTTAACGAGTGAGGAAGAGGATGATATGAACTGAAGGCGAAATCTATGAATGGAAAGGTGATGATGGAGAAATTGGTGGAAGAGTGGTGGGGGAAACCAGAGAACCCGGAGAAAACCCACCCTGTCTCCGCTTCGTCCATCTTGAATACCACATGCAGGTCCCTGGGATCGAACCCGGGCCGCCTAGTTAGCATAGAAAGTATTTAAAAATTCAAACCAATAATTTTTCAGATTTGGTAAGCGACATAAAACACTATTTAACAATCTATGTGCTTTAACAATAAATATATCTGAGAGTACCTACATACATTTTGTCTATTACCGTTTACCAATTGTACAGGTCATTGAAATTAAACAGATATCCAGAGGCTAGTCCCAAAAAGTAATTCTGAATATGAATTTTTCATGCAAGTGGCTTACGCGTTTGGTACTTTAATTAAAATCCTTAGATGCACTTTCAGGAAAATAAAAAATAAGAAATGTTTATCCAAGTAAAGGTACTTTGGCGTACTGGTATTTTCTGGACGACTTTTCTGTGATGTTCTTGCAATATGCTAACTTAAGTATTCCACCCAAAAATTCGATGTCGAGATTTCACCGGAAACATGTTTTGAGACCCCCTAAATCTAAAAACAGCATTTTTAGAAAAAGGTCCCCGCGCGCGCGCGCGTGTGTGTGTGTGTGTCACCATAACTCAAAAACGAAAACTCGGTTAAAAACCAAAGTTGGTATTTAAGTTTAATGTCTTTCAAGGATGCGACACGAATATTTTGAAGAAAATAGTCTCACCCTAAACTACCCTTTACATGGAATATTTTTCGAAATTTTTGATTTTCTTGAAAATGGCTCCAACGATTTTTATTAAAATGCCATATGTTTGAGACATTTTTATGACAAATGAAATGTATATCCTGAATTTTCTGGCTGTAGCCCCTGTAGTCGAATTTACTCTCGACAACTTTTGCATTACTGGTAAACCGTTAGAGATAGACCAAATCATGCTGTACAAAAAATGTAGATCTTGCTAAAACACACAATTTATGTCTGAATAAATTTTCTTGTAGGGTGAACCATTTCGGAGATATTCCCTGTTACGTGTGTGAGTTTCGGAAAACTTGAAACTTTCGTGAAATGGAACATCGTTGTTCATTTTTTTTATATGTTAAGTGTGCTAAGAGAACGGAATCTCAAAGTTTTAAAATATTTGACTATCGCACAAAGCCTATTGTATTCTAACATTCCTCTTGCACCTACAAGGAAATAAGCAATATGATAATTTGTATAAATGTTTATCTTAACTAACACGAAGATATAGGAATAAGAATTTGTAAGAATGGTTAGTACAAGAGTAGAGAAAGTCATGTGAGTGCAACATATCAGATTGTCATATCAGAAAACTTTATAATTCCGTACACCTAGTATTATTTAGAAATTTTAGTTTTGTTAATTTTATAGACGTGAGTTTTAATTTCACGAAAATATTTGATCATAATTAGTTTATATAAAAACACATCTATTCTTAAACACTTCGTTAATAAATTTGTGAAAATTGATTCCGCAAAAATTCTATCTTTAGGATTAATTTTATTCTCAGAAATATTTATCGAAGAGCATTTATTTTTGCAGTATTAAACTACAAGTGAAGATACTGAAGTATTTACAAAACTTTATTGTAAGCAAATAAATTTTCGCAAAAAATAAAAGTTACGTATTTTAGATGTTCTTATATAGATCTGCCTAGGACAGCGCACACATAATATGCAGAAATATAGTTCATTATTGTATTATGTTAAAGATATATAAACATTGTCGAAGCTATTTGGCCTTATATTACGCCTTACTTTGTACTTTTTTTATTCATTAGTATTTTTCAGCATATACATTGTTCCTTCCACATCAGAACGTTGATGAAACATTTTACGCCTGAACTATCATAATGGATAAAAGTTAATAAATATAGTCTGTAAATAAAGACGTATTAGTGCGTGAAATCGGTAAACATTTGCATTATTTTATGCTCAAGCATCACGTGAAGTTCTACAAATATTCCATTTGTATTTGTAAATATTTAATATCTTTCACATTAATTGTGATTAAACTTGAAACTTTGCACTTAAATTATCGCTGTAATTAATAACATAAACACAAGTGCACGCAAAATTCTGACCAGCCTTTTTAGCTTCTCTATTATGAATAATAAATACAGGAAGTATTGTATTCCTATATTGTATCTGTGTATATGCGTGTGTCAGTCTGTGAATTTTAAAAATTAAGTCAGTTCATAGTGGCAAATAAATCCATATAAGTATAACAAAGAACCGTGTGGTTCTTTTTCCCTTTAATTATATAGCAATTGTTGATAAGAAACAGAAGTTGTTGAATTCTACACCAAAGTATGATATCAAATTTATACCGAAAATTTAATTTTCACATCCTGAACCCAAAAAATAAAAATGTTTATAAAAAAATTCTGTCTGCGCACATGCGTCACTGCATATGATCAGTGATATTCTCAAATAAGGGACTTGAATATAAAACATTTGAATAAACAATACATATTACTAACAAGCAATAATAAACTTGAAGTAAAAGCTAAATGAATTTAGCACAGATCTCGATAAATGTAAGGCAAGTGTGGTCAATATACGATATGATTAAGATATTTGCATGAAAATTAAGATATATATCGTCAATATATCGTGAATAATCTGTGAAATTCCTTTATTTCAATGAATTTTATACAACTAGATAAACATACGAAAAACACATCTTACAATATGAAAACTGCATAACCTATAAAAACGCAAGATTTCTCTCCAATCTTCTTTGTAAGTTAGCCCTTTTCGAGGTATTTCATTCTGAGTTTATTCCCTCGCAGAATATAAGCTACATTCTTGAACGTTTTAACGTCTTCGTGATTAATTTAATATTAATAAAATTTGTTTTTATAAATACAAGCTGAAATACCCGGCATTGCCTGTGGTTTCATGATTTATCTCAAACTTTCCCACTTTGGTTGCACTTGCCCAATAGCCTTTTGTTTCTATGTTAACATTCACAAAAAAATCTGATGTGTTGCACTCACATGACTTTCTCTACTCTTGTACTAACCATTCTTACAAACTCTTATACCTAACCTGAAGCAGATATAATAATGCTTTGTAAGAATAGAGAAAGTCTTGTGAGTGCAATTCATCAACTTTCTTTCATAAATTAGCCGTTTCAGAAGTTTCGGTTTAATATTTTTAGCTTTATGAGCTTAAATGTAATTTGGTTAACAGGATTTAGAACGTGGAAATGTTCATTTGTGCGTCCTGAGCTCATTAGAAACAGGAGGCTAGAATTATAACCTCAAATAGATGAATTGTGTTTAGTGAGTCACATATTTTGTATGTTTTGAGATTCAGTTCACTGAACTTGTTTGGCTTAACTGCATAAGGAGAACATTTCTTGCAGGAAAGAAAACCTTCCAAGTTTCCCAAGGTTCTACAATATTGGGAGATTTATAGGCGATTTCCAAAGACTGCAACTCCCATTATAGTAAAAGATCGTTAACTGGAAGATCTATGTAGGCAAGAGTTTATTGCTTTGTAATTCAGCTTTCTTTACGAGTTTATCCTAAACGTGTAGTAGAAAGGAAGTCTCAATAAAGTCGATATGCACACTTCGGTTAAAGAGGACGCCCGGAAATCCTGGGATCGATCCTCAGACAGCCTTTATTGCGTTTATATAGCGTGCAGGGAGCTGCCTCTACCAAAATTACGGTGCGGTAGTTTGGGCATAGTGCTTAAGTGACGTAGTAAATGGTAGAATTACCGGCAGTGTTGGCAGCATTGGTAGGGAAAGAAAGCTAATACAAAATACAACGAATTAAGAAATTTAATAAGAAATTCAAACACAATGATCACTAAAAGTTGTACTTTTTGATTCAAAATAAAATCATACAAGTAACATTTATCGTACTTACAGAACGTAATCAACAGAAAGGGAATAAATCTGCAATTATCAGTCTTGTAAATCAAGAACTTAACTTTATCGCCTTCATCAGGAAAACAAAAAACTGCAGCTAGCAGTAAACAACTCCAGGTAAACAGAGATACCGGAAGCTAAATACCTGCTTCCGTTTATGTTTGCGGCAATGGTGCCAACCTTGGAATGTCTATTCACGCTAGATTAAAGCAAAGAATAGCGACTTTTAAATGTTGTTCACTTCATGCTATACGTTTAGCTTATAAAAACAACAAACCCACTTCAAACAAGTAGATTAGACAGCTCTTCTTCACTGCAGGAGGAGTATCACTGTGTGAAATGACAATACTATCGATGTTTTCAGCTATATCGACTGTGTGACCAATTGAAATGAAAAGCGTGTCCACTTTAAACACCTCTTTAGGTGTTTGTTTCAATCAGACTGTTTTACACACGCAACTGTCACTCTGAACCCCTTTGTTCTGCAACACAATATCATAACAGATTTCACACCACTCCAAGGTGGGAGTTTATCCACACTGTGATAAGCGGCATTGTCCAACACAACAGAACAGGGGGAAAATTAGGAGCCAGCCTTTATGAAACCCATTTTTCAAAGTTCACGTGTTTCATTTGTCCATGATAATTGCTTGCAGTTGTCCCGGGAGAAGAGAATTACCCAGGAATCCATTTACACTACCTGCGTGTATTATTATCAGCTTATTCCCTGCATTATTGTTTATATGAATGCCAAATTCGACCTCAGTTTCACAGCACTTGCCGAATGTGATGTTAATATCCTCCCAGCTTTGATAAATATGGAAGATATTTCTCGCAAATGCCTTATTTTAATCAGATAATTGTGTCTCAAGCCACGATTTCAGGCCGAAACATAGAAACTTGAAATAAGCTAGCAGATGACAGGTGAAGTGAAATGAAATAGAAACGGAAAATTGGAGGATGTAATTATCATTGCTTAATAGTGGTATAACACAAGGTTATTCCTTATCAACTGGCTTTACTTTGTATGTTGATGAAATAATAAGAATATGGTCAAATAAAGTTAATGAAGGCGTCAATTTTATCAAGAGCAAAAATTTGAAGCACTGTTATATGCAGACAATGTCTACAAATGCAGATTACCTGCAGAAAATGGTTCACTGTTAAATCAAATTGCTATTGAATATGGATTATAAATATCAAAAAATATATCCAAAACTGCGGCTTTTAGAGGAATTAATCGTGGTTCATCAAAAGTAGAGCTAAACAATATAGTAATTGACCAGGTATCACACTTAAAGTATTTAGGTTGTAATGTCTCGTACCAAATTCAGCTATATAACAGGGATGTTAAAAAGAACATTAAAAAATCTGATGTGTTGCACTCACATGACTTTCTCTACTCTTGCAGTAACCATTCTTACAAGCTCTTATACCTATATCTTCTTCGTGTTAGTTGAGATAAATATTTGTCTTATGGCTTATTTCCTTATAGGTGCAAGGGGAATATTAGAATTCAGTAGCCTGTGAGCGATAGTCAAATATTTTAAAGCTTTGAGATCCTGTTCTCTTTGCACATATAAAAAAAACGAACAACGATGATCCATTTCACGAAAGTTTTAAGTTTTCCGAAACTCACACACATAACAAGGATATCTCTGAAACGGTTCACCCTACAAGAAAATTTACTCAGGCATAAATTGTGTATTTTAGCAAGATCTACATATTTTGTAGAGTATGATTTTGTCTATCTCTTATGGTTTACGAGTTATTCAAAAGTCATCCAGAGTAAACTAGACTACATAGGCTATAGCCAGAAAATCCAAAATATACATTTCATTTGTCATACAAATATCTTAAACATATGACATTTTAATAAAAATCGTTAGTGCCATTTTCAAGAAAATCAAAATTTTCGAAAAATTCCCCATGTAAAGGGTAGTTTAGAGTGGGGCTATTTTCTTTAAATCCTTCGTGTCGCATCCTTGGAAAACATTAAACTTAAATACCAACTTTGGTTTTTAACCGACTTTTCGTTTTTGAGTTATGCTGTCCACATACACACAGACCTTTTAACAGATTTTCTTCGATGCAGGGGGTCTCAAAACATATATTTCCGGTGAAATCTACTGCACTGTACCCATTCCTAACGAGGAAGATGGTTCCGCGGAACGGTAAATCTCGCATGCGGAAGGTTGTGCCATATCAATACAGAGAATCGAACTCAGTCTCTTCGGACACTGAAGTTGGCAATGCTGCTGCAGCACAACGGAAACGGCTTTTATTTTTAACGGCTTCATTAATTTGAAGAAAGGACCGTTTACAGTTTCTAAGTTTAAGTATTGATCCTTTACCTTCCACCTTTACAGCGGTTCCATTATTCAGATTTTCTTTGGGGACTTGTTTCTCTTTTCTTATTCATTCTTTCATTTGCGTTGCAGCTTTTTCCAGCTCTGTCTTCTATCTAAAACCTCCTTGCTTTCTCGAAGTCGTCTCAATACCAGTATCTTCCTTTATCTTTGTTTTTTGTACTTTAATTCAGATGATGTCTTTTGCCATTTTATTTTTCTGCTTCCTCTTTTCTTTCTTTGTTCCTTTGGTTCCTCGAAACACATTTGTGGCTTTCAGGTTTTGCTCGTTTGTGCATTTTATTCACATTAGCTTCTTTTAACTCGTACTTCATCTGTTTATTTCTATTGGGTTTCCATTTCCTTGGGTTAATACTTTTGTTCTTATTCAACCTGCACTGACGGAAAGCAAATTCGATTATGATTTTCCCAAAAATATAAAATCTGATGATGGATGGCGATACCATACCGATGACGTAATTGATCAGTAAAGATGAAACATTTTCTTCAATGGACGCGAGGTTGGCTAGGCACAAACCTTACATTGTAGCTGACTCTGAACTTTGCACCTGGTCAGAGGTCAGTAATAGCAGGTTCCAGGTGCGCAAGACAATACAGAGACCCGCTCCTAATGACGTAATGCTTATATAGTGCGTCTTCACGTTACGCTATCTTGGTTACGAAGGAATTTGTCCATATTTAGTCATTAGCGCCGTTATAAAACGGATCATGGTAGAAGTCAGAATTAAATTTAAATATAAAATACAATGGTAGTAAAATCACAAAGGTTTATAAATATATCTAAACATTAAAAAGTCAACGTTAATACGAATTTACAAAAAGGACCTAACAGAATGTAATACCGATATCAAATTATAAATCTGCATATTCATGTTTACTATTGATACAAACTTCCATCTTTCGACAGCTAGTTTATCGTCCGCAAGGACCTCTGCAAGAACTGACGGGTAGTTGCAGTCTTTTGTTGTGACGTCACAAATTCTTAAAATATTTAAACGAAGTGCCTAAGTAGAATGGAGGGATGGCCGGAAAGTTCTCTAATCTAAATGACCTTTGGATTTCTACTGGTAAACCGTATGAGACAGACAAGTACACAATTTACATCATAAATATGTTTTAAGACTTTAAACTTAGCGAGATATTCTTTGTTATTAGTTTAATTTTGAAATAATTGTACTCTTAGTTTGTACTTGAAATTATATATCGATTAACTTTCTAAAAATCTGAATATCTTAGCCTGCTCTAAACTTCTAGATGCAACAAATTGTGTAATGACAAGAATTGGACGCCATAAGGACGTTTCTAAAGAACAGTTTGTACAAGCGATTGGAAAAAGTCATCTGAAGACAATATATCAGTTTTTTAGATGATAGAACGAAAAACTGTTTTACTTTAAATTGTCAGCATAATTTCTGCTATGTGCTGTTCTATCAAAGTTTGTCACTTTTTTCTCTATATGTTTGACGTGTTGTCACGAGGTATATCCTAACCACTTGGTGTGTGATGGATTATTTTAAAAATTATTTTCTTGTTTAACGACATGCCGGACAGATGGCATTACGGTGCCGCTTACATTATCTGTGGTTAGATGTCAGAGCATTCGCTACTGCCGCTTTTGGGATTAGTTTCTAAGTACCTGGGAGACTTCTACGTTTATTTAAACATTCTAGTCTTCGAACGAACGCATATATGTAACCGCCTGAACAGGACAACTAATATTATACTTTTGACTGTTTGGTGAAACGGTAAATTTATACTTATTTCTTCAGCTTCAGGAATGAATAATACAGTTTTCTATCTTAGAGGTCAAGCAAACACTGCGCGTTTACTCTCCTCAGACACTATTTACTTTATGTCTAGTTCTGAAATATTGGTTTGTCATTGAAAGTAGATGTTAGTACTTGAAAAGATATAAATTCAATATATAACGTAAGCCCCAAGAGACTAACCCTGTTCTATCTGAGTTTCAAGTTTTCTTTGTTCATAATTTTGGCCTGGTGCCGGTACAAGCTTACAGGCTATAAATTTACATTTATTTACAATTTTTTTTTTTTTTTTTTTTTTTTTTTTTTTTTTTTTTTTTTACAAGCTTATAGTTTTGGGTATCACCAAAAACCCATACGGTGGCCATCTTTAGGCCACCGAGAATAGTTTTCGTTAGTCTTGTGGTGTCTATTCTAATTATTTTTTGTTTTTGTTGGGTTTTTTTCCTTAGATACATAGTATATACATCTATATACACACATACACGCACGCATTCACCCACACACTCACATGCACACGCTTACACACGTTCACTGGGCACACCAGAAATATGCGTCCCAGCTCGCGCACTGCACTATTTACAATATTTACATTTTCCCGCTGTTTTCCTGCGCGGGCAGGGTGTACCTCCTGGGTGTTTTCCGAGGCGAGGGCCTCTGCCGTAACGTGTGTGTGGCCTAAGAGCGAGATTGCATGGACACGCATTAGTCGGCGAGCCGTGCCGCGTCTAGAACATTTTTATTCTAGTATGTTTGCGGTGCTTCGGCTCGCCTTTGCCAATGTTGGCGATCACGTAGTTTTCGTGGTTCCTAATGCGCGTCCATGCTGCCGTTGCTCTTTTTGCTATTGCCTCTAGGATGGACGGGATCTGAGTTTCGAGGTGAAGAGTTTGGTTAGTGGTAAGGAGTGGAGCAGAGAGGATTTTTCTAAGGGAGAGGTTTTGGAGGGTTTGAATTTGTTTGAGGGCGGTTTTAGAGGCATTTGCCCAGGCCACGCATGCGTACAGGACCACCGAGAGCGACGCCTAACGGAGGGTTAAGTATCCAGTAATCTGGCGAGCCATTCGCTTGGCTTTCACTCCTTGTTGGCATCTTTAGAATATTCCCGATTTATGCTTTTCATTATGTTTTGTATTATATTTAACAGCGATGTTTCCAGATACAATGCATATTCCCCTCTCAGCTATCTAATTATGCAAACTGACATAACCAGCAAGGTAGATCATAAAGACCTGAACATGAGACCGCACAAATTGCTTTTAACCCTGTTGGGAATAGAGCTCACGACCTTCCTATCAATTTGCAGTCAACAGGTTAACCATAGAACCGTTGCTCTTTCGTAATGTGATGATAAATAATGAAAACGCTTTGAAGTGCAGTAACAAGCCTGGGAAACGTATCTAACGCTTCAGGCACGTAACGCCAGATCCCAAACAAAATTAACCGTCTCCGAAGCTTTATTCTGCTGACTGTTTTATGGTAAGCAAAGACAAGTTGATTCTCTTTGTACTGTATCGTACATACATGCCTTAAAGCAAGATGGAACTACGAGCGTTTTACTGCAACAACAGCTCGCTCTCAAAGTATATCTCTATTTTAAAATATATTATCACCCAGTATTGCACGGATTCGTTCTATAAGAAAGGGGTTGAAAATAAACCACGAGTAAGTAGTACAGCGTGGGAGGGAAATAACTAGTCATTTAACATTCCGTTAGGCGCGCGCCCTGGCAGAACAACGTGGGGCCTAGTAGACCCTCGCTATACATTTGCTTGCGTTTATTTTTTTAATTACCTACATTTTTCCTTCATTCCCATCTTAACTTCATTTAACTTAAATATAGTACCATTATGTATTAGCAATATCTCATGATATAGATAAAAAAATCTGATGTGTTGTACTCACATGACTTTCTCTACTCTTGTACTAACCATTCTAACAAACTCTTATTCCTGTATCTCCATGTTAGTTAAGATAAACATTCGTACAAATTATCTTATTGCTTATGTCCCTATATGTGCAAGTGGAATATTAGAATACAGAAGGCTTTGTGCGACAGTAAAATCTTTTTAACCTTTGACATTCCGTTCTCTTTGCACGATTAACATATAAAAAAAGTAACAACGTTGTTGCATTTCGCTAAAGTTCTAAGTTTTCCGAAACTCACACACATAACAAGGTATATCTCCGAAATGGTTCACCCTACAAGAAAATTTATTGAGACATAAATCGTGTATTTTAGCAAGATCTACATTTTTTGTATAGTATAATTTGGTCTATCTAACGGTTTACCAGTTATGCAAAAGTCGTCCAAAGTAAATACGACTACAGGGGCTATAGCCAGAAAATTCAAGATACACATTTCATTTGGCATAAAAATGTCTCAAACATGTGGCATTTTAATCAAAATGGTTAGAGCCATTTTCAAGAAAATCAAAATTTTCGAAAAATCTTCCATGTAAAGGGTAGTGTAGGGTGGGGCTATTTTCTTCAAAATCTTCATGTCGCATCCTTGAAAGACATTAAACTTAAATACCAAGTTTGGCTTTTAACCAACTTTTCGTTTATGAGTTATGCTGTTCACAGACTGACAGACACACAGACACAGACAGACACACACACGGACCTTTTTCTAAAAATACTTTTTTTTTTTATTCAGAGGGCCTCAAAACATATTTCCGGTGAAACCTCGACATCGAATTTTTGGGTGGAATACAGTACTTCCCCTACTTACCAGTAGAGAAAGTAATAAATTCCGATGTTATAATAAATTAATAATAATAATAATAATAATAATAATAATAATAATAATAATAATAATAATAATAATAATAATAATAATAATAATAATAATAATAATAATAATAATAATAATAATAATAATAATAATAATAATAATAATAATAATAATAATAATAATAATAATAATAATAATAATAATAATAATAATAATAATAATAATAATAATAATAATAATAATCTTAGACAGGCATGTGATGTCACCAAATGTTATAACATAGGTTGCCTGTCACTCCAGCAAACAGTTGAATAAGGTGTTGTATCAGATGTCGTAGTCTTGCGATTGCATAGGTGCGTTCGTTCGAAAACTACAACGTTTAAATAAACGTAGAGGTCTCGCAGACCCTTTATTGACCACTGGAAGTTTTTAATATTGATGCAATAATGTTGGAAATAGCGCCAGTATGTACAACATTAAACAGGATTATAGTTTTTCATACCTCGTAGTACCGACGATGGCCGCGAGAGCGGTACACTCAACAATAACAAAGATGGCCGATCGCCATATGGGGTCGGGCAAAAGAGTTGTACTGGACAAAACCATAGAACTTCCTCCAGAAAGGTGTGGTTTCCATTCCAGTTAATTTGAGGAGATTGGTCGACGCCAGCGAAATTTAATGGAATTTTAAGATATGCAGTCATATCCATATAAAGTGTGCATACTGTAAAATTATTTTGAGAAGAGTTTTGGCCTGAATTATTTTCTTGGGTGATGAAGTTTTAAAGAAAAGAAAGTACAGTATTTAATACTCATCTTCTTTAATTTTTTAACGCAAACTTATTTCCAGAACAAGTAAAGCATTAAAATACACTTATAGTGGCCCCAGTAAACACAGGCAAGTATAACTTTTTCCAGTGTATTTTTTCGTGGCCGAAGTTACTGCTTTCTAGCACGCTTTGGCCACATTTAAATAATCTCAGGTACCCATAATCAAAATTCTTACTTTGCGCAGTATGCTTAAAAAAAGAGAAAAACAATATGATTCTTTTTTCATTTTTCTTCAAGAATTTCGCATTTCCCAATGTTAATAAATTACGAATGACGGAAGCTAAAGAGGAAATTGAAGTGAAGACGAAATTGAAGGGGGTTGATTTCGCAAGCCTCATGACGAAAACCATTGCCCAAGGGAAGCTTTTTAATGGAAATACTGGCAGATGAAACTGCGTGATGCTTTGGTAGGAATCTACATACAGAAGCCGTTAGGAAAATTGCTAGTTCTAAGGCTCAAGTGGGGCTTTTTCCCTCTTGTGAAAAGTCCCATTTTTACTCACTTTCCCTGCGTGAAAGCGTTTCGCGTTTGTTACTCGATCTATTGTTCAGTTTGGAGAGAGGGGAATAAAAGAGCACTATGGTGCGCTGATGATTGTAAATAAAACCTCATACAGTATAGGATAATTAACTGGTCATTTAGTGGTATCCCGGTAATATTTTGGTTGCACCCCAAAATACAGCCGTGCAGAAGTTGGTTTGCTGATTAGTAAAGCCCAGATTTCTAAACGATACAATAATAAAATAAGCAAAAATGAAAAAAATTACGAAAATAAGCACCAAATTAAGCAAAAATGAATACACGCAAATATGATAAATATTTCACAGAACTCATATCGTTGAAGGCTGTTACAACACATAGGAAAGTTCGCTCTGAGGTTTTCCTGTAAAAAACCCCTGCGTCTATCAGTAAAAAGTGTGTGTGTGTGTGTGTGTGTGTGTGTGTGTGTGTGTGTTCACGTTGAACATCTTGCAAAGATGCGACAAGGTTTTTAAAAAAACCTCCACCCCAAACTGTACCCTACATGAAAAGGTATAATGGCTAACAATTTTGTTAAAATTATATTCATAGTGGGGTATCAGTGCAGATATTTTCAAAAATGGTGCGTTAATGAACATTTTACTCTTCTGCAACTCGGTGGAGACTATGTGCTAGACAAGTTTTAGTTTCGGAAATGCTTACTGTATTGCTGTGGCAGCTTTCTTCATATAGGAAGTCCCTCCGTAACAAGTAGTAAACCATTTTGTGTTATTGGGCAGACAAAATAGAGAGAAAACACACACACACACACACACACACACACACACAAACACAATCTCTTTGTGGTGTTACCCCTACCTTAAGGGACATTGGGAGTGAAATTTGAAAGTTCCACATTTTTTGATAGATTTTTCTGAAATTTTTTACTGTGTTTGTATTTATATGAGAATAGGAGGTACACCAAATTTCATTAAAATTGGATAATTCCTTTAGGATATATAAATTATTTTATGAATTTAATAGACACATTTTAAAAATAGAGCTCGCGTCTATTGACTCTTCAAAATTCATGTATATTGGCAGAACTGATACTCTAAAACATGGGTAACAATTTTATGCAGAGATATTTCAAATACGTTTGCTGATTATGCTGTACATATTTTTTTAATAACAAAGAAAATTTAATCTTAAAAAGTATTGATTTTTTTCTATACAAAAAAAATGTTTTTGGAATTCATGTTAATGATAACATCAATATTGAATCATAGTTTTTTTTAGCTGCTATTTATGAATACTTTTGGAAATTTTCATTGAATTTGAAGCAAAACTCAGGCTCGACCTTCTTTTGGAATGCGCAGAAATGTAGTTTTGAGAAAAACAGGCTTTTATATAGGAGCATCCTGTGTACATTAAGGGAAGAACACTATTTGAAAGGGCCGTAATGACCACATGGAGTGGGGGATATGAAAAATATTAGCTGATCCAAATGCACAGGTGTTCCAGGAACATTTTAAGGTAAAAAAATTTTTTTCGACTTTTTGATAATTTTGACCAAAATTTCACTCCCAGTGTCCCTTAAGTGCAAAAACTATTGGATATCAAAAATATTACGATTTTACAAACATCGCAATCTAACATTAATAACACCATGACAGCCTGGCGACTGAACTAAATACTACATACAGTTCGTGATAGGAGCATTGGAGGGGAAGCGTTCTGCTGAAGCCGCCTGGCTTCATCATCTTCAGCTGTACTTCTCTCGACCGGTCCCGCTGGCTCACTCGACCGTCATTTCTTTCTGCTACCGTGACAGCCTACATGCATGTCCTATGTTTTGGTGTGCAGGGCACAAAATTAAAAGATCTTCACTCAAATGGCAGGAGGGCGGGGGGGGGGGGGGGGGCGGGGGGGGGGCGAGAGGTAAAACCTTTTTCTCTTATTTTTATGTATGTTTGTGCTTCTTTATTCTGCAGCTCTCGGCTATAGTAAACCTCTTGCCTCAGTGAAGCACCACTTAATTTCGCTGGCTCTTTTTCTTCTCTGCTTTGTTGACGTTTGAATTCTCCTCCCAGTGCAATATTCGCACCAGTCTTCTATTTACTTAATGTTCATGTGACATCTTAGCGAGCAGCCGAGCGTGTGTTATTAAAAATGTGATATTGTGCACTTAAAACAACACGACCGACGCCGCAAGCTTTACTGTGGCTTTCAAATAAACGAGCAACTCAAATAACTACACTTTATTACGGTAGGAATAATAAACACACAACTGGCGTAATAAAAACTTTCAAGTTTCATCTGACGTTATTCTTCAACGCTGCCACAAGGTTTCCCCAGATTCACATGAAGGTCTTAAGGGGAATTAGGACTGAAATTTGAATTTTCTATATTTTATAGACTTAAAATCAATACTTTCGACAGTTCGGCACAATCAATTTTATAATCTTGACAGGGGGGAAAATAATTACTGTAAAACTAATTAATCTCTTTAATTTCCTGTTTTGCTAGCAGTCTCTCCTCAGATTCACAGGTTTTCCCTTGAGGTGAGATGCCACTTAACCCTTTTTCGCAGAATATAGTTGCTTTTGAGCCCTTTTGTTCAAATACTGCTAAAACTTTGAGCAGAAAAGGGGCAAATTTCACTGCCAACTGATGACTGAAGGTATGGGGAACAAATTTGCAAAATTAAATATCGTCAATTTGATAATTTTTCGGTGAGTTTTAGTCCCAGAGTCCCTTAACTATAAGTAACTCCCAGAAAAGTGGCCCCACCAGTGTTGCCAACATCAGGGAGAAGTTCTTCCAGACTGTAAACTATTCGATCGGTGCGGCACCAGCGAAAAACAATATTTAAAGATAAGGAAATAGTGATTATTCACACAAATAGCAAGAATATACAATAGAGAAGTGAGGTAATAAATTTCAGGCGCCAGAAATGTCAGTAAAGAGAATGGAAAGATAAGAGAAGAATAATGTTTCTAGTCTTATACATCGTAATTTAACACCATGGAAAGCAATGCCTGAAATATACAAAAAGAAACATTCTATATTATCGATAAATGCCATTAATAATATAAAAGAACAAAGAACAGCAGTTTGACAACAATGTATAACCATATATCCAAAACCGAAGCACAGAAACATTTTTTATGATAATCACAAAGATTAAGGATTTCCTTTAAGGCACTATTTGTCACCGCATATCAAATGCGAACCCGGATTATGTTTTTGTTTTACATCGGTGATTGCCAAATTTATTACCTCTACAACAATAAAGATCTGAGTGCTGTATTGTCAAGAATTCTCCACTCAAACCCTTGCTCATATCTCATTTTAAGCGAGATAATCTTTCATTTGTGTTTACAAGTTCACTAAAACTACAGGAAGGTTGCAACAGGCTAAACGATTTTGATTAAAATGCCATATGTTTGAGATATTTTTATGACAAATGTAATGTATATCTTGAATTTTCTGGCTATAGCCTGTGTAGTAGTATTTACTCTGGACGACTTTTGCATAACTGGTAAACCGTTAGAGATAGACCAAATCATACTATACAAAAAATGTAGATCTTGCTAAAACATATAATTTATGTCTGAATTAAAGTTTTCTGTAGAGTGAACCATTTCGGAGGTATTCCTTGTTATTTGTGTCGGTTTCGGAAAACAAATTTTCTTGGAATACGACATCGTTGATCATTTTTACTTTCTCTACTGGTAAGTAGAGAAAGTATTGTATTACACCCAAAAATTCGATGTCGAGATTGCACTGGAAATATGTTTTGAGAACCCCTGAATTCAAAAAGGCATTTTTAGAAAAAGGTTCGTGTGTGTGCCTGAGTACAGCATAACTCAAAAACGAAAAGTTGGTTAAAAACCAAAGTTGATATTTAAGTTCAATGTCTTTCAAGGATGCGACACGAAGATTTTGAAGAAAATAGCCCCAACCTAAACTACCCTTTACATGGAACATTTTTAGAGAATTTTAATTTTCTTGAAAATGGCTCTAGCGATTTTGATTAAAATGCCATATGTTTAAGATATTTTTATGACAAATGAAATGTATATCTTGAATTTTCTGGCTATAGCCCCTGTAGTCGTATTTAATCTGGACGACTTTTGCATAACTGGTAAACCGTTAGAGATAGACCAAATCTTACTATACAAAAAATGTAGATCTTGCTAAAATACACAATTTATGTCTCAATAAATTTTCTTGTAGGGTGAACCATTTCGGAGATATTCCTTTTTATGTGTGTGAGTTTCTGAAAACTTAAAACTTTCGTGAAATGGAACATCGTTGTTCATTTTTTATATGTTAAGCGTGCAAAGAGAACGGAATCTTAAAGCTTTAAAAGATTTCACTATAGTTGGTAAGAATGGTTAGTACAAGAGTAGAGAAAGTCATGTGAGTGCAACACATCAGATTTTTACGTTAAAATTGGCAAAATAGAGTTCTCCAAAGTATTTGATCACTGTATAATGTTAAAAGCTGGGAGAACAGTATATTCTGCACTTCAAAGCTACCGTAATGCCAAAATTAATTAATGGATGTACAAACATGTTGAAAACTACCGCACGGTTTAATAAATGAAGAGGAAAATATTAAAGTAGATGCTTTATTTGTGCATAAAGCTGAACATGGATCGCGTTTCAGTTTAAACGTTACACAAGCGTTTAAGAGGAGGGAAATTACACCTGTAAATGAAAGCCCCCCCCCCCCCCCCCGCTTTCACGAAACACGCACTTAGGACAATACGCTCGCTCTTTCCGGTGATGTAAGCAGCAAGCTGAAATTCCTCACAGGTTGCTCATGTATTGCAGCAGATTTTGCTCGCTATTAAAAACGCTTTACATTAAACCAGTTTTATTACTTACTAAAGCGAGAGTAAAAAATTATATTTAAGTAGCGAGGTCACGCATTATTTCTCTGCGTGGCATTTAATGAGTTTTAAAGCACCTCTTTCTTCTGGAAATTTCAACGGACGGTTTACCAAGTGTAGTATGAAATCTCTCGCAAAGAGACTTAAGGGTGAAAGAATTTTCGAGAAAGCAAGTTTTACCCAACTCTAGGTATATTTCCTAACGTGATTAGGTTTATACTTGCATTCGTGTTCTGGCAGGCCAGGAAACTGGTCCTTGTCTTCCTATCCATTGACCAGGATGTGCAGCATTCAAATGATTGCAGACGATCCTCGACCGATACGGAGGAGCGCCATCGTGTTGAAACCACATCGTCATTCACTCCTGCAGTTGCACATTCCCTAATAATGAGTGAGCTATGGAGGAATTCCAGGTAGCGTGCTCCTGTTAGATGCCCCTCGAAGAATAATGGTCCAACAAGGTGGTCTCCCAAGATTCCACATCCCACTGCTCTTGGAATGCTGCCTCCCTTACTCAATGAGGATTATCAACACTCCTATAGCGGATATTGTGACGATTTTCAATTCCATTGTTGTAGAATCTCGATTCGTCAGAAACAATATCCTGGATGCGAATCTCACATCACTTGCTACTCGCTCCAGCAGCCATTCACAAAAGAATCACTCGAGCTTCGAAATCTCTCTCGTGAAGTGCAAACGATAAGGATGGAACTTATTAGTGTTCAATATTCACACTACAGAAGACTGACTGATGTTCACCTCCTGAGCAACTGACCGTGTACTAGTATGCGGATTGTTCTAGGTGGCGTTCAAAACTGATTCTGTAATTAACACCTGATGTTGCTGGTGCGTGTCTATGAGGAGGCATTCTTGCAAGTGATGCTGTTACACGCAGATGCCTTTCAACATTCCGGAAGGTGTTTGCTGTTGGTTGTCTGTTCGGATATCTCTCTCGATATAGATGCTGAGGCGCTGGTGTGTTTGTTCTTGCTTCTCTATAGATCAAAAGCATATCTACGTACTCGTCTGTCGAATACATAATGAAAGACTGGCACAAATATTGTGCGACAGCATACGTGTGGAGAACGGAGGGGTCGGCATTCGCAACACACTACATCATGCCAGTCCAATGGGGCAGGGGTCATACCTGTTCAATTAAAAAATGCAGACAACCAAAAACGATTTAAATTAAAATATCCTAAATGCTCAGGGACTTTATAATTAGATTATTATGAATTCGGCTTCCAAGCTTTGGGGAACATAAAAAAAAATATTTACAATGCTGTGACTCGAACCTGTGTCACTGGGGGTTAGCTGAGAGTACACGTCACAATCCTATTCAGCTATTTCGAGACTTGACTGAAAGCACGTACCGCGTTCAATAGTAGGACTTGTATGCCTGGCGCTATGCCATTGCCACCTCGCAAGTTTTCGTGCTTGATTTAGCCTTTTAAGACAGTTTTAATCATTTACTGGGCGTTTTAATATTACTTAAATGGCAAAAGCTGTTATGCATATTATTTGAGATGCACGAGGCGTATTCACGCAAAAATGTAAATCAATATGTCCTTTTGACTGTACGAGTCCATGATGGATGAGGGGTGTCTAAATTTTTCGTAATTTTTCGCAGCCAATCCCTGCTCTAAGTACAAGAATCCACCATTTTCCTTTTAGCTGACATTGTTAGTGTACTCATATGATAGGTCCAATTTTTCCGAAGCGTTTACTGAATTACGTTGCTATGTATACTCTAATAAAAAGTTTGTAAAATCGGCCGGAAACCGGAATTCACTCTCAGTAATTGAGTCGTATGTTTCTGAGGTGTACTTTAGCGAGGAGTGCGTAGCAGCTACTTACATAACCTTCTCTAAAGAGACAAAGCTGGACATCGTTGTCTTAGATCACTAGCACATGGAAACGCTTGGAGTATCCAAATTTTCTATACTAACTCCATGTCGACATTTTCTGCGGCGTCTCTCCTGTGGGAAATTTTGCGCTTCCAGCAGGTCTGTATAATTGCTTTCATGATATGATAATAGATCAATATAATGTATTGGAGAGAGAGACGGGGGGGGGGGGGGGATAACTACATTACCAATTAGCGTACAACGTGACTGTGTGCAACTCTTAACAGAAAGCGTTGCAAGCAATTTGCTGTCTTCTAAACAAAAAGAAATAAACGAGCTGTGTTTGAACAGTAAAAGCACTTCTCGAATAAACAAGGTCTGTTAGTTTAATTATCTCTTGTGCTTTGTGCATACATACACGCGGGTTGAAAAATCCTGCGTGTGCTTTAATAGCGTTCATTAATTAATTCTTACCTTATCTCTTTTATTTGAATTTCATTTGACCCATAATACATATAACAAATACTATTATTACTTTCAGTAAACGTATAACTATACCTTCACTGGCATTATTTTAAACTGAGGTGTAAACAAAGTGCAATATTGTATTCCTCCGCGGGCCTCTAAGATTGGTAGACATATGGCGCCACATGCAAACTATCATGACCACGTGACTAGCTTCTGGCTTGTGAGTTCTGTATTGTATAGAAGCGCTGCTGCCATCTAGCAGCTTTTAGTTACAGCTATAGAAGGAATTCTACATATTTACATAAAATAAAAAATAACACATAAAATGTATTTTATGTAGTCCACACTGAGGCAGCAACTGGTTCGTACCTGGTTGTAGTTGTCGTTATCCTCCGTGATAGCTCCGGGTAGCTTCTGTCCTGGGTTCGATACCTGTCCACGGCTAGTGTCGCTTGTTCGTATAGCGTGGACAATATCCATTGCTAAAATGAGCGACGACCTCAGGTGCTGAAAAAACCAGCGAAAGCAATTTAAGCTATTTGTTCTATAATTTCACTTACTCCACTCTCTCCGTTTCTTCTTTTGTCCCCTATAACTACTTCCGATTTAGGTTAGTTGGCCTAATTATGTTTTCATTTTACATTAGCAATCTTTTTACTTTCTCTACTACGTTTTCGATGTCGAGATTCCACCGGAAATATATGTTTTGAGGCCCCCTGAATCCAAAAAAAGCATTTTTAGAAAAAGGTCAGTGTGTGTGTGTATGTGTCAGTATGTGAGTCTATGGACAGCATAACTCAAAAACGAAAATTCGGTTATAAACCAAAGTTGGTATTTAAGTTTGATGTCTTTCAAGGATGTGACACGAAGATTTTGAATAAAATAGCTCCACCCTAAACTACCCTTTACATGGAAGATTTTTCGAAAATTTTGATTTTCTTGAAAATGGCTCTACCGATTTTGATTAAAATGACATATGTTTGAGATATTTTTATGACAAATGAAATGTATATCTTGAATTTTCTGGTTATTGCCCCTGTAGTCGTATTTACTCTGGATGAATTTTGCATAACTGGTAAACCGTTAGAGATAGACAAACTCATACTATACAAAAAATGTAGATCTTGCTAAAATACACAATTTATGTCTCAATAAAATTTCTTGTAGGGTGAACCATTTAGGAGATATTCCTTTCTATGTGTGTGAGTTTCGGAAAACTTAAAACTTTCGTGAAATGGGTCATCGGTGTTTATTTCTTTATATGTTAAGTGTGCAAAGACAACAATCTCTAACATTTGACTATCACTCAAAGCCTACTTTCCCCTTGCACCTATAAGGAAATAAGCAATTAGATAATTTGTACATATGTTTATCTGAACTAACATGAAGATATAGGAATAAGAGTTTGTAAGAATGATTAGTACAAGAGTAGAGAAGGTCATTTGAGTGCAACTAAAGTCCGAAAGTTTTAGGCATAGATCGTGAAACCACGCTCAACAAAAGGCTGACATTGTTATGCTTTTATTGTGAATTCCGAACCAACTCAAATGTGGTATTAATAATTTTAGGCATGGTGTTGTGAGGAATTCTTTTCACCACATTCTCAGAATTTCTAAGCAAATATGTACAGTTAAAACAGAGCCGTTTTTTTATTGCGGTATTGGAGATATCTCTGACAGTACGTTTAAATTACGCAATCTAGCACACACACACACACACACACACACACACACACACACACACACACACACACACACACACACACACACACACACACACACACACACACACACACACACACACACACACACATTCTCGTGGTCAGATCCAACTTCCCTTATTATCCAAGCTACATTCCGCTAATATTGGACGCACACACACACACGAACAAATATTTCCACGTGTATTTGCTCTATCTACACTGGTGAATGCAGTTCATTGTGCTGGATATATCGGAAGATAAACTGGCGTTATATTAATTCTGGACAAATGTTCCTCTCTGACCCGGAAGATACATTGTTTGTGTATTGGCATGCATATTGATAGGCAGATATTAATTTTAATTACAGGCTGTTAAAATTCCATCGTGACACTAATTAACTCTTTTCGTATATAATAATTTCTTTGTTTTTGTTATTCTTGTTTTTTTGAGTTGCGTAGTGTTGTGAATGTTTTCGTTATAAAATCGATATGGTGTTGGTTAAACCCCGGGGGAGTGAGGGAGGCTTAGCATGTAAATGCTGTTTACGGATATATTGCAATTCACATAAGTACAGTCTGTTACAGAGAGGACTGCGTGATAATCGACTAACATATGTGACGTAGCCAGTCCTTTTTGTCCGCTGCTTCATTAACATGGGTCTCTCTACTCAATCTACCGCGTGGAAGGTACTGCTTCCTACGTACATTATTCTCTAAGTCCAATTTTCTGAGAAGACCTCTTCATTCTGGACGGTAATTAGTAAGGGACAGGTAAAAGCTTAATAAATAAATGTGGTTCGGGATAAAGTACAAAATTTATGTCCAATACTTTCCTTTTCTTTTGAGTTAACCAGTTCCGAGATATTCGTATTTGTTTGAATTTGCTAACACTCCTACTTTTTTCAAATAGCACTGTTATTCTTTTTTTTTTTTTTTTTTTTTTTTTTTTTTTTTTTTATTCCTTGGTCTTGCAAAGAGAACAGAATTTCAGGCAAATCGCATAGCAACCACCTCTAAAAACATTACACTATCGCCTATTGTATTCCCATATCTTATATATTTAAACGAGCAATTCTTGTATATATATATATTCCGCGCAACTTGAAAACGACTCTAACGATTTCGATCAAATTTTGTATTCAAATAGAGTTTTGCTTTTTAAGTTCAACTGTGTAGGTGTAATTCCCGAAAAAACACGATTTTACATAAAAAATAACATTTTTTTATTCCCACTTCTACTGCTCAATTCTGGTATATATATTCCCGGTATTTCAGAAACGGCTCTAAAGGTTTGGTTAAATTTTTGTATAGATGGATATTACTTTCACAGTGTTTTCTCTACTCACTTTTAGGTAACACATTCACATCTCTTTCTCTACCCACTCCTCTATAAGTAAACAATTTTCCATAAAAAACGTGATTTTACAGCAAAAAAACATTTTATCCCCACTTTTAAATTAAGTAATACAATTTTCTGCGTGTTTGAAACAGAAATGCTACATATTATATTCATACTGTTTTCTATTCTCACTTTTAGGTAATACATTCACATCTCTTTCTCTACTCACTCTTCTATAAACAATTTTCCATTAAAAAAACGTGATTTTTGACAAAAAAGTTTTTATCCTCGCTCTTAAAATAAGTCATACCATGTTCTTTATGTTTGAAATGGAAATACTATTACATTCACCCTGTTTTCCCCTCTCAATTTTAGGTAACACATTCACATCGCTTTCTCTGCTCACTCTTCCACAAATGTCATACAATTTTCTGTATGTTTGAAATAGAAATGCGCATATTACATTCACAGTGGTTTCTCTACTTACTTTTAGGTAACACATTCACATCTTTCTCTACTCAGTTTTCTTTAAACAATTCATATCATATCACCGCGAAATTCGGCACGTATATGTATTTTTCCTTGAAGAAAGTTTTTATTATAATCCCCTGTTTGCCCTTCAATATACAATTCATATAATTTTCTATGATTGAAATATAAATGCAACGTGTTACAAAAAAAATCACGAAAACAGAGGCGAAAATCGTCAGCCAGGTACTTTTCTTTATGCCTACAGCAAAATTAGCAATAAGATAGTTTCTCCTTATGCTTATGTTGATTAAAATGTAGTAGATTATATTCAGCCTTAAAATACTTGGTCACAGTAGGAAACTCCGTACTATTTCAAAACGTAAGCGGAGCTGAGAGTTACAGTATTCTACACTAAGCCCACTTGTGGATATTTTGTGTTGAAACGTATTCGCCTTCTAAGTTGTTAAAATACGTTATAACTGTCAGGACCAGCTCACCGACTGTTCCAGAACAAATTTGTTGGTATGAAGCCGCAGCCACAAACAACAGAAAGCCACAAGACGTCGGTTTGTGACAGCCATCATTGGTCACTACCTTGGGGACATGGGACCGCAGCTTTTAACAGGCATTTACCCTCTCAGGATCTGGTACAAAGGGATTATTGCAGCTTGCAGTGGAAGTGGGCATACAGCTGGATTCAGCGTTCTTGGCCCCTGAAGGAAATAAATGTAAAGCTTGAAAGCGAGTTACTTACCAAGCCACGTGACTGCTGATAGCAAGCGAATTGGTGCGCATGCGTCATATGCTACTCACATAACGTTCTACTTCGTAAAGTAGTATGTACAGTCCATGCAGAAAAAAAGTACGTTGGGGCACGTTAATTTAAAAAAGAAAAGAAAAAAGCACATTTTTCCTAAACATAAGATTTATAAATATTTCTTCTAAAGACACATTTATCGAAGTCATCTAGATCCGTTACTCATTTCGGAACTTCCTTTGCCTGGAGTTCCAAAAGACGTGTTCTGATTTTCATGTTTATCGCGTTCTTGAACAATTCTTTTCACTGTTATTTCTGACGCTCCTGTGCCATCTAATACGCGTTTTTGAACTTTTTTAATTTTTTTGAAAAACTCTTGTGATGTAAGCAGTTCTTTGCTATTAGCTTTTTTCCTCATATGCCCATACATTTGAAACAATTTCGCTACTCTGGTTGTGTAATGTTTTGGATCCTAATTTAGAAAGCAATGGCAGATTTTGGGTGAAATCGCGCCATCGAATTTTTGGGTGGAATACAATACTTCCCTTACTTACCAGTAGAAAAAGCAATATTATATCGTTATCTCACTCTTCCCATATTTAAGTGCCTACTTAAGAGATAAGATCTATTTGTAAGTTTTGTAACTGTGTGAACGCCTCACAATGGTTATTATATCCCAACAAATGCTTCATTCTCGAGTGTGAGAGGAACGTAATTCAAGTAAGCAGCAAGAATAGGGGAAACAAAAGAGAGCTGACAAATGGGGAGGGGATAACTGTGAAAGAAAGAGTATAGGGGAGCAACAAGACATTTAGACAGAAGCGACAGGAAATAAACAATTACCGGAAGATGCGACACAAGAGCCAAAAGTGAAGTCGTGGAAGGATACAAAACAAGTGACGACAGAAAGCGAAATACAGTAAAAAGAAGAATACTCCGTCGTTTGATTCTAAGAAAGTCGAAAAAAAAAAAAACGATCCTGAATGCTAAAAGTGAACCTTGAAATATGACGGAACGTTCAGTAATATAGTTCTGAAAGCACAAAGAGTGCAAAAACCACGGTATACTGCACGAAAAACAAATACCCTACTTGCATTTTTTGGCTATAGCTCCTGTAGTCGTATTTACTCTGGACGACGTTTGCATAACTGGTAAACTGTTAGAGATAGACGAAATCTTACTATACAAAAACTGTAGATCTTGCTAAAATACACAACTTTTGTCCCAATAAATTTTCTTTAGGGTGAACCATTTCAGAGATATTCCTTGTTATATGTGTGAGTTTCGGAAAACTTAAAACTTTCGTGAAATGGAACCTCGTTGTTCATTTAAACTTTCTCTACTGGTAAGTAGGGGAAGTATTGTATTCCACCCGAAAATTCGATGTCAAGATTTCACCGGAAATATGATTCGAAAAGTGCTGAATCCCAAAAAAAACATTTTTAGAAAAAGGTCTGTGTGTGTGTGCCTGTGGACAGCATAACTCAAAAACGAAAAGTCGGTTAAAAACCAAAGTTCGTATTTAAGTTTAATGTCTTTCAAAGATGCGACACGAAGATTTTGAAGAAAATAGCCCCACCCTAAACTACCTTTCACATAGAAAATTTTTCGAAAATTTTGATTTTCTTGAAAATGGCTGTAAAGATTTTGATTAAAATGTAATATATTTGAGATATTTTTATGACAAATGAAATGTATATTTTGAATTTTCTGGCTATAGCCCCTGTAGTCGTATTTATTCTGGACGACTTTTGCACAACTGGTAAACCGCTAGAGATAGACCAAATCTTACTATACAAAAATGTAGATCTTGCTAAAATACACAATTTATGTCCGAATAAATTTTGTTGTAGAGTAAACCACTTCGGAGATATTCCTTGTTATTTGTGTGAGTTTCAAAAAGCTCAAAAACTTTCGTGAAATGGAAGATCGTTGTTCATTTTTTATATGTTAAGCGTGCAAAGAGAACGGAATCTCAAACAACGATGACCCATTTCACGAAAGTTCTAAGTTTTCCAAAACACATACACATAACAAGGAATATCTCCGAAATGGTTCACCCTACAAGAAAATTTATTGAGACATAAATTGTGTATTTTAGCAAGATCTACATTTTTTGTATAGTATGATTTGGTCTATGTCTAACGGTTTACCAGTTATGCAAAAGTCGTCCAGAGTAAATACGACCACAGGGGCTATAGCCAGAAAATTCAAGATATACATTTCATTTTTCATCAAAATATCTCAAACATATGACATTTTAATCAAAATCGTTGAAGCCCTTTTTTAAAAAATCAAAATGTTCTAAAATTTTCAATCTAAGGGGTAGTTACGCTATACCCGTTATCAAGTTAGCGGAGCCCATATTAGTGAATGCGAGATAACTTTGAATCGCGTCGAAATGAAGAAGTTTTAACGAGTGTTGAATGATTGTATCGTCGGAGACAGAGAAAGTAAAGAGAGCAGTAAAAGGAGCGAGTCAAGGGTACAAGAAAACGGTTGTGGGTTGTAATATCATGAAAGAATGGGCTGTGTTAACGTCAGTAGAAGAGAACTTTTTGTGCAGAGGTTTAAAAGAAAAATAAGGGGAGAGAAACAGAAAGAGAATGGATTACAGTTTTTTCCGTTTTGTTATAACAAAAATAAACTGTAGTAATATTTAACAAGCAACGTATTTTAAACAAAATATTGTGTGTATATGAGGACTGTGGAGTTTTTCATTACAGTAAAGAAAATAAATCCAATCACATCGATAACCGACAATGCTCTCTCGAAGCTTAATAAGAGAATCTGCTCATTAATTTCTGTTTGATTGACAGTTGAGAATTGCCGCACTCCACCGGAGACCCGAGTGCTCATTTAGTTTGTCATCCACTCAAATTGTCAAGTACAGTACACATTGAAAAATCCCAACATATCCACAAAAGGAAGAGCAAAATACAATAACACACAAATAGAATGCGATATCTCCTGCGTTCGGGAGGTCATGGGTTTAAATCCCATTGGTCGAACTACCCTCAGTCGCCACCTGTTTGTCGTCTTCCATAGTGTAGTGCAGCGATGTCCAACCTCGTCTCTTTAGAGACCCTTACGTAATTAGTTATTCCCCACCTCCGCTTCAGTCGGGGAGTGAATCAGCTTGCATCTGTGGCGCGTAGGACTCACAACCAAAGTCAGTATCCAGTGACTGACACAAATAACCGATTTCATGGCAATTTTCTGGGAATTTGCTCAGAAGACCTCTTCAATCTGGATGAATTTTGCATAAATTTTAAACAAAAGAGACACAAGCTTACTAAATAAAAACTGTGATCTCTAACGCAGACTTTATCTCAAATAAAACAGAATTTTCGTGATATGGAACACCGTTGTTCAGTTTTACTTTCTCTACTGCTAAGTAGGGGAAGTATTGTATTCCACCCAAAAATTCGATGTCGACATTCCACCGGAAAGACATGTTTTGAGGCCCCCTGAATAAAAAAAAAGCATTTTTAGAAAAAGGTCCGTGTGTCTGTGTGTGTTTGTGTGTCTGTCAGTCTGTGGACAGCATAACTCAAAAACGAAAAGTCGGTTAAAAACCACAGTTGGTATTTAAGTTTAATGTGTTTAAAGGACGCGACACGAAGGTTTTGAAGAAAATAGCCCCACCCTAAACTACCCTTTACATGGAAAATTTTTATTTTCTTGAAAATGGCTCAAACATATGACATTTTAATCAAAATCGTTAGAGATATTTTTATGACAAATGAAATGTATATCTTGAATTTTCTGCGTATAGCCACTGTAGTCCTATTTACTCTGGACGACTTTTGCATAACTGGTAAACCGTTAGAGATAGTCCAAACTATACTATACAAAAAATGTAGATCTTGCTAAAATACACAATTTATGTCTGAATGAATTTCTTTGTAGAGTGAACCATTTCGCAGATATTCCTCGTTATTTGTGTCAGATTCGGAAAACAGAATTTTCGTGAAATAGAACACCGTTGTTCATTTTTTTTATATGTTAAGTGTGCAAAGAGAACGGAATCTCAAAGCTTTAAAAGATTTGACTATCGCTCATAGCTTACACCTACAAGGAAATAAGCAATAAGATAATTCGTACAAATGTTTATCTCAACTAACACGAAGAAGATATAGGAATAAAGTTAGTAAGAACGGTTAGTACAAGTAAAGATTGTTTAAAATGCTTTATTTCGATTCATGGAGCTTCAAAAATATTTTCGGTGAAGTATACGACTTTCTATACGTAGCAGAGAAAGTAAAAGTATATAAAATTCAAATTTCAGTTCCTTACCAATGTATTATTGTTCGCGCATTGGATCTGACATGGGATGATTTACGGTATATTAAGTCTGTAGAGGTGAAATTGTCAAGTATACAAAACTGTGACACGTGGAGAGGTGTTATACTAATCCATTCCTTCAAACGCCCAGCAGCAGCGAGCTACAATTGAACTCTCGACAGGTAGCGAGTGCATCCGCCTCGCTAATCCGTTGACCAAAGCCCCGACAGCTGTCTATGAGCGACGTTCTATGTACATAAACATATCATCCCCGAGCAAACTTAACACTCAATACATACATCCATATGAAAACTAGTTGACATTCAGATTACCTCAACTTACAGGTGTACAGTTTAAACTGAGCAAGCAAAATCATATGCGTTTTTGTCACAAAGACTTTTCTATTATTTCTCTGCAGAGCGAGTAGAAAAAGTACTCCATATAGAAACCAAGGCATTTAACCTTCCACCCTCCAGCGTCATCTTTACATCCTCCTTCTCCTTAGTATGTTTTAAGTTACCCCAAAGATAGAAATCGCAGGGTCTTAAGTCGGGGGACCCAGACTTCCTCTACTCTTGTACTAACCATTTTTACAAACTCTTATTCCTATATCTTCTTCGTGTTAGCTGAGATAAACATTTGTACAAATTATCTTATTGCTTATTTCCTTGTAGGTGCAAGTACGCTTAACATATAAAAAAATGAACAACGATGTTCCATTTCACGAAAGCTCACACACATAACAAGGAATATTTTTGTACAATAAGATTTTGTCTATCTCTTACGGTTTACGAGTTATTGAAAAGTCATCAAGAGTAAACAGGACTACATAGGCTATAGCCAGAAAATTCAAATATACATTTCATTTGTCATACAAATATTTTAATCTTGTGATACTTTAATCAAAATCGTTACAGCCATTTTCAAGAAAATAAAAATTTTCGAAAAATTTTCCATGTAAAGGGTGGTTTAGGGTGGGACTATTTTCTTCAAAATCTTCGTGTAGCATCCTTGAAAGACATTAAACTTAAATACCAATTTTTGTTTTTAACCGACTTTTCGTTTTTGAGTTATGCTGACACACACACACACACACACACACACACACACACACACACACACACACACACACACACACACTAAATCTAAGAACTGGTTGACTCGGAGCACTCTAGCACTTACTCCTGTCTTTCTGCTACCGGGAATGAGGTCTCATGATCCTTTCTCGAACTTCTACAAACACGCCGCCGGACTCCTCTTCAATGATCTATAAAAACCCATTTTTTTTTGCCGCTCTGATTGGCAGCCTAATCTTGAGCGCCCATCATACACGTACTGCCAGTGGGGTGGGGCAGTCCGGCTACGACCGTCCTTTGTTTTGCACCGGGGCCGGCGTCACACTACTGTTATCGTCTTGAATGCTAAATCACAAGCCATATATTTTGCCATTATTTACTCACAATCTTCAAGCGCAAATTCAGTGAGCAGCTTCAACAGTGTTATTAATTGCAGCACACAACAGCCGGTGGCAAATATTGCAGGTAGGTAGGTACATAACTGTACAGAAAAGGCCTTAGGTTATGTCTTTAAATGAGCAGCGCATTCTTTTATTAGACTGTGAAATATGAAAAAAGCGAGTTGGTATACCTGCGGGCGGGCACTTATCACATTACACCCGCCGCTGACATGTTAACAGGCACATTAATTTACATTAAACACATTAAGAGAAAACGATGATGGCTGTGTTTACGTCATTATGGAAGAGTCAACAACGAGCTGAAAAACAAAAAAGCAGAGAGTCGCGGCGATAATGTGCCCCTCCACGAAAATGCAATGAATATCAGAAAAGGGACTCGGCATAAGGACTTGTGCTGTACTCTATGGTAGTAATTTGTAATTACTAGTGCGTAGAGGAAAAAATTACGTTGAAAATTAAGTTTGTAGGCCAAAGTTAATCAATTTTAGAAGTGCAGTTGGTTGAGAACTGCTTTCTGTGCCCATTATTAAGTTTCAATCATTATGTAAGGATAAATGTATGTAAAATTATTCAAAAATTTTAATTCTTCTTTCATAAAAATATTTAAATATTGAGATAGTATTCCAAAAATTTTACGGTTATTTGTTTTTAGATGGCAAAAAGGATAATACAACTCAGTCTTCAAAAGAGCCTAAAAAAATGATTATGTAAACAAGAATTAGTAATTACCTCACTAAAATTCAGTTTCATAACCTATAAAATGTAGGAGTTATAACTACTTTTTCGAGGCGATATTTTTTAAGCTTTTATTCTTTATCTACGTCCCCTACTATACCCCTACCAATGTAATAGAACTCTTGTGGGAAAAAATTCAGGCACACAGGTAACGCTAGTATGAACCCTGTCAACTGAATTGATGTCGGAAAGCCGAAAAAAGGAATTAACTCGCTAGTTAAACCCTCAGCTCCGAATGAATTTGCGGAGATTCTTCTGCCATTTATTCTCGCTATCTCTTGCTCCCTTATGTCTATGTGTTCGTTTCATTTGTTACTTTTGTCTCAAACATACTGTATTTGTGTGTGTGTGTGTGTGTGTGTGTGTGTGTGTGTGTGTGTGTGTGTGTGTGTGTGTGTGTGTGTGTGTGTGTGTGTGTGTGTGTGTGTGTGTGTGTCGTGGCGTCATGAAGGAAGATACCGAAGCAGTTATGACAGTAGACTGTCAGTATTTGAGACACAGAGAAAGTGAAGAAAGACAGTGAAAGGACTGAGTCAAGGCTACGATTGTGTCCTTAGGAGAATGCTGGGAAAAATAATTACATCCTCCTAATTTCCTATCCCTCCATTTCCATTTTTAATTCACACATTATGAATATATAAAGAAATTTCTATGGTTATTCTATGTTAATTTAATGGATAACAAAATAAGATAGTGACTAACGATGGAAGCGGCTATACAAAAGAGGCTTTCCGGAAAGACCGTTAAGGACAAGAAAGCAAAATTTGCAGGACAAAGTGATTGAAAAGTAACCAGACTGATTGTCATTTTGCCACAACATAAAATGTACCGTTTTTAAACATTATTTTACAATTTTTAGACCCGGCATGGAAAAAGGGCTGAAGTTTCTCATTGGTTTATTTCATATAAACTATAATATTTCGTGTTTCAACGTTTGAACACAATATTAAATTCAAAACCATGAAATTTATGTTCATCAAATAGTTTTAAAATATTTTAAGGTTAAACAGCAATCACACTATTGTTTTATTTATTATGAAAGAGAAACAAATTAATATGTTAATCATAAGGCAGCGTAAAAATATTACGTGCATTAGATAAAGGAAGGTTATAAGCTTATATTCCAAGTCAATGCCACGATTAATTACAACACGGGTTCTGCCCATGGATGCTTTCGACATTTTTTTTATTTTGGAATAATGCATAAATTGTCATACTTATAATAAATATTATGCACAATATAAATGTTAAGATATATAAGCAATTTGCACGTAAAACCTGAGATTTACTATCTAACCTGCAGTAGAATTAGAATTTGCCAGCAGCCAGTTGGCAGCACCTGTTAGATACCAATGTCCTGTCCATCAATTATAATTGTATTGCATTGTATTTTCGAAACTGAACTTTTGCCACAAAAGTGACACTCTAAAACTTCATTATGGGGCTAAAATAAATAACCTCTTGTTTATTTACTAAATTCGGTTTATGTATAAGAGTGTGTTTTAGAGAAAGTAAAAAGCATGATAAATTATGAAGATAAAATATTGGATATATTAAAGCGATAAGTCGTCGTTATGAGCAAATAAAGGCAACAGATAGATATCCCTGGCGTATGATTACACGTTACAACCAACCGAATGCACACCGTATTGATTGCTTCAGTCTGCTGAAGTTTTAATTTTTCCAAAGCTTTCCAATATACATTGCCCAAGGGCTCACCGTTCCCAATGGAAATGAACATAGAGACGGGACGGGATGGGATGGGCGATTTCTGATGCAGTAGTATCTGCCTGCCCAGGATGCGAATCAGGAAATGTATTTTACGCCAGCCAGCCAGCCACTCGCATATTAGATAACAATTCCCTATCCGTTGTGGCGAAGCTCGCATGCAACTGTTATGAGCTCTGAACAATGATACGGACGTCACTCTTCACCTACAATAAGGCACAAATGTCTTATGCGCGAATATAAGCCTAATACTTTAAAAAAATCTTATTGCAATAATCACATGCATTTTCAATATGAAAATACATTCTTTATCATAGAGACCCACTGAAAATCTACACAAAAATTCACCCCACCCAAAATGGATAAAATTCTGACCTGTTTCACTCAGATGACTTCATTTTCACTTTCTCTACTGGTAAGTAGGGGAAGTATTGTATTCCACCCAAAAATTCGATGTCGAGATTTCACCAGAAATGTTTTGAGGCCCCCTAAATCCAAAAAAGTGTGTGTCTGTGTGTCAGTCTGTCAGTCTGTGGACAGCATAACTCAAAAACGAAAACTCGGTTAGAAACCAAAGTTGGTATTTAAGTTTAATGTCTTACAAGGACGCGACTTGAAGATTTTGAAGAAAATAGCCCCACCCTAAACTACACTTTACATGGAAGATTTTTCGAAAATTTTGATTTTCTTGAAAATAGCTCTAATGATTTTGATTAAAATGTCATATGTTTGAGATATTTTTATGGCTAATGAAATGTATATCTTGAATTTTCTGGCTATAGCCCATGTAGTCATATTTACTCTGGACGACTTTTGCATAACTGGTAAACCGTTAGAGATAGACCAAATCATACTATACAAAACATGTAGATCTTGGTAAAATACACAATTTATGTCTCAATAAATTTTCTTGTAGGATGAACCATTTCGTAGATATTCCTTGTTATGTGTGTGAGTTTCGGAAAACTTAGAACTTTCGTGAAATGGGTCATCGTTGTTCATTTTTTTATATGTTACGTGTGCAAAGAGAATGGAATGTCAAAGCTTTAAAAGATTTGACTATAGCACAAAGCCTACTGCATTCCAATATTCCCCTTACACCAACAAGGAAATAAGCTATAAGATAATTTGTACAAATGTTTATTATAACTAACACGAAGAAGATATAGGAATAAGATTTTTAAATGTTGGTGTACCAAAATTAATTTATTACCTTTCGTTTTGTTTCATATTAACAAAATGAGGACGCAGAAATTCTCACTTGGTATGTTTGCGAAGTCTTCCCGCCATCAACATACATTTGTGGTTTCCTCTTCATGTTTATGTATGCACTACGGCTTTCTGTTAATGTAAGATGACCCACATTCAAGGCATCCGTGCTGAAAAGAACTGGCAACAAAGATCTCCAATATCGGGGAATGCTCGCCAACTCCTCAGCTTATGCAATCCCCAATACTCGGTCTGGTCTGGCATCAGGCCATCTGGTTCTTTCCAGGTCCTGCTTTTGCCGGAGGAAGGAACCACGATTGACAACTTTATCCGGAACATAAAGTATTTGTTCGAAATTTTATCTCATTTATCTAAATCTGTATAAGCAAGCACACCTCTTATCGAAATAATATAAAATAATCGAAGTTTTAAAAAAAATATAACTTTTACATATTTTATATTATTATAATAAATTTTGGGAAAGTTATTTGTAAATAAGATTGTTTTTAAGACCTTACATGTTGTTGGTTTTCTATTCTCTGTGCTTATTCTGTCAAGCCTCGATTATTACTCTCCAATTTCTCTATCAACACTTTACTACTCTCTATCTCTTTCTCTGTCTTTTCAGTTAAACTTTGGGTGGTCATTTCTAGCTGTTCAGTCAAACATTTATTGTTATTTGCCAATTTCTCCAATTTCTCATTTAAACTTTTATTAGTTTGCATTTTCTCCCTAACCTCAGTTTAACTTATTTTCATTTCATTCAACATTGCCATTATCGGCCCTAGCATGTTACTTTCTGTAATTACAACTGGTGTTTGACATTCTGTACCAGAATGACCTCCCCTTAGCTGTTCTCTTTTATCATTTCCCCCCACATTTGCTATTACATCTACAGTTTCCCTATTTACAACTCCTATCTCCTGAATTTTGCTATCTACTACAGACTGTTCCAACATCTTGCCGTTTCTAAGAAGCATCTACTTAAATATCACTAATAAATTAGTTTAACACTCAGTACCTTATTATTGTTGCTGCACACTGATGTTGCCACCGTCCCTGATGTTACTGGTCCATTACTTCCGCAATCTCTGTTGATTATCTTCTTCTCGAATATCGTTGTCTTATCGTGCCACACGTTGGGCGCCATTTGACGCATAAATTCCTCTAAGTCGGTTAACGTCGCCTTTAATATCTATAAGATGTCGTCGCCAGGATATCTCCTATCCCTTTGGCAACCGCCGAATTATGTATACGCGCCAGCGTACGTATAAATCACAAATTGCAGGTGCGTTCTCTCGGCTCGATTCAAGACGAATGTGTGTTGCGTTACATATTGTGACTTTTTTTTGGTTGGGTGTTGGAAAGTAAAGTAGACAGATGTAGTCGAGATAAAGAAACACTTTTATTTCCGTAAACAGTAACTTTGTACACTCGTTGCAACAACAAGAAAGTCTTTTCCGATTCTCCCCAACAGCACGGCTCCGAATTCGTAACACAAAGAACTAACTCTTCTCCGTCGGCACAACGCTTCACATCGTCTGTCCGTCTCCGTCGGCACGACTACTCAACGCTTCACATACGTCTGACTGCCTGGACTGTCGCACTTTACCGCTATTTATATCTCCCAGGCACTATTCTGGAAGCTTCAGGAACGTTCAGTTATTGCGGCGAGATACAAAGTAGAAGACTCCAGAAGCCTCTATCCTTTTCTCTCTTTCGGCAAGCGCCCCAACAATGCGGCCATTCTCTGTCTCTTTCCTTCGGCTCCTTTGCGGTAGTGCCGACAATAATGCGATGGGTGACACTGCGGTTGTCGGCAATTAGATGCGGCGGGCGCGGTGACAATACGTTTTGCGTGGGCCACACGAAGGAAGCGATTTCCATTGGTCAACTTTAGAGCACGTCATGGCAAGATACGAATCAGCCCGAGGAATCTATTCAGCTTTATTAAGTCTTTCCCTTAACTATCGATTAGAACCTCCTTTTGTTTCTTTTTATTATAATTACATATATTAACATTTTAATTTCGGTTTCGTAATTCAGAAACAAGTGGACCGGCGAGGGGCATATCGGTTACTTTGCCCTACATAACTTTTCCCCCCAAGCCACTGATTTGAGTATTCTCGAAGGAGCCGTTGTGCAGTTAAGAGAGTACTTAAGTGCTCATAGCCCTTTGATGTTTCGAAATGCGGAACATTGAGGTTGAAGAAGCGCAGGCAGGCAGCACTTGGCAATCCCATAAAAAGCCTGCACTGTATATGGGGGGGGGGGGGGGGGGTGCGGATTCAAATCACGATCGAGGCAAATTGCATGCTGCGGTTTTATGGAGCCCTTGCTCCGCGATTAAAGAGACTTGTAATTTGAAAGCGATCTGCTTGCTGTGTTTACCGGTAGATAACGCTCGTTTAGCCTTCAAATATGCCCTGTTATCGCTTTAACACACAAAACTTAACGTTTACTTAGCGGTTTTACTGTTACGTCATCAACCTGTTATAATATGCGCTAGGCACAGCTGCTGTTAGCGTTGGTTTACAACCAAGGTAAACGCAAATCACGTAAACCAATTCCAAAATGTGGATAATGTCAGAACACCAAAAGCAGTCGATATAATTTAATGGGAGATCAGCAATCTTATAAGACGGTTCATAGTAAAAACCAGAGATAAACCTCAATATAAAATAACTATTCTTAGAGACATTTATCTTTGTGTGCGATTTATATCAGTCTAGATAAACATTAACAGAAATTATCTTATTGTTAATTCTCATGCAGGTTTAAGGGGAATATAGGAATATAGTAGGCTTTGTGCGATAGTCAAGTCTTTTAAAGCTTTGAGATCCCGTTCTCTTTGCACACGTAACATATAAAAAAATGAGCCACCATGATCCTTTTCACGAAAGTTCCAAGTTTTCCGAAACTCACACACATAACGAATATCTCCGAAATGGTTCACCCCACAAGAAAATTTATTGAGACATAAATTGTGTATTTTAGTAAGATCTACATTTTTTGTATAGTATAATTTGGTCTATCTGTAACGGTTTACCAGTTATGCAAAAGTCGTCCAGAGTAAATACGACTACAGGGGCTATAACCAGAAAATTCAAGATATACATTTCATTTGTTATCAAAATATCACAAACATATGACATTTTAAAAAAAATCGTTAGAGCCATTTTCAAGAAAATCAAAATTTTCAAAAAAATTTCCATGTAAAGGGTAGTTTAGGGTGGGGCTATTTTCTTCAAAATCTTTGTGTCCCGTCCTTGAAAGACATTAAATTTAAATACCAACTTTGGTTTTTAACCGACTTTTCGTTTTTGAGTTATGCTGTCCACAGACTGACACACACACACGGACCTTTTTCTAAAAATGCATTTTTGGATTCATGGGGCCTCAAAACATATTTCCGGTGAAATCTCAACATCGAACTTTTGGGTACAATACAATAGTTCTACTTCATATTTATTATGTATATATGGAGTTATCACGAAAACAGATGTAAGGGAAAAAAATTCTGCGAAAGGAACTTATGGTTAACAATATTTGATATTCATAATTTACAGCTAGTGTTATTTCTTTGTTTTGTTCATAAGCCCCAACTTTGATTGTTTTTATAATGGCCAAACCTAAACCTTTGAAATTACTAATGCGTTCCGCGTGAATTAGCCCAATAGTGTTTTTATCATTTTATTTTAAACTTGTGACAAAATGGGTCAATTATTATCAGCAAATGAGACATGCATGTTGTATTTTTAAAAATGTGACAAAACATGCTGAAAATAACTTTACAAACTTCATTAGCAGCGTACAATTTAATGGTGGAATTAATTGCTTGTTAGTACAGCGTGTCCCTCCCCAGAGCAGAAATGTTGATGCATGTCAGAATAGACGAAATAATGGTGCGTTTGTTAAATTTACGCATGTATTTGTTTTATGTTTTGCTGAATTGCATAAGGGGATGGTTTCATTGCACTCCAAGGTGCAATATCGAGACTTCAACCAAAGAAGGAAAGCGTGCTTGTAAAGATTCATTGTTGTGGGAGTTGTGTGAGAGTGTGCGCGTGAGAGAGCGAGAGAGGGAGAGTAGCAAAAGCCTTAATCGTGCTATAAATACGAAAGTTGATGTTAATTTTAGTACCTTTCATGGACAAGACAAGATTTCCCAGATGATTTCCTGATATTACAACTCAACTGTTTTTTTCTCATAACCTTGACTCACTCCTTTGTATTCACTTTTTCTTGTCTCTCAAACACAAACTCTAGTAATACAAGCACTCAACATTCGTTAAACCTTCTTCCTTTACACGCGATATATCTTTTCCAGCTATCTCACATTCACTGACACACTGACCGACTCAAAAACTGCCTGCTTTCATGCCTCTGTAAACTTTATACCACGTCTTTCGCGAACCTCCACAAATACGCCGGCTGCCGAAAAGTTCTCGAATGCTCTTTGCGTTACCGCTTGATTGTATGTAAAAGTCGTCCAGAGTAAATACGGCTACACGGGCTATAGCCAAAAAATTCAAGATATACATTCCATTTGTAATAAAAATATCTCAAACATATGACATTTTAATCAAAATCGTTAGCGCCATTTTCAAGAAAATCAATATTTTCGAAAAATTTTCCATTTAAAGGATAATTTAGTGTCAAGCAATTTTCTTCAACTGTCGCATCCCCAGAAGACATTAAACTTAAATACCAACTTTGGTTTTTAAGGGACATTGGGAGTGAAATATGAAAGTACCACATTTCTGGATAGATTTTTCTGAAATTTTTACTGTGTTTGTATTTATATGATAATAGGAGGTACACCAAATTTAATTACAATTGGATAATTAGTTTAGGATATATCAATTATTTTATGAATTTAATAGGCACATTTTCAAAATAGAGCTCGCGTCTATTAACTTTTCAAAATTCATTTATATTGGCAGAACTGATACTCTAAAACATGGGTAGCAATTTTATGAAGAGATATTTCAAATACGTTTGCTGATTATGCTGTACTTATTTTTTTAATAACAAAGAAAATTTAATCTTAAAAATTATTGATTTTTTTGATACAAAAATAAGTTTTTGGAATTCATGTTAATGATGACATCAATATTGAAGCATAGTTTTGTTTAGCTGCTATTTATGAATACTTTTGGAAGTTTTCATTGAATTTGAAGCAAAAGTCAGGCGCGACCTTGTTTTGGAATGTGCAGAAATGTAGTTTTGAGAAAAACAGGTTTTTATATAGGAGCATCCTGTGTACGTTAAGGGAAGAGAACTATTTGAAAGGGCCGTAATGACCACATGGAGTGGGGGATATGAAAAATGTGAACTGATCCAAATGCACAGGTGTTCCAGGAACATTTTAAGGTAAAAAAACAATTTTCGACTTTTTGACAATTTTGACCAAAATTTCACTCCCAGTGTCCCTTTAACCGACTTTTTGTTTTTTGAATTATGCTGTCCACAGACTGACAGACACACACGGACCTTTTTCTATAAATGCTTTTTCTGGACTCGGGGATCTCAAAACATGGAATTTTCGGGTGGAATACAATACTTCCTCTAGTATACTGGTAGAGAAAGTAATAATAATGTTGAGTTTTTATGGAAGGTAACATCTCACCTGCCTGCTTAAGGAAAGAAGTGTACTCTTTCTGCACCAATGTGGAGCGAACTTCATCATCCGTATAATCCCCAGAGCTTATGGTACGTACGTCCGACGGGAAGTGCCACGCACGGCTTTAATGAATAATCCTCACCCTTCCGGCTGGAGCTACTCTTACTGCGCATGCGCACCTGCGTATATCGCAGACGACACGAGCTTCAAGGAAAAATCACAGCAAGTAAAACTTCCAGTCATACGACAGCCACAGTGACGTCACAAGAAAAATGTTACTGTGTGAAAAAGTTCCCTTCTAGGGTCTTCCGTGCCAAAGAGGAAATTAAAGACGGTAACACGTGGATAAACCCAACAACAACTACAATAAAATTATACTAATTTTATAAGAAATTTCGCTTATGCGTAGAGTTCAAAGTGCATACACCACGCTACGCCACTGACCCCAGGTGACCGCATGTGGAAACTTTGGTGAACAAAACAGCGTTGGAGAGGATTTTCTCTAACTTCTCCGTTTCCCCCAGCATTCATTCAACCAACTGCTCCATCATCACATTTCCTCTCATCCCTCTTGTCTTCTTTCCCTACCAAGCTTAGGGCATTCCGACCAGCTCTGATGGGGGGGGGGGTGAAACAGGGAGAGGAGGTGCTTCTTCTAAGAAATGTAAATATTAAATAATCGATTGAACACAATAGAGCCGTATGGAAGGAAGGTTATGCACCAGTAATCGGAAAACAAACAAAATCCTGAATATACGCAAACATTATTTATAGCTTAAACCTCGGAAGGTTCGACTGGTCCAATACAGCCTATGGAATATCTATTATGATCACCTCCCAGGAAAAAGGTATGAAGTCAATCATAAAGAACATTGTATGAGTTTGTGGAAGAGAGTATGTGCTTCATAAAAAAAAGCGAGTATAAAAACAGTGTGGATGTAATACGTTGCATTTATATTTGAAACAAATAGAAAATTGTATTGCATGCTGAAGCGCTAGTAGAGGATATGTGAAGGTGTTGCCTCGAGTAATATGTTCTGTCGCATTAGCCGTTTCCGAAATATCGTTATGGGCTTGAATTTTACAACAGCTTCTAGCTGTTTCTTGCGATATCATAGGAGTGCGCAACAATTGTGAAGCCGAATTGGCATTTTGTAGGCTACACATTAAGACAGTTCGAACTCACTCCACTTAATGCCTCAAATTGCTTTGATTTAGTCGCTTGCCGCCGATAGAGCAGTGAGATTTCTCTCCCGGGGTATGCGTGGGTTTTATTTAGAAAGGATGACGGTAATTGTAACGTCTTTTAATAAATGGTTTCCAGTTTTTTTCACTTTTTACCGAGATATTGGTAACCAATTTAGATTATAAGACAATTCAGCAGTCAAATAAAACTGTCCATGTATTTAAAAACCTAAAAATGTGATTTACTATTATATAAATCTGCATCCGAAAAATGTATCCTACGCCAAAGAATTACGATGCGTTCACTTCGACTGACCAGATAAGTGTTCGGTACGAAGTAAACTGACGCTACCCAGCTTTTTAAATTTACTTTTCCCAAAATTCTTATTCTGATTATTGCTCAAATAATAACGTAAAAATTTTTTTAAAAAATAAAGTATCACAAAACCCTTTTCTACCATCTATTACATCACAATTGAGAGACATTTTATACAAATGGATGTATTATCTTTCTTTGTAGATACAATGGACAATTGGAGAGTACAGTAGACTTAAGTGATGGTGGGATATTTTAAGAGCTGGTCGCAATGTGATCGCTTTAAAAAACAATTTTCCTTATAAAACCAAAAGCGACTATCTATTTGAAAAGATATACTTATTTACAAATTAAAAATAAATAACAAGAAACATCTCAAATGGTTATCTCCATAAATAAACGTTTTTCATAAATAATAGTACGTTTTAGTGAGATTTACATTTTGTAAAGGTATCTTAAACATACGGTATTTTAATAAACATCGTTCGAGGCGTTTTTGAGAAAATCGACATTTTCGAAACATTTTGATTTTGAAGGAAAGTTTGGTGTGGGTGGCTTTAAAAATAAAAATCTTTGTGTAGCATTCTTATAAGATGTTGAACCTATATGCTAAGTTTTATATTGAACAGAAATTTTCGTGTTTGGGTTATGCTGTTAGGCATTACCTATCAGTTAAAAGGACGTCGTCGTTTTCTAGTTCGAGTCTCGTTCACCATTTTTTTAATTTCTATTCTTTTCTTTTGAATATGGCGGGTTTGAGTGTTGCAGTTTTGATCTAGATTCTAAATTCCTGCTTTAATTTATTCATTTTTATTTCCACATAGCAGTGCAGTTAAGTACAGTCCTGCTAAATATGTTATATTGTAACAAAATGACAATGACAAATCCCACTTCTGACACCATTGGAGAAACACGACAAAAGTCATTACATTAATTTAAACTAGTAATAGACCTCGGTATTTGGAACACTTTTGTATCTTTCGTTTTAGTCTCTGACCATTTCCTACGTAGATATCTTAGTTCTGTCGAAAACAAGAGACAAATTGGCAACGCTGCGGATTGTATGGGTGTCACATTCACTAGCTCAGTACCTAAACATGTTTTACATATTAGAAGGAATGTAATGACTTTCCTTCCACACAAATTATGTCCTAATCTGGCCATTTTAAACCGCAACCATTCGTGAATTACATTGGAATACTCTTAATAGAGTTAAAGAACTGTTTGGGAATGATTTTAGGTTAATTACTTAATTAAAGAGTTATTTTGATGCTATTCCCAGCACCAAAAAATTCAGGGGAAAACTCAAGACTTGTTACCTACAAAGTATAAACCTCCAGGTCTAGAATCAGCCATCGTCGCAAGTTCTTCACAGAAGCAGCAATTGCCCTGCTGCCTTCTCCAGAGACACATTTGGAAGAACACGGTAGCAGCCCTATTTAGCACTTTGTATGCAAAGTAGGTCCCCTGCACTGAATTGGCCATATTTGCGTCACTTCCTTTATCTGTTTTGGCGTTTTCACCATTTTAGGATCACAATTGTTTCTTTAACGTCATTCTATTATGTAGCCACTGGTTCACGTTCTCTAACACACACCTATATTAATCAATATCTTCTTATATTAAGATCTTTTTATTGTTCCTTGTATACATTAATTTTATTCATATGCTTTAACAAAGAGTAAAATACTTAGGATAATATAATGAAAAATAAATTAAAAAAAAAAACACGGGAACGCGTATGCAAAGTCACTGTTAAGTAACACAGGAAGAAAAGCGAGTAGAAAAAGTCGTGTGAATGTAGTAATTTGCATTTGTATTTCAAACACATAGAAACTTGTATGAATTATTTGTAGAAGAGCAGAGAAGGACATGAAAATGTTTTATGTAAAAGTGAGTTGAGAAAACCGCGTGAATGTAATGCGTAGCATTTCTATTTCACACACAGAAAAGTCTAGAATTATTTCTACAAGAGGGAATAGGCAAAGAAATGAGATTGTATTTCGTAAAAGAAATGAGTAGAGGAAACCGTGTGAATGTAATACGCTGCATAGTAAAATTGATAGCACAGAAAAGTTTATCATGAGAATATATAATATATACTTAATTTTGAAATTAAAACAGCATTAATCTTACAATATCCAAATGGTTGTGTTATTGGCACCAGATTTGCTCCTTGTGTTTCCTATATTGCTGGCTCCACCATAACTCAAACTATTTTCTCTTCCCCTACGGCAGCAGTACACAGCGTGGTGACGTCACTGATGTTCAGTGCGAGTATGTTCAGCTGTGTGAGTGACGTCTCACCGGCCCAACCTCTCCTAGGGTTGTCTCGCTCGCTCCTTAATATTTAGGAGTTTCTACTTAAAAGTTAAATTCAATCTCAATTCACATAAAATAAAATTCACCTCATCCAACCATTATTGTGCTTTCATTTAAAACTATCTTTGGAAGTCAACATAATGAAGATTTAACGAGTGTCGAGTGGCTGTATCGTTGGAGTTGTCTATGAGAGACAGTGAAAGGACTGAGTCAAGGCTACGAGAAGAAAACAGTTGAGTTGTAATCCTACAAAAGACTGCTAAAGTAGAACAACTGTGTCTTTTTGCAAAATATTTGAAGGAGAATAAAGCGATAGAAAAATAACTGCACTAATTTTGTCAAATTGCTACAATATGAACAAGTAGTTGAAGAAGCTAGCATAAAGATATCACATAAAATGCGTATAAAGACACAGATGGTTTGAATCATATTTAGAGTATTTTAAAGCGCTCTAATGGCAGCACTGTGCTGCGGAAAGGTAATATCTCCGCCTTCTGTTCCGCAGGTGGAAATCCCTACCTAATGCTTGGCCATAAATTACGGGTCTATTGTTACTTCCGTACAGTAAAATAGAACAAACGTTTATATCGAAGGAACATCCTATTGGCGCCCTGCAGGAGTTTCCGGATTTCATCTACTTGAGGTATTCCAGCTCTGGATTTATTGCGTTAAGCGTTTTGCATAACTTGCAATCGCAGTTTCCAAATGACTGCCTCCCTCACCATGCCAGCCGTATTAAAGTAGCTTACGACTATAAAAATATTGTAATAGTTTCCTACAAGGAGTATTACAACGTGTGCATCACAATTCCTGATGGGGAACTCACAGCACCTGTGCGGCCGTCGATTCTCCCCTGTTTCTAGATTATCTGTAGGTATTCTAACAGACGCAGCATCGTAATTAGTTATTTAGAAAACGTAGGAAAGAGCTAAGAGCATAGAAATTGTTAGATCATTATTAATTTTTACTTTCTCTATTACGTATAGGAAATTAGAGTGTGTGTCAGACTGTGGACAACGTAACTCAAAAAGGAAAAGTCGGTTAAAAAGCAAAGTTGGTATTTAAGTATAATGGCTTTCAGGGATGCCACACAAAGATTTTGAAGAAAATTCCTCCACCGTAAAGTACGCTTTACATGGAAAATTTTGCGAAAATGTTTATTTTATTAACAATAGCTAACAATTTTTATTAAAATGCCATATATAAGACTTAAAACTTTAGCGGCGAAGGTTAATAATAATTGCTTCTCGGGTGATCAATTACGTCAGATTTATAAGATTCCAGCTTTCGACCATGAAGATGATGGAGAATCAAATGGTCGAAAGCTCCAATCTTATAAATTTGTCGTGTAAAGTATAGCGTATTGGGCGTTTTAAAAACAGCTTGCAATTCAGGTATAAAAACGTAATTTTGCACAAGGCATTAGAGCTAAAAAGTTGAAACATGGTATTTCTAATCCCTTAAGTGTATTTCTGAATACAGTTTTAATTAAGTTTCAATATGCGATCATGCAGTTGGGTTCACTAATGTTATACGTCATACTAGCCCTAAGATTGAACTGAAGCGCATGTTTGACTAGTGAAGCGGAACTTACCACCATCAATAGGAGGGCTGTGTAATGTAATTCCCACAGAATCAGTGTTCCCTACAGGATTAGCCCAATAGGATCTTATGTAAGTCTAGCTATTGCAAATTACTCAAGTAAAACTGGTGTACAAGCGTTTGCTTCTATCTTTTCTGTTTCACTTATTTTATATACACTTTGAACATACAGGAATTAACACTAATGAAATGTAATGTTGGAAAAGCTTGCTCTCTCTTACAGATAGCCTGAAGACAAGCTACAGGAAAATCCAGTAAAATAATAAGTGTTTACTTTGTTCTCGTAATGACCGAAAAGTTAACAACTTCTGCACGATGTAAACAACTTCAACGTAAGTAACATGGGGGACGAATTCCCTTCGGTATATACCACCAGTTTATTGGCACACAGAAAGTATTACGTCACCATATTAAAACGGATAACAAAGAATTTATATAGCTACGCACGAAGTAATGGCAAAAATAGAATCAGCATATAAGAGTTAAATATCGGTTTGTGGCAGTCAACTTTGACTACCGATAAACTATAGAACTCTTTACTTCAAGTTTCAGATAACAAGAATTTACAACCTAATGGCAATAGTATGTGGACAAAAGAGTGCACCCAACAACAAGCCACAAAAGATATACGTAATAATTCCTTCTCTTGTTCTCCTTTCTCTCCTTTCGAGTTCTTCTTTCCATCTTCCTTCTCTCTCTGTATCTCTGAAGTCAGTTTCGGAAAACTTGAAACTTTCGTGAAATGGAACATCGTTGTTCATTTTTTTATATGTTACGTGTGCAAAGAGAACGGAATCTCAAAGCTTTAGAAGATTCGACTATCACACATTTCCCTTGCAGGTGCAATTTAATCTAAATATTTAATTAAAATTGGTTGATTAGGCATGTTCCCATAAGTTCATTTAAGGAAAGTTCGCATCCTCACTTCAATTACAAGTGTTAGAATAGGCCTCTGGTTGATGGATACGCGTACACATTCGGAATGACTGACACGATGGCCCGAGGAGGGGGAGGACGCGGGGGGGGGGGGGCAATATACAAGCAGTTGGTATTCAGTCCATCTGCAGTGGAATATCTCATGTAGTTATGTTACCAACTAGATGGACATAATCTCATTATCTGACTCCATCCCGAGATTAATCCCTAGAACAGTCAATAAACCTAGTTCACCCCCCCCCCCCCCACATACGCTCCCAAGCAATTCCCACAAATTATTATAAACACTAAACTCGTACAATTTGTGTTTTCAGCACAATTACTTTTTCAAAATGTTTCACACGATATATTTCTACTTTCTGTATCACTACAGGAAGTAGCGGAAGTATTGTATTTGCTGTTTATACAACGTGCAAAATTAAAATTTGCAACCGCTTTCGAATCTTAATTAAACAGCAAAGTATATTCAGAGCTATAGCGAATCGTCATATGTAAAATATAAATATTAATATTAGCTATATAAAAATTATTATTTAATTAGGCTTTTTAATAAAACATTTTGTAACAAAATTTTAAATCACGACCTGTATACATAATATATGTCACCTGCCGCTCAGTCACATTGGTACAGAAGGAAACAAAACCGTACAAACAGTGCGTTAGTTTTCACTGTATACGTTACGAATAGTAAGTAGAACGACTGTCGGCGCATGCGCAGTAAGTAGCTTCGGACTTAGAATTTGGCCGGCAAGTGCTACGGGGCTCTTTCTACAGAAGAGCCAGTAGAACTATTGTATTCGACCGAAAAATTATATGTCGGGATTTTACCGGATATGTTTTGAGGTCCCCTAAATAAAAAAAACATTTTCAGAAAAGGATGCGTGTGTGACCAGCATAACTCAAAAACAAAAAGTCGGTTAACACCCAATTGGTATTTAATATCTTTCAAGGATAACAAACGAAGGTTTTGAAGAAAATTTCTCCATATTAACTACCCTTTATAAGGAAAACTTTTCGATGACATCGGATAATTTTATAGCAAACGAAATGTCTATTTCGAATTTTTTGGCCATTGCCCACGTGGTTCTCATGGCTATGCCATGGAAATAATGCATATTAGGTAGAGTCGACTTAAAATTACCATCTCAGAGCCAACTATTGAATAACGGAAACGAGCATGAGAGAGAAACGAAAACTAATGAATTAACCTGGTGGCTTTATTTTATTTATTCATTTTTTTTTTTCAAAAATTATAACAGTAAAAGTAGGTAGAAGGCTATGAATAATAAATTACGAGGAAAACATCTCCAACCTCAGGTCAATATAAATATTTAATGGCAGCATGTGAATGGAAGTAATCTGAAAGTGGTTTTAAGTGGTGGTTTTCCTGACGGAAGCGGGAGGGAGGTACAACACAGAGCAATAAATATGTAACACCAACTGCGGACTGAATAAAGGTGCTTATGATTGAATAGAGTCGATCACCAAGCAAAATCCGTTTCCAATTCATTAGCGTTTCCCAACAGGATATCGGAAAGGGAAAAACGGTTGGTTCTGCTTTATCTCAGGCTGCTAGAAGCGATATTTGGACCATTAAAATCCCTAAGGGAGGGGGTGGGTGGTATATTTTACCATTCTGCCCTTTAGCGCAATTTACTCTCCTGGTAGGAACTAGCAACGGTTACTGCTTCCATTCTTTTCAAAATTTGTGTACCTTTGTGCTGTGTTATTCATCGAACAAAAGGCATTTTATTCGAAAACAACGATTATACCGTTAATTAAACGGTAAACGGCATCGCATTGCTCGTGTTACAAACAAATAAACATTATAACGCATTCATGCGCTTCCATTGAAAGTTTGCACCGTAGATTTTAACATTACCAGAGACTCTCGTTGTTCGCTGAAGTCTGTAACGTTAAAAATCGGCTCACAACAGCCCATTGCTTCCCTTTTTAATTTCCCTGCTACGTAAAGTAGGGCAAGTATTGTATTCCACCCAAAAATTCGATGTCGAAATTTCAACAGAAATATGTTTTGAGAGCCCCTAAATCCAAAAAGAGCATTTTTAGAAAAAGGTCCGTGTCTGTGCTTGTGTGTCTATCAGTCTATGGACAGCATAAATCAAAAACAAAAAGTCGGTTAAAACCCAAAGTTGGTAATTTCTCTTTGAAGGGTGTGACACGAAGATTTCGAAGAAAATTCCTCTACCTTTACCTGGAAGATTCTTCGAAAATTTCTATTTTCTTGAAAATGGCTTACCAGTTACACAAAAGTCATCCAGAGTAAACAGCAGTACACAGGCTATAGCTAAAAAATTTAAAATATTTTTCATTCGTCATCAAAATCCCAAACATATGACATTTTGATCAAAATCGTTAGAACCATGTTTGAAAACATCAGAATTGTTGAGAAATTTTCTATTTAAAAGATAGCTTAGGGTGAAGGAAATACCAAATCTGGTTCTTCACCGACTTTTTGTACGTGTGTGTGCGCGCGCACACACACACACACGCACACACACACACACACACACACACTAACAAACGCATAACGCGCACAGACACTTTTTTTACTTTCTACTGTTAAGTAGGGGAAGTACTGTATTCCATCCAAAAATTCGATGTAGAGATTTCACCGGAAATATGTTTTCATACCTCCTGAATAAAAAATAAAAAAAAAATAAATAAAAAAAAAGCATTTTTAGAAAAAGGTCCACGTGTGTCTGTGGCTCTAACGATTTTGATTAAAATGTCAGATGTTTGAGATATTTCTTTGACAAATGAAATGTATAGCTTGAATTTTTTGGCTATAGCCCCTGTAGTCGTATTTACTCTGGAAGACTTTTGCATAACTGGTAAACCGTTAGAGATAGACCAAATCATACTATACATAAAATGTAGATCTTGCTAAAATACACAATTTATGTGTGAATAAATTTTTTTCTAGGGTGAACCATTTCGGAGATATTCCCTGTTGTGTGTGTGAGTTTCGGAAAACTTAAAATTTTCGGGAACATCGTTGTTCAATTTTTTATATTTTAACTGTGCAAAGAGAACGGGATCTCATAGCTCTAAAAGATTTGAGTATCGCACAAAGCCTTCTGTATTCTAATATTCCACTTGTACCTACAAGGAAATAAGCAATAAGATAATTTGTACAAATGTTTATCTTAACACGAAGAACATATGGGAAATAGTTGTAAGAATGGTTAATACAAGAGTAGAGAAAGTCATGTGAGTGCAACACATCAGATTTTTTGGTGTGTCTTGATATTTCACTCATGTTCATTCCTGTTTGTTGGTTAGCACTGTAAATAGCAAGGTATGTTTCCTTTCTGTTACTGCAGCTATTTTTTTCTCTTTTTTTTTTTAACATTCAATAAAAGAAAATGCTTTCAGATGGAAATTTATTGAAAACTGTGCATTGCTTTATGCTAGAGCAGAATGGGTTGCTGTGAAATACGGACAACGATATGATGAAGTGCAAAGAATAAAGTTACTTTAGCGGAATGGAATCGCAGGGCGAGTTAAACTTTATGTGTTTGTGCCGTGGACTTTGTTTCTTTATTTCGCTGCTGCACATTTTGTCCAAAAATAACAGAAATAAAGCTCGTAGCGTAGAGATGACCTGGAAATGAAAACACAGCCCCTTACTAACAGAAAAATAATAAGAGAGGCAACAGAACGGTTCCCTAATGGGTTTATTCCACATCTGTCACATGTATTGCACACTTTCCCTGCAAATTCGAGACCAAACGCGTAGCCGTGGGCGATGACTAAGGGAAAATGTTGTGTAACAGTCACACGACTTCCTCTGAGCACTGTCTCATCACGATTCGACAAGTTTACTTCCTTCACCGCCTGCCCAAAGAGATAGGCTGATGTTATTTGTACTATATTGTATTCAACCCAAAATTTTCATGTGCAGATTTCACAGAATAATTTTTTCGACCCCCTTTATAAAAAAGATATTTTTAGAACAAGGTTCATGTGTGTCAGAGTGTGAACGTGTGAGTGAAAGTGCGTGCGCGTGTGCGTGCGAATGGGGGCGCATGTGAGCGAGAGTACGCGAGAGACTGTGAGAAAGAGTGGGCGAGCGTGACAGCGTGACAGAGCGTAAGAGCCTGAGAGGTGCTGAGAGAGCGTGACGGAACCCGAGAGAGAGCGTGACAGCCTGCGGGAGCCTGAGAGACCGCGAGAAAACGTGAGAGAACGGGAGCGTGTAAGAGATCGTCAGAGAGCGTGAGAGCCTGACAGCGTGAGAGAACGTGAAGGAGTCTGAGGGAGCGTGAGAGAGAGAGTGCGAGAGAGCCTGGGGGAGCGTGACTATCGGGACTATAGCCAGAACTAAAAGCAAGTGAAGTTTAAGCCAGGGGTGTTGCACGTGTTATTCGCTACACCACTGACCCAGGCAAGGTGAACCAGACCTACTAGTCAAATGCGGAGAATCTAGTACATACAATTCAATCGGAGGATGATTATTTTTGTTTCCGAGATGAAGACGATAAGGTTAAGTGCTTGATTCATGCTATTTCCCTTGTTCACGTCCCGTGTTCACGATAAACTTATTCTACTGTAAAAATACAACCATCTTTTGAGGCAACTGTGCGCAAATTCTGTTCACAATTTCACCGTAAATGCATTAATGATTCTAGCATATATTATACTCATTTATTTCCTAAATATCCGCTGTATTGCACGTACAAAATTTGCCCATAAATCAAAAACGAGGCTAGGGCGCCAAATAAAACTTTCAAAATCGTAAAAACTGCATCCATTGCATTATGTTTTATTCGTTTTCTCGAGCGGCCGATACTGCACACCTACCCAAACAAGTATTCATATAAAGTGAACGTAAATTAATGAGCCCCAAGTGAACTGATTTTAAATCGCACTGGAAACCTTAACGTTCAACACATCTGCAGAAAATAAATACAAAATCTACAGATATACACGAAAATTGTACTACTGTGGATATCCCTGATGTAAATACTAAATATATTTAATATAAACACTAAACTGGAAGGAAAAGCAATTTCGGATATTTTGAGCAATTTATCATACAAACTTCTGCGCAAAATTTCATGTTGTAAGCAAACTGCTATCTCAGTGGTCCAAAAAATACCTCGACTACCAAGATGCAATGCAATAAATGATCAATAACCTATCTGAAGATCGCCAACACTCAAGAACACCAATACAGCCACATTTTGACCAAATGAGCTGAAGCAATGCACATTCGAGTGCTAACTTTGGACATCTAAAGGAAGTCAAATGGGCCAAGTGAAGAAGATTCAGACGACCTAAGAACCCAAATTTATAAAATAATTCCAGGATGAGAATTCTTAAATCTTTGCCTTGTGTCAACCTATGTTTTTAATTGTTAAACTTTCTCTGTAACATTGTTAAACGATGTGTTAACGTATTTTGTAAAAAATTAATAAAAAAGCACTATGTGTTGGAGTGCAGACATTATCATCATCATCATCATCATCATCATCATCATCATCATCATCAACTTTAATACTCAATACACAAAATATTGTTACTTCCTTACAGAATTAAGCCCAAAAATTACTTCACTACTCCTACCAAAGCTAATTATAATCAGTAAATTGTTTGATATAAAGCTTTCAAAATCGTAATCAAATACAAAACCTATTGATTGCACTTTAATTCATTCACATTCTCGAGGGACAAATTTTATAGATTTTTACGTTTACATAAATCAGTTATCGAACTGGTTTTAAGGTAGATCGAGGCTTTCCCTTAGACAAATATAATTTAACATTGAAATTTAGGTACAGGCTAACTGGACTTGCTTACCCCTGAACTCCCGAATAAATGACTTAAATGTAGCAACGCTAAGATGGCTACCTACGACCGCCACTTAAAAGAAGAAAAGGAAAAAAGGTATCGCAACCGCCTAAAAGATCACCCTGCCCTAAGATGTGAGCCTTGAATTTTACAAATCCTTATTAACTCAAAGAAAAAACACAGAAACAGCGCCCCTTTTACTTATAAAATCAGAAATGAAAATTCACGTGTTCACTCACCGGAGTAGAAAACACACGCCTCGCGCCGCCAGCAAACACAGCCCAAAGCCGACTGAAGCTCTCAGCGTCGAGGTTCAATCCCTGATACCTACGAGGGAGTGCTACCAACTGGTCAAACAGCCAGAGAACACAGAGCACCGCCATATTGAGGGCAGAAGTCTTCGGCGCAAATTTTAAGCGAAAGATCCATTTGCGACGCCGTAAAATGTACGTGTAAGCCAAGCGGGGTTTTTAGGCATTTACCTTAACTCTTAAATTGCCTAGTAATGACTTCATCTTTCTTGACAATATATTATCTTATATTTCTTAGACTAAGGTCCGTGTGTGTGTGTCTGTGTGTCTGTGGAAAGCATAACTCAAAAACGAAAAGTAGGTTAAAAGCCAAAGTTGGTATTTAAGTTTAATGTCTTTCAAGGATGTGACACGAAGATTTTGAAGAAAATAGTCACATCCTAAACTACAGGTTACATGGAAAATTTTTCGAAAATTTTGATTTTCTTGAAAATGGCTCTAACGATTTTGATTAAAATGTCATATGTTTTAGATATTTTGATTACAAATGAAATGTATATCTTGAATTTTCTGGCTATAGCCTCTGTAGTCGTATTTACTCTGGATGACTTTTGCATAACTGGTAAACCGTTAGAGATAGACGAAATCTTACTGTACAAAAAATGTAGATCTTGCTAAAATACAAAATTTACGTCTTAATAAATTTTCTTGTAGGGTGAAACATTTCGGAGATATTCGTTTTTATGTGTTTGAGTTTCGGAAAACATACTTTTGTCAAATGGAACGTCGCTATTCATTATTTTATATGTTAAGTGTGCAAGATCGTCTTCTGTTTCTTTTTCCCCATCTGGGACCCCACATGTCCTCCCCATCCCCATTTAAATGTGCTTGCGCTTTCAACCACATCCTCCATTCCACTTCTTATTCTTATTCTTCTTAGCTTCTCGTTTCGCGCTTTATCCGAGGGTTTGATCTTTAATCTCTTTCTGTCCATTTTCCGCTGGAATATCTGAATCATCTGGATCTGATATGCTGCTGTGTATGTCCAAATATGGCTACCATAGAGAAGTAATGGGATGGTACATGTTTTTAGGGCTTCGAGTATGGTATCTCTGTGAAATTCATCATTGCTCTGATTTTTTGGGGTTCATTTGCAATCCTACTTCCTTGGTTCTTGCACGTAACTCTGATGTCCGCTCTTGAAGTTCACACTTGAATTTTGCAAATAGCACGATGTCGTCAGCAAATCGCTATTTCGTCAATCTTCTTCCATTAACATTAATTCCCCAACTTTTCTTATTTGTTTAGATTTCTGAACCAGAGTTACATGTGCATTTCAGTAGCATTAACCATTTACTATTTTCCCGCCACCCTTGGAAAGTATCCCCTGAGCTACCCCTACTGTACTTCCCTTCTAGTAATAATTGTAGCTTACTCTTTGCTAAAGAGGCATAGAGTTTATTTATGGTGATTTTTCCCTACGACCACAATGCATAAAATGTTTATCCAACTGGCATATACTGTTAAGGAATCTTGTCCATTATAATCAGCAAGAGTGGTTGCCTAAATTACTTATATGTTCTCTTTAAAAGCAGAGAAAAATTTGCCAGTACCTCGGCGTAACAGTCACAAAATTTTATTTTTATTTGCCATTACACTGAAACCAGCTTTTATCGATATTGCTTACACAGGTCCAAAAAGGGCACCCTTTGTTTTTGTGACGTTTTTTATTCTCACACGCTGGGACAATAATGAGGAAAAATTGAAAGGGTTCTAGAGAAAAGAAGCACAAAGAACAGAAATAAAAGTACAGCAGTTACGAGCGAGAGTTGCCATTAATTCGCTTTTCAGAAACACCTGTGTGTTTTGCTATTCACATTCCCTTAAAGTTTTGGTACATTTGAATATTCAGAGAGACATGCAAAGCACCCTACATAACAGGAAACAACCGGCAGCTACGTTTCCCTCGATCGTAAAACTTTTTCCCTTCCTTCCTCTGGGAACATCAGAGACAGCGAACCTACGTAACTGATATCTACGTTACAGCGTTATCGCATTATGACGCACAAGTACACAGCGGTTTCTCTCCTAGCACAATGGACAGTTAGATCGTTCTGTTTACCACCGCCACCACCAGACTTTAGGACGCTTTTGCATTTCTAATTTTATTACCGGTCTTAACCAGTCCAATTGCTTCTGCTGTCTCTCTTTGCCTTCCTACAAAATTATTTCTCCACGGCCATGTTCTCTTTGCATACAATTTGTAGACATACAACAACCACTGGTGTTATGGTAATTCATATGTCAAAAATATCTGAAGACTTTCTCTACGCTTGTACTAACCATTCTTACAAACTCTTATTCCTATATCTTCTTCGTGTTAGTTGACATAAACGTTTGTACAAATTATCTTATTACTTATTTCTTTGTAGTGCAAGCGGAATGTTAAAATACAATAGGCTTTGCGCGATAGTCAAATCTTTTAAAGCTTTCCACACTTAACATATAAAAAAATGAACAACGATGTTCCATTTCACAAAAGCACTCACACACATAAAAATGAATATCTCCGAAATGGTTCATCCTACAAGAAAATTTATTGAGACATAAATTGTGTATTTTAGCAAGATCTATACTTTTTGTGGTGCAAGATTTTGTCTATCTCTAATGGTTTACCAGTTATGCAAAATTTGTCCAGAGTAAATACGAGTACAGGGGCTATAGCCAGAAAATTCAAGATATACATTTCATTTGTCATCAAAATATCTCAATCATATGCCATTTTAATAAAAATCGTTAAAGCCATTTTCAAGGAAATCAAAATATTCGAAAAATGTTCCATGTAAAGGGTAGTTTAGGGTGGGGCTATTTTCTTCAAAATCTTCGTGTCGCATCCTTGAAAGGCATTTAACTTAAATACCGACTTTGGTTTTTAACCGATATTTCGTTTTTGAGTTATGCTGTCCGCAGACACACAGGTACACACAAGGACCTTTTTCTAAAAATCTGATGTCTTGCACTCTCATGACTTTCTCTACTCTTGTACTAACCATTCTTAGAAACTCTTATTCCTATATCTTCTTCCTGTTAGTTAAAATAAACATTCGTACAAATTATCTTATTGCTCATGTCCTTGTAGGTACAAGGGGAATATTAGAATACAGAAGGCTTTGTGCAACAGTCAAATCTTTTTGAGCTTTGAAATTCCGTTCTCTTTGCACACTTAATATATAAAAAAAATGAACAACGATGATCCATTTCACCAAAGTTCCAAGTTTTCCGAAACTCACACACATATCGAGGAATATCTCCGAAATGGTTCACTCTACAAGAAAATTTATTGAGACATAAATTATGTATTTTAGCAAGATCTATACTTTTCGTGGTGCAAGATTTTGTCTATCTCTAATGGTTTACCAGTTATGCAAAATTTGTCCAGAGTAAATACGAGTACAGGGGCTATAGCCAGAAAATTCAAGATATACATTTCATTTGTCATCAAAATATCTCAATCATATGCCATTTTAATAAAAATCGTTAAAGCCATTTTCAAGGAAATCAAAATATTCGAAAAATGTTCCATGTAAAGGGTAGTTTAGGGTGGGGCTATTTTCTTCAAAATCTTCGTGTCGCATCCTTGAAAGGCATTTAACTTAAATACCGACTTTGGTTTTAAACCGATTTTTCGTTTTCGAGTTATTCAGTCCACAGACGCACACACACACACACATTTCTATTTGAAATGTCCCAAAAATATTATTATAGAATTCAAATTATGGATAAGTGCTAAAAATTCATGAGTAAACGTATTTTAAACACTGAATATTTTTCTATTTCTTCTAAGTTTCTATTTGAGCGGTAAATAAGTAAGTATTACATAATGAACACAATGAGCGAATGCAAGGCTGAAAAAAATTCTCAAAATAAAACCTAAATATGGTGTGGAAGTCCTTGTTCTCTTCCATCAGAACATCCTATGACAGATAGGACATCAAGATGCCTTCAGGCGCCCGTCCATCCCATCAAGCTCCCTTCTGTTCACGCCTTTTATCGAACTCTTGATGCTGTATACCGTTTTTTTTTGTGCGATATCCTCCATTCTTTTCAGACTGAGATGTAGATGGCTTCTACGTTCCATTGTTGTGATTGTATCACATTTTTACTTTCTTTACCACCTACCCGTGGTAGGTCAGAGAAATAATAGTTGTTTTGTGGCAATCTAAAATTCGATATCGATATTTCAACTTCCAAGGATGAACAGTAAAGCATTCCGTAATTACAACAGACACAATATTTAATGGCGGGTGGTAGTAGTCGATATAACATCCAATCATTGTTTAATTAAATCACGCTGTAAAGCCGCTGATATAAATATCATTCCCCCCCCCCCCCCCCCAAATCTATTTCCACAACAGGAAAGAGAACAATCTGTTCATGAAGTATTCAGCTATCAGTCGCCATTACAATTTGTGTCTGACATAAGCATTATTTATATCGTGTATTTTCATTATCTTTTTATTTTCATAAAAACAGCTGTATATATTTTGATCAAGATATATTTTAATACATTGACATAACAATTAACAGGTATATTTTGAATTTTCTCGGTCTTTTATTTGATTTAAGTTGTATAATTTTGCATAAAAAAAGTCTTCACCAGTAGATCAAAACACACGAAGGGCTCAGGGATCAATGTGTGTGTGTGTGTGTTTTTTTTTGGTTTTTTTTTTTTTAATTTTAGCATTTTGGAAGTATAAGACGATCGATCGTTTCACACTGACAGATTTGAAGACTTGCAATTTTTCTGGAAAGTAATCTATACAAATAGAAATTAATGGCTAAATGTGTTGCTAAGGGAACAACTTGAGAATGACTGGGCCAATTCGGCAATTTATTAATTTTTTTTCAAATATTCACTGAAGTCCCAGGAAGGTTTTTATGAAGAGAAAGATTTGTAGAATTGTACGGAAAAAGTAAAAATTACATTTTCCTTTTTACACATTCAAATGTTCCCAGCTGTGAATTCTAGAGATGGCAACCTACTATATTCACACGGTTTTCGATACTCTTTTTTCTTTTACGAAACACATTCACGTCATCTAATCGCTCCTCAACATACAGTTTTCTGTATCGCTGAAAAACAAATGCAACGCATTAAATTCACACGAATTTCCCCACTCGCTTTTTAACCAACTTTTCATTTTTCAATACAATACTTCCGTCTATTTATAGTAGAGAAAGCAAAAACATTTTTTTCGAAATCGGCTGATCAAATAACAAAATACCATTCGATATTTTTGTAAGCATGTAGTAAGTTCGCTTCCACCCTGTATTTCAAAGTGTTGGAGTACTTTGATGGCCCCGGTTCACTGTGTAAAGTCCACGTTTATTTGAGTGTGACTGCATACAGCGTGTGGTTCAAACCCGTAGTTTACATTCCCACACAAAACCACAGCCTTACTTCTTTTTGCCATGACACACTTGGTTAGGGCATCGATTTTAGCAGCACATACAGACTCTGATATCCCAACTGCTTAGTCGGGGCGTTTTTGTCTGCTGGCTTCAGATGCTGCACCTTACTCAAACATTATTTAAGACTAGTTCTGTAGAAACCTCACTTTTGGTGTATTTAAATATAATTTTATTGTTTTCCTCGTTAACCCTGTAAGAAGAGAGGGATTTATTTTCAATAACATTGTTAAAAAATGATAAAACCTAGTCTGGCTCCTTTTCCAGCCCTGAAGCCCTAAAATTTTTGCTTCTCCTAACCTTCATCAGTCCTTTCAGTGTCTTTCTTCACTTTCTCTGTCTCTCATACTCTAAGCATGACGTTAAAATCTACTCCACGCTCTTTAAAACCCCTTTAACACGACCGACGTGTCTATTACAACACACACACAGCTGTCTCACACTCACTGAAACTGATCGGCTCATGTCTGTAACCGTAAACTCAAGCCCTGCTGTTTCCTGGTTTCTTTATATAGTGGGGATGACGTCACACCGACCACACCTGGTGTCACACGTTTCACTTTTCACCATGTCTTAGATCAAACCCGATAAAGAAGCTCTCAGCTAAATTAAATGTTTTTCCCCCAACATATAGTGAAGAGTGCCCATAAACTCCATTTTGGAAGTAGGAACTAAATAGGCCCCAACTTTGGATGTTAATGTTGATGGCGATAGTGGCAGACTAAAGGCAGGATTCGTATTTTTTTTTCTTATGGGAGAGGCGATCTTAATAGGTAAACGTATTTTCAAAGTTTAAATAAAATTAAGTAAAATCCTTTTTAGATAGTACGGACTTAAACCTATATAGTAATATAAAGAAAGAACGCGCGCGCGCGTGTGTGTGTGTGTGTGTGTGTGTGTGTGTGTGTGTGTGTGTGTGTGTGTGTGTGTGTGTGTGTGTGCTATAGTGAATTTAAAGAGCGTCATGTGGTTGTATCGTCGGGGTTTGTGTATGAGTGACAGAGAAAATACAGAAAAATACTGAAAGGACTGAGTCAAGGTTACGAGAAGTAAACAGTTGTGAGTTATGACATCGCAAAATACTGTACACTGCGTTAACGACGAGAAGGTTAATTTGTGCAATGTAGAACACAATAGTAATAAAAAGTAACGGGACGGACTTTATCATTTTGTCAGACTGGTGTCAGGAGTGGGTTCATCATTCCACTGGATAACCTAGCAAACAAGCGAATCCTACCACTGTTAAAGTAGGGTAATTGAGTAACATACTTACATAATATATTGGTCTAGTTTCACAAGTTCAATAAATTACGGAGTGTACTAGATATTTCATGGCGCACACAGCACGGAGTGCTGGAAATAATTTCTACCAATTATAATTGTTCACTGCCACCGCACTGTTTGCCTGCGGCATGTGTGAGGCTTCCATTCAGTTAATGCACCTGCTACTGCTACTCGAGAATGAGCAAGCAGGTATTGGAAAACTGGAACAAAAGAATGTCTACACTCACATACTCGTGCAAAACTGCCAAAAGATCCACCACATTTCACTGCTAAAGCGATTATTACACGAGAGAAAAGAGCGAAATAATATTCCACTGTGTTGAATTAGAAAATTAGAGAGGTCGTGCGTTAGTTCTTAACGAATGAAAATTTATATGATAGGATAGATGCGAGTCACTACTTATCTTTGCCGGGAACACTGGAATCGAATAGGCTGAATCAGTGCATTGCACACGAAGATGACGTAATGATCACTGCAAGAATGAAGAAGGCCCTACAGAAAGCATTTGCAAAATTGGAAAAAACAATCTGAGGTATTTGCTCTTATAATAAATGAAAATAAAGCTAAGTATCTTAAATAGGGTTACCAAAATCGTAATATAAAACACATAAAAATCAACGACATGCAATAAAAAAATGCAGATTGAACAAGTTTATAAATATAAAATGGCAATAACTTCATAGAAGATTAAATGAAAGAGCGATTTGGCAATGGTGACAGAGCCTATTTTACCAACCAAAGCATAATTAAAGGTAAGCGGGCCCACTAAAGCTAGAAATGTCAATTGGAGAATAAAAGCCAATAAAGAATTAAATGAATTGATACATATTAAGAGCTAATGGAATTGTCGTTATCTGAATTTATCGGAACGCCTAATTGCCTTAGGTGCGCTGACTTATAACTAATTGCTTTTCCTTGACACGTAACTTCCCTTTTTAATGTTTTTTTTTTTTCCTCTGGCAAAATTAAAATTGATGCGTTTTGCAATAAGGTACTTATTTTAGCATATGGAATTTAGTTATTCGAATTATCTAGTTGCATATTAGTCCTTCATTATGCTAGTAGGATTTTGATTACCTGAAAATATTTTAAAATGAGGCACAGAACTACTGCAAAAATGCCCAAATATATGTGTTGCACTCACATGACTTTCTCTATTCTTGTACTAACCATTCTTACAAACTCTTATTCCTATATCTTCTTCGTGTTAGTTGACACAAACATTTACAGAAATTATCTAATTGCTCCTTTTCTTACACGTGCAACGGGGATATGGGAATACAGTAGGCTTTGAGTGATAGTCAAATCTTTTAAAGCTTTGAAATTCCGTTATTTTTGCACGTTTTATATATGAAAAATTAATAGCGATGTTCCATTTGGCAGAAGCATAAATTCTCCAAAACTTACACAAAAAACAAGGAATATCTCCGAAATGGTTCACTCTACAGAAACACGTATTTAGAAATAAATTGCGTATTTTAACAGCATGTACATTTTTCTATAGTAAGAGTTGGTCTACCTCTTATGGAGGCATCCAGAGGAAGTAGGCCGTTTATTAAGAATGTTTTTTTCTTTATTCAGGGGGCCTCAAAATATTTCCGGTTAAATCTCGACATCGAATTTTTAGGTGGAACACAATACTTTCTTTACGTAAAGAGGGCAATAAATCTTGAAGGGGGCCTAAAAACAAAAGTAATGAAAAATGTCTTAACAATTGAACATAAAAATTATCACTTTTTTAATTCAGAAGTCATAGGCAAAATACGTGCACTAGTGGGCAACGTCCATGGTGTACCAATTGAAAGATGACGTCATTAAAATCCGGCCCTGGTGATAAGTATTTCAAACGACTTCCACCAATGCATCCTAAATAACAAGGCCTTACAGCTAACCTTTCCTCCGTGTGACGTCATAGGAGGCATTGCTTCAAGCTACAGCTTATAACTGCATTACAGAGTAAGCACTATCTCTGCTAAGCATAATTTGGTGAGAGAGAGATATAAAAAGAAAGAAAAGTGGAGAGAAAAAAAGCTTTCTGGTTCAACTGGAGGAACAATATAAAAGCAAGCCTACACTCCGGCGCTATTGTTCGCGCGTCCTGCCCAACAATGCGACACGATGACCTGGTTATAGCGATCCATAAATAACGAAGCTGGTGGTTCCGAAATTCCATCCGGGGCGCCCCCGTGAATGGGATGGGCCAAGTGCAACAAATACTTTCTTGTCCCCCCCCCCCAATCCTGGTCTGGTAGATGGTTGCATTCTCGTTCGTTTGTGTATCATTTTGACATTGGTTTAGCTTACATACATTTGTGCCTTCCCTGCACCAAATAATACACTGACAAAACAAAAGGCAATGCAGTTACGGGATGCTGAGAAGGAATTTAGCAGATTTTGTAACTGAAATTAAGTTTAAAATGTTTATAAACGTCATGTCAGAAACTGAACTGATAAGTCAAATAGTTTACAGGACATAAAGGGGGTTCAGAATGGTCATAAAAGGTCAAAATTTAGATTTCTATATCTTTTTGTTCTCCATATTTTAACGATTAAATTGATATATAACACTTTACATTTCCAACGTGTTAAAATACGTAATTTTCAGTTTTTAAAACGTATTACAACCGTCAAAAAGTATCAAAAAAGTATTGGTTTTGTTTTTGTGTGGATTAAGCCGCACCTCTCTTTTTAACTTTCTAAGTTAATGTATAACATTTCCTTTTTTCTGCTCTCCATGTCTAATGCAATTGAGAAATGAAAACGACACCCATTTTAATCAGTAAACACCAGTTACCGAACATTTTTATCTTTACTTCCCATTGAAAGCATCTTTGTCTTTTGTTTCCAAGGCCGAAAGCCGCCCGCTCAGCTTGCGTCTTTGTCAAACAAGTGTGTTCCTTATAATTACGTTAAACTCAGTTGCATTTCACTTAAATTTGATATTTATAGCAGGGTACAAATGTATTACGTATAAATAAGGTTCTATTAACACGCTTCTAAATTATATTTTCCCGGTACTTACATAAATTTACGTGTACACAGACATATATATGAATTACTATTGGTTACGTATAAAGCCAGTTCAACTATAAATAATAATAATAATAATAATAATAATAATAATAATAATAATAATAATAATAATAATAATAATAATAATAATAATAATAATAATAATAATAATAATAATAATAATAATAATAATAATAATAATAATAATAATAATAATAATAATAATAATAATAATAATAATAATAATAATAATAATAATAATAATAATAATAATAATAATAATAATAATAATAATAATAATAATAATAATAATAATAATAATAATAATAATAATATCGTAGTCTTGGGTGGAAAGCAATAAATATTTCCTCTACTTTCTGTAGGCAAATATCTGAGAAAATAAAAAAAACTTTGTCATCATGTAAGATCTGTTTCCTTTTGTTACTCTATGTCCGAAATGCCAGGTTTAAAGCGATTGCGACGGTCACGCCACTGTTTCGACTCCTCACCACTGAAGCATTTGCTCCTCTGGTAAACTTTCAAAGCTAGTAGATACACTTCACTTTTCTGCGCGGTTAGTGCCGTATAAAAGTGTTCAAGAATCCGCAAGTCCTAACACCACTTCAGTAGTGCTATTGCACTCGTAAGACTGAAGCCTACAAATCTACAGTGCTATCCAATTTAATGGATGCTGCGAACACATTGACATGCACAGATGCTTTTTTCTTCCCGCCTTCGGATTACCATTTAACGCAACTTCCATAGTTTTTATGTTTATTTAATATCTCTTATCTCTGTGCTGGCACGTTTCAAACTTTTGTTCGTACCAAGCACCCTTGAAACGCTGTGTCAGTAATCCCTGCGCCACTCTCATAAGGTTTATTTCAGAGGGCGTTGAAATTTCGTTGCTAAGCAATACAATACTAGCGTACTTCCTCTCAGTCAAGAAGGCCTTTGCTTTCAGGAAATGTTTTTCCGATATTTCGTTGGAGAAAATGGAAAATCCCTCCACTTCCTTCATTTATATTTATTCTCTTTTCATTTGGCATTTGCTATCCACATTGGTTTTCTGTAGGAACGTAAAAAAGTACTTGAGTACATTCCGGAGGCTTTTCTTGCCCTTATTTCTGCTCTTTACATCGTGTTTTCGTTAACAGTTCTATGTAAAGGGCTAAGCAGCTAGGGAACTGCTCCTACAAGTCGTTTTGTAACCTCACATTCTGGAATTACTAAGACTTCTTCCAGAACGTAGATTACCAAGGGGGGAGGGGTACTGGCAATAAAATGTCTGAGCATTTTTTTAAACTGGTTATTATAAAGGGTAATATTTAGCATTGTTCAACTATTCCTTGTTTTACTTTTTTACATGAATCATATTATACCGACGGGGCAGTACTTTATGATCACCTTGACAAAATTGTTTGTCGACAAGATCAACAATGGAAACCTTGAAGCAACTACGCAATTCAGTAGTAGAAACAGTGATTGAAAATAACAGCTGACCATGCCTTTAATCAAAAAGTAAAATACAGAATTTAAAAAATTACAGAAGTCGGGCACAAAGCACCCCCCCCCCCCTCTTCCTTTGGTACTGCTAGGTTTAATTCTCCTCATTTCACGTCAGGTACCTATCCAAAAGTTTGATATCAAGGTTTAAGCAGAAACAGATATTTTGAAATCAAACGCCCATGTGTCAGTCCATTCCTTCATCCCTTCGTTTGTGATCAGCATAGCTTAAAAAAACCCTTGGTATATCTTATATTCCCGCGATTCTCTCTAGTCATTGTTTTACGTACTGTAACGCCGAGCACCGTGAAAAACAAAGGACTGTTGTGGCCAAGCTATTTCACACCACATACCAGGCCGGCGTTCAAACAAAGGCGCAAGGTTAAGTTTCCCTGCACCACTCATTCGAGCGAACATTAACAACAATCAAGCGGCAACACAAAGAGTTTTCAAAGCTTTAAGCCTTCGAGAAATCTCTGGCTAGGTCATAGCTGGCGTGTTTGTGGAAGTCGAGAGAGTTCCGTGTGACGTCATACCCGCTATATAACGGTTAGTTACAATTACAGACACAAAACATTATCGTGTACCTGAACAGGTCTCACCACGCCAGTACTGGGAATCGAACCCGGGTCTATTTGATGCAACGCGCATCAAATAGAAGGACAGTAAGAACAAGAATATCTTGGAGAAGAATTTTGATGTGTTGTACAGAAGTTCCTTTCGTTGTTGGCAACTTTTTGAAGCACTATCGTGAATATCAAACAGATGCCAAACCTTTGAGCTGTTTGTTGGAATCGTATTGACAAGTTCTGGTCAGCAGAGACGAAGTGCCCAACAAAAGAATAACAAACACAAACAAACAACATATAACTCTGGCCTCGGCGAGATGCAGGTGCAGGCAAAAAGCAAATAGAAAAAGAGGGAAAGTGACTTTACAAGCGACTCTGCGTTAGAGAAGTCCAAGGCTTTGCTTAAATGAAATTACCAGCACAGGAATAAAATTCTCTGTAGTAAAAACCACCATCCCATTTACTTCCCGAGTTTTATTTTTAATCGAGCACTACAAGAAAGGCTAGTTCCAGTGGATTTTATCTCCGGATTGCTGAATAGTTTTAAAAACATTTACATACCGCTGCGGAATCAAATAACATTATTTCACATGCATTCGCTTATCGATATTCAACTTGCACCAAATCCATTTATATGGTTATTGTGCACGCTCTGGCTATTTTATACGTAACTTATAAAAACACGGAATTAATGCACACAGCTAATGTTCGAACAAGATCACTAATGTTTTATTTGCTTCCATTATAGAAGAATGGTGCTTTACTTCCATACTCGTTCGTATACAATCAATTTAATATCAAACAATTAAGCTTTATTGCTAAATTATTCCAATAATTTAAAGTTTTACACCCACATGATTTTTTCTAGCCATTAAAACTTCGCTTAATCCCTTATATATACTCAATTTATGTTTTAAATAATTTTAAATTAAGCAATTTGGGATTGGTTGCATGCGCAATGCACAAAAATTACAATAGATTGTGCGAGAAGGTTAGAATCGCCTATTAGGCTTTAGGTGACAGCACGATTTTGATTAAATGCCTTATAATAAAGATATTTTTATGGCAAATGAAATTTATATTTTGAATTTATGACTACAACCCACGCACTGCTGTTTACTCTTGATTTTTGGATAACTGCTAAGCCGTAAGAGATAGAACAAATCTTACTATAAAAATCTGATGACTTTCTCTACTTTTGTACTAACCATTCTTACAAACTCTTATTCCTTCTTCTTCGTGTTAGTTAAGATAAACATTTGTACAGTAGGCTTTGTGCAATAGTCAAATCTATTAAAGCTTTGAGATTCCGTAGTCTTTGCACACTTAACATATAAAAAATGAACAACGATGATCCATTTCAGGAAAGTTCTAATTTTCCGAAACTCACACACATATCGAGGAATATCTCCGAAATGGTTCACTCTACAAGAAAATTTATTGAGACATAAATTGTGTATTTTAGCAAGATCTACATTTTTTGTGTAGTATGATTTGGTCTATCTCTAACGGTTTACCAGTTATGCAAAAGTCATCCAGAGTAAATACGAGTACAGGGGCTATAGCCAGAGAATTCAAGATATACATTTCATTTGTCATAAAAATATCTCAAACATATGGCATTTTAATCAAAATCGTTAGAGCCATTTTCAAGAAAATCAAAATTTTCGAAAATGTTTCCATGTAAAGGATAGTTTAGGGTGGGGCTGTTTTCTTCAAAATCTTCGTGTCGCATCCTTGAAAGACATTAAACTTAAATACCAACTTTGGCTTTTAACCGACTTTTCGTTTTTCAGTTATGCTGTCCACAGAGTGGCACACAGGCAGACACACTGACCTTTTTCTAAAAATGCTTTTTTGGATTCAGGGGGCCTCAAAACATATATTTCCGGTGAAATCTCGACATCGAATTTTTAGGTGGAATACTACTTACCAGTAGAGAAAGTAAAAATTCTAGATGTTAACAAACACAAGTTATATCCAAATGCATTTTTCTTGGGTGGGGGGAGGGAACCATTTTGGAGATATTCTTTTCATTTATGTGAGTTTTGCCAAAGGTAACCAAATTTCAAAGCCTTCATGTAGCAATCAGTTTTAAAAGATTTGACTATCGCTCAAGGCCCATATTTCTCTTCCACCTGCAAGTAAGAAAATTTCTGCAAATTTTAACTCGACTAACACAAAAAATATAAAGGAAAAAGCGTTTGTAAGCACAACACATCAGATTTTTTTCTAAGAGACATTAATATAGTTTTATAATGCAGTTACCTGGAAGCAGGAAGGTTTTACAATGGATTTTTCCTTTTCGCCATTAATTTCCGTGCTTTTGTAACAGTGACATACAGAGAAACCGCCACCCCATATATCTCTAATGTGCGAAAACCACCCTGCAAGTTTGTACAGTTTAATATTTATCGTGTGACGCAATAAAAGGGGTTGAATATTATTCTGCTGAACGGCGCCAAGAAGCGCACATCTTTTCCCAAGAGAGATTCGAGGAAGTCGAAGGGGATGATCTCCGGTTTAGTGATTCCGTCACGGTTCTTGAATCCGTGATGAACTTCTCTGCTGCCTCGAGGGTGGGCTGCAGCCCCCGAGAACTCGGCTGAGTTCTGTTACTTCAGAAAGGGTTTTAATCGAGCATCAAAATACTCCAAGCGAGCTCGATGGTTTAGGGGGTAACGCCTGCATTCGGGAGGTACCGGGTTCGAATCCCGTGGGCGACGAGTCTGATATTTTCGTGGTTTTGCTTAGTCACTAAGTTAAATGCCGGTTTGGAGTTCTTTTTAAGAGCCTTCTTTATATAACAAATCCATTGTTCCACATTGCAAAATCTTATTTATATATCAAATACAGTGCTTTGAATTACAGTGGTGTGTTTGAATATCTTTTTTAACCTATTACAGTGAACCCTGTGCATAATAAAATGTATTACGGTTGAACGGAATATTATTTGTACTGACTGGGTATCGTATTTCGGAAATCCGTCTAATCCGAGCGTTCGCTAATCCGAACTGGCCTCGATCCCGACTCTATTATAGTGTTAAAACAGAAATAGTAAGTAACTTTATAAACACCCTGTATAAGTGGTAGCTTAGAGTGGGTCAAATGTAATGATATTCTATACATTAGATCGTTAACATTTTCTGCTAAGTGTTTCTTTAGTCTGCGGCACACATTCCTCCGCGGTATCTTTTCGCCAGTTACTATCATGGCGTAAGAAGCCCCCAGTTGGGGGTTGTCGATGTGCCCACAGCGACCAACGTTCGACTCCACTTTGATATAAGTTGCTGTTAATTACAACGTCCTAGTAAATCAATTTTCTTTTAATTAACGCGTTCCCCCTTTGTTGTATACTGGCCGCACCACACAGCTGTAATTAAGCCCTTCGCTATAGAACTTGCCAGCACTTTGACTTCTAAAGGAGCCTGCAGCACAAGATCATTAGCAGATATTAAATCTTTAATGTACCTACTTCAGGTACGATCGCAGAAACTCTTTGCTTCTGGTAAAAGACCTGGTAGTTCATTTTTAATGCCCTTTAATGGTATCAGTGCTAATCTGCAAGACATTTCAAAAGCTACACTGGGATTTAAGCGAAGTAAGAGAACTGATTATGGCATAAATTACTAAGTAACATATTTAGATGAACCTCTGAAGCCTCTTTTTTCCAGATGAACGCCCAGAATCCAATTAAATTACAACTTCCAGCGAACTAGCTGGAATATTCAACATCTCACGTATTTTGACGATGTATTCCTATAACTTTTAACTTAGGTTGCACTTGTTCAACGTGCGCTTTTTTGGAGACATATTTCAGAGTAGGTGCTAGTTAAATTGTAGATGTTTAATAACAGCGCGTGTTCTAACAGTCACGAGTTATTAATCTAATTTTATAACATATTGTGTATTATATTTTACCTACGTTATGAGCATTGCAACAGTTTGGCAATCCGACGAATTCCACTCCTGACACCAGTTTTCGTTGCCTCGGCTTCTTATATAGCGAGGATGACGTAACACGGACATTTCTAGAAGTTGTACAATTACGCGGCTACCGGACACTACTCGAATAATCTGGAAAGCCTTTTGCCCGGCCCCGAGCTTCCTTTGATGTGCGCCGCTACGCTAATGACATTTACTGTGCAAACTATATTTTTACACAAAGAGTAATATGGGCTTTGCAAAAAAGGCATAATACTTAACAAGCATTGTTCTTATATTCTGCAAGTTAGTAAAAATGTTTCTTTTTTTAAATATATGCCTCAAAGCATATATTTCCGACAACGTTTTCAAAATAAAATTTTGTTTCGAATTCAAAGCTTTGGTAATGTTGAAGGAAGAATGTCTAAAGAGAAATACAAAAGCGTTTTGTCTACTGAAAAATGTATGAACGCAGAGGTTGAGGAAATGTAGCGTGATTGTGGGACACCGAGTGGATATTTCCGCGGAGAGCCAAGGAACACTGCAGAGAAGGAAACGACCAGGGTTATAACTTTTGTTGGTCAATACGAAAATGTCGTCTACTCCGGTCAGACACATCTGTTTGGGAGTGGTGTTTCCAAACCATCTCCTCTCTCAGCAACAAACCAAATCTGGATTCATACAACATTGTTATGTGACGTGGATATCTTTGAGTGCTTTAAAATACAAGCCACGTCCATTGTAACAGGCGAGAAGAAAATGCTGCAGTTAATGTAACTTTGAAAATGTAAGATATTCTAATAAATCAATGTTATATTCACATTACTTTCTTTTCTTATTCTTCAAAATAGTTTTAAAAGGAATATAACAGTGTGTGTGTGTGTGTGTGTGTGTGTGTGTGTGTGTGTGTGTGTGTGTGCGTGTGTGTGTCTGTGTGTGTGTCTGTGGACAGCATAACTCAAAAACTAAAACTAGGTTAAAAACCAAATTTGGTATTTAAGTTTAATGTCTTTCAAGGATACGGCACAACGATTTTGAAGAAAATAGCCCTATCCTAAACTACCCTTTACATGGGAACTTTTTCGAAAATTTTGATTTTTTTGAAAATGGCTCTAACGATTTTGATTAAAATGCCATATGTTTGAGATATTTTTATGGCAAATGAAATGTATATCTTGAATTTTCTGGCTATAGCCCCTGTAGTAGTATTTACTCTGGACGACTTTTGCATAACTGGTAAACCGTTAGAGATAGACCAAATTATACCATACAAAAAATGTAGATCTTGGATAAATACACAATTTATGTCTCAATAAATTTTCTTGTAGGATGAACCGCTTCGGAGATATTGCCTATTATGTGTGTGAGTTTTGGAAAACATAACTTTCGTGAAATGGAATATCGTTGTTCATTTTTTATAAGTTACGTGTGCAATGGAATCTCAAAGCTTTAAAAGATTAGACTATCGCTCAAAGCCTGCTACATTCTAATGTTTCCCTTGCACGTACAAGGGAATAAGCAATAAGATAATTTGTACAAATGTTTATCTCAACTAACACAAAGATATAGGAATGAGCAATCGCAGATTATGATGGACGTAAAAAACTGTTGAAGTTGCAACAATAGAACTCTGCTACAATTGTTGAGACAACTTTATACAACAATAGGAGTCCATGATGATCCTGATAATGACAATTACACCTCGCTCGTTATGGTCACGTGATAGTTAAAATGGACATTCCTCTCCTTGCTTGATAACCTCCCATGTAGAACTGTGCAAAGACCGCCAGTTGAGGCAGACCACGAAAATGAACTGAAGAGGTACTTGCAGAAATTATCCATTTGCCCCATTTCTACCACATTAGTAATTTTAATTTCCTCTTTATGGATACTAAACACGTCGCAGTGGGGGATACCTACTGCAGACAATTTACGATACCCGTGGTTACCACGTATTTGTCTGTTTGTACGCGCCATAGTTCCAGAGAAAGCCGCTCCGCTTCGCCCCGGTCAGAGTGTTTTGGAAACTTTCCAACATATGAGTGTTCGGGAACCCTGGGTCTTTTTCTGACAGTGCAATCCATTACGGCTATATTCGTCCAACTGATTTATTGTGAAGAGAGTCGAAATGTTTTCTTGCGACCAGTTCAGCTGAAAACAAGATTTTTATTTTTTATTTACGTTCTAATCCGTTATGGCACTCTGTTACAAAATGTTTTTGTTATATCCTTCGCCATTCATTTCTATTACTCGGCGCAGTCGTAAAACTTTGGAGCTCAGGGCAATTAAAATTAATTATTATATTCTCTTTCATCTCCAGAATACTCATTATTCAAGCAAAACATTTTGCTCAGCGATTGGCTGAAATAAAAATTGCTTATAAAAACCACGGCCTAACGACCACTGCGCCCCCCACCTCTGTCCAACATATCAATAAAGCAGCTCCTCAGCGCCCTAACTCGGCTGAGTGCATCCCGAACCAGGTCTCCCAATCGGAGAAAATCCCCACGCCGGTACCGGGAATCGAACCCGCGTCCCCTGCTTGGTAAGGAAATGAAGCAAAAATTAGTTATAAGACTAAAATTGGAGTGACATAACAATGACTAGACTTCAATTGTTAGGGAAATAAATATTTTATTTGCGTGATAATGCGAATTTAAACCTGGCTTCAACGTTATGGATACTCACACCGGAGCACATATTTGTTTTTGTTGAACATAACAATACATTTTTTCTAATTTCTATATAAATAAATATTTTTGGATATTCCCATAAATTACATCAAGGAACCTTTTTACTTTCTCCACACGTATAGTAACCAGAGGAAGTATTGTATTCCACCCAAAAATTCGCCGTCAAAATTTCATTGCAAATATGTTATTTAAAAAAAAAAAAAAAAAAAAAAAAAAAAAAAAAAAAAAAAAAAAAAAAACTTTTTTATAAAAAAAGTCCGTGTCTGTGTGTCAGACTTTGGACAGCATAACTCAAAAACGAAAACTAGGTTAAAAACCAAAGTTGCCATTCAAGTTTAATGTCTTTCAAGGATGTTACACGAAGATTTTGAAGAAAATAGCCCCACCCTAAACTACCCCTTACATGGAAGATTTTTCGAAAACTTTTATTTTCTTGAAAACCAAACTGATGTTCAGGAAGGAGACCTTTTTCCTCCAATAGGGGGCCAAGGCGGGACAGGAACAGTTTCTCGAATACTTTCGAGATAACTGGTAGGAGGCTGATGGAGCGGTAGCTAGATGGAAAGACCGGATTTTTGCCCGGCTTCAACACGCTTACCACACGCGCCTGTTTCCAGACAGCTGGAAAATGACGCATGCTGAGGCATGCGTTGTAAATCCGGGTCAAGTGCATCACGGCTCTAGGGGGAAGGTGCTGGAGCATTTCCGCTGTTACACGGTCCTGTCCAGGGGATTTTCGGGCTCTTAGGGATTTTAAAATATCTTGGCTATCCGGTTGAGAGAATACTTAGGGATTTTATGGTGTTAGTTGCCTCGCGAGGGGTAACTATCGGGATGTGGAACACCTCGTGGTCCGCGGGTCCGACTTCTAGGAAGTCATCTACCACCTGTTCCACGAGGTCAGTATGGTCATCGTTCTGTGGATCTTCCCTGGGCTGGAACTGAGTTTCCAGATAGTCTGCTAGTGCCTCAGCTTTTTCCCTCGGTTCGAACACAAGTCTTCCCCGAGGGCTATGCACAGGGTGCTGGTGTACAGATTTGTCTTTCCGCAAGCCTCGGACGATGCGCCACGGTTTCCTCTCCTGGAGGTTTACGTGACGCAACGTGTTTTCCCAAGCTGCTTGCCTATGTTTTCTTAGGAGTCGTCTCACCAGGGATTTGAACCTCTGGTGTATTACTCCTATTCTAGGATGTCGGAATCTCTGCCATAGCCGTCTGACAGCATTCTTTGCTTGTATGAGGCGTCTAAGTGGTACAGGCTTCGGTAGGGATGCGGTGTGTGTGAGCACGCACCGCATTTAGGACTGAGGTTGCAAACCCCGCGGCTGCCTCCTCGAGAGCCTCAAGCGAGTCTATTCGAGGATTTGCCTCCACGGAGTTTTGAAGGGCAAGGACGGCCGCGTCCCAGTCGACTTCTTCCACCCAGTCCGGCACTCCCAGCGCAGTGAGATTAACGTCTGAGTCGATCACAACAGGGTTGTGATCGGAATCCAGAGCGTTAATCACAGAGAGGTCCAAGTGAAATGGAATGTTTTTGGTGATTGCGAAATCGACGATGTCGGCAGTGCCGCGTGCCGGGTAGTGAGTTGGACCTCTCGGCCCGTGCGCGTGAAGGGCGGGGTTCCCGCTAATGAGACGGTACAATCCCCGGCCCTTCACGTTCTGGGCGCGGCTGTGCCAGCTTGGGTGTTTTGCGTTGAAGTCGCCTGCAATGCAAACCCTATGGTGTAGGTTCAGGAGAGCCGTAATGTCCGCTTCATGGAAACGGCCATCCGGCGGGTCATATACCGCCACAAGCACCAGGTCGTTCCCGCCCAAGGATAACCTTATGGCAGTTGCTTCCAAGTGTTGTAGCGGAGGAATGGTAACAGGAGTATGGGTGAGATGGTTCTTTATGAATATGGCAGTACCACCGCCCTGTCGGCCGACCCGATCAGACCGATGAGCGGCGTAACTTGGCAGGGTAAACTGTACACCGGCGTGCAAGTGCGTTTCACAGACCATCAGGATATCAATTCCGTGACTGTCTACGAACTCTAACAGGCCAGGTCTCTGGTCTCTAACTCCATTTGCGTTCCAGAACGCAGCTCGAAATGAACGCACAGTTCTATGCGCCATTACGAGCTCGTGGAGTTAGAATAGAGGTCCTTAGCCGTTTGAAGCACCGTAAGATGCTTCTGCACAGCGGAAATCCCGGGGTTGTTGATGGTTTCCCTGCAGCGTCGTAGGATTGGGAGGGAACGCTGAACCAAGTCTGCGAACCAGGTCGCCAACTGTATGAACTCAGCCATGTCCTCAGATGCAAATGTGTCACCTACAGATAGTTGCGAGATGTGTGGCTCTGGTGCCTCAGAAGTGGCTGGGCCAGCACTGGTGGACTCAGCTGGTTGGCTGACACAGCTGGAGCTTTTGGTGCTGGTGGAGAGGGGAGTTTCTCAACTTTTTTGTTGTGATTCTGCCCCTCAGCAGGTTTTTGTGTGGTTTTACCCACTGACTTCTTCTTCTTCCCCTTCTTTTGGGGACGTTGCTCCTTTGGAGCACTGCAGGTTGTTGGAGTTGTCTCGCCGCTCGCAACCGTAGGTGTGGCGCTATCTGGGACCGGCTCAGCTACTGTGGCGGCGACCCGGCTTGTAGGGGTCACTTCCGCGGTCTCGGCCCGTTCGAGAGCACTTTCGTGTCTCGCCATCGCCGCGGCGAAAGAGACCCCCCGCCTAACCTCAGCGTCAGCCTTGCCCTGTCTTCCTTGCATTATAGCAAGTCGCTTAGGGCACCCGCGATAGATGCCTATGTGGCAACCATCGCAGTTAGCGCACCTCTTATTATCCATTGGTACCGGGCACTCCTTTACCAAGTGCTCGCCCGCACAACGGAGGCACTTTAGAGCCCTCTCACAGGCAAAGCTGGAACTTGAACTTGAACTTGAACTTGAACTTATTTATTGAACTAAAACATTTGCCTGGTGCCGGTACAAAAGGGCCCGGCTTACAGGCTCAAATTAACATTATTTATATTATTTACAAAGTTTACAAGTCGATTCGTGTTATCTGTGTTTCCTTTAAAACCCATACAGTGGGCAGCTTTAGCCCACCGAGAACAGTTTTATTTTGTATGTTCAATGTCTTGTTTGTTTCTTTTGATCATTTTTTGTTTATGTACACTCATCCACGCGCTCATTCACTCCTGGGCATACCACACATATGTCCCATCACACGCACACACACACACACACACACACACTCGTATATACATATTTACACACACTGCATTATATACACTTTACTATATACAGTTTTTCCGCAGTTTTCCTGTGCGGACCAGGTTGCAGCTCCTGACTGGTTCCCTGGGATGCAGGCCTCTGAGGTAGCGTGTGTGCGGCCTAGGGCCCCTCTTTGCGCGGACGCACATCAGTCGGTGAGCCGAACAACGTCTAAAACATCTTAATTCTAGTGTGTTTCCGATGCTTCGGCTCACCTTTGCCAATATTGGCAATGACGTAATTGTCATGGTTTCTGATGCGCGCCCACGTGACAGCGGCTCTTTTCGCTATTGCCTCGGAAATGGTTAGGATCTGGGTTTCCTGGTGAAGGGTTCGGTTAGTGGTTAGGATGGGAGCAGAGAGGATTTTTCGGAGGGAGAGGTTTTGGAGGGTTTGGATAGTCTTCAAGGCGGTTTTTGAGGCGTTTGCCCAGGCCACACACGCGTAAAGAACCACTGACAGGATGAAAGCCTTATACAGGACGAGTTTGGACTTCAATTGCAACTGTTTGCTGCGGAAGATGGGGGCGCATAACTTTAGCCGCTGTCTGCCTTTGTTGGCGCTATTTTTTATGTGGGTGGACCAGCACATTGTGCGGTCCAAGGTAACCCCTAGATATTTAACTTGCCGACGGCAATGCAATACCTGACCACCGACCGTTAGGTCCATTGCCAAAGTGTGATGCCTCTTAGAGAAATGAATCAGCTGGCATTTGTTGGGATTAATTTTGATTTTCCAGTCATGTTGCCATGAAAGGAAGTTGTTAACATAACGTTGCATTTCTGCAAGGCCGAAACGGGGATTTCTATGGTGGTTGTATATTGCAGTGTCGTCGGCGTACATGGCTACCTTACATCTGGCGTCCACTGGGAAATCGTTGGTGAATAATATGTACAAAAAGGGTGACATGATTGCCCCTTGTGGGACGCCAGCCCGCATCACTCTCTCCCGTGAGGAGGAGCGGCCCACTTGGACGTAAAACTTCCGTTTTTCTAAAAAATTGTGCAGCAAATATAGATAATTTTGAAGAGCCGGGAAATTGTGGTGCAGTTTGTAAATAAGGCCATTGTGCCAGCACCGGTCGAATGCGGCTTCTACGTCCAGAAATAGCGCCAACGTTGAAGCCCCATTGTTAAATTGCTCTGTTACGTCATCAGTTAATCTCAAAAGCTGTAAATCAGTTGAATGTCCTTTTCGAAAACCAAACTGTGAATTTGATAGTTCATGTGATTCCGAAACATGTTTTTGAAGTCGAGAAAGTATAAGTTTTTCGAGCAATTTACCAATAGTAGACAAGAGACTAATGGGGCGGTAGTTTTGCGGTTGTCTGGTGCTTTTTCCTTGCTTTGGGAGCATAATTACCTTGGCTCGTTTCCAGGTAGAGGGGAAATAGCCTTGCTGCAGACAGGCGTTAAAAATTTTAGTCAGTTGCACCAGGGCTTTTCTCGGGAGATGCTTAAGTTCCTCATTAGTCACTTTGTCTGGGCCGGCAGCTTTCCCATTAGGTAATTTCCTAATGAGCTTGTAAACTTCCTGCGGTGTTATGATGGGTAGTTGTTGCTCTTGCTTCTGCGCCACCCAGGTTTGTACCCATGTCTGTACCTCCCGTTCTATATCTCGGTTGGTAACTGGGTTTTCGCTGAATCTGTCTTCAAGACAGTCAGCGAAGACCTCGGCTTTCTCCTCTTCGGAGAAGTGCAGGCCGCCATGAGTGTGCAGCGCCTCAGTTGCGGAGTTGACGTTCGTGGAGACTTTAAATGCCTTTAATAATTTCCACAAGGAAGAGTCCGAATGGGTGGTACTCAGCATTTTGTTTTCCCACTGTTCAGTTTTGTTGATTTTAATTTGATGCCGAATGATGTTGCGTAGCCATTTTGCTAGCACTTTGTATTCAGGCTGACGGGTGTACCGCCACAGTCTTGTCAAGCGTCGTCTCCGCGCAATGAGTTGCTCTACCTCGGGGTACGTGCAAAAACCGGGTGGTCTTGTGGTGTAAGTGGTAGCGTTTCTCTTGGCCGTGTGTATCGAGGCAGTAAAGTTTTCAATGGCGACATCTATGTCTGCCTCGCTGTAGTATGACAGCCTGGGTTGCGCCATCCCGTGCATTTCCGTGGTAAACTTATTCCAATCGGTCTCAGCCCTCCTTCGAGGCCCAGGGGCACCGGCCGGAATGCCACCCTGTATATCGAAGTGCACGGGAAGATGGTCAGAGTCCAGGCTGTGATACACTGTGAAGTTAATTAAAGGCGTCGCATTTTTTGTTAGTACGAAGTCCAAAATTTCGGGGTCAAAGTGCCCCGATCTGTGCCAAAATGTGGGGTCTGGGGGAAGATGTACCTCTAAGTCGTCATTATCTGTTATAAGTTCAACCAGGAGATTTCCAGCCGCGTTTGCCCGGCGTGAAAACCACCAGGGGTGCCGAGCGTTGAAATCTCCTGCAATTATAACGTGCTCCTCTAAAGCGAGGATTTGTTCGAGGTCAGGTATGAAATTTAAGGAGTTGGGGGGCCGGTAGAGCGCTACCAGCATCACCGTTTGATTATTTACACGGGTTTTAAGTGCTGTGCACTCTAACGCTGCCATTGCAGGTAGCGTAACAGAAGCATGAGCAACAGTGTTTCTGAGCAAAATAGCAGTACCTCCCCCCTGTCTGCCAGTTCTGTCGTTCCGAAAGATTTGATACCCCTGGAGCTTAAAAGTGTGCTCTTGCTGTAATTTTGTTTCGCAAATAAATGCGACATCAATTTTGTTACGCCGCAGGTAGTTTTCAAGTTCGTGTTGCTTCCTGTGGATGCCATCTGCATTCCACAGGAGTGCACGCGTTAAAGTTATGCCTCCCCTTGAAGTTGCCATTTACTCGAAGAGAGTGGTAACCAAACATATGATGGCTTCCAGCTTCTCCATGGTATCGTTGCAGCTTTTTAATCTTGCGATTATGGGCCGCAACTTTGGTAGTAGTACTGGGAGGTTTAAATCCTTGAAGAGGCTGAAAATTTCTTTCAAACCTCCCAGGTCGCTAGTGGGTGCCTCTGAGGGCTGGGGTTGTGGAGGGGGACCATTTGGCGGTTGCGCGGGTGCATTTTGCCCTCCGGCGGCTCCTGCAAAAGAGGTGCCTTTTTGGACCAGGGCCGGGTAGGGGATGGGGCGTGGCCCTGGTTGGGTACCAGGAGAGTTCCTGACTGCGGCTGCCAGTTGACGGCGATGGCGTTCCATCTTAAATGTTTCACACCCCCTGTAGCTGGCAGGATGCGCTTCCCCACAGTTCGCACAGTGGGGTACAGTGTCTTCCTTGGCCTTTTTTGGGCAGTCAGCTAGGCGGTGGATGCCACCGCAAAGAACACACCGGGAGGTCATGTGACAATTTTTAAAGGTATGGCCTAATTGTTGGCAGTTAAAACACTGCGTGATGTTCTGGAAGGTTTTTAAGACCTCCACGGTGACCATCATATGGCACACTTCTCTTTCCTGTATGAGCTTTTGGTTATCAGTGGTTCTATCTACGCTTACCTGGTAATTTGAAAGAGGTCTGCCACGGGACACCATTTGTCGCACCTGGACGCCGGTGTAACCCTTCTGCTCCAGGTCCTCCTTTATGTATTCCACCTGTAGATCTGCAGGAAGGCGTTTAATAACGTAACGCAGGGGCTGGTCGCTTCTGGGCGTAAAACTGTAGCATTCAACACCGGCGTTCGTCAGGAGCTGCATTGTGGGGGCGGAGTCCTGTTTCTTCTGGAGGAAGAGCTTTAGGCAATCCCTCGTTGTCTGTAGTTTATATGACCCGTTCTGTAGTTTGTTGCGTAAAAGTTGGAGAACCTTAACTGTTTGTTTTATGTCTGGTATAATGATCCTGGGTGGTTTTTGGTTGTCGTTTGTAGTGGTCGTCGGGGCTGTAGGTGTGGCTGTTGAGGTGGATGGGACCGGGTTTGAGGGTCGGGGAGGGGGGCGGGTTTTTGTTGGGGTCTTCTGGTGTGGTGGGATCTTTGGTTTGTGAAGTTGGAAGGGGTTCTGTGAGGGTGTGGGAAGTGCTGGATAGTCTGCTTCCTCGCGTTCTGCTACCTGTAGTGGTGCAAACGAGTTGTGTAGAGCGAGGGGGTGGGGCGGTGTAGCTTGTCTTAGTTGCCTCTTGGTGCTCGAAGACTGGCCGGGACGTTCACCGTCGGAGTCGCTATCGTTCTCTCTGGTACGCTTTTTCTTCGGCGTAGCTGTCTTCCACCCCTCACTCTGCTTAACAAGTTCGCGTTTCTTTACTGCGTAATCTTTGTAGCAGTACGCGAGGTCCTGTGAGAATCTGGTAAAGTTTGTAGAATCAGCATCGAGGTTTGCCAGTATGCTGTTGTAGTATGCTATTTCGTTTTGAATGTCCTCCACTTCTTTTTGCAGTTTTTCCAGGGATCGTGCCTTTCGCTCTTCCTCCTGTGTCTGTTGGTGTTGTCTCATCTCGTCCGCCAATATGGGTGGGGAGGGCTGGACAAGTGCTGCCATGGCTGTGGTGGCGGAATCTATAAATATGGGTGCGGCCGGCGTGTCTGTATGTTGTCCGGCTGATGCCATAGTTGCACACTCTCTGTGCGCGGGGGAACGCTAGGCGCGCCCCACGCGGTATTTAACACTATGTCTAACACTAAGCACTTGTCACTATACATAAACCAAAAACACAGATTAGCTAAAGATGTTATGTACACGGAGAAACTGATGTTATATACACTTGTTTAATATGACGCGTTAATATATACACTCACTTCGAAATCCTGAGCTCACTGTACTGTACACTTCACATAAATCACAAAATTAACACTGTATACACAGATACACTTCTTGCAGTGTAGTTCCAACGCCCGGCGATGGCCGTGAAGATCACACCGCTAGCGGCGGGCCGGTTGCCGCGCTCTCGCAACTTCTCGCTCCCTGCTACGCTGGACTAGTCACGAACCGCACTTACTACCTGCTCGACTCTGACTCCAATTGAACCTCTCCTGAGCGTTGCACTTCCTATAGCCCAACTCTTCCCCGCAAAGCTGGAGTGGTGAAAGCCCAGGCATTTGTAGCACTGGGCCGGCCCCTCCCTGCCGCGATAAGGCTCAATCGTGACTCGCGTATGATATAGGCAAGTCACCTGGTCAATCTCAGGGGTTCCCTCCCCTTGTTTTATGATGGCCACTAGAAATAGTGGTAGGGGCACCTTGGTAGGTTTCCCCTCCTTCACCTTAGTTGTGGTGAGTTGCACCACGGACCGCGGTTCGATTCCGTGTTCGTCCATCAGGCCGGCACGGATATCCTGGGTGTCTGTCTCAGAATCAAGACCCCTGATGACCCTGCGAACCACGTGGGGTCGCTGGAGCGAGTATGTGTGGATACCCGAATTCCTTATTTTATTTATTTATTATTGCACCTCCTTTGTGGCCGCATGGTCCCCAGAGGTGGTGGTTCTAATAAGAACGCGCCCTGGATGCCGCGTTGCCTGAAATTCCGCCCTTAGCTTTCCCCTTAATTCCTTCATCACTTTGACGTGATTCGGGAAGGGGTCAGACACAATAGGCGGGATTTTCTCCGCCTTTTGCTCGCGAAGTTAGTTAGTTAGTTAGTTATTTATTTTAAAAGTATTGGCCTGGTGCCGGTACATTGGGCCCGGCTTACAGGCTATATTTACATTGATTTACAGTTGACTTTGTTCATATTTACAGTTTTCGCTATATACAAAAACCCATACGGTGACCATCTGTAGGTCACCGAGAATAGTTTTCTTTTGTCTTTTGTCTGTTTCGTCTTTGGGTTATATATACATATGTACATATTTACAAATTATATACAGACACATACACGCACGCATTCACCCACACACACACTCGTACACACATACACACACATCTTCACTGGGCACACCAGAAATATGCGTCCCAGCGCACTACACTATTTACACTATGTACACTGTCCCGCAGTGGCAGCTCCTGAATATTTTCCGAGGCGAGGGCCTCTGCCGGAACATGTATGTGGCTTTTTTATCCTAGTATGCTTGCGGTGCTTCGGCTCGCCTTTGCCGATGTTAGCGATCACGTCATTTTCGTGGTTCCTAATGCGCGTCCATGCCGCCATTGCTCTTTTGTCTATTGCCTCCGGGATGAACGGGATATGAGTTTCGAGGTGAAGAGTTTGGGTGGTGGTGAGGAGTGGAGCAGAGAGGATTTTTCTGAGGGAGAGGTTTTGGAGGGTTTGGAGTTGTTTGAGGGCAGTTTTGGAGGCATTAGCCCAGGCCACACATGCATACAGGACCACCGAGAGAATAAATGACCTATATAGTATAAGTTTTGACTTTAGTCGCAACTGTTTACTACGGAAGATGGGGGCGCACAGCTTTAGCCGCTGTCTGCCTTTATTGGCGCTATTTTTTATGTGGGTGGACCAACACATTGTGCGGTCCAAGGTGACACCTAAGTATTTAACTTGCTGACGGCAGTGCAATATTTGACCATCGACCGTTAGGTCCGTTGCCAAAGTGTGACGCCGCTTAGAAAAATGAATCAGCTGGCATTTGTCGGGATTAATTTTGATTTTCCAGTCATGTTGCCATGAGAGGAAGTTGTTCACATGACGTTGCATTTCTGCAAGGCCGAAACGTGGATTTCTATGGTGCTCGCGAACTTGAACTTGAACTTATTTATTGAACTAAAACATTTGCCTGGTGCCGGTACAAAAGGGCCCGGCTTACAGGCTCAAATTAACATTATTTATATTATTTACAAAGTTTACAAGTGGATTCGTGTTATCTGTGTTTCCTTTAAAACCCATACAGTGGGCAGCTTTAGCCCACCGAGAACAGTTTTATTTTGTATGTTCAATGTCTTGTTTGTTTCTTTTGATCGTTTTTTGTTTATGTACACTCATCCACGCGCTCATTCACTCCTGGGCATACCACACATATGTCCCATCACACGCACACACACACACACACACACACACACACACACACTCGTATATACATATTTACACACACTGCATTATATACACTTTACTATATACAGTTTTTCCGCAGTTTTCCTGTGCGGACCAGGTTGCAGCTCCTGACTGGTTCCCTGGGATGCAGGCCTCTGAGGTAGCGTGTGTGCGGCCTAGGGCCCCTCTTTGCGCGGACGCACATCAGTCGGTGAGCCGAACAACGTCTAAAACATCTTAATTCTAGTGTGTTTCCGATGCTTCGGCTCACCTTTGCCAATATTGGCAATGACGTAATTGTCATGGTTTCTGATGCGCGCCCACGCGACAGCGGCTCTTTTCGCTATTGCCTCGGAAATGGTTAGGATCTGGGTTTCCTGGTGAAGGGTTCGGTTAGTGGTTAGGATGGGAGCAGAGAGGATTTTCCGGAGGGAGAGGTTTTGGAGGGTTTGGATAGTCTTCAAGGCGGTTTTTGAGGCGTTTGCCCAGGCCACACACGCGTAAAGAACCACTGACAGGATGAAAGCCTTATACAGGACGAGTTTGGACTTCAATTGCAACTGTTTGCTGCGGAAGATGGGGGCGCATAACTTTAGCCGCTGTCTGCCTTTGTTGGCGCTATTTTTTATGTGGGTGGACCAGCACATTGTGCGGTCCAAGGTAACCCCTAGATATTTAACTTGCCGACGGCAATGCAATACCTGACCACCGACCGTTAGGTCCATTGCCAAAGTGTGATGCCTCTTAGAGAAATGAATCAGCTGGCATTTGTTGGGATTAATTTTGATTTTCCAGTCATGTTGCCATGAAAGGAAGTTGTTAACATAACGTTGCATTTCTGCAAGGCCGAAACGGGGATTTCTATGGTGGTTGTATATTGCAGTGTCGTCGGCGTACATGGCTACCTTACATCTGGCGTCCACTGGGAAATCGTTGGTGAATAATATGTACAAAAAGGGTGACATGATTGCCCCTTGTGGGACGCCAGCCCGCATCACTCTCTCCCGTGAGGAGGAGCGGCCCACTTGGACGTAAAACTTCCGTTTTTCTAAAAAATTGTGCAGCAAATATAGATAATTTTGAAGAGCCGGGAAATTGTGGTGCAGTTTGTAAATAAGGCCATTGTGCCAGCACCGGTCGAATGCGGCTTCTACGTCCAGAAATAGCGCCAACGTTGAAGCCCCATTGTTAAATTGCTCTGTTACGTCATCAGTTAATCTCAAAAGCTGTAAATCAGTTGAATGTCCTTTTCGAAAACCAAACTGTGAATTTGATAGTTCATGTGATTCCGAAACATGTTTTTGAAGTCGAGAAAGTATAAGTTTTTCGAGCAATTTACCAATAGTAGACAAGAGACTAATGGGGCGGTAGTTTTGCGGTTGTCTGGTGCTTTTTCCTTGCTTTGGGAGCATAATTACCTTGGCTCGTTTCCAGGTAGAGGGGAAATAGCCTTGCTGCAGACAGGCGTTAAAAATTTTAGTCAGTTGCACCAGGGCTTTTCTCGGGAGATGCTTAAGTTCCTCATTAGTCACTTTGTCTGGGCCGGCAGCTTTCCCATTAGGTAATTTCCTAATGAGCTTGTAAACTTCCTGCGGTGTTATGATGGGTAGTTGTTGCTCTTGCTTCTGCGCCACCCAGGTTTGTACCCATGTCTGTACCTCCCGTTCTATATCTCGGTTGGTAACTGGGTTTTCGCTGAATCTGTCTTCAAGACAGTCAGCGAAGACCTCGGCTTTCTCCTCTTCGGAGAAGTGCAGGCCGCCATGAGTGTGCAGCGCCTCAGTTGCGGAGTTGACGTTCGTGGAGACTTTAAATGCCTTTAATAATTTCCACAAGGAAGAGTCCGAATGGGTGGTACTCAGCATTTTGTTTTCCCACTGTTCAGTTTTGTTGATTTTAATTTGATGCCGAATGATGTTGCGTAGCCATTTTGCTAGCACTTTGTATTCAGGCTGACGGGTGTACCGCCACAGTCTTGTCAAGCGTCGTCTCCGCGCAATGAGTTGCTCTACCTCGGGGTACGTGCAAAAACCGGGTGGTCTTGTGGTGTAAGTGGTAGCGTTTCTCTTGGCCGTGTGTATCGAGGCAGTAAAGTTTTCAATGGCGACATCTATGTCTGCCTCGTTGTAGTATGACAGCCTGGGTTGCGCCATCCCGTGCATTTCCGTGGTAAACTTATTCCAATCGGTCTCAGCCCTCCTTCGAGGCCCAGAGGCACCGGCCGGAATGCCACCCTGTATATCGAAGTGCACGGGAAGATGGTCAGAGTCCAGGCTGTGATACACTGTGAAGTTAATTAAAGGCGTCGCATTTTTTGTTAGTACGAAGTCCAAAATTTCGGGGTCAAAGTGCCCCGATCTGTGCCAAAATGTGGGGTCTGGGGGAAGATGTACCTCTAAGTCGTCATTATCTGTTATAAGTTCAACCAGGAGATTTCCAGCCGCGTTTGCCCGGCGTGAAAACCACCAGGGGTGCCGAGCGTTGAAATCTCCTGCAATTATAACGTGCTCCTCTAAAGCGAGGATTTGTTCGAGGTCAGGTATGAAATTTAAGGAGTTGGGGGGCCGGTAGAGCGCTACCAGCATCACCGTTTGATTATTTACACGGGTTTTGAGTGCTGTGCACTCTAACGCTGCCATTGCAGGTAGCGTAACAGAAGCATGAGCAACAGTGTTTCTGAGCAAAATAGCAGTACCTCCCCCCTGTCTGCCAGTTCTGTCGTTCCGAAAGATTTGATACCCCTGGAGCTTAAAAGTGTGCTCTTGCTGTAATTTTGTTTCGCAAATGAATGCGACATCAATTTTGTTACGCCGCAGGTAGTTTTCAAGTTCGTGTTGCTTCCTGTGGATGCCATCTGCATTCCACAGGAGTGCTCGAGTTAAAGTTATGCCTCCCCTTGAAGTTGCCATTTACTCGAAGAGAGTGGTAACCAAACATATGATGGCTTCCAGCTTCTCCATGGTATCGTTGCAGCTTTTTAATCTTGCGATTATGGGCCGCAACTTTGGTAGTAGTACTGGGAGGTTTAAATCCTTGAAGAGGCTGAAAATTTCTTTCAAACCTCCCAGGTCGCTAGTGGGTGCCTCTGAGGGCTGGGGTTGTGGAGGGGGACCATTTGGCGGTTGCGCGGGTGCATTTTGCCCTCCGGCGGCTCCTGCAAAAGAGGTGCCTTTTTGGACCAGGGCCGGGTAGGGGATGGGGCGTGGCCCTGGTTGGGTACCAGGAGAGTTCCTGACTGCGGCTGCCAGTTGACGGCGATGGCGTTCCATCTTAAATGTTTCACACCCCCTGTAGCTGGCAGGATGCGCTTCCCCACAGTTCGCACAGTGGGGTACAGTGTCTTCCTTGGCCTTTTTTGGGCAGTCAGCTAGGCGGTGGATGCCACCGCAAAGAACACACCGGGAGGTCATGTGACAATTTTTAAAGGTATGGCCTAATTGTTGGCAGTTAAAACACTGCGTGATGTTCTGGAAGGTTTTTAAGACCTCCACGGTGACCATCATATGGCACACTTCTCTTTCCTGTATGAGCTTTTGGTTATCAGCGGTTCTATCTACGCTTACCTGGTAATTTGAAAGAGGTCTGCCACGGGACACCATTTGTCGCACCTGAACGCCGGTGTAACCCTTCTGCTCCAGGTCCTCCTTTATGTATTCCACCTGTAGATCTGCAGGAAGGCGTTTAATAACGTAACGCAGGGGCTGGTCGCTTCTGGGCGTAAAACTGTAGCATTCAACACCGGCGTTCGTCAGGAGCTGCATTGTGGGGGCGGAGTCCTGTTTCTTCTGGAGGAAGAGCTTTAGGCAATCCCTCGTTGTCTGTAGTTTATATGACCCGTTCTGTAGTTTGTTGCGTAAAAGTTGGAGAACCTTAACTGTTTGTTTTATGTCTGGTATAATGATCCTGGGTGGTTTTTGGTTGTCGTTTGTAGTGGTCGTCGGGGCTGTAGGTGTGGCTGTTGAGGTGGATGGGACCGGGTTTGAGGGTCGGGGAGGGGGGCGGGTTTTTGTTGGGGTCTTCTGGTGTGGTGGGATCTTTGGTTTGTGAAGTTGGAAGGGGTTCTGTGAGGGTGTAGGAAGTGCTGGATAGTCTGCTTCCTCGCGTTCTGCTACCTGTAGTGGTGCAAACGAGTTGTGTAGAGCGAGGGGGTGGGGCGGTGTAGCTTGTCTTAGTTGCCTCTTGGTGCTCGAAGACTGGCCGGGACGTTCACCGTCGGAGTCGCTATCGTTCTCTCTGGTACGCTTTTTCTTCGGCGTAGCTGTCTTCCACCCCTCACTCTGCTTAACAAGTTCGCGTTTCTTTACTGCGTAATCTTTGTAGCAGTACGCGAGGTCCTGTGAGAGTCTGGTAAAGTTTGTAGAATCAGCATCGAGGTTTGCCAGTATGCTGTTGTAGTATGCTATTTCGTTTTGAATGTCCTCCACTTCTTTTTGCAGTTTTTCCAGGGATCGTGCCTTTCGCTCTTCCTCCTGTGTCTGTTGGTGTTGTCTCATCTCGTCCGCCAATATGGGTGGGGAGGGCTGGACAAGTGCTGCCATGGCTGTGGTGGCGGAATCTATAAATATGGGTGCTTGCGCGCCGCTCTCTGCCAGTCTGCTGCGCGAACTGGGGACCGAACACTCACCTATAGACGAGAACGCAGCCTCCACTTCCAGTACACGCTCTGTTTCTCCGCGCCTGGCAGCCCTCCTGTCCATCTTCCGTCGCTGCCACAAGCCCAGCCTGATTGCGCCAGCTCTTCTAAGTCTCACCGTCCGTACGGAGAAGCGCCCCTGATGACCTCTTAATTAAATGCACAAACAGCGTGACGCACGTGTGTTTTGTAGCCGGCCGCCATCTGTCGGAGCTGGGAGAACCAGTAGTAGTCGTGCTCTCTGTCTGACTGAGTGACACGTTCGTTCACAAGGAGCAAGCCAGCCAGCACGCTGAAGGCTGCCCGCCTGCCAGTCGCTCGCTAAATAATGTGTTTGTAAACACTATTTGCCGATGGCCAAGTTGTGTTAGAAAATCAGATGACGATTTACATATTTAAAACAAAAGAACGTCGAATTTAAAATTAATGCATTTCAGAGCATATACGGAACACGACGTACGCGAAAAAATAAAACATCGTAAGGCACACAAGTTCTTGAAAATGGCTCTAACGATTTTGATTAAAATGTCACATGTTTGAGATATTTTTATGACAAATGAAATGTATATTTCGAATTTTCGGGCTATAGCCCCTGTAGTCATATTTACTCTTGACGACTTTTGCATAAATGGTAAGCTGTAAGACATAGGCTAAATCTTACTATACAAAACATGTAGGTTTTGCTAAAATACCAATTATATAAATAATTTTATAGAGCGAACCATTTCAGAGATGTTTCTTGTTATTTTTATAAGTTTTCGAAAACGAACTTTCGTCGAATGAAGCATTGTTATTCATTTTTATTCATTCATTATTCATTTCTATATCCAATGATGCCTGTCGTTTTTGGCCTTGGATTGAGGTTATGTAACTATTCAATAATCACCTATTATTTCATCAATGTTGCCGACCAGTGTGAGAGTAGAGAAAGTCACGTGAATGTAACACGTTTAGAAGAAACGCTGGACATGGAATGACCTTGTCGCCGATATGACTACCTACATTGGTTATGACGAGACTTTTACGTTTTGTCTTTATTGCCTTTTCTCCAAGCATTACTATTTATTTTATCTTCCAACGGTATCTATCGCCACGGGACTGTTTTACGACACAGCTAAAAGATGGCAGCCTATGTGTTTTATTGCACTATTTTATTTTTACATAAAATTCAAATGAGTACAGGGGTCATTAGTTTGAATTTCAGCAAAATATATAAACACTGAGTGGTGTTTCTGTTTTATTTAGTGTAAAAAATGAAATGCGCCAACAACGAACTTTATTGTTCGTGGGCTTAAAATGTAATTTTGTTGCAGTTACTCAGCGCTTTTAGTGTTAATGTTCATTGAAGATCGTCTTGAAGACAAAGCTCGCGGTAGCTGCCGTTAGTAACAGTGGCCTCATTACTCTGTTGTTTTCTATGCTGAAGTAAAACCTAAACATATAAGGTCATATGGGAATGTGCTAACTAGCCGGGTGGACAGTAACAGAAGCAATTCCTTATGCTTGTGAACCGTTTCTCAGAGTAACTTGTACCGCAGGAATATTAATAAGAAACTCTCAGGGAAGAGGATCGTTTGTTGGTGCGCGCGAGAAACGGTCACGTGAAACGGTTTGGCGGGATCATTGTCAACTGTCATAATTTTGGCGGGAAAGACGTATAAATATCAAGTGGCAGTGGCGCTAAGTGTTTACTTACAAAATATACAGTGATTTAACATGCTTTTGCAAGTGAAGTGTGGAAAAGTGTTGTACATAGTAAATGTGTAAATAACCTTCGTTTTTTGTGTACATACCTTCTTAGTTAACTAGTGTTTATTAATATATGCACAGTGACAGTGACACAATACTTAGTGTAAGTTTTAGTTCTGTGTTTCGCGCGGGGCGCGCTTGGCGTGCCCCCGCGCAGCATAAAGTAAAAGTGAAAGTGCGACTATGGCATCAGGCGGAACACAAGATTCAGCCACCACAGCAGCAGCAGCGTAAATCCAGCCATCTCCACGCACATTGGCGGACGACCAAGATCAACAGACAAAGGAGGAAGAGCGAAAGGCACGTTCCCTCGAGAAACTAAGGAAAGAAGTAGAAGACATCCAAAAGGAGATTAACTACTACACAAACATTTTAACAAACCTAGACGCAGATTCCACAAAATTCATCAAGATCACACAGGACCTCGCGTTCTGCTACAGGGACTACGTGATGAAAAAGAGGGAGCTTGTAAAACAGAGTGAGGGGTGGAAGATAGCCGCCCCGAAGAAGAAACGGACGCGGGACAACGGAAGTGATTCCGAAAGTGAACATCCCGGCCAGCCCACAAACAGCAAAAGACAACCACGGCAGTCGACACCACCCTACCCCCTCACTCTACGCAACTCCTTTGCGCCACTACAAGCAGCAGAACGCGAGGAGACAGAATACCCGGCTTTACCTACACCCACACAGAATTCCATCCCACAATTCCAAAAACCAAGAATCCCTCAACACCAAAAGACACCTACAAATACCCGCCCCACTCCCCACCCACATCCAGCAATGCCAGTTACCTCCTCCGCAACAACAGCAATATCCAGCATACAATCAACACAAAACCAAAAAGCCGCCGAGGATCATCATCCCGGATGTCCGCCAGACTGTGAAAGTACTACAGACCCTAAGGAACTCTCTTCCGAACGGGTCCTACAAACTTCAAACAACGAGGGGCTGCCTAAAACTCTTCCTCCAGAGAAAACAAGATGCCATCCCCACCATGCAGCTCCTGACACACGCCGGTGTGGAAAACTTACACCGGCGTGCAAGTTCGACAGATGGTTTCCCGCGGCAGGCCTCTACCAAACTTTCAGGTAAGCTTGTCTAGAACCACTGAAAAAAAAGCTTTGCAGGAAAGAGAGGTGTGCCACATGATGGTCACCGTGGAGGTCCTCAAAACCTCCCAAAATATCACCCAATGCTACAATTGTCAACAGTTGGGACACACATTTAAAATGTGTAACATGACCTCCCGATGTGTTTTCTGCGGTAACCTCCACCGCCTAGCTGACTGCCCAAGAAAGGCCAAGGAAGACGTTGTACGACACTGTGCCAACTGTGGGGAGGCGCATCCTGCCAGCTATAGGGGGTGTGAGACATTTAAAATGGAACGTCATCGCCGTCAACTGGCAGCCGCAGCCAGGAACTCTCCTGGTACTCAACCAGGGCCACGCCCCATCCTCTACCCGGCCCTGGTCCAAAACGGCACCTCCTTTGCAGGAGCCGCCGGAGCGCAAAATGCACCCGTGCAACCCCAGAATGGCCCCCCTCCACAACCCCAGCCCTCAGAGGCGACCTGGGAGGTTTAAAAGAAATTTTCAGCCTTTTCAAGGATTTAAACCTCCCAGTACTATTAACAAATTTGCGGCCCATAATTGCAAGATTAAAAAGCTGCAACAGTACCATGGAGAAGTTGGAAGCCATCTTCGAGTAAACGGTAACTTCAAGGGGAGGCATAACTTTAGCTCGCGCGCTCCTGTGGAATGCAGATGGCATCCACAGGAAGCAACACGAACTTGAAAACTGCCTGCGGCGTAACAAAATTGACATCGCATTCATTTGCGAAACAAAATTCAAGCTCCAGGGGTATCAAATCTTTCGGAACGACAGAATTGGCAGACAGGGGGGAGGGACTGCTATTTTGCTCAGAAACAATATTGCTCATGCTTCTGTTACGCTACCTGCAATGGCAGCGTTAGAGTGCACAGCACTTAAAACACATGTAAATAATCAAACGGTGATGCTGGTAGCGCTTTATCGGCCCCCCAACTCCATGGGTTTCATACGTGACCTCGAACAAATCCTCGCTTTAGAGGAGCACGTTATAATTGCAGGAGATTTCAACGCTCGGCACCCCTGGTGGTTTTCACGCCGAGCAAACGCGGCGGGAAATCTCCTGGTTGAACTTATAACGGATAATGACGACATAGAGGTACATCTTCCCCCAGATCCTACATTTTGGCACAGATCAGGGCACTTTGACCCCGAAATTTTGGACTTCGTATTAACGAAAAATGCGACACCTTTGATTAACTTTACAGTGTACCACAGCCTGGACTCCGACCACCTTCCGACATACAGGGTTGTATTTCAGCCGGTGCCTCTGGCCCTCGAAGGAGGGCTGAGACCGACTGGAATAAGTTCATCATCGAAATGCACGGGATGGCGCAACCCATTTGTCATACTATAGCGAGGCAGACATAGATGTCGCCATTGAAAACTTGACTGCCTCGCTACACACAGCCAAGAGAAGCGCTACCACATAGACCACAAGACCACCCGGATTTTGCACGTACTCCGAGGTAGAGCAACTCATTGCGCGGAGACGACGCTTGACAAGACTATGGCGTTACACCCGTCAGCCTGAATATAAAGTGCTAGCAAAATGGCTACGCAACATCATTCGGCATCAAATCAAAATCAACAAAACTGAACAGTGGGAAAACAAAATGCTGAGTACCACCCATTCGGACTCCTCCTTGTGGAAATTATTGAAGGCATTTAAAGTCTCCACGAGCGTCAACTCCGCAACTGAGGCGCTGCACACTCATGGCGGCCTGCACTTCTCCGAAGAGGAGAAAGCCAAGGTCTTCGCTGACTGTCTTGAAGACAGATTCACCGAAAACCCAGTTACCAACCGCGATATAGAGCGGGAGGTACAGACATGGGTACAAACCTGGGTGGCGCAGAAGCAAGAGCAACACCTACCCATCATAACACCGCAGGAAGTTTACAAGCTCATTAGGAAATTACCTAATGGGAAAGCTGCCGGCCCAGGCAAAGTGACTAATGAGGAACTTAAGCATCTCCCAAGAAAAGCTCTGGTGCAACTGACCAAAATATTTAACGCCTGTCTGCAGCAAGGCTACTTCCCCTCTACTTGGAAACGAGCCAAGGTAATCATGCTTCCAAAGCAAGGAAAAAGCACTAGATAACCGCCAAATTACCGCCCCATTAGTCTCCTGTCTACTATTGGTAAACTGCTCGAAAAACTCATACCTTTTCGACTCCAAAAACAAATTTCGGAATCTCATGAACTCTCAAATTCACAGTTTGGCTTTCGAAAAGGAAATTCTACTGACTTACAGCTTCTCAGAATAACAGATGACATAACAGAGCAATTTAACAACGGGGCTTCAACGTTGGCGCTATTTCTGGACGTAGAAGCCGCATTCGACCGTTGCTGGCATAATGGTCTTACCTATAAACTGCACCAAAATTTCCCGGCACTTCAAAATTATCTGCATCTGCTACACAATTTCTTAGAAAAACGGAAGTTCTACGTCCAAGTGGACCACTCCTCTTCTCGAGAGCGAGTGATGCGGGCTGGCGTCCCACAATTGACAATAATGCCCCCATTCTTGTATATATTGTTTACAAATGACTTTCCAGTGGACGCCAGATGTAAGGTCGCCATGTATGCCGACGACACTGCAATATACAACCACCATAGAAATCCACGATTCGGTCTTGCAGAAATGCAGCGCTATGTCAACAACTTCCTCTCATGGCAACATGACTGGAAAATCAAAATTTACCCCGACAAATGCCAGCTAATCCATTTTTCTAAGCGGCATCACACTTTGGCAATGGACCTAACGGTCGGTGGTCAGATATTGCACTGTCGTCGGAAAGTTAAATATTTAGGGGTGACCTTGAACCGCACAATGTGCTGGTCCACCCACATAAAAAATAGCGCCAACAAAGGCAGACAGCGGCTAAAGCTATGCGCCCCCATCTTCCGCAGCAAACAGCTGCAGTTGAAGTCCAAACTCATCCTGTACAAAGCTTTTATCCTGTCAGTGGTTTTATACGCGTGTGTGGCCTGGGCAAACGCCTCGAAAACCGCCCTGAAACAGCTCCAAACCCTCCAAAACCTCTCCCTCCGAAAAATCCTCTCTGCTCCTCTCCTAACCACTAATCAAACCCTTCATCAGGAAACCCAGATCCTGTCCATTCCCGAGGCAATAACAAAAAGAGCCACCGTCGCGTGGGCGCGCATCAGAAACCACGACAATTACGTCATTGCCAATATCGGCAAAGGTGAGCCGAAACATCGAAAACACGCAAGAATTAAAATGTTTTAGACGTCACTCAGCTCACCGACTGATGTGCGTCCACACAAACAAGGGCCCCAGGCCGCTACCTCAGAGGCCTGCACCCCAGGGAACCAGTCAGGAGCTGCAACCTGCCCGCCCAGGAAAACCGCGGAAATGTGTAAATAGCGTGTGTAAATAGTATTTTTAATGTGCGTGTGTGTGTGTGGTGGCCCAAAGACGGCCACTGTATGGGTTTCCTAGAAAAACCACTGTATATAGCATGCAAACCAAACAATTGTATATAAAAATGATAATGTTAGTCTGTAAGCTGGGCCCGTTGTACCAGCACCAGACACAATTGGTTAATAAACAAATCCTAAATCTGAAACAGTCATTTGTTTTAATCCAAGTACCACAAAGTACTTGTTTATGATGCTTTTTTTGCTTCATGTTACAATATAAGGTCAATGTCTTTGTTTTGTATATAATTTAGAGGGTCTAGAAAAATAGCAATTAACAATAGTAATATTTATGATAATAAAATAACGACCTAAACGATAAAGTAAATAAGTGTAAGTATATTTGTGGAACATTAGCAAGAAGAAACATTTAAAACTTTACCTATGTGAAGCATAGGTGATAAAAAAAGGATTAGAACAGAATTAATGCAGTCGAAATGAGATACCAAAGAGTAATTAAGGGATGGACAATTGTGGACAAAATAAAGGAAGAAATAAGCGAGTTAAAGATTATTCTTATAAGAAACAAATTGACGAGTTGGTAGCTTGTATAAATTATAGATGAAAAGAGCTTTTGTAAGTTGTTTTATAGATGCCAGCCGATTGGAAGAAGCGTCGGAAGACCCATTAGGAGAAATTTCTAATCCGTGATGCGATGATGACGATGTTGACGATGATAGGAAAGAAACTGCTTCCATTTGTTGTAATAAATTAGGCTTCAGGACCTCAGGACATGTGTCTGGAAAAATCTGAATTTCGAAGAGCTCGATAGAATATAGTATACGTCTATAACTCTATGGTAGGGAAAGCAAAAATGAGGGGAACGTTTACCAATGGTTTATAAATTAGTTGCGGAAATAGTAACCTCACTGGGGCCCAAAGTTTGCTGTTAAGGGTGAAGGACTAAGCCAAACTTACAGCCCAAGGGACCTGATCGGCCCTTCTGATTGCCGAACCAAGTGTTGGATAGAGTTCGTTAAACTGGCTTTAAAAAGTCCTGACAGAGTTTGTAGAGATCATTATCTTTAGTTGAGGAAGAGGTGAAGAAAGAAGAAGATAAAGGTGAAAGCTGGTCGATACAAAAGACAGAAGACAGAAATCAGTCCAATTCGCAGCTTTATGCTAGGTGAATAAAGTGTCATCCTGGAAAAAACACGAAAGACATCAATAATTAGTTTACTAAAGGCAACAGGACCTTCCTGCGTCGAATCATTTGTTCCCTCTGAGGCAAATAATGAAGGCAAGAAATATAAAACCAGCCACGAATAATTAGAGGAAGTAGGTCTGGTGTTCACATTCATGTTGTGCGAAATGTCTTTCTCAAAAGAGCTTAAAAAACCCTCCAGTTGCTCTTTCCTACTCATTGATTTTATTCACATTGATTACATACGACAGAGAGGATAAAAAAAGAAGTTCTATTGCAAATAAGTGGAATATGAACCGATATTGAAAAGCTGTCAATGTTATGTAAAAAAATAACCATCGCTGATACATCAAAAAGATTTATACTGGATAACAATGAAATACGTCATGAAATCGCTGATGTTAAAATGCATAAAAATAAATTGGTTTATTGGCATTGATAAAACTCTCCATTAGAAATAAAATAGAAAGCTCTGATGTGTTGCATTCACATGACTTTCTCTGGTCTTATCGTAACCATTCTTTAAAAACTCTTATTTCCCTTATTCACCCTAGTTAAGGGACACTGGGAGTGAAATTTTGGTCAAAATTGTCAAAAAGTCGAAAATTGCTTTTTTTACCTTAAAATGTTCCTGGAACACCTGCGCATCTGGATCAGCTAACATTTTTCATATCCCCCACTCCATGTGGTCATTACGGCCCTTTCAAATAGCGCTCTTCCCTTAACGTACACAGGATGCTCCTATAGAAAAGCCTGTTTTTCTCAAAACTACATTTCTGCACATTCCAAAAGAAGGTCGCGCCTGAGTTTTGCTTCAAATTCAATGAAAACTTCCAAAAGTATTCATAAATAGCAGCTAAACAAACCTATATTAATGTTATCATTAACATGAATTCCAAAAACATTTTTTTTTGTATGAAAAAATCAATAATTTTTAAGATTAAATTTTCTTTGTTATTAAAAAAATATGTACAGCATAATCAGCAAACGTATTTGAAATATCTCTCCATACAATTGTTACCCATGTTTTAGAGTATCAGTTCTGCCAATATAAATGAATTTTGAAGAGTCAATAGACGCGAGCTCTATTTTGAAAATGTGCCTATTAAATTCATAAAATAATTTATATATCCTAAACGAATCATCCAATTTTAATGCAATTTGGTGTACCTCCTATTATCATATAAATACAAACACAGTAAAATTTTCAGAAACATCTATCAAGAAATGTGGAACTTTCAAATTTCTCCCAGTGTCCCTTCTCCAAACTTTACACAAATGACAAGGAATATCTCCTAAATGTTTCACTCTGCAAAAACATCGGACATAAATTCTGTTTTAGCAAGATCTACATTTTTGTATAGTAAGATTTGGTCTATCTCTTATGGTTTGCCAGTTATGCAAAATTCATCCAGAGTAAATAGGTATTCATGTGCTATAGCCAGAAAATTGAAGGTATATATTTCATTTGTCATAAAAATATCTCAAACATATGGCAGTTTAAAGAAAATCGTTAGAGCTATTTTTAAGAAAACAAAATTTTTCGTAAAATTGTCCCTCTAAAGGGTAGTTTAGGTTGGGGCTATTTTCTTCAAATTCTTCGTGTCGCAACCTTGAAAGACATTAAACTTAAATACCAACTTTGGTTTTAAACGCACTTTTTTGTGTTATGCTGTCCACAGTTTGTCACATAAACACAAACATTTTCAGAAAAAGGTCCGTGTATGTATGCGTGTTTTTTTTTCTTCTTTTTTTTTAATTCAGGAGGCCTTAAAACACATTTCCGCTGAAATCTCAACTCGATGCCTAGAATACTAAAATATTCGGTGCTACCTAGGTTTACTGTTTCGCCTGCTACTTTTCGCACGAGTGTAGTGTGCCATTGTTCAAAACTTAATTGGGCTCCAGTGTAGCAGAGCATGAAACTGTGCCACAAAATATGAAGCGTATGTCGTGTGAGGCAGAAAAAAAAAAAAGGCGTGCGTGCAAGTGTATAAGATTGATAGGTCCGCAGTGGCGAGGCTGTAGGGGGGATGGGGTCAGTCTCTCAGAGGAAAAGGCAGGCGTGTCGCTTCGCCCATTCTCGCACCCTCCATAAACACGGAAAATTATGGTGGTTCTTATTACATAGAAAACATTAGCATAGAGAACACGCAAGGTTGCCCTTATTCCATACAATTCTGGTTGGACTAAAATTCGTGTTTAATGTTGCAGAGATCCAACGTTTGTTATAAAGAGTTCGTTCCATTATCCAACGCCTGTAGTTTTAGTTGATAAACATAAATTTAAATCAATACATTTCCCACAAATATACTATAATTTATATACACTGCTTTACATCTTCGTTATTATTGTTTAAAAGTATTTTTCATCGGAGTGATGTTTTATTTATCCTAAGCCATCTTCATTTGTTTCTGCAAAGAGTAGTATATTCATACTCTAGTTCTTCCCTTTTTTTTTTTTTTTTTTTGCCATGTTTATACCCCGCCTTTAACTGTTACACGTTTAACGTTGGGTTTTTCTATCTTTGGGGGTTTTGTTCTTTGAATTCATACTTCCAGACTCAGGGAAGGATGAGGAATAATCCTGGCTGGAGAAAAATTTCTACCCCCCTGCCGGGAATCGAACCCGGGAACCCCAGCACAACAGGCAGGTGCTCTATCAACTGCGCCACAGAGCCAGCCAGTTCTTCTTTTGTTTGATGCCTTTCGGTATTTTTACTTTCTCTACTGGTAAAAAAAATTCGATGTCGCTATTTCACCGGAAATATATGTTTTGGTTTTGAGGACCCCTGAATCCAAAAAAAGGATTTTTAGGAAAATGTCCGTGTGTGTGTCTGTGTGTCTGTGAACAGCATAACTCAAAAACGAAAAGTCGGATAAAAACCAAAGTTGGTATTTAAGTTTAATGTCTTTCAAGGATGTGACACGAAGATTTTGAAGAAAATAGCCCCACTCTACACTACCCTTTACATGGAAGATTTTTCGAAAATTTTGATTTTCTTGAAAATGCCTCTAACGATTTTGATTAAAATGTCATATGTTTGAGATATTTTGATGGCAAATGAAATGTATATCTTGAATTTTCTAGCTATAGCCCCTGTAGTCGTATTTACTCTGGACGACTTTTGCATAACTGGTAAACTGTTAGAGATAGACGAAATCTTGCGGTACCAGAAATGAAGATCTTGCTAAAATACACAATCTATGTCTCAATAAATTTTCTTGTAGGGTGAACCATTTCGGAGATATTCTTTATTATGTGTGTGAGTTTCGGAAAACTTAGAACTTTCGCGAAATGCAACTACGTTGTTCATTTTTTTATATGTTAATCGTGCAAAGAGAACGGAATCTCAAAGGTCAAAAAGATTTGACTGTCCCACAAAGTCTGCTGTATTCTAATATTCCCCTTGCACCTACAAGGAAATAAGCAATAAGATAATTTGTACGACTGTTTGTCTTAACTAACATGGAGATATAGGAACAAGAGTTTGTTAGAATGGTTAGTACAAGAGTAGAGAAAGTCATGTGAGTGTAACACATCAGATTTTTACCTTTGTCTGTTTATAGATATTTTACAATCCTTTCATTGGGTGTTTCGACTACACTTTTCTGTTGAGATCGCATAAGCGAAGTGAACTTAGCGAAGTTTCAGGAACAACTGAAGAGTTTATTGACAGTGAAAACTGGGTTTAAAAACTGGACAAAGTCGCACCAGGTTCGTTTTAAATTATGAGCCATGGGAGGTCATTCAAAATGCCTTGACGAGCCATTTACCTTGCTGCTGCCTGCCGTAATATACAACGCACTTTCATGATCATTAAGGTGAAGCCTGAAAAAGAAATAAGCTGGTTTAATTACAACTTAACCTAGATTGAAAAATATGATCTGGTTTGGTGAAATTAACCCTGAGAAGAGTACATTATGGAAGTATGAAGCAGTGTTTTAACATCCCCTCACTCGGGACATAAAACATTCCGGTGATTACCTCTAACGTTTTAGAGATTTTTTGCATGTAGCCAGACGTCAATGGCTATTCCAAATGTAGGACTCCTGATTTATGCGGCTGGAAATTATTTTAATGTCCCGCCCGCATGCGGCAGATAACAGCCCCATCTGATATTTTGGTTCACCTGATGTGGGGGGATTATCTGGGATCATCTCCGCTACCAAATATCATACAAACCAGGGAAAAAGAACAATCAAGCAGTGAATGAAGCATTTTGAGGAATGAGGGGGTGAGGCACGTACCCATCCACTGAAATATAATGCACCAGCTCTGACTGGATTCAAAATAATGATGGAAGCAGCTTTGTAGCAATTATTTCTGTTTTTTACAATGCATGAGAATAACTCCTGGTTGTTTTATTTGCACAACAATTGCTGCAAAACCGTGATCGACATGCACTCTCGGTACAGTCTGACTCGAAAGCACTATAGGGTGCTCCTGTTTAGAAAATCTGCGGTGCTTCATGACTTTTTGTATTCATTCTTCCACAAAATATTCTTACAAAAGCTTTCTTTACCACATGCATTGTGGATAAAGAACGTATTGCGTTCCTGTAAAAGTTGGATTCCTTAAAAAAGACATTTAAATAAGTAGTGTGTTCTAAAGAGAAATATAATTTTGTGGTACAATTTCTTCTTACACACACTGTAAAACATTGCATAACTTTTACGTAAAAGTTTTCTTCTTAAGTTTGGAAGAAGGGAGCAGTTTCTAAATTTTGTGCTCATTAAACTCATAAACGAAATTTAAGTTTTGGTTGGAGTCACTTTGTATGCAAATGCTGACGTAGAAACTTATTATTAACGCTCGTTACTGTGAAGTACTTGAGAGGAATATCCTGAACATACCGACTTCACCTCAGTCTAGACTGCATCAGCGTCTCCAGCATATTAGGTGAGAAAGGAGAACGGAATAAGAAAATATCCTATCCAACTGGAGAACGTACCAATCCATGACAACCTTCCTCTTGGTGAAGCTGTGACGTGCTACCTGCAGACCTATTCCAAATATAACCGTTGAGCATTTGTTCCATTATGGAGTTCAGTTCTTTGGTGCTGCGGTCGACTCTAACTTCCAGGGTGTTAACACCTTGGCCAGGTCCTTCATTTTTCCTTCGAGTTTTTCCATGGCTTCCTTAACCCTCCTTAGTATTCTCCTATAGCTCTATCTTCATATTGGATATTCCCGTCTTCATCTTTTCCGTTCCGGAGTTTACATTTTTCAATTCGGCTTCAATTTTTGTTTCCACTTTTCAATTCGGCTTTCATATTTGTTTCTTCTGCCGCATTCCGGAATTAATTTCATTTCCCATTATGTGCGTCTTGGCTAACATTTGTTTCATCAACTGTTCCATATCGTGGTTTTCTTCCCACTCCTGACACCAATTGTGAAAACTTTACCTTTTAACTACTACCTTATTTTTTATTAAAACACCGGACGACACTGAGCAAAAGCACTGTTGAACAATAATAAATACTGCAGGGAAAAAAGGTAATTGATAAAGCCGTGTAATTGTAATACACATTTCTGTTTCAATTATATAGAAAATTGTATGAATTGCTCGTCGAAAAGGGAGTAGTGAAAGAAATGTGATTGTGTTTATTAAAACAAAAATGAACGTGTATGGATTTTTTGTAAAAGAGGGAGTAGTGTGTTACGTAAAAGAAAAATAAGTGGAGAAAAACATGTGAATATAATACGTTGCGTGGTAAAATGGACTGCATAAAAACCTTCGGCATGGAAAAAAAAACACCTAGATTTGCCAATTTTTATGGCGATTGATCAACAGGTTTTGGAGTTTAGTCACTCTTCAATAGTATGTATAAGCGTTGGTGTGTATGAAGTTGATAAATCATAGAGAATAACGTGTGAATTGTTAGGTAAAACAAAAGTGAGTAGAGAAAATAGTATGAATGTAACACGCATTTCTACTTCATACATATAGCAAATTATATCAATTATATGTTGAAGGGCGAATAGCGAAAAATATAAAAGAAAAGCGAGTAGAAAACCATTTGAAAGTAACATCGTGTAGTAAAATGGTTACTAAAAAACTTTGTCAATGAAAATTACATATACATGCCGAATTTCGTGGTGATCGGTTAAGCGGTTCTGGAGATTAGCAGTTACATATATACAAGCATCCATTTTGTATATATAGATGATATGTTGTTTGTAGAAGAGTAAGTAGAGAAAGAGATGTGAATGTGTTACCTAAAAGTGAGTAGAGAAAAGAGTATGAATGTAACATATACTATTTCTATTTCAAACATACCGAAAATTGTATGAGTCATTTGTAGAAGAGTAAGCAGAGAAAGAGATGTGAATGTGTTACCTAAAAGTGAGTGGAGAAAACAGTATGAATGTAATCTATAGCATTTCTATTTCAAACATACAGAAAATTGTATGTCACTCGTAGAAGATTGAGTGGAGAAAGAGATGTGAATGTCTTACCTAAAATTGAGTGGAGAAAACAGTATGAATGTAATAGCATTTCTATTTCAAATACACAGAGCATGGTATGACTTATTTTAAAAGCATATTGTAAAATCGAGCTTCTAATCGAAAATTGTTTACAGAAGAGTGGATAGAGAAAGAGAGGTGAATGTTTTACCTGAATTTGAGTAGAGAAAATACTGTGAATGTAATACGTAGGATTTTTATTTCAAACATACGCAAAATTGTATAATTTGCAAAAGAGGGACTAAAAACATGCTTTTTTAGTTTCTGTACTGGTAATGTATTCCACCCAAAAATTTGATATCGAGGTTTCACCGGAAATACATGTTTTGAGACCCTCTGAATGCAAAAAAAAAAAAAAAAATAGAGAAAGGCGTGTGCGTGTCTGTGTGTCTGTAGACAGCATAATTGAAAGACGAAAAGTCGGTTATAAACCAAAGTTGGTATTTAAGTTTAATGTCTTTCAAGGATGCGACACGAAGATTTTGAAGAAAATAGTCCCACCCTAAACTTCCCTTTACATGGAACTTTTTTCGAAAATTTTGTATTTCTTGAAAATGGCTAACGATTTTGATTAAAATGTCATATATTTGAGATATTTGTATGACAAATGAAGTGTATTTTTGAATTTCTCATTTAAAGAATTCGTTGAGATAAAAGTTTTTAGAAATTATTTTTTTGTTTATTTTCCTGTAGGTGTAAGGGGAGTATGGAAATACAGCTCTGAGGGATGGTAAAATCTTTTAAAGCTTCCACACACACACACACACACACACCCTCTGGAATGAGGTTGGCTGCTGTGAACACCTGTTTCAAACGTGTGTCGGTCGACAGTATAGCCAACATAAGCAACTGAGCTTACTTCAGTTAAACACCATGTTGTTGCTACAAGGGAAGACTGTGGGCTGCAATAAATTCCAATAAGGGCGCCCTCCGTAAATCAATCCTGTAATTTTATTTTCAAGCAACATTCCTATAAGAGATACGTGCTCTGAAAGTGAAACTCCCCGTTAGTCTTGTTTTAATTTATTTTGGGAAGGATATGAGGGCTCCCAAGTACAAACTTGGGGTTTACAACAGCTGACGCTATGCTGGATATCGAATTTGTGTTGGCTCAGCAGAGAGAGGACGAGCGTTATCGCACTACAGACAGATTTGAAGTAATAACAAACCATATTTATGTACTGACCTATTTTCCAACGAGCTAATCCCCGTCTTTATGCATATTTTCCTTTACGACTTTGTGCGCGGCTTCAAGAATGATAAGCACTGTATGCAAAACAATATGGGGTAATCTTTTCTCATAAAATTCAAGACTTAAAAGTTTTCTCGTAATAGTTAAAAACTTTTTCATTGAATAGCTTTTGAAATTATCTGAATAACTCAGAGATGCCTAGCTCAAACATAGAAGAAACAGCACGTTTTATCTCGTTACACCGAATGCTGGAAAAAGTGAGCTGAATTACATTGTTTCACCTGCGTAACATAAGCTCGTATGTCTATGGGCGTGGCGGCAGCAGGAAATGCTCTAACAAAACAGCAATACGATACATCGCACTTCTGACACCACTGTGACAAAATCCAGTTTAGTTTAGTGACAAAGTGTATTTCGATGAAATTTCTAGGTGACTTTAAACTTTTTGTAGGTGCAGCTTTAAGTTTGAAAATTTTCCACGTCACAGAATGGTATAAGGGATGAATGCCCTTTGTGTTAGCCTGAAAATGCAGGGATTTTAAAGCTCTCTGTTTCACCAAAAGAATTATTATTCATGCACTCGTCATGAAAATGCAATAGTTTGCTAATTGCGGACTATGATAAACAAAAGAGCGGGCATGCAATGAGACGAGTATGATATCACAATTGTAATTATACATACGCCAGCCAGCGCAATACAGAGGGCATGACGTGTAATTCTATGCGCAACTCCTCCCTGGACGGGGCTGTGTATGGAAGGTTTTCGTAGCCGCTAGATTCTGTTTAAGGGTGACAAGGAAGGGGTAAGACTGCACAGTCTAATGTTTTCCATTTTGTGCTGCAGGCCTTTTTACCCCATCCACGTTAACTGCCGTGATGATACTCTTCCAGGGGGTACATTAAAATGAGTAAAAGCGAAAAGGGTAAATCGGGGCATAATAGAACAGTTCAGAAAGTACTTAGCCTGGAACAAAAATGTATTTGTTCAGTGTTCCCAGAATATATAGTACCCGTTTTAAGATTTCTTAGCAGCCAAATTCTGCTCACCAAGCGAAAGACCCAGGTTTGATTCCCGGTGCCGGCGACTTTATCCCGATTGTATGCCTGGACCGGGGTTTACTCAGCCTCGTTAGGTCCCTGAGGGACTAATTGAAGAGCTACTACGTAGAAAAATCCATAAGACTATATACAGCGGTCGGAGGAAAGCGGGTGCTGACCACGTTCCCCTTGTAGTAAAGTTTGTTGCCCGCATTAGTGAGGCCGTGGGTCCAACCCCCGCGTCCACACACTCTGACTTGGAAGTGTTCGAATTTTTCCTCTTAACATTTACTCGAACATGGGAGTGGTCATTCTCCTACCACGATTTTCTATATTAATTAGTCTGTGGATGTCATTGTATTGCTCCTGTTTCCCTATAGACGACTGCCGGCTTGTTACAAAAAATTTGGAGAAAACATATATTTTCCAGAAAAGTCGACGGTACCTATTGCTCGCCTATATAAGCGAGTCACACGAATAGAGAAGCCACTTTTTAACTGTGTTGGGCAGTGAAGGTTTTGAATAAGTGTATCGTCAGAGATAACTTTTAGACAGGTAATTATTCGAGTTATTTGTGAACAGTATTAACAGTATTTGTGTCAAGTGAGGATGGGACAGAACAGCTGCGACTTGTAACGTCACGACAAATTGTAAAATGTGTTAAAGATGAAACAGAGAACTTTGTTTTTGTGATTGAGCTTTGGAAGGGAAATAAAGTGACACAAAAAGCAACCATACTTGTTGGCATTATGTTTGTGTGTGTATGTATGTTTTGTTTATATGACTAATATTCTAAATCCTATGAGCGGATTTGTGTTTATAGAGTTAGAGTACTGCAAACCAGTGATTAGAGCTATCCATTAGACTTTAGTGTATACAGTTATGCTTTCGGTATAATTAATGAGCTCATGCATACGTGAGGTTGGTGGTATTGGAATCCAAGTGGTATTTCACTCTCACTAACTTAATTTTTATTTATGGACGCTCTTTAACTATTGTGATTCGCAGCGTCCCATTTTATGACAGGCTTGAGGTTCTTTTACGTCCGTAAATTTATACTCGGGGCCACCGACTTTACTTCCCTTTTAAGGGAAGTCATCCTAAGGATTTTTACGTCCAAAAATTCTACTGCTCTCCGTCTGTTTGACACCGCAATCTCGGGAGTCGAAAAGTCTAACTTCCTTAACCTCTCATTGTTTATCTTCCAGATTCTGGAAATGCTGCATAGCCTATAAGAACCTTTTGGCTGTTGAAATAATCATCCGCCTAAGTGGGCTGTAATAGGTCAGGTTAAAACTATTGAGCCAGTAAAAATAAATTTGAACTTTCTTTGCCATGTACTGCTGACAATTTGGAAGTATTGTTTACCAGTTATATTAAATCTAGTTTGAATAATGATAGATTAACTCTAGCAATGCCAAACCCTATTCCAGATCTAATACTTCCTTTTTTCATTTTTACATCAATAATAGTACTCTATGACCACTTGACATTTCGTTCTTTGTCAGAAAGACCAATAACGAAAACTGTTTCAGGAGTAGAAACAATGATTGACAATTACCATTTATTGCATGCCTTTAACAAAAACATCTGATGTGTTGCTCTCACATGACTTTTTCTACTCTTGTACTAACCATTCTTACAAACTCTTATTCCTATATGTTCTTCGTGTTAGTTGAGATAAACATTTGTACAAATTTTCTTATTGCTTATTTCCTTGTATATGCAAGAGGAATGTTAGAATACAATAGGCTTTGTGCGATAGTCAAATGTTTGAGATTCTGTTGTCTTTGCACAATTAACATATAAAAAAATTAACAACGATCATCCATTTCACGAAAGTTCTAAGTTTTCCGAAACTCACACACACAACAAGGAATATCTCCGAAATGGTTACCCCTACCAGAAAATTTATTCAGACATAAATTGTGTATTTTAGCAAGAGCTACATTTTTTGTATAGTATAATTTGGTCTATCTCTAACGGTTTACCAGTTATGCAAAAGTCGTCCAGAGTAAATACGACTACAGAGGCTATAGCCACAAAATTCAAGATATGCATTTCATTTGTCATCAAAATATGTCAAACATATGACATTTTAATCAAAATCGTTAGAGCCATTTTCAAGAAAATCAAAATTTTCGAAAAATTTTCCATGTAAAGGGTAGTTTAGGGTGAGGCTATTTTCTTCAAAATCTTCGTGGCGCATCCTTGAAAGATATTAAACTTAAATACCAACTTTGGTTTTTAACCGACTTTTCGTTTTTGACTTATGCTGTCCAGAGTCTGACAGACTGACAGATTGACACACACACGGACCTTTCTCTAAAAATGCTTTGTTTTATTTAGGGGGCCTCAAAACATGTATTTCCGGTGAAATGTCGACATAGAATTTTTGGTTGGAATACAATACTTCCCCTACTTACCAGTAGAGAAAGTAAAAAATTAAAAGACAATTAAGAAAATACACCAGGTGGGCATAAAGTACCTTCAGTTTGGTAGTTCTAGGGTTAACTGCGGTTTGCAAATGTGGGTGTTATTTTTTGTGTCAATATTTCAAGCGTGCTATTTTATCACGGTGTTTAAACAGTTTTTGAAGTAAATAAAAAATAAATAGAAAGATAAATAAGTAAATAAATATTTAACTATTTATATACTGACTGTCCCAAAATACACGACAAAGGAATGTTGTGCGGGATGGTAAATAGGAACCCCTATCCGGAAATGCACGGTTTGGACGCTGGAGAGCATCACACTTTGAAAACCAATTGTTGTGACTACTTTTAATATTCGTTTTGATATCTTAACACGGAAGGTCTGCAATCCTTTAGCCATCTGTGTACTGGGATAAACGACCTCTCGTAACATTCTTGCGCATGCGCTAATTTCCTCCATTTCCGTACACAGCTGCGGTAATTCCGACATGAGCTCCAGCAAACTTTAATGTAAGTGTGTGGAATCACCTCAACGTCTCAGATCCAAATCGATCGATTGGTAGAGGTGGGCCGGTTCCATGGTCAGCACGGTAGCCACATCTGACAATTCTTGACGACTTTCTGTAGAGCTGTATGCAGAGCATGGTGGAAATTATGGGGCGAGTCTTTTGACGATTTCCAATCACTCTAAGACAATAGCACGTAATAATCATGTGTATGATTCTCAGTACCACCGATGTAGCTCTGCAATGACGTAAGTAGCACACAGTTCGAACTCTTTTGTGATGAAGACAGCTCGATGTTGTGTTTATTGACGAAATGTGAACGCACACACATATACAGGTGTCCCTTTTAGCATCACCACCCTTGTCCTGGCCCATGCAAATACCTCCCTTGCTCTTCAGTCATAAATATCAACATATTCTTCTCTTTTCCATATCATTTTTAGCTCTGTATACACACACAAGGAAGTTTTGGAATTAAAACTACCAAATATTTCCTGTATTTGTATATCTTCAATTCTCAATTTAACTCTTCTCCAAAACCCTCATTCTCGCCTCAACTACTGCTGCATTTTTTCCAGCCATTTTATTTGGAACCAGATCAGCAGTGAATAGTAAACCTCGTATTTCCTTATTATAAACTATTGGTGGATCTTCCCAACTTATTGCCTGTAGAATGCCATCAATATTATCACATCATATCATTAACGCTCTTTTAAAATTGCTCATAACATTTTCAAACCATCCAAACATTTTTATACACTAAAAATATATAAGCCTTTGAGTCGAGGTTTACTCAGTCGGACACCGTGCTTTGCAGTTATATATATATTTTTCTCTAATTAGAAAGTTTGCAGTACTGGGATTTCCGAGGCCGACATGGGATTTGCAGCGAAAAAAAAAAAGTCTAGCACTTGGTCAGGTTTTTACACCAGTAATCCAATTTCTCTTTACAGCAGCGCCAGAGTTTCGCTGCAGCTTTCGTAGCGTCTTTCGTAATTAGAAATACATGCCCTGTTATAAATGTAGACATATAAAACTGTAAACGAACTTTTTCTGCTAATTTGGTATATTTAGACAAATATTACAGGCTAAAATACAGGCTATTGAGCAGAGAAAACAGAATGTTTGTGTGTGTGAGTGTGAGTGTGAGTGTGTGTGTGTGTGTGTGTGTGTGTGTGTGTGTGTGTGTGTGTGTGTGTGTCCATTGCTAGGAGAGGTTGACAAGTTTTGCAGTGAAATAAATTTCAATCTGGTAGTTACCTACAAGATAAATAAAATTCCTTTTTCGTGTAAACGTTCTCTGTGTTTAATTCGACAATTTCCTGGAAGCGATTGTTTCGAAACACTCCTTTACAACTGTTGCTGCAATAAAAGTCAGAATAAATGTTACAACTAATAATCGAAATAGGCCACCCACCTCCGCATATGTTCCTACTGTAATAGAAATTGTTTTTATTGCTAAAGTAATTTTTAGATCCGTTTTATTGGCAAACGTATTTTTGCTACTGCTTTGTTACGTTCTATGCAGCTGAAGCAATAGCCCGAAAATATAATGAAATAAAATAATAATGGCTAGCAATGAAAATAATTGATTTCTGCCGCAATGCAGACAAGAGGTCTAAAAGAAAAAATTATACAATTTATCCTCACTATAAATATTTATGATAAATAATGCGAAAATGAAAATTACGAAAAATGAATGAAGAATAATTGAATAATCTGTTCATTCAGCAATAGACCTTCAGAATATATACACGAAATCAGTTTAGGTTTTCCTTCCATGATAAAAATCAAAAGTTTCAACAATATCTCCTGGAATGTTGAAACTCCACCTATCACCACTTTAGCCAAATACAACAATCTGGATACCTTTATCAGCGCATGTTTCACGAAATCTATGAAATGCGTAAAAAAATCATTCCTATATAATAGGTGACATTTAAATCATTTGCAGAACTCCACGGCTCAAGAGGGCAGTGGCGTTCGTGCCTCCCAGTGAGGTGAGAGACAGTTGAACTAGCGTGTGTAGTCCGTGAGAATGCACAATAACAGTATAAGCAACCAAAAAGGCCTCACTTTACTTACAGGAACTTTATTTTCCAGGGAATGCACTTACTCCTATATATGGTGCTATTGCCTAATATTTGAATTGCAGATTGTAAAGTGCAACAATGAGGGCACGTAATGTTTAATTGGCATTTCTTCTTTTCTTATGAATGTTATTATTGTATTTGTTATTACTATTATCTTCGTATTAGTATCATAATAATTAGTTTTATTTTAATTAATTATAGTATTATCAGTTTCATTATTATCTGAATATTAATATTTTTGTTATTGTTATGGTTTATTACTACGCTGTTATTTTCATCGTTACTATTACCATTAAACGCTACTGTGATGGTGGTTTCATTGATTGACTGGTTGTTCAAAAGGATACCTCAACAAAAATGTGTAGGAACATCTAAAGACGATTCTGACGATGTTTTAATTAAGATACAATATTTATGAATAGTCTGTAAAGACCCTTCTAATTGGATTTTGTAGATGGAACGGTATACACTGCAAAAAATAATGTGATTCATTGACGCAGATATCTCTACCCATGAAGAATTCACAATAATTTTATATCTTATGATATTGTGTATTGCCGGTGAAATTTCCATTTCGAAAAATTTTGGCTGGAATGTAATACCATATCTATCTAATATGTATGTGCGTACACATTGTGCCTCACGTGACTGCCGTGTGTACGTAACTGTCAACAATCGAAGCGTTAGAAACAAAAGGAATTTCGAGAACGTTCGCGAGACTTCTAGGTGCGTCATTTGTATAAGACAACCGTCGCGAGAGATCATATCGTCGTAATTAGAGCATGTGACGCAGATGAAGTGAAGAAAGGCACTAAAATTACTGAGAAAGTTCATGATAAGTAAAAATTGAGAGCTGTGATAGTCCGAAAGACTAAACTGTGGTAAAACTTAAGAAGATAATAAAGTGACAGAAAAGAAACCGAACGAATTTCTGCCATTCGTCACAATATGTATGAACGTTTGCAAGATTAAATAAAGTTTAAATACAGAATGTTAGGGCGCAGAGGATTTAAACGCTATTGCAATAATCGCAGAGTACACAGAGACGGAGAACAAAGGAAGTAGCACTTTGTGACACTTTGTCTTAGACTCTTGTGGAAGTTTAGCAAGACCCCTGCGGCACTGAAACACTTGTCGCGGTACAAGTGGGGGTTGTATTGCACGTGTACGCACGAACCGAACATTTCCAGTCACGTGATACTGTGGCTTCACTACTAGACCAGCTCAGTGCGAAAATCCACTTCAGAATCTATTAACAACACTGGGTAGAGAATTTCAGCGAAAATATTAATTTTTACTTTCTCTACTGGTAAGTAGGGGAAGTATTGTATTCCAGCCAAAAATGAGATGTCGAGATTTCACCGGAAATATATGTTTTGAGACCCCTGAATCCAAAAAAAATGTGTGAGTGTCTGTCAGCCTGTGGACAGCATAACTCAAAAACGGAAAATAGGTTAAAAGCCAAAATTAGTATTTAAGTTAAATGCCCTTCAAGGATGCAAGACGAAGATTTTGAAGAAAATAGCCCCACCCTAAACTACCCTTTACATGGAACATTTTTCGAAAATTTTGATTTTCTTGAAAATGGCTGTAACGATTTTGATTAAAATGTCATATGTTTGAGATATTTTGATAACAAATGAAATGTATATCTTTAATTTTCTGGTTATAGCCCCTGTAGTCGTATTTACTCTGGACGACTTTTGCATAACTGGTAAACCGTTAGAGATAGACAAAATCTTACTGTACAAAAATTGTAGATCTTGCTAAAATACACAATTTATGTCTCAATAAATTTTCTTGTAGAGTGAGCCATTTCGGAGATATTCCTTGATTTTTGTTTTAGTTTCGGAAAACTTAAAACTTTCGCTTCGTTTATATATAGCAATACATAGACACGCCCCCCTTTTTTCCACACTTTGACTTCATTTTTTAACACTTCTTGTGCACTTTTCTCAAAGTTCATTAAAGACATTGACTTGAAATTTTTACTCCACCTATATGGTCACCTAATTTCCCTACTGGTGTAGCCTTGTTTAGAAATATTAAGCTTAATATGATCAAAAGTAAAAATATATAATTTTTGCCATTATATTAAGTACATTTTCCCCTCATTTTTAAGGCGTGTATATTTCCTTAGACCCACGTATCAGCTTATCCAATAACTACCACAGAAAAAAATAAGATTATTGCAGAGTCAAAACTAATGGAGAAAACTGCACCAGAAATATGAGGCAGAAATTCTTTGTTAGAAATCATGGTCACAGTTTATGCAAAAGTGGTATAAGTATATTAAATTTATCTTAAATACCATACAGTTATTAAATGTAGACATATTTATTCTCTAAACTCCCCAAATTGCATTTAAATTAGACTAATTTTGGAAATTAAATACCACAAATACATTTTTGGTTTTCTGGCCGGTCATTAACTCGAAATTCCTCTTTTATTCCTTATGTTTAAATATTTCAGGCAAAATACTTATACTTTAAACGCCTTTTCATGGGTTTAACATTCTATTCTCCTTGCATGGCCAAGAGATAATAAAGTGAATAACGACCGTCCATTTAAGAAACGTTTAGGTATTGCAAAACTCACATAACTAACAATAAATACCTCAGAAAAAGTTCACTCCCAAAAAAATGCATTTGTACGTAAATTTGTGTCTTTAACTTATTCTTTGTCAAGTAAGATATGGATTCGGGGGCCTAAAAACATATATTTCCAGTGAATTCTTGGGTCGAATACATTGCTTCCGCTACTTACTATATTCTCCACCAGTCGCAATGAAGTCAAGAAACCATACGGGGTAAAAAATTACGTGACTGTTACACATCATTTCCTTTCCTGAATATCATAACATTTGTTCTCTCCAGAAGGTACTTCAAGTTGACAAGAACGGCTCTAAGAAACGTGTCATCGTAGGCTCATATAAAATCCATTCCAGTCCCGGAACGGAATGGAGAGTAAAGCTGCTGTAAAGCGCTGAGTGGTGACATCTGCTGCTTCACATTCATCACACTGATTAGCTCACACACACATACACTGCGCCTAAGCTTCTTTATTACGACTAAGTTCCTTTGCATCTACCTTAACCGCATTGCGCTGTTTGCTTGAAGGAGCTCAGCGTTAAAACACGAAATTCCTTTCCACTAACACATCATTTATATCCAGCACGGGCAAAATCCTATGAAACACGTTCTTGCCTCACTCCACCGGCCATCCCTCCCCTTCCCTTGAGACACACCTCTTTCAGTGGCGAGTATGACTTAGTCTGGACGCCTGTTTCATGAAGAGTGGAAGAGAGAATTTTTTACATGTTTCAAAAACAAAATTTGCACCTTAATATACAGATTTCAATTTTATAACAGAAAGACTAGTTCAACCGCTATCTCTCCTTCTGTGCCCATGCCTGATTTATACGCCGAAGCCTAAATGGCAAAAATTACCAAAAATGACACCAGTTTTCTGCTAATTTGGGATTTCCTGTTTAATTTAAGATTGTGACGCCGGCCGATGGCACCAGAAGGACAGCAAAGGCTCGGAGCCGGGCTGTCTCAGTCAACAGGTGGTATATACATCAAAGGCGCCCAGGGTCAGGCTGCCTAAAAAACGAAATTGACATTTGACTACAACACATTAGATTTTTCCCTTTTATTTTTCTGTAATATCAGTGTTGCATCGATTAAACTAAAAAAATTACAGCACATATCGATGTTATACTCTCACTTGTCAATAAAATATTCATAAGTTGGCATTAGTGGCCTTTAGTAAGATGCAGTTGAGAATGTACTAGGTTCAGTGATATGTGACGAGCTCTAATTGTGACGTATCAGCACATCGCACAGAAAATTAAAGTAAAGGAATACTGTCAGCAGAACTGCCAATATCAGCATAAAAATTGATATGTAAAACGTTCTCTGTGACGTATATAAAGGGAAGATTGTTAAACTGTACAGAACATGCGTGGGTGGGAGGTATCTCTGTCTCTCTCTCTCTCTCAGGGCAAGGTTTCGCGAGTATTTCCCAGGACTCAATCCTGAACAAGTTGTAGTTGACCTTCACGGGACGCCTAGGACTGCCGCCTGTTTGTTTATGTACTGAACCAGTGAAAGTGACACAATCTGTAGTGTCGCCAGCTTGTTTTCGACAAAACGATCTCCGTAGAAAATGGTCACAGACAAAAACTTAAGATACAAAATAACTTCCAAATACCGAGGTCTACCACTGGTTTAAATTAATGTAATAACTTCCCTTCCAGCCTGTATGAATCCTTTTCTTCTGGGGAGACGTGAAAAGCAGGATCGACGGAAGAAATACGCAACAATGACGGTGTTTTTGTGAAGTGCATGGAAATAGAAACATAAATTAATTTAAATTCACACAAAGGATGAAGTTAAACTTACTCTGAAATCATTTATTACCCAATTAATGAATTAAAACGCATTTATATACCTAGTGAAGGATAAAGAAGGGCATAAGAATTAAAGAACTCCTAACGTAGGTTGGTAATTCTGGAGCAGACTTTGGTTGGAGTTACTTACCTGAAGTGCCTCAGAGTAACATGGTAAGTGTTACTCCTGGGACAGTTCGCCGCTTTCAAGTGTTTACACGCTTCAGAGAACTCACTTTGTGTATCCTGTTTTAATTGTTACGTTCCTTGCAACGCGCCTTGTTTACTGAAACAGTTCATTAGGCATCAAGGAAATTACACGCTAAATGGTATTTATAAACTTCATTTTCTCTTGATCATTCACAAACTTTCCAGCAACTGAAACCAAGGAACTTTCACTGTTATTAATCGCATGGTTTCAGTTTCGAAAGTGAAATTTTTAATGGGTACCTATCTTTTTACTTTCTGTACTATGTATAGGAATTATGGGAGGTATTGAATCCGATCCAAAAATTCCCCCCTGAACCCCCCCCCCAAAGAAAACAAGAAAAGGTTCGAGTGTGTGTGTGCGCGTGTGTGTGTGTGTGTGTGTGTGCGTGTAAAATTCCACTGTATAAAAATTTAGATCTTTTTAAAATAAAGAAGTTATCTCCAAGTGCACTTTTTTGTGGAATGAACCATTTCTGAGATATACCCTGTTATTTGTAAGTTTTTCAGTACTTAAAAAGTGAATATTCACCGTGCATTTGAGAAATGTTTATCTCTTAGTTGTGCAAAGTTATTAAAGTTTACGAGTTATTCAAAAATCATCCAGAGTAAACTGGACTACATAGGCTATAGCCAGAAAATTCAAAATATAGATTTCATTTGTCATCAAAATATCTCAAACAAATAGCATTTTAATAAAAATCGTTAGAGCTATTTTCAAGAAAATCAAAATTTTCGAAAAATCTTCCATGTAAAGGGTAGTTTAGGGTGGGGCTATTTTCTTCAAAATCTTCGTGTGGCATCCTTGAATGACATTAAACTTAAATACCAACTTTGGTTTTTAACTGACTTTTCGTTTTTGAGTTATGCTGTCCACAGACAGACACACACACACACACACACACACACACACAAACCTTTTTCTAAAAATCCTTTTTTTTTTTTTTTTTTTTTTTTTTGGATTCAGGGGGTCCTCAAAACATATATTTCCGGTGAAATCTCGACATCGAATTTTTGGGTGGAATACAATACTTCCCCTATTTACCAGTAGAGAAAGTGAAAAGGTGTGTGCGTGCGTGTGTGTGTGTGTGTGTGTGTGTGTGTGCGCGCGCGCATTATAATTCAAAAGAGAACGGAATTTCAAGCCGTCATATAGCAACCAGCTTTTAAATATTTGATTATTGCTCCAAACCTACTATAATCCTGTCTTCCCCTTGTACCTTCAAGAAAATGTAAGAATAGTTGGTACAAGAGTAGAGAAAGTTATGTGAGGTTTTTTATTGCTGTAGCTTTCAAAGACACGCATAAAAGAATGCAATGCTTCAACTGGTTTTACTTCGAGAACTAAATTAAACGTACAGAATTTTATTATCAAAATAAAATTTGTAACCCAAAATGAAAAAATCTAGTTATATTTTCGTACTTTATTTTGTACCACAATTTTTGTATAACAGAGTTCTATTTCACTGACATTAACATGGCCACAGTATTTCGTGATATTACAACTTCCACTGTTTTCTTCTTGTAACCCTGACTCACTCCTTCCTATCTTTCTTCACCTTCTGTCTCTCAAACTGTTCACTTTGACAATACAGTCACTCGACACTCAATAACTGCTTCGTTATTCTCCTTTCGACGTGACAATATGACAATATTGCATTATATTTCAAATACACAAACAAACAACAAAGAATATCTCAGAAATGGTGCACTCCACGGTATTGACATATTTTAAACCTGTTTTTCGATGAAATATTAACAATTATCTGCTCCTAATACATTCAGCAAGTTCCTAATGATTTAACTGACAAAATGGTAACTCATACGCGCGACAGTTGCTGCGTTAATATTTATGGCTGCAGAATTTACACAATCCCACACCACTCAAGCCATTCGTCCGTTGCCCATAAATAAACATGCGTTGACGCAACGTACACAATCAAAACTTATTGTGATTCCATTAAACACACACACACACACACAGACACACACACACACACGCACGCACGCTCGCGCTGCACTTCTGAACCTATTGGCTTTAAACGTCATTGCTAAAAACATAGTTAAATTTATAATCTTTTCAAATGTTAACGTTATACTTCCGTTCACTTTTGATAATTGTTTGGTTGACAATTGAAAAATGAGCTGCTAACTTGCAAAATGTATACGAGCATAAATCTGTTAGGTGTAGGCACGAGGGCTTATTTTGTCGATATATTAAAAAAAAAAAAAAATCTTCGTGTCGCATCCATAAAAGACATTAACCTTAAGTACCAACTTTGGTTTTTAAACTGCTTTTAGTTTTTGAGTTATGCATTCCGCAGACTGACAGACACACAGACACAAGTAGCGTTTTATAAAAATGCATGATGTTTAAAAAGGTGAAATAGTTTGCTATTATATTTTATCGGATTGGTTCATGCGTGTGCATGAAATGTTTCAGTTGTAGGCATGTTTCGAGTTAAGGTATCACATTGAGACTTCAAATGAATTACGGTATTGGAGGAGATAAATGAAATAAAAGGTCGGAAATCCCGGGAGATATCTTTAGCACTTTGATTGGCCGTCCGTTACCCCGGAGTGCCATTATTAACTGAGGGCTCAGCCACGGCTCTCCCAGACCACAATACCTCCGTATGCACGGCGGGATTATTGGGTTCTCGAATCCAAATCCCTAACTAGCCTTCCACTGTGGTCGGCGAGGAAAAAGGAAGTGTTGTACGTGTGAAGTGGCAGTCGATGTCAGGCTTAAGCACAACTGCCCTCAACTTGTGCGCATAATACATCTTATTGTCCTCCAGTCCTCTCGTAATCCTGCGACTAACTCTGACGGAACCCAAGGAAGGGAAATTTCCCTCTTGAGTGCGAGCAAGTCGCCATTGCTTCTCTAACCACTGCCTTAAGGCTCTTCACACAAACCTGGAATGGGAATGTCACAGATAACATATACTGGGTGTCTCCTAAAAACAGTGACGTATGTTGGACAAAGATCTGGCTACGTCATCGCCGTATAAAAGCTTGACCAGCGCGTGACGGCAGGCAGATGTTTGTCGGTCAGCTGTGAAGGATACGTCACGTTCAAGTTAAGAAAATTTAACGAGTGTTTAGTGATTATTACGTCACAGGGTTTGAGAGACAGAAAACGTCAATAAAAACAGTGAAAGGACTGAGTCGAAGCTACAAGAAGAAAACAGTTGGAAGCTGCAATATCCGAAAGGCTGTAGACCGTGTTAACATCAGTAGAGGAAATCTGTGTTTTTATGCAAAAGTTCAGAAGAAAAAAAATCTTAGGTGTTGCACTCACATGACTTTCTCTACTCTTGTACTAACCATTCTTACAAACTCTTATTACTATATCTTCTTCGTGTTAGTTAAAATAAACATTTGTACAAATTGTCTTAATGTTTATTTCCTTGTAGGTGAAAGGGGAATATGGGAATACAGTACACCTTGAGCGATAGTCAAATGTTTTAAAGCTTTGAGATTCCGTTCTCTTTGCACACTTAACATATCAAAAAAATGAAGAACGATGTTCCATTTCACGAAAGTTTTAAGTTTTCCGAAACTCACACACATAACAAGGAATATCTCCGAAATGGTTCACCCTACAAGAAAATTCATTCAGATATGAATTGTGTGTTTTAATGAGATCTACATTTTTTGTATAGTATGATTTGGTCTATCTCTAACGCTCTACCAGTTATGCAGAAGCCGTCCAGAGTAAATACGACTACAGGGGCTATAGCCAAAAAATCCAAGATATACATTTCATTTTTAATACAAATATCTTAAACATATGCCATTTTAATCAAAATCGCTAGGGCCATTTTCAAGAAAATAAAAATTTTCGAAAAATGTTCCATGTAAAGGGTACGTTAGCGTGGGGCTATTTTCTTCAAAATCTTTCTGTCGCATCCTTGAAAGACATTGAACTTAAATACCAACTTTGGTTCTTAACCTACTTTTCGTTTTTGAGTTATGCTGTCCACAGACTGACAGACAGATACACACACACGGACCTATAGCTGGTAAGAAAACCGCGTCAGCACCGTGTGACACAGTACTAAATTAAACTCAACAGGTAGCATTTTATAGTATAGTAGCTTTTATCATAAAGTATTGTTAAATTTATGCAGGAACCGTACATTTGCGTTCTTGCTATCATTGTTAAATTTATTTTCTAATATGAACACTAAATTTTAAAAAAATATATATATTTACATATCTGATCTGGAACAGTCCGGAGATTCGGATAAACGAGGCTTCAGTGTACCATGAAATCTTAAGGGTTTTGTTTGATTTGAAACCTAAATATTCTAGTGAGTTTGCAGCGAATTAATTAAACCGTTTTTGCACCCGGCTTTAATTTAATGCAAGCTTTTGTTACAAACTACGCAAAGCAGTCTTCCCTCTCACAGTCTGCTAATTCTACAAATACCTTTTCAGCAGCTTAATCCCGCAGTGTAACACACCAGCATAATTCTCTAACACATTGCTTCATTTCATAAACACTGCAGCAGCGCTTTGTGCGGAGGTTCTACAAGTTTTTAATTTAAAGCTTCGTTTACAACAACGGTGTAACAAACAAAAGCTTGTTGCAATGTTTTACGATTCGATATATCTGGACAGTTTTGAGCAGCGAATAGTAGGAAAAGTACGATCTACCCATGTAAACTAGCTTTTTCTGGCGTTTAATTTGGCGCGATTACTCGTTCTCAATACATATTCTCAATATACAACCGTTTGGCCGAAACAAATAATGTGTCAAATATTTAGAGCCATCTAGCTTCTTAATGAATGAATACAAATGGTTTATTACATTGTGTGAACAATGCTATCTCCTTGTATTACTGTTTCGATGAGAACAATTGAAAGCGTGTTTGAGGACAGACTTATTAGTAAAGATTACTCGCCCCCTGCGACTTCCATGAAGCTTTTACACGAATATTTTCTAGAGAAATGAGTGAAAAGGACCACGAATGCAACACAATAGGTTTTCTTCAACAAATTTCGCCAGCGCACATACTCTGCAAATATTTCACACCTTTGGAGTGCTAAAGCAAACAAAGGCACGGCTTAAAAAAGCAAAATAACAGAAAAACATAGAAACACCAGCAGAGAGAAAGAGTAAAGGAGGAGATGATGGAGTGTTATCCGATTCGCACACGTACGGCTGCAGTTTAGAATAGAAATGGCAGAACAAGGGAAACCTCTTGGTGCCCGCCCAGAGTTCAGCAGGGAAGAGATACGGTATGCGTTTTGCGGTTTAGAAAAAGCTTGCGACAACAATATACACTCTCTGCCATAGCCACCTAACATCCATCACTCCAGCAGGCCATGACAAGAGAACAACGTGTCCAGTAGGCCGTGATGCTTCTTTCACAATGAACATTTGTTATTTTTCTCAACAATGCCTGACTCGGGTACCTGTCGCGCGATTCGCAAGTGAAACCAATTCCGAGTCAGACATTTTTGTGTTATTTAAATATATCTTCGCTTCAAATCTTTTGTTGTTTTCACATTGTTAACCAAAAGCTAGTGAGTTAGCTTAAAATGCACTCTAGAACGCTTTTAGAAGTTAGTTACTAAAATTAATATAATGACAGTAAAAAGCTTTCGAAATCACAATTTAAAATTAGTTAATATAATTATAGTCACGAGCTTTATAAGACCGCCGCCATAGCGCAGTGAGAACCCGAGTTCCGGGATTTTCTGGAACGGGGTGCACTCAGCCTCGTTAGGTCCCAATTGAGGACTTACTTGATGGAGAATAGTGACCTCAGATAGTGAAGACCGCAGTCAGGAGGGCTCGGGGCAGTGACCACGTCCCACCCACCAGTACTGCACCCCACTGATGACGCGTGTAGTGGAAAGAAGTGGCCGGGTGGAAGCCTCTAGATCTCATCGAAAATATAGTATTGACGTAATTAGGAATTTAATTGCCATAAACAAAGTTATTCATTGTGGTATATGGTTATACAGAAAGAAACCATATCTGAAATCCCAGCACTGGGAGCTATGCTGCAGGTTCCTCTAGTAATAAAACGTTGCTAGGCAACAAGAGCTCTCCATCTATTGTTGTTTCTTTCATTTCTCGCTCTGAGCTCTTGCCTTGAGACGCTTCAACAGTTTATGCAAATTTCTTTTAGAAGTTGCTAGTCTTGGCGGACCACATTTTATAGCCCACCCTGGTGCGGTTAAGAGAAACCACTCGTACTATAATCTAACACCAGATGGCTCTAAGAAAGGGATTATGAACGTCTATAGGGAACACTAAAATTTAAGAGCGTGGTTCAGCATTAGGAGCCTGCAAAATAGAGGTTTGATGTGTAAACCCCTGATAGGCAGGCAACTTCTCTGACTCAGCTGTACAACGGGAACAACTAGTTTACACAATTCTTAACATCTAACGCACCAATCTCTCAGTATGATTAAGTATTCTTCTTCATCTTCTTCCTTTTACTTCCTTCTTCTTCCATCCTTCTTCTTTTTACTTATTCTTCTTCTTTTATCTTCTTCATCTTCATTTTCTTCATCATTATGATGATTATGATGATGATGATGATGAGTATGATGATGATGATGATGAGTATGATGATGAGTATGATGATGATGATGATGATGATGATGATTATGATTATGATGATTATGATGATTATGATTATGATGATTATGATTATGATGATTATGATTATGATTATGATTATGATTATGATTATGATTATGATTATGATTATGATTATGATTATTATTATTATTATTATTATTATTATTATTATTATTATTATTATTATTATTATTATTATTATTATTATTATTATTATTATTATTATTATTACCGGTAGAGAAAGTAAATAGGGGAAACGAAACTGCAGAGCAAAAATAAGCGGAGATATTCACAACACATAACTGGTTACATCTTTTACGGAAGGAACTCCATTATATTTTGTAACATAGCATCCTGAAGGACCTTGTAATCTGATCGATGTGATATTTTATAGCAAAAGTGAGGCACGGTTCGGCGAGCTGGTGTCAAGTAAACCAAAACACACACATACACACACACACACACACACACACACACACACACACACACACACACACACACACACAAACACACACACCAATGCAGACAAGATTGAACGACACAGCAGGGGGAGTTGGTGTTCTGACGTATAAAAATTACAGTCAGAAGCACATTCACATGTTAGCTACTCAACGTAATTTAACGCCTGGAAGCCGTTGCTGTCACGTGTCAAGTAGTATAGCAAATGTTACCGTAAATTTAACAGCTTTATAATGGTGAGACAAGCCAATAACTCTTCTACTTTCAATTGAATTAGTTTACCAAAGTTGGTCTGTTACGTGTTTAAAAACTAGTCAACTAATGTTGTGTTTACATATCAACACGTCATCATGCTAACTACAACGGTGGTAAAAAAAGCATAGTTTCTATAGTGGACGCGCGCTCTGTTAGTGTATTGTTATTCGCACGGGGCCTAGTAAGCGCGCCGTGCTTATAGGCTTGTATTTATTTGTTTTTAATTTTATTGTTCCTCCATGCACATCTTTAGATTAATTTAACTGAATATAAATGATTTTTATTAGAATTATTTTAATAGATCAAATATTGTAACATCATGGTTCAGTTACGAGAAGTAAATGTAAATTGCGATATCACGAAACACTGCAGACTGTTTTAACAACGAAAAGAAGACTATATCTGTGATACGCAACAATCACTTGGTGTGTTTTCTAATGCTATGCACTTCGACTTTGTCGTCAAATATTCATTGACTTCTTAAGCGTAATCGGTACCAAAGAAGTTACTAATGAACTAATGTTAATCGTATAATATTTGAAAGTGCTTTCGTAAATCAAACGCAACCTGCCATTGCAACACAATGCACGACTGGGAGTTAAAGAAAGGCAAACTCTCATATTTTCAAATGTTGGACATCGCTGCTCAAAAGGAATCTAGTAAAACATGCTCAAAAACCGTGAACAACGCGATAGATCTGAAGTACCTCCTGATGCATATGCAACACACCTAACGTAGACGTAATGCGGGTAGATTCTTAACTCTACAATTCTACTAGGAAAACAACCACAGACTACACTAACTTGTACGGTAGTTTTACAACTCTTATGAGGATATTTTGAAGACTGGCCTGCATTCCGGAGGTGGTAGGTTCGACTCCCGCGGCCGACCTACTATTAAAGCGAGCTTCTGTTATTCAAAAACCCTTTCAAATCTTTTAAAGCTTTCAAATTCCGTTCTCTTTGCACGGTTAACATATATAAAAATAAATAACGATATTCAATTTGACAGAAGTATAGGGTCTCCAAAACTCATACTAATAACAACGCATATCTTCGAAATGGCTCATTCCACAAAAAGTTATTTAGACATAAATTATGTATTTTAGTAAAATATATTCTCTCAGGTTCCAGGGCAGCAATTGTAGCAATTACTTCCAAGTTGTCACCAAAAAGTAAACAATTATAGAATGTTGGAAAATCTTTACCTATCTAACCGCACCTCAAAAACACCTAGTCTTCCAATGGATACCAGCTCACTGTGGACTGAGTGGTAATGAGAAAGCTGATTTTCTTGCAAAAAAGGGTACAAGTGGTGTACAAAAATCTATAGTTATTCTACCATTTTATGCAGCTAAAAGATTAGTCAACTCTGAATTCAAAAAAATTATTGCAAAATATTACTATGAAAAATCAAAAAATCAAAGATGGGAACTACCAAACATTCAAACAGTAATTCCTGAGTATCCTCGAAAAACAGCAGTTGCAACCTTCAGGTTGATTACAGGACATGATTGTCTGGCAAAACATTTAAACAGAATTGGGATATATTCTTCACCACTCTGTCCTCTATGTGATCTGCAAGAGGAAATGGATCGAGACCACCTTCAAATATGCCCGGCCACTTCTAGTGCCTTCCCCATTCATAAGTGAAAAATATTGGAGAGCAAGAGGATTAATGACTTCATTGTCAGAAATCCAGCATTAGCTAACATTTCTGTATAGCAAGATTTGTCTATCTCTTACGGTTTACCAGTTATGCAAACGTCATCCAGAGTATATAGGACTTCAAGATAATTTCATTTGTCATAAAAATATCTCTAACATTTTAATGAAAATAGTTAGAGCCATTCTCAAGAAAATCAATACTTTCGAAACATTTTCGATGTAAAGAGTAGTTTAGGATGGAGCAATTTTCTTCAAAATCTTTGTGTCGCATACTTGAAAAACATTAACCTTAAATAGCAACTTTGGTTTTTAAACTACTTTTCGTTTTTAAGCAATGCTGTCCACAGACCGTCATACAGACACACACACACACACACACACACACACACACACACACACACACACACACACACACACACCTTCTTATAAGAATGCCTTTTTTGGATTCAGGGGGCCTCAAAACATATATATTCTGGTGTAATCTCCACATTCAATTGTTGGATGGAATGCAATACTTGCTGCGAAAGTAACAAAGTAAGTGAATTTAGATGACTTTCTGCAATATATTTATGCAAATACTTATCAACTTCTATTTAGCAGAGATAAACTTGCATTAAATATTGCCTCAACAATGGTGTATAGTGTTTGCAACATGAAAGTAATTCTGGTGTGTATTTTGAAGCACCTACTGTTAGCAAATGCTCCATTAAGTAATATATTCCTGCAGCTGAAAATGCATCAAGACACTTACGTATTGCTACTAAGCAAATGTTTTTCCGGTGTTGACTTCCCTTCTAAGCGTACTGCTGACGTATTTATGTGCTTTTTCCTCTTTTCTGCTTTATGTAAAACTGCCCAACATTTTAAATACTCGACTGTAGTGAAGAAATTACCTCTACTTTTATAGTTTAAGCTTTTAAAGTGCAGCTGTAAAGCGGTAGGTCTTAAAAAGAAGTGCTAAACTTGTATTGTGTCCAAGGTTCATAAAGTCGGTACTTAATGCTCGGTTATGGCCCAAGATATTCAGCAAAGTAAAGCAGTAAAGAAACTTTAACGTTCACTGCCCGCCGCATGTTACTGGCACCTTGCAAAAAATCAGTTCACATGGGATAACTTCTCCTGGAAACCGTTCTTACAAACTCTTATTCCTCTACTTGTTTATTTAGAGGTAGAACCAGAACTGAAACATTCAATGCAGTAGCCGGGATTTGAACCGTAGAACTTTCGCTTCACGCCTAGCTGCTCCAATCACTGAGATAGTGTGACAACTTGCCAGTATTACATAAAATTATCCAACCAAAGCGTCTATGGAATTGAATTTTTACATTGTGTGTGTGTGTGTGTGTTTTTCTAAAATTTTGATTTTCTTGAAAATGACTAACGAGTTTGATTAAAATGTCATTGACCAAATTATACTAAATTTTCTTGTAGGGTGAACCATTTCGGAGATATTCCTTGTTGTGTGTGTGAGTTTCGGAAAACTTAGAACTTTCGTGAAATGGAACATAGTTGTTCATTTTTTCATATGTTAACTGTGCAAAGAGAACGGAATCTCAAAGCTTTAAAATATTTGACTATCGCACAAAGCCTACTGTATTGTAATATTCCCCTTGTACCTACAAGGAAATAAGCAATAAGATAATTTATACGAATGTTTATCTTAATACGAAGAAGATATAGGAATAACAGTTTGCAAGAAATGTTTGTACAAGAGTAGAGAATGTCATGTGAGTGCAGCATATCAGACTTTATTATATTGTTTCTTGTGTGGCTGTTTATGAAAGCTCCCATTTTCCTGTAGCTATAACTTTCGGAATGTTTCTGAAACGGTGCTGTTCACATTTCATGATCTGGAAGAGCGCGGCGCGCGCATTCATAAAAGACATTGGTTTGTGCTATTCCCATGTGACTCTGGGCTAAATCATTTCAGCTTCATCAATTTAAAGGGACTTTCTTTTGTCTCACTGCGTGAAATGCTCTGTAAGAGCTGATATGCGGCTGTAGGCATTTCTGGTGCTATGGTATTTTGTTTTAAGGTCGAACAATATCAGATCCGCTATTGCATCTGACTCTCCTAAAGAAATCTTAAATATCAACTTTGGTTGACAGAAACACACACACACACATACACACAAATATAACAAAAACCATTGTTTTGCTAGCTCAAACCGCGTGCCTCAAAGGTCGCTTGAAGTAAGTTAGCTCACACCACTACGTTCCCAGGCAACGCCCGACAATGAGCAGGCAGAACAAAGGCCGGTTTCTAGACAATTCGGAAAGCTCTGAATGATGGATTTTTACGAGAAGCTTCTGGTACTGTGTCTGCACGAATTGAAGTGAAGCAGTTAGTTTCAAAAGAGTTACGAGTGAATAGATCTGTCAGACCAACATTTTAATACATAAACATTCCACATGTAAATAATGAGAAAAATGCACATAGATTTATGAAATATTTAGCGCAGTGCTACATCTTCATGCCCATTGCAAATTCTTCATAAAAATATTACAATATATTTGTTAGAAACTATTGTCTTTTTCGATAAAAAGTTCTTTTATTGACAATAATTGTATTGCACATGTTTGTTTCGTTCATCGTGTACAATTCCTGGCTAACATATGGCTGAAGGGGTACTTTCCACCCTATATAAACAAAAAACGCTGTGCAAAACTTTTCCTTTAGGGCATAAATTGTGGTTATGTCAGAGACTTTCCTCAGTGAATATATTTCTGTCTACGCAAGCCCTAAGAGGGAATTTCTTTTTTTCTGACTGCGAAATACTCTGTAAGAGCTACATCTGATACTGACCCTAGCTTTAAGGTCAAAAGTCACAGCCACTCTGCAAGTGAGTTTCTCCTAAACTACTCCAGGGAACGAAATATGATACGATGGCTCTAAGCCTCAGGAACGCTGCACTTTGATCACTGTATCGAAATCCTTTTTCAATCTAGTCACTCTCAGGCAATCTAGTTGTTGTTATCATCCGACAATTTCAACTTCTATTTTCTGAGATACTAAAGTGCATGTTTGTTTTTCGTTCTGGTGAAAATGAACACCTCTGCAATTTTACTAGTACTGCAGAAGTGAAATGGAATCAAATTAATCGGACTTTTTTAGATTTAGGAAAATTTTTCGCTCTCTCTCTCTCACACACACATACACACACACGCACACACGCACACACACACACAAACACACAGTCACCCACTCACTTTAAGAATATGAAACAATGATTTTAAATAAAATCCTTAACAACAAACTATTCTGTACAAGAAAAATTCTTCATCGTTATATTTTCTTAAATATAGATCCTGCAGTTTTTAATAGAAAAACTTATCTTTAATCGCACTTTTATAGCTGATAACATGAACCGATGTTAAGAGGGTATGAAGTATTTGTACATTCAAGCAAATAATCAAAATATCAAAAATGACTCGTCAGAAAAGAACAAAATATTGTGATAAACTGACAATTTCACAAATCCCACTCCTGACACCATGGTAACAAAGACGACAAAATCAGTCCAATTACTTTTCGATCACTTTTATGTTCTAAACTTGTGTAAAAATTCTCTTCTACTTTCGTTGACATAGTCGACGTCATAGTGATATAATAGCTCAACATAACTTCGACGATACAATCACTCAACACTCAGTAAGACTTCTTGACTTCGATTCAACACACACGGCTGTCTCACACGCCTTGACACATTTACCGACTCATGTCTGTTACCTAACTCTTCCTGCTGCTATTGCCTCGCCTCCTTATATAGCGGGATGACGTCTTACGGTTCTTTCTGCAACTTCTACCACCGTTGTTTACTCTTAATGACTTTTGTACAACTGGTAAGCTGAAAGAGATAGACCAAATCTTACTATATAATAATCTAGATACCTTTAAATTACACAAGTTATGTCCAAATACATTTTCTTGGTGAGTCAACCATTTCGGAGATATTCCTTGTTACTTGCATGAGTTTTACATTCATTTTTGTCTGTTCCCGTGCAAAGAGAGCGGAATTTCAAAGGCTTCATACAGCGATTGGCTTTAAAAATGTGACTATCGCTCAAAGCCTACTGCATTCTCATAGTGCCCTTGCACCTAGAAGAGAATTAGGTCATTTTGGCAAATGTTTATCTCGACTAACATGAAAGAGATAGAGTTACAAGAGTTTACAGGAATAGTGAGAGAAAGTCAGTAAGTGCAGAACATCGAATTTTTAAGAGCTGTTCCTATAGGGTTGCTTTATCTGCAGTAATTCTATTACAGCGTACTCTATGAAATTAGTGCAACACTGACAAGTGTTGTTTTGTTGGCCTCTGATGAGCTAATTTCCTTTTCCCTTAAGTAGTATGTGTGGAATATTAGCTAAATTAATAGCTCTTCATTTGTTTTGCTGTGGTTGACCTCCTGCTCATTATGAACCTGCGTCACCGATTCAGCACGAAAGGATAAACCAAACGATCCTTTGTGCTGTTTATGTGCGTCCTGAAGATCGACGTTGTTTCATTTACGCATGCGCGCCTCCATAGAAACTAACTTCCACATGTAGCTCATCTTCCCCTGCCATTGTGAACCTGTACACCCTGGCTAGGGTACAGCGATGGTAGCTAAAAGTAAACAAAATCAAATTTGACTTAATTCCTTTAGTTTCCTAGGGAACATGGCCCCTTTGAAATTGCTCTGTTTTGTAATATTTGCGCGCGTATGAGATCTAACCACACTGTTGAGGCATTGACGTTTATGGACCGTTCATTTTTGCAAAATGGAAGCCGTTGAAGTTATTCTTGTCTTGCCTATCTCGTATCAAAAACAAGGATAAACACTGTATCTTCCACTCCGTCAGAGTGGCAGCATTTTTAATTATTTTCCAAAGCCAGCTTCTTGATTTAATGAACTTCTTTGAAATATAGACAGACGCTTGTCCTTGCATACATCACAAGCGGTATCTCATAAGGCAGGATGAACTTAACCTCACTTATTAATCGCTCTCTATCCATATTTGCAATTGCAGAGGCCCTTGGAGAAGCAGAAGGCAAACTAAACGCGCTGAATGTGAAGTATTTCACTTTTCTCTTGTTATGCTAGTGAGTTGAGTGCGCACGCAGTTTCTAGATTACGCGCGTTTACGGTCGCTGTTCCATTAGATGCCTAGTGAAGGCAACCTGCGCGCACATTACGTGCCTAAAGCGCACGCAAAATAAACGCTCGTGTGTCCTCAGGGTTAGTGTATGGCCTATAATTACATCGCCATTTGTTCTTCCCAATTTGTATGTCAATTGGTTCTTATTTTGTACTGTGCAGTAAGTTTTATTTGCTATTATTTCTGGCCTTCTGATGTTTACAATTCGTCGGCAACATCTATTGATAAAGCTTTGTAATTTGTTCATATTTACTTTGGAAGTTTCCCATATTTCGCAAGCAGATAGGAAGACAGATTTTACGTTGGTATTGAAAATGTGTTATTTCTCCATATTTGGTATAATTTTGTAAATGCCGCATTTGCTTTTATTAATTCTCAGGAGAATATCTTTATCTGCTCCCACTTTAATATTACTATGTTTCCTAGATGCGTAAATTTGGTTCTATTTAATTATTTTTTATATATATTTTCTTCTCTTTTACTGCACTTACTCTCATTTCTTTAGTTTCATTTGTATTGCCAGTCAGCTTAGCGTCTTCTTGTAACTTCATTAATGCGTATTTAATGTCTGTCTATCTCTATGCTAATAAACAGGTATCATCAGCGAAATCAAGATTCCAATTGTTTTTGTCATCACATAATCAAGTACAAGCAAGAATATAATAAGATATAATACAGATCCCTGAAATAAACAAGACGTCAGTTCATTCTACCCAAATACATTTGTTAAACAATGAATATGACATAAGGATTGCATGAACGCAGAGTTCCACAGTTTGAGTACACATGAATAATTGTATAAGTTATGTAAATACATGAGATTAATAGTTGAGGTTATATCTCAAAAGGCAGAAAGGCCTCCTAAACTTAAGAACGGTAATTATAGTTGGTAAAGTGTAAATTCAATTGTCTTCTTTCCATAGCTTGAGTAGACGTCAAACCGAAAAGACAATGTCCGCATAAATTTAATAATTTATTTGTATAAAGTGTTATTCTAGACGAACATTTTTGGTGGTGAAAGAGCGCAAAATAACGACGCATAGAACAAGCGTATAATCTGTGAAGAGGCATGAAATAGAAACAAGAATATGAACTTATAAATATATGTGGTCCGTGTTTGTGGAAGTGTGAACCCCATAGCATGATGCAAAAGAAGGGCGCCAAGCCGTGAGACTGTGTAATTTCTGTGCTTATTATTGAGATAGAAACAAACATTTAACGTGGATCTTTAGAATGATCATTTTAATTAATTATTGACCCCTACCGCGCCCTAGATACATTTCGATAACCTCATAATTTTTTACTGAGAGGCGATCAGTACCCAACTCTCACATCAAACAACCATAGCTTTATAAAGTTTCAATATGGCCGCTTTACTACAATTTTAACACTACTTTTTATTACACCACATATTATTTGGAATGTGTTTACTATTACCGATATATAATACAGTGCATCCAAGATAGTTAAAATCACTGTTGTGTTGGATAATTTTTTCTTCACACTTATTTTTGCTCTTATGTAGTTTATTCCTCTAAAATTCATTATTTTTGTTCTCTCATATGAAATATGGACGCCATATGTTTGTATATGTGTCAATATATTTTTCCTTTTATTATAAAATGTTCTCTCAGATTTTGTTGCTATCGTACAACGTCATTAATATATTAGTGTCAATTTTTCATTCAAATTGGAAAAATAATTAAATTCTTGTCAGGGCTTCGCAGCATTACATTTTGCTCTTAAATTGCAATAACAAGTTCTGACTCCTCTGTGTGCGACAACTTCCTGTTAACCAGTTTATTCAAATTAGACATATAATTAAATTCTTGGAATAATATCGTCAGAAGTTCAGAATATTCCATAAAATGAATGTTGTGGTCGCTGGAGCGTGCGTCATTTGCTATGCGCTATTCCATAATGGACGGGGGGAAGGTTAAATTTTGTATCATCTAAAGTACACATTAAAAATATCTTTTGCAAAATCGCAGTTATGATAAACAAGTGGTTCCGAGCTTTTTTCAGGGTCAAAGTTACCATAATTTGACAAAATTAGGCGATTCTCACAGTCACAGCTCAGGAAGTATTCTTAAATACAATTCAAAATGAAGGTAGTCTGTAGTCTGTGGTGGTATTTATTCGACATTTTTGGAACTTGAATTCAATGTAATTTTCATCATATTGTAACACTGGTTGTACAACAATATACGGACGAGAGGGGGTCGGGTGGCTTGAGGCAGTTGTGTGTGTGCGTGGCCGTGGCGGCGGGATAACAATAAAAGGGGCCGATAAGCTCCTAGTTGATTCTCGCTGAGTCATTGTACACGTGACATCGGCTCCAGTATAAATAGGACTACAGACAGCGCGGGGTTACGGTAGTTTAGTTGAGTCTAGTTTGAGTTGTAGTCGTGGGCTTAGTTGTATAAGTTTTTAGTTACGGTGAGTGAATCGGCCAGCCTGTCAGTGAGCACGCGTTTGTCATCGAGTGATTGTAACTTAATAGTCAAGTTATAAGAAACGGGCAAATTGAAGAAGGATATTGAAAGACTGAAAAGGTTATCAGAAGAACAATTCTGATAGCACTTTGAGTTTTACACTTTTGTTGCAAAATTTAGTGCTTTTTTCTGAGAGAATGTCATTTTCAATTGGAAGGCGAACCACTGGTTTCCGCCCCCCCCCATGGGATGGTACAATCCTGAAGGGGGGGGGGGCAAGGGGTTAAGTCAGCCTCCGCCGGGATGCTTCTAACTGGGAAAATGTTGGGACCCTGCGACCTGCTGTCGTGGAAACGTTGCGGATGCACTTAGCATCCATTCACCTCATCCCTTCTTCCGGGGGGCATAGCACCTCGATCGAAAGGGGAGCTTTTGTGCCCCTGCGCAGTCTGTCATTAAGATTTGAATGTGAATTGAATGTAATAACCAAAAGTAATATAAACACAAAGATAACACCATTGCAAGGCCGCCGACGTGGCATATAAGCGGAACATAAAAAATACCACATTTCTTAATGCAATAAATTACATTCTCTATCAATGGTCGATCGATATCGTACGAAGGCTAGCGACATAGTGCAAAGAAACGCGGATAAATGGTTCGACAACTTTTCTGAGGCTGCAACAGAATATAAAGTGAGTGTTTAATGTTTGCTAGTTATTTTGAAATTTTACAAGAACTAAAAAGTTAGCTCGAGCTACAGTAAGCGAGTCTATGCATTGAAATTAGCTAATCTTGGGATTAGTGCAACCTCAAGTTGTTTCGTTTAAAGCCGATACAAAAAAGGCGAATATCCTTGCAGAATAACCGCAAATTGCTTTTGGAAACTTTACTGCTCCAATGGAAGGGAGTATTATGGGGCGCATTCTTTTAGGCGTACAACTCAAGCCTGACGTGTCGCATTTGTTTATAATCGGGTGACACAGCCGATAGGAGATAAATTACAGCGACTAAAACACCAGCAATATATCGTTCTCTGTAAGCTGTTTTATCATTATTTTTTAATGTGGATCGGGATCTAAAACACTGTATTGTGTGTCAACTTTAGCAGAGGCAGGTGTGGGCTTTGTGTTTAATTAATTCCATTCAGAGACATGCGAAAATTGAAACCATCCATCCATGCTTGTAGCTCTGGCCCACTGGCTCGAAATAATGACATCCCAAAATATACCGCAATCTGTAAAGGCTGAAAAAAGATGAACTCAGGTTACAGGAGTAACAATGGATAGGGCTTGTTTGAAGACATGTGACAGTGTTATTCTGTAGATAAAATCACAGTGCTCTATTTTCTTTCAATCGGAGGGTATCCAATGACGTACAAACAGCTTTTGTCAATTCTTTTTTTCCTTTGCGAAATCATTTCCGAGAAATCATTCTTTGTTTGAATTTTCCAATAATTATACTTTTCTCAAACAGGAATGTATTATTCGTGTTTTGTTATTTCTTGGCCCTGCAAAGAGAACGGCATTTCAAAGATATCGCATAGCAACCAGTTCTTAAAGTATCTCTCTAATGCTTAAAGCCTACTGTATTCAAATATCCCTCTTGCATCTACGAGAAAATTAGCAATAAAGTAATTTCTGAAAATGCTTATGATAAAATAGGGGTTAAACTTGCAAAATCAGCAAAAAACACAAAATTGAGATTTTTGACCCAAATCAACTTATAACCTCATTCCTATTTGAGACATTTATGCCACTCTCAAGTGAAGAACACGAAATATTACACTTTGTTATCAAATACCTTACGTAATTCCCTCCCCAGTATTCGGTAGAGGAGTCTTAATGTGTTAATGTGAGGGAAACTTAAAACTGGAAATTTCTAAGAGAAAAATCCATAGGGTATAACTTTGACAGAAATTGGTACCTACAAAAACTTTTTTGAATCCTTCAAATAAACGCTTTTTTACCTACGTAGCCTAAATCTTGTACACTTACACTATATAAATAAATTTTAGACTGCCTTACATCCCTCCAACACTACTCCTTATGTAGAAATTTGTTCTGTTTAAGCTATCTGGTTAAAATATTTTACAAATATACTATAGCGCCGGAATAAAGAAAGGAAATTAACGCTACCTAAGATTTATTTTTATTTATGTTCAAGTACCCATACGTTATTTACAACATTAAAATTTTAAAACCTATCTCGACTATGTTTTCAATATCTTATGTACAAAACTGTACCATTTTATGAATATAAAAATAAATTAGGCACACTTTAATGTTCATCTCCATGGCGGTGATAGGCTGCTCTGGTCTACCCCTATGTATGCACATCCGGTTTTGCACATCTGCAAAAATTATTCTGTGCCCTATAAATTGACTTCATTATTTATACCCTTATGATCTTACCCAAACTGAAAATGATTAACAGCTCATACTATGTGTGTCAACTCCAGTTCTATAGATATGAAAAAAAAGCATATTGTTGCTTTGAACAGCTGCACATCGAGCAAACTAGAATGGAACAAAATAATGTCACTGGATCCAACCCACGAAGCATCCTTTATCTCGTTCACCAGTTGGATGCAAAAAAACAAAAGAGAGACGAAACAGCTGCATATAGCCATGTTTTGGTACCTTGCCCCTTTGAACTCTGCATTCACGCTTCGGTACATTCGGGTCGCTTGGAATAATTCCCACGATTTGGGTGACGTGTATTGATGGAAACTCTTCATTCCGGAATTAGAATATATGCTGATGTGTTTTTTTTTTTAATTTATCTCTGCTCTTGTTTATCGTGTTTTTTACCAGTTATACATGACAACGAAATATTTTCCATCATATTTTGCAGACTTTAATGTTCGATTAAACCTCTATAATTACTTCTGCTAGATATATAGGGGTGTCATTTCAAAGTTCTCGAGACTAATTAACTGTGTTTTTGTATTAACCTCAATTTCAGTTTAAAAAACATGTTAATTTTGGTATAGATTAGGAGATTTAAGGTTATAATTTTTTATGCTTTAAACCATATACACTTTCAAATTTAAACCAGCTGCCCTTGGACTTACAGCAATCCACAACACTAAACATACGTACGTAAATATTAATATCAGAACACAATTGGAAATCGATATGAAGTTTTGAATTAACTTGCTGTAAACTCTTGGACAACGTTGGCTGAATACTACACATTTGAAAAAATGTACAAAAAAAGCCATTCCATCGATAAATGAATATGAAATACCGCATCACAAACTTTCCCTCTTCATTATTTTTTCATAAATCATGTTTTATGCTCATTCAAAGTGATAGCGGACTATATTAGTTGTCCCAAGAACCGTACTAATTTGCAAAATGACGTTAAATTTAAAGTAAGTACAAGAATTATTTACGAAAACACTTCGAAAAGCTTCTAGTAGGAATCAATGGCACTATTAATATGAAAATTCAATATTATTAACACATGCAACTGGGATAAAAACCGCATTTGCACTTACCCATATAAAGAAGTGCAGCGTCAAGGAATACCATTACGAAATGGTAAAAAGCGAACATACCTATAAAATACTCCAAGAAATATCATCACAATAGTTCTATTATCCTTTATTTTACGCAAGGGTGTAGAATATATGCGGTACTGCAATTGCTTCTATGGTTGTATGCAAAAGCTGCTAGATGGCAATGGTGTTCCTATGCATACAATTTTGCGCTTTGTTTACATTGCTACCCAAAGTTAGGCGGGCAAAGGTATACTATACAGATTGCCTAAGAAAATCTTACTCCATCTCGCGCCTACCTAACGCTAATTCTCGTTATACGAATTTTTGACCATGTTATTGTTTATTTTGAGCCACGCTGCAGGATTTTCCACTCCTTTTAAGAAATAACCTTAACCAATAAAAAAAATAAAAAAAAAAACAAAGACAATACAAGAATAACAAGAATACAAAAATATAAAATGGCGTAGACTCAATGTTTAAGCTTTCGACTGTATAGGCTAAAAGAGAATGAGGTAGTGCGTGCACTCAGTTTGTCACATAGGCCTCTTATTATGACTGGTAGCCACACTTTATAGCCTAGTGTAGAAAACGGCTTTGAAGGGGGTTAAAATTTAAGGAGAAAGTATGTTGGGTGCCTAGGTTTGCGAAGTCTAGAACAGAATTCTCACAGTGAAATCACTGTTTCAATAACCAGTTGAAGTAGGGCGTCTTAAACTCTCAACACTTGTTAGAACTTCGCCTTCCTTGTGCAAAAAGGCATAATATTTTTAGATAGTTTAAACGAAATCTTAAAGTAAGAACTATAGTGCGCACAAAGCCAGCTTCACAACGATGTTTGTTTGTTAAGAATTTTCGGTAGGTTTACAAACAGTCACACAGAGAGCTCTTGGGTGCCCTCGAGCGTTTGTGTACTTGGACTTCAAAGAGGGGACTGTTATCTACAGAACGTTTTGTAAGGGTTCTCTCAGCGTTTTATAACTTAGTTTTTTACAAGCGTGCAAATGAAATGAAGCAAACAATGTAATGCCTATGCTGGATGTTATACATCCTCAATAAATTAATGTAAGTTTTATCTCCCTTGTCACCTCTGCTAAATTCTGCAACTCTGTTTATTTTTACACAGAAAATATAAACACTAATGTTTATAATTTCTACCGCATATTCTTCACTAACTCTTACCTTCACTTCACGTACGGTAAGCAAGGGAGGATTGTTATTTCATTAAAAAAATTTTAGGTCGACCCCTACACCGCCCCCCCCCCCCCAAAAAAAGAAGAATTAGAAAAAATGTCCATAAGTGTATAAATGGTGTCCTAAGGAGATGGACAAAAATTTACTCTACTGAACACCTGGATCTCTTTAATACCAATAATTTATAGGAAATGCACTTTTAGAGTTAACTATTGCCGAGAAATTTCTTCCAATTAGTTTGAACGATTTCAAATTGCAACAGTAATACCTCTCCTAAATGGGAAGTCATTTGGTTCTGTTTTTCTTCTTTTTAACCTCCTGGTAATGTTCAGAGAATGGAATTTTAAAGCCATCAGACCAGTTCTTAACACATATTTGGCCATCATTAAAGCCTACTGCAAAATAAGTGGATTTTGGTTTCAAATGTCTTCAGATTCTAAAGTGAATCTGTCGCAATCTGTTGCTTCAAAAGTTCGTTGTATTTTTTAGTATTGCCAGTCTTACAAATTAAGCACTTAACCTGCTCGGCTTAACACAGGGAATTCCATTGGTGGTACCAAATAAACAAATAAGACTATCTCCCTGGTCCTTAATTATTGTCCGTTTACTGGAATGTGTTTGTATAGAATTTAGGTATAATATAACATTTATACTATTGTATTCATTCTATTCTTTATTTGACTCGATACTTTCACGAACAGCCTGGGCAGATTTTCATCTTCTACGTCAACCAGACGTTTAACTTTTGGAAGTGTCTTAGAACAGTAAGTGGGTATATGTATGTATATGGAAAAATAGCAGGCACTGCAAGTTTTTGTATTTTCCTTTGATATTCCAACAGTTCTGCTTTTACTGTATTCTTATTCTTATTCTTATTATGTAATTGTTTTCTCGAGCGTCCGATTTTGTAAACAAATGAAACATAGTGCGATGAATGCAGTTTTTATTGCTGATTACGATTTTAAAAGTTTTATTTGGCGGCTTCGTTTTTGATTTATGAGCAAATTCCGTACGTACGTGGATATTTAGCAAATAAATGTTTGAATATAATATATGCTAGAATTATTGATTAATTTAAGTTGAAATTGTTGCATAAACACTGCCCAAGTTGTGAATATTTGGATAACACAGGACCCTGTTACCCCACCTAACCTAACCTAACCTAACCTAACCTAACCTAACCTAACACCACAATCGCCTAGTATACCCATATTCTAAACAACCAAAAACAATTGCTCATTGAGTTCATAAAAAATATACAGTTTTATCATGATGGTATACAATATTAACCATGTATCAGGCTACCATTAATACGTAACTCCGATTCGCGCCGTAGCCACGATAGTGTCCTCACTTACGCAGTAGAATATGTAAAAACAAAATAACATCGATCAGCGCATAAATGGCATACATAGTCCTAGATGATGGTCATGCTTAATGCAGAAATTGTATAGACCATCAATCTTATACACAGACATACAGCTTGAATAATGACCACGTTCCTGTGAAATATCTAATTTTGTACATATTTTAATGCAATATATTTTATAGTGGTGGTATTCATTGTAGTTGCACTATGTCTCTCTTTGTTGACGCATTGTTATGCTCGCTCGTAATGCCGAATCTTTTCAGCGCTTTATTTCTGCTGTCCCATATTTTCCTTCTCCCTCCCTCTCCCATGTCATCGCTTCAGTTCTGGTTGACGGACATTTCGTGCTTGCTCGCTCGGTCCACTTCCCAGAGCAAATAACCAAGTGACCCGCATAACGTTCGATAGTTATGTGCTGTCTACGGCAGGTTAAACATCACCAATAGTTTGTAGAAATGGAATATCGGATGCAATTGCTTTACTACTCATTCTATATATTCTGCTAGTCCTGTGAACCAATATATTCAATAAGCTCGTAATCAACGCTTGACATTTTGTATCAGAAATATGTCTAAAAGTACGTACTGAACAGAACTTCTTGTACTTTTGGCGGCTGTAAAGTAACTATGGTAACGGCCATATCATACTGAAAACTCCGGTTCTCGTACGATCACCGAAGTTAAGCAGCATTGGGTGTGGTCACTACTTGGATGGGTGACACCACGTGTGTACTCATATCGAAATATAGTTAAAAGTGAATACGTGATAAAATCAAGTAATATTAACAAAAATAGAAGCAATATCTGAAAATAATGAAGCCTACCACGCTATTAAAGGCAGTGTTTCGGGATGGAATCAAAGCAGTTTTAAGAAAGATAGATACTTTATTTTTGTCTAGTACAAACGCATTAGTTCTGTTACAACGGCGGTCATTTTACTCTGTGCTCATTTTACTAGCAATCAACAAAACAAAAAGAAAAACTGAAAGTTACAGTCATATGTTACCATAAGTCTATTGCATTATATTTGCATTTGCCAACAGGCAGCATATAATAATTATAAACGCAAGATAAAAGGAATTTATAAAGATCTAAGAGGAGATGGGAGGAAAAACTCTGAAAAAGCTGTGGATTTCAGGACACGGTTTCCTTCTTGAAGACAGATCAATTTGCCATCCTCAACTACATTCTAAGTAGGTAATAATTAGAAAGGAAAAACAAGAATCCAAGCAGTGCCAAAGTGACAGATACTTCGCTATCTGGACACCCTCTCTACTTTCCGTTCAAGATACAATAATTTTACCAACTGGGAATCAACTAGAACAATTGTACCGTATTCTGAATTAACTTCCCCAACTCGGATTTAAAATTCGCCCTTAACCGCTATTGCCCGCATAATAGCACACGCGATGTCCTCGGTGATATGAAGTGAACTAAATATGTAAGGCCCTAATATATTCCGCTGTCAAGCACATAACTCACCCGAGAGTCAGGACACCGGAGAAAAAAAAGTCTGTCCAGTCAATTAACGTGATTGATGTGGGCAAAAACCCGCTCGATGTTTTATGAAGGGCGATAAAAATCAAGCAGTCCGATACCTTGGCACACTCCATCGCCCGAAAATCGAACTCTTGCGTTTTCGTGGGTCACCAAGCATTCCGTGTAGTTGGATGGAAACTAATGTTCTAATTTCTGCTGTTAAATTTAAGAAGTTTGTCCAGTCCAATTGCTTTTCTAACAGTTTATTTTCTTCTAGAACTTTTGTTCTCTTCTACAGGCGTTAATACAGTCTACAGTCCTTCGTGCTATTACAACTCACAACTGTTCTCTTCTCGTAGTCTTGACTCAGTCCTTTCACTCTCTTTACTTGCCCTGTCTTTCATACACTAACTCCGACGATATAATCACAACACTCATAACTTCTTCACTTCGACGCGATGTATCTTTTACGACACACACAGCTGTCTCACACTCAGTGACACACTGGCCCACTTATGTCTGTAACCATAACTCTTCTAAATCGTTGCCTCGTCTCCTTTTATAGCAGCGATATCGTCACACGGTCCTTTCTCGATCTTCTCCAAGCGCGGCGGCCGCCGGATGCCTCTCGAAGGTTCCGCGCTCATTGTTAGTCACGTATACACAAACAGTCGCGCAAGGCAGCCTGACTAATAAAGAGATAGACCAAATCTTATTGTACAAAAAATGTATAGCTGAAACACACAATCTATGTTGAAATAAATTTTTTTGTAGAGTGAACCATTTTCAAGTTTCAAGTTTTCTTTATTCATAATTTTGGCCTGGTGCCGGTACAAGGGGCCCGGCTTACAGGCTATAAATTTACATTTACAAATTTTTTTTACAAGTTTATAGTTTTGGGTTTCACCAAAAACCCATACGGTGGCCATCTTTATGCCACCGAGAATAGATTTCCTTAGTCTTTTGGTGTCTACTCCAATTATTTTTTTCCTTATGTACATATATACATCTATATACACACATACAAGCACGCATTCACCCACACACCCACATTCACACGCATACACACACACGTTCACTGGGCACACCAGAAAAATGCGTCCCAGCTCGCGCACTGCACTATTTACAATATTTACATTTTCCCGCTGTTCTCCTGCGCGGGCAGGGTGTACCTCCTGGGTGTTTTCCGAGGCGAGGGCTTCTGCCGTAACGTGTGTGTGGCCTAAGAGCGAAATCGCATGGACACGCATTAGTTGGCGAGCCGTGCCGCGTCTAGAATATTTTTATTCTAGTACGTTTGCGGTGCTTCGGCTCGCCTTTGGCAATGTTGGCGATCACATAGTTTTCGTGGTTCCTAATGCGCGTCCATGCTGCCGTTGCTCTTTCTGTTATTGCCTCTGGGATGGACGGGATCTGAGTTTCGAGGTGAAGAGAATGGTTAGTGGTAAGGAGTGGAGCAGGTGAACCATTTCGGAGGTATTCCTTGTCATTTGTGTCAGTTTCGGAAAACAAACTTCCACCAATAAGGTGTCTCAAAACTTAACGAATTTCTATTATAAGCCGTATCGCCAATTAAAGGGTTAATTTTAAATCTTGTCTAGCCTATATGAGGCGTTTTGCAAACTATATTAATTTTGTTGAGTTAAAGCTCATAACCATAAGTTAAAATAACTAAGCTAAAATTAGATAGTAAATGTAATCAGATTAATTAATTCTTAGTAAAAATAAAAAATTACAAGAAATATTTCGTTTAAAGCTAGATGTTCTGGTAAAATGCATGCAATTTAGATTACTAAGACGATAAGCTCATTGTTGGTCAGTGTACGCGGTGTATGAAGGGCCGTGGTTAAAGCGTCGGCTAATCCTAATTTGTTTTTCGTGAGAATAATGAAGCTTTTAGAAGCAATTAGAAAGAGAAGTGTTATTTGTTTAAAGAGCTTGTTCCCTTGACGGATATATGAGAGTCCTGTACAAACAGAGGACACAGGCGGCGGCTAACCCGTTAATTAGCGGGCTGGCTAAGTAATGTTGATTTTATGTAACGATAAGCGAACCAGTGTTTGTAAAGCGCCTGTCTTTCGCAAATGAAACTGGGAAACGGTGAGGAGCTAGCTATCGGATTAGCTTGGCCCGGTCCTTAAGTTGCAGATTTCACACCACGTCTACTGCCGAGAAGTTGTAAACAAACGCTTTTGTATTACTCCGCGCTTGAGGCGCCTCTGTAACAGTGAGGCTTGCTCAGTTGGTTAGATCCTAGGTTCAAACCTAACACAAACCAATGGTTTTAAGGGCCTGAGAGACCTCTAAGTTCTAGTTTTCGAACGAACCCACCTACACAATCGCCTCTACTCTTGTACCAACCATTCTTACAAACTCTTATTCCTATATGTTCTTCGTGTTAGTTCAGATAAACATTTGTACAAATTATCTTATTGCTAGGGCTCGGAAGTTCATGCCCTAAAAACACTGAAATATGCATGCAAATATGCTCTTAATACTTGAAAATATGCCAAGAAATATGCACTATTTAATTAAAAAAATAAATGCCCCTTTGCAGTAGGCAAGACGAATTAGTATAAATAATAAATTTACCTTATTCCTTAGAGGTTGAAGCAGAAGTGGTCCCGCTGCTAGGGTTAACTGCTAAATTGCAGTTCACAACCAACACTACACAAATTTTCAACAGTAAAACGTCGTCTATTGTCTGGCAAAACACTTTTGTAACCTGAAAAACTTCTTTACACGTCACAAGATGTTATAGGGGCATATTTAAATGATGTTAACTGTTTCACAGAGAGAGTCAAGTCTCTTGGTGTGACAGATGGTTTTCTTTCGAGGATGTTTCGAATATCGCACATCTGTTTATAACCAGAATTTTTTAAAATTACATAATTCACTTTCTCTTCCACTTTTTGTCCTATGTTACCAGGAACCATACTTTGAAAAAACAATATGTGATCTAAGACAGTAAGTGATTCATGCAAAGGAGGTCCTACAGCTTCCAATGCCGTTATGGCTGTTGGTAAGAAAGAAAAATGGGCAGATATGAAACTAAGATCCTCTTTTAACCCAGTGCCTGACAGAATATTTTGCACAGTTTCTATTGATGAAGCATCTTTTGAGTCCAATGAATTAACAACCTCTTCGTCAATTTCTATGTGCTCAGCATAATATAAAACTGCATCGGCCCATGTCCCCCATCGAGTTAACACTGGTACAGGAGGAAGTCGGATATTAGGTGCTGTTGATCTAAACAACTTAACTCTTTTAGGAGATTTAACAAAAATTATCTTCGTACTGGACACAAATCTATCTACCAATAGGAAAGAATCGCGTATTGTCTCAGATTTTACCAAATAAGGTAACAAATAAAAGCAACCAGTTGTATTCGATTCCACGTGGACATTGTAATTTCAAAGAGTCCATCACAAACTGTGTCACAGTTACATTGTCAGTGGCCGACAATTTGCATATATTAAGGAGATAAGCTGTAGTCTTTTGTTCATTATTTAAAGCACCCACGATTATATTAGCAATAGAACGCGTTCAGAATCAGAGGTTTCATCAACAGACAACCACACAAACTGATCCGCTAATTCATTTTGTATATTTGACAATACGTTATTGTAACAATGTCCTACATAAGTCTTAAGCAGTGTACTTTCTTCAGGCACATGTTGTCGAGTTTACTTGGCAAGAAAGTTTTTAAATATCGGATTATTAATTTTGAACAAGGGAATATTAGCAGCTAAAAATACTTGGCACAAGTGATAGGAAAATTTAGTAACCCTACTTCCTAACACTCTACTAGCTGTTTTTGAACAAGTTCTTTGTTTACGAGTTTTCTGATAAAATCCTCCTTATGTTTTGCTGTGTTTATGTGCTGAACTATTTGAAATATTTTCTCACTCCCTATATTTCTCTCACACGCTCCACAAAACAGTGCCCTATTATCTGTAGATATTAAATCACCCGAAAACTCTTTCTGTAAATTAAGCTAGCACTCTAAGTTGGTTTTATTTTAATTTGGAGGGAACCAGTTCACAACACTGTTACGTTTAAAGACCACGCAGAGGCAAGGGTTGCTATAATCGTGTTGCTCAAAACGTTGACCTGCACTTTATCTCTGTTAATATAAACCTCTCAGATAACGCACTGATTATCCTCTACGCACAAACATATCATGAAAGGATGGAAACAGGGGATTCACTACATAGCAACATGACTCAGTATTGCTTCTCGCCACCTGGCGAGTTACATCGTCATATGCAACACTACCAATATGAAAAATGTTATCCAGGTGGAAAAAACCATAAAAATCATTAAAATATGCTATCTACAGGCTATAGTATTGAAATAATATGCATTTATCAAAATCAAGAAAATATGCAGTTATATGCACCATAAAATCACGTCCAAGTAACGGAAAATTCCATAATTGGTGCACATAATGTAAAAGCATACATTTTAACCCCTATGAAAAAACGCAAATTCATGAACTTCCTAGCCCTAATCATTGGTTATTTCCTTGTAGGTACAAGGGGAATATTAGAAAAGCGATAGTCAAAACCTTTAAAAGCGTTCTGTTTGCACGCTTTACTTATAAAAAATGTTTTAAATGTTCCCAAACTCACACATATAACAAGGATTATCTCCCAAATGGTTCACCAAAAAAGAAAATTTATTGAGACATAAATTGTGTATTTTAGCAAGATCTACATTTTTTGTATACTATGATTTGGTCTATCTCTAACGGTTTAGCAATTATGCAAAAGTGAGAGGCAGAACACGCCACTGTCGTCTCTTGCGCCGTGGAGTTTTACAACAGTTTTAACACATCTACTTACCCCGATGTCGGATGAAGTGGGGCACTTGGTATAATTTTTGGATGGAATACTCTAGTTAGTGCAAGTGCAGCGAAGAAAACAGTATAATTTAAAAATGGCAGATATAGGCCATTTTGGGTTGGGGCGTTGTTTTTGAAAGGCAATTCCAATCTACCAAATTGTAACAAAAGCCCCAAGGTAATAAAATGGACGTTATAATGAAGTTACTTTCTGTGTTGTTCATTTTGTGTTGGCTGTTGGATTACTGTGCAGGGGAAAATCCAACACTTGTTTTCCATGCCGCCCGCCACAGGGATTATGGGATTGCAATGAACGAAACTCAACATCAGCATATGTCCAAAATCCCACTACCAGTTATAAATTTGCTTCGACCTGAACATGTAAGAATCGATTATCACAACACTCCCTAATCACTTTACAAGAATAGTTTGTTGAAGTCACAGACTATTTCCATTCTTTAACACTATTGCATTTCCACCCAAAAATGCGTTATCGAAATTCTACTATAAAGATACACTTTGAGACTTCTGAATCCCCCTAAAATATTTTTACCTTCTCTGCTACGTATAGTATTGTATTGGACACAAAATTTCTATGTCGAGATTTCACCAAAAACATGTTTTAAGGCCCCCTGAATGCAAAATCTCTTTAGAAAAAGCTGTGTGTGTGTGTGTGTGTGTGTGTGTGTGTGTGTGTGTGTGTGTGTGTGTGTGTGTGTGTGTGTGTGCGCGCGCGCTAACAGCATAACTGAAATACAAAAAGTCGGTTAAAAACCAAAGTTGGTATTTAAGTTTAATACCCTTTAAACTACCCCATACGTGAAAAAGTATTCCAAAATTCAAAGGCTTAAACGTTCTACAGTCCAACTTGTAACCAAATAATTATGTTTGAGGTGTAAATGTGAAGTAGGTATATAGACCCCAGAGGTTTGAAGTTGTCCGTCTGCAAGCTGGCCACAAAGAGATTACGCAAGTGTTGCTACAGAGAAACATGGATTTACGTGTAACTGAGGGTAAAGTGTCATTCGTTTTTGCTTACCGCCTGCTTTGTTTCACTTGTCTTTTTGTTGTTCCACTGGTGCTTTATCTGTTACGAAACATCTGGTATATCTAAATTGAATACCGGGGTTTTGCTGAAATACATGTTTCATATAGGTCATTATGGTATTAACCTTGGTTTTCTAAAAGAAGATATCTCACAATTATTACGGTTGCAACATTTATACACATATCGCTAAATGAGGCGATCGCAAGCTACCTGCCACATGGACAGAGCGAGTACAGTGACAGCAAAAAACACAACTAGGCCCACTGCCTGCAGTGCATAGTGTCATATACGATTATTACTTAGTCATTCCTATGTTGTGTGCAAGTTATAAACTGGTTCATTCAGTTTTCAGTCAAAGCTGCCAACTGTATATCATAAATCGCTGAAAACCAATTTATTACACATTACAAACTATTAACAATCAAAATACCACTACATTTCAGCTTGATAACTGTGCTTTTAGCAACTATTCGTTTAATAATTGTATTTTATCACAAGAAAATATCATCAGTTAATGTTAAAGTGAGATTATCAAATGATTTTCTGTGATAAACAGAATTCTTGGATTTTGTTTTCATCAGTTGTCACCGCTGAGTAAATCGAAGGGCACTAATAACATATATAGGTTATGTTTTATAAAATCTAAAATTCTCTGTTTAAGTATTTGCGATATAGCATTTAAATGTCATATCTTCGAGATATTTTTATGACAAATGAAATGTATATCTTGAATTTTCTGGCTATAGCCCCTGTAGTCGTATTTACTCTGGACGACTTTTGCATAACTGGTAAACCGTGAGGGATAGACCAAATCATACCATACAAAAAATGTAGATCTTGCTAAAATACACAATTTATGTCTGAATAAATTTTCTTGTAGGGTCAACCATTTCGGAGATATTCCTTCGTATTTGCGTCAGATTTGGAAAACTAAAATTTCGTGAAATGGAACTTCGTTGTTCATTTTTTTATATGTGCAAAGAGAACGGAATCTCAAAGCTTTAAAAGATTTGACTATCTCACAAATCTACTGTATTCTAACATTCCTCTTGCACCTCAGGGAATAAGCAATAAGATAAATTGTACAAATGTTTATTTTAACTAACACGAAGAAGATATAGGTTTGCAAGAATGGTTAGTACAAGAGTAGAGTAAAATCAAAATATTATGAAGAAAAATTACATGCCTAAAATACGAAAATTTATGTATTATGAAATTGTATAGGAATTTCTGCCTCATAAACTGAATTTGAGTAATGCAAAAGGTAAAAGTAGTTGTGTAAATGGCAGCAAGCGTGGTTTAGAATATGACATTTCATATTGTGCCTCTCTGTCTCTAATTATGATAGTTTTACTGAACAGCTCCTGCATTGATTATAGAGAACTACGACCACATTAATTCCACCAATGCATGCATGCACGCTACACTTTCATCATGCATGCTCTCGTTGTTACGAGATACACTGGCTGCTGCAAATCAAATAATGACTTCCATTTCAGCACCTCGACCACTATCATTGCAGTTTTATACCCATCATGAAAGCGCTAGATAAACTCCGAACATAGATAAAATGATGTCACATAATTTCACGTTGAAACGCATTGCAAATTAGCTGCAGTTAGATTGCCACACTATTGAATAATTAATTCGAAGACAAAACCTACAGCAATACCATCACACGCTACCAATTGCTTTTTATTTAGATATCGATAAGCTATTGGCATGTTTATACGTTTTTATTATTATCCACTACAACAAATTACATCATTATAATTATTGTCAGTATTGAAGCATTGTTTTCAGGAAATAAAATATGCTAGAGTATGAAATTATGTGACATACTGTACTAACATGATTTTACAACTGCTATAATTAAATGTAAAATATAACTAAATATAATAGATAAATTAATACTCATTTCTATGTTTTCGAAATATTATAAATGCACTGATTCTGTTAAATTTTTGTCTGGAATTGGTTAATTTTTGACCCTACAGTCCGATTTGAAGTAAAAAAGTCTGATGTGTTACACTCACATGACTTTCTCTACTGTTGTACTAACCATTCTTACAAACTCTTATTCCTACATCTTCTTCGTGTTGGTTAAGATAAACATTTGTACAAATTATCTTATTGCTTATTTCCTTGTAGGTGCAAGGGGAATATTAAAATATCGCTTTGTGCGATAGTCAAATCTTTTAAAGCTTTGACAACAATTTTCCATTTCACAAAAGTTTTGTTTGCCGAAACTCACACACATAACAAGGAATATCTCCGAAATGGTTCACCCTACAAGAAAATTTATTGAGACATAAATTATGTATTTTAGCAAGATCTACATTTTTTGTATAGTACGATTTGGTCTATGTCTAACGGTTTACCACTTATGCAAAAGTCGTCCAGAGTAAATACGACTACAGGGGCTATAGCCAGAAAATTCAAGATATACATTTCATTTGGCATAAACATTTCTCAAATATATGAAATTTTAATTAAAGTGGTTAGAGCCATTTTCGAGAAAATAAAAATTTTCCAAAAATGTTCCATGTAAAGGGTAGTTTAGGGTGGAGCTATTTTCTTCAAAATGTTCGTGTCCCATTCTTGAAGGACATTAAACTTAAGCGTTGTTCTGAGCAACCCCTGTAGCCAAAGTGCTCCCCTAACTAACCGCTCTTCTGTATCCCCTTATCTTGAGGAAATCTTGAAGGAGGGATGGAAGTTTTGGATCCTGGTGTTGAGATTCAATTTGCACTGAGGTGGAACCAAAGTTTGAAGTTATCGTTGAAACTAAAATGTAATCAAGAACAAGTCTGGTGCACGTGACGAATAAAAAGAAACAGTTTCCTTGACAACGGAAATCAAGACTTGGCTGCAATGTCAAGCTGGATAAAAATTGCAGCACCATTCAAGTAAAAAGGAGCTTGTGGCTTTTGTTGTCAAAAACAGTAATGACATAGCAAAAAGAATTGAAAAGAAATTTCTTTAACGAAACATGGGCAAGAAAACCAAGTTTGTTTTACGAAGAAGAAAAACAGGGTTATTTTCTTTCACACTACAAGCTGGACAAACAAGAAACATCTAGTTTCACACTGTCATTCAGAAAAAGTACCCTTTTCGATGTGTGTGTGTGTGTGTGTGTGTGTGTGTGTGTGTGTGTGTGTGTGTGTGTGTGTGTGTGTGTCACTCTGTGGACAGCATAACTCAAAAACGAAAAGACGGTTAAAAACCAAAGTTGGTATTTAAGTTTAATGTCTTTCAAGGATGTGACACAAAGATTTTGAAGAAAATTCCTTCACTCTAAACTACCCTTTACATGGACAATTTTTCGAAAATTTTTATTTTCTTGAAAATGGGTCCGGAGGTTATGATTAAAATAACATACGTTTGACATTTTATGACAAATAAAATGTATATTTTGAATTTTCTGGCTATAGCTTATGCAGTCCTGTTTACTCCGGATGACTTTTTAACTCGTAAATCCTAAGAGATAGACCAAATCTGTACAAAAAATGTAAATCTCCCTAAAACACACAATTGATGTCTTTTTCTTTTTTTTTTTTTTTTTTTTGTGAGCCATTTTGGAGTCTAGTGGAAGACCGTCAAATTTTGTAATAATTTTATACATTATTACATTTTATCTATCAAATATTTTTACATTATACTTTTTTTCCTTTATCGTTCATGTTTAACATTATATTTTTCCACAGTTTTATAGCAGGCTATCTGTCTTCATGATAACCCTAAAATAGAAGAGCTATCGAACTATCAGATTTTCTCTCCAGCTTAGTGAGTTAAATTAAATTATCACTTCTCTTAAAGTTCTCAATGGTAATTCTGAAACTTGTATTAACTATTCTACAAATTATGACAATAATTTCAAATAGCTATTTGCATTGATACTCGCAGTTTATATAGTTTAACCACAAAAATTATTTCGTCCAACAAAACAGATAAAACATGTACATTTTTCTCAGAAAATATGAGGGGTAGATAGTTAAACTTTCTCAACTGCAAATTTCAGCTATGTGTTGTATATATGAACTATAATAATTTTATACTACTGTGACAACATACCAAAAGTCAAGTCCAATTACTTTTTCTGACTTTATTTCCTTCTAAAACTTTTGAACAATAATACAGTTCTCTTCTACTGACGTTAATACAGTTCACAGTGTGGGGTTACTTGACCTTTAGCGTCTTTGATACGCGCCTGGTATGAGGCGTGAAGTAGCTTGACCTCCACTGTCCTTTGTTGTGTGCCGCGACCGGCGTCACAATATTTTTTAGGTGTAGATCAGTGTGTTACTACGATGTGTTCTTAAGGAAATGAATAGCTAGAGAAGATCATGTGAATGTTACATCAGATTGCTTATTTAATGGCATAATACGAGGACACTACCCTTGGACACAAGTAAATTTCAATATACATAAAAGCAAGTAGTGTCCGGGGTGAATGTTGAACACGAAACTGTGGACCAAGTAAGAAGTCAGAAATTGGTACCAGTAAAGTTACCAAACCCGACTGGTTTTATGTACTCCATGGCCTCCAGTAATCCTTTCTGGAGGCTGCATTCAAGACCGACCGACCCCGTTATTGTTGGGTCAGGCCTGTGGTAGTAAAACAGGGCCGTAAAAGACGCGTGTTGTGCGGTCTGCATACACAACCCTCTCGGCGAAAACCTCAAATGGCACGTAAACGACACCGGAGAATGCATTCTGACCATCAGGCCGATTAGCGTGCCTGGGTGCGTGTATAGGTTTTACACCTCTGGTGTCGAAACTTGGTCTGTCGATGCAAATTGTCTTATGTCTTATGTTTAACCATTTTATTATACTTTTTGTTCCACATTTATTAAGACAAATCTGATGTATTGCACTCACATGACTTTCCCTACTCTTGTACTAACCATTCTTACAAACCCTTACTCCTATATCTTCTTCGTGTTAGTTGAGATAAACATTTGTACAACTTATCTTATTGGTTATTTCCTTGTAGGTACAAGGGGAATATTAGAATACAGTAGCCTTTGTGCGATAGTCAAATCTTTTAAAGCTTTGAGATTCCGTTCTCTTTGCACACTTAACATTTAAAAAAACAACGATGTTCCATTTCGCAAAAAATTTTGTTTTCCGAAACTGACGCACATGACAACGAATATCTCCGAAATGGTTCACACTACAAGAAAATTTACTGAGACATAAATTTTGTATTTTAGCAAGATATACATTTTTTGTATAGTAAGATTTGATCTATCTCTAACGGTTTACTAGTTATGCAAAAGTCGTCCAGAGTAAATACGACTACAGGGGCTATCACCAGAAAATTCAAGATATACATTTCATTGGCCATAAAAATATCTCAAACATTTGAAATTTTAATCAAAATCGTTAGAGCCATTTTCAAGAAAATCAACATTTTTGAAAAATTTTCCATGTAAAGGGTAGTTTAGGGTGGGGCTATTTTCTTCAAGATCTTCGTGTCGCATCCTTGAAAGACATTGAACTTAAATACCAGCTTTGGTTTTTAACCAACTTTTCGTTTTTGAGTTATGCTCTACACAGACACACACACACACACACACACACACACACACACACACACACACACACACACACACACTGGTTTTAATTCCTTTCTGAAGAAACCTATGTTAGGATTTTTACCCTCCAAAAACCAACAATTTATACCGTTGCTCCTAGGAACAGTCGTCCACAGTGCTATCTAGTGCACGTAATAAAATATCACACTGTGAATCATTTCTGGATGCCAACACTTTATTATATATCGGTGATTAATGTACAACAAAACATACATTGTTTTTGTTTCTACTTATTGCACAACAATATGTTATTTATATTTCATTTTATAGCCTCGTGATGCAATATTCTATAGATCGCAAAACAGTGAACAGTTGTCATAAATTAGCAAGCTCATCTCTACGATATGCAGATGTTAAATAGGGCACACAGTTTGCAAACTGCCATGCTTTTATTACGTCAATATTGTTGTAGGGATAACAGGGAAATTTATTTTACTTTTACATGTCTTTCCTGATACTGACTATTCCATAAAAATCGTAGAAGGAGAGTAAACATTTTTAATTAAAGCCTAGCCTAATTTGACTTTATACTACTATTAAGAAATTGTAAAAGTATTCTTGAAAATTAGACCATAAAGATTTGTCCACTTGATTTGTTAACTTTAAATGTAATTTATAAATTCCATTTTTATACAAAGCTAAACTGAAAATGCGGCATCCATACGACAATTACCCCTCCCCTTTTTTGAGCGGTGTGAGACCACTCCAGTTATGTGAGGTAAAGTAGTTTTACCCCGGCCAGCCTTTGTTGTGGCCGCGGCCAGCGTCACAAAATTAATAGAGAGCGTGCAAAGCAAGAAGAACACGAAACATAACCTTAAACATTTACCGCGTTTATGTTTATGTGATGTTGCATAGCATGTTACAGATAATTACAATTTATTTGTGTTTTAAATTGTCCTGATAAGTTTAGTGTTCTTTTACTCTACTGGCATTTTTATAATCGGAAAAGAGTATTTATCTGAATAAAAAACTTGGTTATGTTGATACGAGATCTGAAACTGTTAAAACTGTGATAATAGTCAATAAAATTCATTATGACAAGAGCGAGCGATTAGACAGATGATCGAAAATATCAAAGAGGAGATTATCATACCCAGCCCGATATTTACTGGCACGATGTCACTAATAAACGTCAGATAATATAAGGAATTGAGAGATAAGCAGTGATAATAGCTGCGTTGATATATAGCTGCAATATTTGTCAGTGACAGGTTTGTGCAATGATGTATTATGTTATCTGCAACAGATACACACCTGGAAATAAGTTATATGTGTGGACGACATATGAGCCGAATTTATACATTAAAATCAGCGACCGACATGACGAGGCTAAAAGGGAAACGGTGATATAAAACTGGTATAAATAACGATGGTCAGTTGAGTCTATCTTCGGATGTGACATAACCTCTAAGGGCGCACAATCAAGTCAATAGGAAGGAAGTCAGTGAACAGCAAATATATCGCAAGAACAATTTAACCCCTTCAAGAGGAGGAGAAGAAATTACGTTTTATAGCGCTTATATAAGCATGTGAAACAGAATAATTCAACTATGCAGTACTATCTATCTCAAAACTTGACAGAAAACCTCTATAGCGTGGGGGAAGCAGTGTTGCCAGGCTTCTGTGAGAGAAAATACCCACTATAAGGCTTCAAAATCCTTCAAAATCAAAATAATTATCTTTCTGTTCATAAAACCAACTTTTGATGACTTGCTCTCATAAAGAATACCATCCAGAATACTTTGTCACTTTTGACTTCTGGAAAAATACGAAAAAATAGATATAGCAGTGACTCAAATTTTCTTGGAAGACATTTTCATGCAGCTCTGGCAACTAAACTAAGAAAATGGCCAATGCAACTAAAGACAATTTCATCATTTTGCTTTAGAAAACAAGAAACAAATGAGTTGTATTCGAGCATCATAACAATGGAGTGATCGCCACAGTAACCAACAATGATTTCAATACACAGACTATGGTAGAAAGAAAATCGACAATGCAAAAATTTTTAGCACTTCCTAAATCTGAACTTCGGACGATCAAAATTCCTTGTCTATGACATTGTCTATACATTTAATTTTTGTATGTTTAAGCTTCATACTACGCACAATGGTGGAATCTGACAATGCTTCTGTCTTGAATTTCAAAATGTGTCTTGAGAAATCCTTTATCTTTTAATTTGAAAAATAATAAGTGAATTACCAAGCCGAGGGAAAAATCCCTCAACCTGGCAACACTGTGTGGGGAGTGTGGCGTGTTTGCTTTGCATTCAAGTGGTCACGAGTTCGAACCTAGGTTGGAATGAGTTAAACGGACGTTTCTTTTCGGAGTTTTTTCTTATCCTGAGAAGATAAATAATGGGTAACTTTAAGCTCTGTGAACCCCAGGCTAATTTATAAACCATTTCATCTATTAATTCATTGCCCAATATAACGATTTAAATTTAAAAAGAAAAATTTCACTATTTCGTTTTTATCCCCATTCTCAGCAGGCGTCTATTTACGTGGAACAAATCTCGTTGCCCAGTAATTTATATAAATGGCCTTATCTTGTTAATGCTGCATAGCTTTGTTAGCTGCGTAATGATCGATTAGTCTGGCGTTCAGGTGTTTTTGCGAGAAAAGAAGACTGTGGAATAAAACACGGTGACCGTGGATTGCATTGGTCGGCGTGAAATATTCATCTCTGGGTTCCATAGCTACCAACTTCTGCAGAAGGTCCATTGGGAAGCTAAGACAGCCCCACCGTTTTGCAGCTTCTGGGAGCCTTTTAAATGACGCAGTACCTGCAAAGTTACGATCAGTGGCGGCTTGTACGTTTTGCTCGCTTATTTTCTAGAACTAGCTGTGTGCTCGATACCGAAAAAATTATTAGAATACTGAAAAAAGGAATTGTGCCGAGTACGTATAAATACAGCGTTAAGTTTAGGGGCTTAACTTTTACCAAATTTCTTTTCTTTATTTAAAATACCTGTTGTTACAATGTAATGTTCACAATTAAGCAGATAATAGAAAAAAGAAGGGAAGTTCAACTTGAAAAATAGCTCTTATCGATTATGAAGAAGCTTTTGATTGTGTAAGTACGAAAAACTATGGTAAATTATGTCTCAAAGAGGATATCCAAGTGAAGAAAGGAGTGAGTCAAGGTTACGAGAAGAAAACAGTTGTGTGTTGTAATACGACGAACGACTGTAGAATGTATTAACGTCAGTAAAAGAACTGTGTTGCTAAACATTCAGTTTTTGAAGAAAATAAAGTTACAAAAAGTAACTTTTTCGTCAAAATATTGTCACTTAATCTTCAGTTAAAGGAAATAAAGGTGCAGCTTATTTTAGTGTACTTACAGGGATTCCATTAAGAAGCACAGCAGCTAAAATGATAGCATCCGTGGGTTATGAGAGAGAGGATGAAAATTCATCATGCATTAGCCATAGCCAGCCAGGTACGTAGTTAAAGGGAAGTTGATAAACATACATGGGTCGTCGCAGAGAGCGTTTGTGTTTGCTTCAGGCACGGGAATTATTCACCATCATAAAGCGAAACTTGGAGTTGAATCCTCCTCCTCGGCCCTCGGTTGAATTGAACTCGAAAGGGCTAGTTAGCTTTCATATAACTGAATAAGACCGTAATGGACTTAGAAACTTTAAATGTGGTAAGCTGAATGAATACATTAAAGTAAGACGAAGGTTTTAAAGTTAAACTTTCAACAGGCTGCAAAAGAAGTATTTGTAGCTTCATGACGCGATTAATTCTTCTTCTTGTTCACCAAGCATTAAACGTCTACCTGACGTTTTTTCTGGAAATCCATGCTTCGCGAAGCTTCTCGTAAAAGCCCGGCATTTGAAGCCTCTCGCACTGTCTTTAATCGGCCTTTGTTTTCAGACGATGCCTAGTAGCGTAGTGGTGTGAGGTACCTGACCTCGATTTCCTTTTGATTTCCGACTGTCACCACAATACTAAGGAACCATTGATAAAGCTGTCTCAATCTATAAATCCTGTATAGAGCCATTTTAGTTAGCACACCTAACCTTAACATTTATATTTCCAATTGCTTTAGGTTAGATACCCTATACGCCAATAAATATCAGAGAATACAAATTATAGACTAGTATAATCAGCGTTAGCATTACCATTCAAAGCAAAAATAATTATATGCTTCGGTTTTGTAAAATATTATTATATTATTTTAATATGGCCTATTTCTCTGTTTCAGATGGGAATGCAAGACTGCTGATGGTGAGTATTGGATATTTAGATATTAATGTAGAGCATTGTACAAGTAGTTATGTTCGTGTTGATTTTCACCATATTATGCAGCATTAAGCCAGTTAAATGTACTAATTCTGCAACATGCTGGGTAATACATTATGGAGCAATGACGTGGCCTGATTTTTGGACTTGGGTAAGTAACCCAAGTAAAATTAGTTACAATATAGCCCAACCTAAACAGAATTGCCGGCGAGTTTTCACCTTTGACCACTGTTTCAAATAAATGTTGAAACTGTGAGTATAAATTTCGATTAAAATATATGAATTTTATTTTAAGTTGTTTACTTTTAAATCACTATAAATACTAACGCGGCGAATTCGAGATTTTCATATTTGAGATAATCAACATTTTGGCAAAATTTTTCACGTGATCTGCTGGTGGTGAATTCCAAGTTTGGTATCTAACCAATTGTTTAATACTTTCCCTACAACATATAGTAAGCAGAAGATGTTTGTTTTCCACACAAAAATTCTATGTCAAGACTTCACCGGAAATATATGTTTTGAGACCCCCTGAATAAAAAAAAAAAAAAGAAAAAAATCATTTTTAGAAAAAGGTCCGTGTGTGTGTGTCTCTCTGTTTGTCTGTCTGTGGACAGCATAAATCAAAAACGAAAAGTCGGTTTAAAACCAAAGTTGGTGTTTAAGTTTAATGTGTCTCAAGGATGCGACACGAAGATTTTGAAGAAAATAGCCCCACCCTAAACTACCCTTTACATGGAACATTTTTCGAAAATTTTGATTTTCTTGAAAATGGCTCTAACGATTTTGATTAAAATGTCATATGTTTGAGACATTTTTATGACAAATAAAATGTATATTATGAATTTTCTGGCTATAGCCCCTATAGTCGTATCTATTCTGGACGACTTTTGCATAAATGGTAAACCGTTAGAGATAGACCAAATCATAGTACACAAAAAATGTAGATCTTGCTAAAATACACAATTTATGTCTGAATAAATTTTCTTGTAGAGTGAACCATTTCGGAGATATTCCTTGTTATGTGTGTGAGTTTCGGAAAACTTAAAACTTTCGTGAAATGGAACATTGTTGTTCATTTTTTTATATGTTAAAGTGTGCAAAGAGAACGGGATCTCAAAGCTTTAAAAGATTTAACTATCGCTCAAAGCGTTCAGTATTATACTATTCCCCTTGTACCTATAAGGAAATAAGCTATAAGATAATTTGTGCAAATGTTTATCTTAACACGAATTAGATATAGGAATAAGAGTTTGTTTTTTACCTTCTACTACATTTTCATTGGCAGAGAGATTTGCGGTATGTTTAAATCAGATTTTTCCTAAGTTGCATTAGAAATAATTTCAGTCCACTTTTATCTCTCACAGTTTGAACTTCGCTGATTCAATAATTTCAGTGGCAGTATGATGACAGTGCTATACGCATATCTCCGATTAATATTTTTTACTGGAGGGCCATTACGAATTAATTACTCTCATTCTGAATGAGCCGCCATTTTTATGGCTAGCATCTCCTTGAGTTTTACAACCCCAAGAGCTTCCAGTAATTTTTTGTCGAAAACATCATATAATTTACTGCCAGGCGGAGGGAATATCATTTATACACTTGGAAGGTAATTTTTGCAGGGGAGGCGTGGGTTTTGACGTAACTCCTCTGATCTTAAAACTTTTTAACTACGTGCCGTATTTTATTCCACCGGCAATGTAAAAACTATGAAGGGAAAAGATATTTCACCTTTTACCAGCCTTGATTCTAATCTTTCAAGCACTTAACCAAGGGTTAAGAGGTAGTGACGTCAGGGGGAAGATCGATACCTCGATAGGTCGGTTTAGAGAAGCGAGACATCTCGAAAATAAACATTTTGCAATGGCCGTGTTGGAATTAAAAGTTTTTATAAGGGAAGTTCTTGTCTTTCAGCAGAGGTATATACGAAAATATTTTATATTCACATTAGTTTCTTTATTTTAATATTTGTTGCAAGTTCTTGAAATATAATGCAGACTATAATTTTATAATCACTCAAACGTATCTTAAGTGCTTGTTATGATAGATTAAATAGCTGAGTGTAGCTATGGTAACTATGTCCTGCCAACCTCGGAAAACAGAACAAACCTATTAATGCAATCAATTGGAGGTATTTCAAAATTTATAATGTGGCCTTTATTTTTTAAATTCTTCATTGCCTGCCAGTAGTGCCCAACATGCCCTCAGCACTCTATATGAGGTTTTAACTCTAGCAATGCCAAGGTTTACTTCACAATTTAAACTACCAACGGGGCAGTATTGTTTATCAAAAGGACCAACAATGAAAAATTTGAAACAATTAAGCAATTCAGTAGTAGAAGCAGTGATTCACAATAGCTATAATTGTATGACTTTAATAAAAAGAAATTAAAACACTGATGTGTTGCACTCATATGACTTTCTCTACCCTTGTGCTAACCATTCTTTCAAACTGTTATTCCTATATCTTTGTATAAACATTTATACAAATTATCCTATTGCTTATTTCGTTGTAGGTGCAAGGGGAATATTACAATACAGTAGGCTTTGTCCGATAGTCACATCTTTCAAAGCTCTGAGACTCTGTTCTCTTTGCACACTTAACATACAAAAAAAATGAACAACGATGTTCCATTTCACGAAAGTTTTCTAAGTTTTCCGAAACTCACACACATAACAAGGAATATCTCCGAAATGGTTCACCCTACAAGAAAATTTATCAAGACATAAATTGTGTATTTTAGCAAGATCTACATTTTTTGTACAGTATGATTTGGTCTATCTCTAACGGTTTACCAGTTATGCCAAAGTGGTCCAGAGTAAATACGACTACAGGGGCTATAGCCAGAAAATTCAAGGTATACATTTCATTTGTCATAAAAATATCTCAGATATATGACATTTTAATCAAAATCGTTAGAGTCATTTTCAAGAAAATCAAAATTTTCGAAAAATTTTCCATGTAAAGGGTACTTTAGGGTAGGGCTATTTTCTTCAAAATGTTCGTGTCGCATCCTTGAAAGATATTAAACTTAAATACCAACTTTGGTTTTTAACCGAATTTTCCTTTTTGGGTTATGATGTCCACAGACTAACAGACTGACACAGACGCACACACACACACATACACACGGCCCTTTTTCTAAAAATCTTTTTTTTTTTTTTTTTTGGATTCAGGGACTCTCAAAGCATATATTTCCGGTGAAATCTCGACATCGAATTTTTGGGTGGAATACAATACTTCCCCTACTTGCCAGTAGAGAAAGTAAAAAATCTGATGTTTTGCACTCACATGACTTTCTCTACTTTTGTGCTAACCATTCTTACAAACTCTTATTCCTGTATCTTCTTCGTGTTAAAATAAACATTTATAGAAACTATCTTAATACTTATTTCCTTGTAGGTACAAGGGGAATATTAGAATACAGTAGCCTTTGTGCGATAGTCAAATCCTTTAAAGCTCTGAGACTGTTCTCTTTGCACACTTAACATACAAAAAAATGAACAACAATGTTCCATTTCACGAAAGTTTTCTAAGTTTTCCCAAACTCACACACATAACAAGGAATATCTCAGAAATGGTTCACCCTACAAGAAAACTTATTGAGACATAAATTATGTATTTTAGCAAGATCTACATTTTTTGTATAGTATGATTTGGTCTATCTCTAACGGTTTACCAGTTATGCCATAGTCGTCCAGAGTAAATACGACTACAAGGGCTATAGCCAGAAAATTCAAGATATACATTTCATTTGTCATCAAAATGCCTCAAACATATGACATTTTAAACAAAATTGTTAGAGCCATTGTCAAGAAAAGCGAAATTTTCGAAAAAGTGTAGAGTATATTTGGGCACTATTGCAGCCAGAGGCAGGTATAGCAATATTTATGCATTTTAGCTTCAATGTCAGATGCCGGACGGGTGTCTAATGTGTTTAAAAAACGCCTTCCCAGGAAATGAATTCATTCTTGCAATGTCGTATTACAAACACTTTAGTTTAAATGTTTCGTCGGAAACACGAAGACCGGCGGCGGCACTTGACGTTATTTTCGGCTTTCTTTTTTCCTGCACACTCGACCTCTTGCCTGACATTACAGAGTAATCTTCCTCTAGTCCAGATGCTCCATAATTTGTTACTGCTTTATGGAAATGTGGCTCTTTGCATTCGCACAGTCAGTGTGTGTGTGTGTGTGTGGGATTTGAGGGCTGCATAATGTGTGGTGCTGTTAACAGATTAAGGGTTAGCTCCTGCATTACTCAGTATAATATGCAAATGTTTGCAGTATGGAACATTTAATTGTATATCACGATGGTTGTGAAAGACACAGTGTGACAAAACGACAAAACATTTTAAACAAGTGTAGAGGTTTCACGAAAATGGAGGATAAATCGCATTACAGAGATGCTGGTTGAATTAAATTAGAACACCGATATGGAGATTATGTTGAGAAATAAAAAAAAAAATTAACGTTTCTTTATTGTGAGGTCCGGGTAAAACTAAACTCACTAACGCCTGCTCTTGCCTCGCCTGCTTTTATAGATCGGCTGACGTCATACGGATCTTTCGAGAAACTCTCCACACGTACGCACCGTAATAATTCAGGTGGAAGTCTCGAGAAGGCCCTAGAAATCACTATTTTGCTTCTGTCGTGTCCATTGTTACAGTCACCTATTCACTCCCTGTCACATTCAGTTGTTTCTGGGATAGTGTGAGCTTAGAAGATCACATATACCGGCCAGGCGCGGCTCCTTAGGGTAGGCAGGGTAGGTATTGCCTACCCTATCGTAATACATCAACAAATAATGTTTAAGTATGATTCTGCATTTTATCATTTGAACCGTCATTTTCCCCTAAATTGCAGTTCAAGAAAAGTTTTCTCAGTTATAATGACCAGCGCATGGTCAAATCCTTTAATCTCAATTCCGATTCATCAAAACTGCGCTGCGTTTTTGAAACGCGCGGCAGAAATGATACGCATGGAACCTGGGTAGTGGAAGCCAGCGAGCTTAACCTCTGCCTGCCCGGCCCCATTTCCTCAGTACGAGGCCCTTGAATAGGGATAACGAAACATTCCGTCTGTATATGCACTCCGAGCATGCGCAGACGGGTCTGCCAGCACTCCGAACACTTGCCTGCCCAAACCCGAATTTATGCGACATTTTCCGAACAGCCATACTCCACGAACGAAGATCTCAGAGATCTGAATCTGTCGTTATCTCTGTGTAATACCAGTATGACCGACTTAATTAGTGAACTATTACAAGTTCCGCTCTCGCGGCGCACTGACAATGAAAAGAGAAGTGTTTTAGCTATTTAACACAAAGCTGCAGTCAGACAATTTTTCAATTTCTTAATCCATTTTAGTCATGGGCGTCGCGAAACGGGGGCAAGGGGGACCACGCCCCCCCCCCCCCTTGGAAGTTGGAGAACTTAATGTGCAGTCAGTTACTGACTATTAAACTATTATTTTAATTTTGGCGTAAAGAACAATTTTTGTTTAGCGCAAATTAATACGGTTATCTGCAACAAATACTATAAATTTTGACAGTAAAATAATGATTTAATATGATATGATTGCAAATTTCCAACATGTGCCCTGGAAAAAAGTCTGCCGACACTGGTGATTTTAGTTTTGGTGGTAATTCGTCCGTAAGTCACATTCATTGACTCTGCTCTTATTAAACAACCAGACAATATATTGTTTGCGTTATCCGCAATGACTTCGCCCCCTATATTTCGGATAAACGGGGTTTATTATGATGATGATGATGATGATGATTATTATTATTATTATTATTATTATTATTATTATTATTATTATTATTATTATTATTATTATTATTATTATTATTATTATTATTATTATTATTATTATTATTATTATTATTATTATTATTATTATTGTTGTTGTTGTTGTTGCTGTTACACTTTGCCTACCCTAAAATTTTGACTGCGAGCCGCCACTGATACCGGCCCTATTTTAAACATTTGACTCTAAAGTCAATTGCTTTCGTCACTCTAGTACGTTTAACGGAAAATATAATAAAGTTGTTGCTGTAAACTTTTATTTTAGTTTACGTGGAGTAGGTAGAAAGAAGTTTGATGTCTTCCACTCATATGACTTTCTCTACTCTCGTACTAACTTCCTCTATCAGCATGTTAGTTGAATAAACTTGATCTTATTGCATATTTTCTTGTAGGTGCCTTTGAGCGTTAGTCAAATGTTTTAAAGGTGAAGCCTTTAAAATTCCTTTCTCTTTGTACAACCAATAGATAAAAATTTGAATAACGACCTTTGTTTTGCAATACTAAGCTTTTCTCAAATCGGATACAAATAATTATCTCCGAAATGGTTCATTCCACAGAAAAGAAAAAGAAAAAAAGAATGAATTTGGAGATAAGTTGTATTTTAACAAGCTAGACCAATTTTACAGTGAGTTTGGTTCTATCTCTTACAGTTTATCACTTATGTAAAAGTAATCAGGTGTAAACAAGGTTAAAAGGGCTATAGCCAGGAAATTCAAAACATCAAAATCGTTAGATAGATCATTGCAAAAAATAAACTTCTAAAAATTTCCACAAAAGGGTACTTTAGGGAGCAGGAATTTCTTTTCAAATCTTTCTGACGCATTTTTAAAGCCTCTTTTCGGTGAAATTTCGACACCGAAATTATTTCAATACAATATTTCCTACTTACTACGCGTAGTTGAAAAACTGATGGGCTCTTAATTCTTTTGATTAAGAGGTATGTAAAATTCTGTTTTCTGAATAATCCATATTGTTCTTCAACAATGAATTCTAGCTAAAGGTCATATGTAATTTACGAAACTTTTCCTAGAATATATAAACCAGTCTTACTACAGATATTATTTTGTGTATGGGTCAGCTACAGCGAACGCCTCATGCTTTGTTTGTTTGTTTGCGTTAATATATTCTATTATTTCATTTTGTTGCTTGTTCTGTTCTTGCCAGCTCTACCTGCGGCATTATCACAAACAGTTGTGAAGGAAAGAAAAACAGACCACTACAACTCAAACATGCAAATGCAGACGAGACAAACATTATTAGAATTTCAAATACAATTCCAGGACTTTTATACTGCCAGTTAACTGTACGCGTCTGGAGTTCAATATCAGCAGAATAAAATACCTACATAGGGGAGATTTGATCTAGACGGAATCCATTCTACTATAAATTAATGAATAGTTAAAGTTATGCTCACAAACAATACTTTTTAACCTACAAAAACAAAAATTAAATTACGAAAACCAAAATAAAGCAATAGACAGACTACATAACCTTACTCTTGGAGCTGTTTACAACTATATAACTTCCCCTTATATTTAACATTTTGTTTTATATATAATGGGGAAGTTTATTATGGTCCTTTTGTGTTTACTGTCCGCGTGTAGGCCGATCACAAGCATTAGCTCCCAAAACATTAAACGAAAGCGAAAGGGCCCGTCCTGTTTACATCCACAAACTAGGCCAATTCCCTGACCAACATCAACGGAACGTTGTCCACTTACTTCACGTCTTTTAAGTGATTAATTATTTCGAAACCCTGTGTTACGTCCCATAATTACTACCAAAGCTATCTCTACGCAAGTGTTATCTTCGTACATATTGGAATTACGCATCCAATTTGGATCAAAACCATTTATGTTATCGAAATCGGCTGATCAAAGAACTTAATTTTTTTCTCTGTAATGCTCATATTAGAAGGAATGTAATGACTTTCCTTTCACCCTCTATAAACATATTGTTCCTTTATACACAACTACTGTAATAAAAAACGTTTGCACTTTATCGGTGTCCAGAATTTTAAAAGCCAAAAATGTTGTTGCCGGAAAGCACACAGCTATCAAGATGCGTCCCAGGAAGGGGAGATGTCAACGCCGCCGCCGCGCCGCGCCGGTCTGGTGACAATACTTGCACTAAGCAGCGAAACTTGGCTGCGGCCCATCACTTCCTTCCTTGCTGAAATAAAAGTTAACACAACGCACTAGTTCCCTTTCACGTCGTTACAAGCCTGCCAACGCAACTTTTAATTCCTTTTTCTCTTGCGTCACCACTGCTACAAGCACAGCTATAAACAAGCAACAATAAAAATCAAATAACTGATGAAGTGTTTTAGTGTAAATAAAAAACTAAATTAAATGAGCGTCCCGCCTCTCCCTTTGAAATAAATACATTTAATAAGACTCCATTATTATTTAATAATAAAATAATTTCAATAATTTATAATAAATAACTTATACATGAATTAAAGTTTCGTCTGAAAATCAAAATATTCAATTTACCTTCTATATTTCAATGTTACGTAGCATTCCAAGATTTATTTTCATCATGTAGCTGATGTGCTGGAAACGAATAGAACGTTTAGCGCATGCGCAGAACTCCAATGCAATATGTAGGTCATTGTCCTATATTCTTTTGCACCAACAAGTCCATGGGGTTTTAAATGTGCACATTTAGAGGTTAAGATGTATTTTTATTATCTTAAAGGAACTTCTACCGATTTCTTTTATTTTTCTACTTGCCTATGTGGTAAAAATGTTCCATAGGATGCATTTTTGCTGAATTTCCTTGAAGGTTTGTCGTAAAACACCAACTTCTATAACTATTTGAGACTGAATTCTGTTTACGATCATGAAATAAATGCGTATTAAAATATCAACAATTAGAGTAGTAAGTGAGCTTTTGTAGCTATGGTAACTTATGAACAAGAACACTGAAATAGGATATGACACCATAAGTCTGTTAAACATAGCATTTATCTGTTTCTTTCATTCCTATCATACCGAAACGATTTCACTTCGGATACACTCTATGTCCGTTATACGAGCAAGCGTCGTGAAACGCATCTACAGGAAAGTATAGCGGATTGTCTACCATTTGATTGGAGTGCTCTATCGAACACAAAGGGAATTGACAGCACCCGGCGAGTTAACCAAGCAGGATTTAAATGATGGCGGAGTTTTGGATTAAAGCCCCGTCCAGTGCAATAGAGAGCACCACTAATTGTCGGCGTAAACAAAACAGAGAACTGTCTGCCAGGATAAAGTCATGCAATACGGGCCAAAGAGCACACTGTCAGGAAATTATTGCCCTATCTCCACCGCGCATTCTAGCGGCAGTAAAACTAACTTCGGCAATTGCATATAGTGGTGCTTTAAGGTTAAATTACATAATTTAATGTCTTCTTGACTTTCTCAACAATACATATCAAGACAATGCGAAATATAAAATGTATAATGTGCAAAAAATTTTGAATAAGCTCTTATTGCTATATCTTAAGATATTTATAATTATGTTCCTTTTACTTTCTATAGATTGTACTCTATTCAAAAATCCGATATCAAAATTTCCTCAAAAGGGCCTTTTTCCACAAACAGCATAACTTTGTGAGCAACGGAACTCAAAAATGACAATGCAGTTAAATGCCAAAATTGGTATTTAGGTTCAGCATCTCTTAGGGGTGCGACATGAAGGTTTTAAAAAAATCTGAAGCAAAATTAAAAATGTTTCTTACAAATTTTAATTTTCTCAAAAATATATCTAAAAATTTGGATTAAATTAGCATATGTTTAACAAATTTCTATGATAACCTTTGAATAAGCGACAAACCGTAACAGATGATCAAAATCTTACTACTGGATGTAAAAACTAATTCCAGTGTTGGGTGTTTTGCTTACGAACGTAAGCAGCGACGCCTGGTTTCCACGCTTGGTATAGTGGACCCCATAACATCTACATTTTTTAGTAGAATTTTCTACCATCTGACAAACGAACTAAATTCCAGCTTCCCAAACTATTACCAAACAAAGGCGCTCAAGTTTAGGCTGCCTCACGCGACTGTTTGTGTATACGTGATTAACAACAATGGGCGCAGTCCGTATCAATGGCGCTCACGGTGAAGCTTTCCCACGACAACAATCAGAGTGACAGAACCAAAGGGAGTTTTTCTAGATAATTCGAGAAGTGTTCGGCGGCTGGCTTGTTTTGAGTTACGAGAACAGGACAGCTGTGAGCTGTAATATCACAAAGGACTGTTAATTGTGTTAACAATGAGAACAGAACTGTACATTCGTGATAAAATTTTGAAGGAAAAATAAAGTGATAGAAAAGATACTGGGCTGATTTTGTTTTTTTGCCATAGTATAGGTGCAAATGTACTTATCCAATGCAACCAACATAAAATATGCAGAAAATGGGAGGAAAAAGGCCACTTAGGTATCTGAGGTTGTCAAGAACTATACGTGGGAACCAAGTTTTATAAACAGCCATTATCGGGTGTTATTTCAGAAGCGAGCGGGAGTGGATGTCACATATCCATTAAAGGTATTAGCCTGTATCACCAGTAGCAGATATTCTACGTTTACATTCCCTTTCGAATTATAGCTACACGCGTAGGTACCAGATACCAGTATGCAAATTAGCCATACGTTAGATCATAAGCTACGTCATGTTTAATATGTCCCCTTTCTCTGGTTCAAATATGAGAACATTCAGATAGAATATCAGTTGGGAACTTCTTTGCTACTATTCTAGATAAATGCATAAAGGAATGGATGTTCAACTTTCTGTACTGGTAAGTAAGGGAAGTATTGTATTACACCCAAAAATTCGATGTCGAGATTTTACCGGAAATATATATTTTAAGACCCCCTAAATCCCCCCCCCCCAAAAAAAAATTAGAAAAACGTCCGTGTGTGTCTGTGTGTCAGTCTGTGGACAGCATAACTCAGAAACGAAAACTCGGTTAAAAACCAAAGTTAGTATTTAAGTTTCCTATCTTTCAAGGATGCAACAGAAAGATCTTGAAGAAAATAGCCCCACCCTAAACTACACTTTACATGGAAAACTTTTCAAAAATTTTGATTTTCTTCATAATGGCTCTAACGATTTTGATTAAAATGTCATATGTTTGAGACATTTTGATGACAAATGAAATGTATATCTTGAATTTTCTGGCTATAGCCCCTGTAGTCGTATTTACTCTGGACGACTTTTGCATAACTGGTAAACCATTAGAGATAGACCAAATCGTACTATACAAAAAATGTAGATCTTGCTAAAATACACAATTTATGTCCAAATAAATTTTCTTGTAGGGTGAATCATTTCGGAGATATTCCTTGCTATGTGAGTGAGTTTCGGAAAACTTAAAACTATCCTGAAATGGAACACCGTTGTTCATTTTTTATATGTTAATCGTGCAAAGAGAACGGAATCTCAAAGATTTAAAAGATTTGACTATCACACAAAGCCTAGTGTATTCTAATATTCCCCGGGACATACGCGATAAGATACTTTAAGAGTAGAGAAAGTCGTGTGAGTGCAGCACATCAGATATTTTATTTCTACTACATCAACTTGGGTTACTAGTAATAACGAGTTTCTGTATTAAATTAGATTCTAGATATTCTGAATTGAACTTCCAGATTACCTCACCAATATAGCTAAAAGTTGTAATATAGCATTCGACCAATAACTGTAGGAGTTCCGCAATGATCAGTTCTAGCACCATTATTATTCAACCTATCCATGCATGACCTACCCAAATACACTGCAATGTATGCAGACGGTACAGTTATTTTCCATTCACACCCTCTCTTAAATATTGTAATCAAAAGACTACACAGGTCTAATAAAATCTCGATAAAATCTCGATAAAATCCTTATCCGGATAGCTCACCCTAAACAAGATTCGAACTCGCGACTCTTGGAGGGGAGACAGACATGCTACCACCACGCTACAGAGGCGGGCTGCAACAATACTTAAAGAAAACACTTTCTAGGACGATATACAAATTCCGACTATGATTTTAAATTACGTTTTGTTTCTGAAAACAATATTTTTTAGCATTCAAAATGCTCCATGCGTCGGAATTTCTCCTTGAAACTTTGTGTTTATGTTAACATCTATATGCGCATAAAGTTTTTGAGGGTATAAAAATATTGAATATTTTAAAACAGTTTTACATATATGCCAACCTTAAAATATGACAATATTGATACGTCTATAAGATGTGATTCAAAAGGTTTGAGATAAATTATTCAAATATTACGGTGCAAGCACTTTTTAGCAGGTGTAAATATATTTATTTTATAATATTATTAAAATAATTAAAACTATTCATTAGAATCACTTCAAATTCGGTATAAATATTAAGTTTCATCACTCCAATAAACTCTGAAAATATAGTGCAAATTGGGGAAAAAACAAAGAATTATAACTATTGAGTGTTGAGTAATAATTTAGCTTCATAAGTTAGATAAAACTGCATCGCTAACACTGCATCTACTTTCTCGTTAATTAATATTACTTTTCATTAATTTAGTAAAGTTCATTAGTAGTTATTACGATGTTATAAATTTTTGCCTAACGAAATGTGTGACAGAAAATTTAATTATAATATATAACATGAATTTAATTAATTATTATTCTCATTAATGTAGTTTAATTTATTTGTTGTAATCCAAGTCGTGGAAACTTCCATAGCGAATTTCCTGGGGCAAGCCATTTCTGTAATACACCCACAGACACTCACCAGCAAATGTCGACATGTGTGATATAAGGAAAGTTATGTTTGTGTGGAAAATCCAACTGTAAATGTTACAAGCCCGTTGGCTTTATATTTATAGAAATACAGATACAAAAATCTGCCCTTTTTGTATTACAGTTAATGAAGAGATGAAGTTCAATTTCTGCACATCGACAAAATCCAGTCCTGTTAATTTTCCATCACTTTACGGTCTTCTATAATTTTACCACAAATATAGTTTTCTTCTTGTCGTTAACAGAATCTACACTCCTTCAGGCTATCACAAGTCAAAACTTTTATTTCTCGTAACCTTGCTCATTCCTTTGAGTGTCTTTCTTCAATTTCTGTCTTTCATACATCAACTATTAGGTTAGAAACATGTCGACGCCCGACGTACCTTTTATGACAACACACACAGACGCAGAGCTGTCCCATACTCACTGACTCATGTCTGTAGCCGTAAAACCCGCTCCTCTGCTATTCCTGGCCTCCTTATATAGAAAGGATGACGTCACACGGATCTTTCTCGACTTCTATATACGCCGGCGATTACGTGGCCAAATCATTCTCGAAAGCCGTTTTTGTGTAGCCGCTCCTATTGTTGTTAGTCGCGTACACAGAAACAGTTGCCTTTGCCCAACCTCTCGCCCCGACAGTTCTTTGTTTTCCGCCACACCTGGCGTCACAATACAATCCTCATCCGGATTATTCCTTCAACATAAATCATGTAAATATGTATTAAATACAGAAGAATAGTGGATTTTTTATATTAATATTCGTCCAAAATGAACCTTCACCATGTTCCTTATTAACCACTTTAACTACTTGGCAACTTAGAAGCCGTTTAACATGTATTTCTAGATTAGGTCATTCTATATAATATATAAGTTAAGAACGAGGAGACAAAATTTAATATTGCTTCGGGTTAAATCCTACTCAGCAATCAATGGAAATATTACGGTCCATAACCTAGCAAAATCTACATCTATATCTCGTTAACTGTGTCCAAATATATTTCTTATAAATGACTCACTTGAATAAAATAACCACATAGTGGAAAACAATAGAACATAAACATTGCACAAACAATACAGATCTGTTTGAAACACGCAAGTTACTCCTGATGAATTTCGTTGTGGCTTCAGCCCTTTTTTAGATATTCTTTGGCATTGTTTTAATTACTATTCTGTTTCGTTAATATTCCTTTTTCCCCTCACGAAAGAAACCTATTTCCAAGGCCAGTTTATAGCGACTAGTTTAAACAGTTGACGGTCGCTATTTCCATTCTACATATAAAAAAATGTGTAAAGAAGCCAATTATACATTTATTTCAATAAACTTGAAGTATAGTTCGCTTTTATGCAAGGATAGCTTATAAATAAACGATAAAAACGTCCTAGAAAGTCATGTGAATGTAACAAATATCATACCTATGTGTTGCTGCACCAACACATTGGGGTTAAAACCTCTCATATACAGTTTACTTACGAAGATTGTATTGCCTTCCTTCTTGAAGAACAGCCCAACCAACATTTGGGTGTATGTTAAGGCCAGAGCTCGGATTTTGAAGATCTAAAACACTTTAAAATGGCTACAAAAGCACAAAACATGACCAGAAAGTTCGGCACAAATCTGATAAATGGACTAGTATTTTGACGAACATTTTCGGGAATTTTTTTCTGTCTTGGAATTATACACAAATTCTAGCACCATATTTCTATATTTAAATTGAAATTAAGACACCAATGACACAACTTAGAGATGAAGACAGTTTAGTGTTGACTTCAACCCTGCAGTGTGTGTGTGTGTGTGTGTGTGTGTGTGTTTGTTTGTTTGTTTGTGTTTGTGTGTGTGCGTGCGCGCGCATGTGTTCCGATGACAATGTAAGTAAACCAGAAGAACTCCATATAATGCAACAAATGTACAAAATAAAAGAAAAAATAATAAGTGCCTAGTATTGAATCCGACCCAAAATTTTGATGTCGAGATTTCACTGGAAATATATGTTTAGAGGGCCCCTGAATCCAAAGTGAAAAACATTTTTAGAAAAAGGTTCGTAGAGGTACCTCTATTAGTAGGCTTTGTTTATTCAGAGCGTGGTTTATCCTGCGTATTTTGTACACACGCCCGGTATTTGATGTTGACAAATTCAATCTGACAGTGGCTTCAACTTCAATCAATCACGGCCGTCTGTCTGTCACTGTGAAATGGTCGAAATCAGATCAACGCACCTGATGCTTAACTGTCTCATGACTCATGCGATTTATATTTGTTTGTATCTAACACTAGATGGCAAGTTCATAATTCGAAATTAAAATATTCGGTTGTGGTATTTACTACTCAACAAAATGTCCTAAAAAAAGCTTATTTCTTTATCTGCTACGTAAATTAAGAAGTGCTGCACTCGATCCAAAATTTTGATGTTGAGATTTTACCGGAAATATATGTTTCCATAGAAGACATTATTCAACTCGAAAAGGAGTGAAGGAATTCTCTGAAAGTTAAAGGGTTTTTCAAGTACAATTTTGAAGCTCAAGAATTCAAATTCGTTTATCGGTAAACGTCTGCCTTTAACTAACAATGTTTCATCATTAGATGTTTCAGCATTAAGTGAAAGTATTACTTCATTAATAGTTTCTGCAGTATAGGTAATGAAAACTGACGTAACAATCGCGGAAAGAAAAATGCTACCGTTTGTTTATCTCGTTTTCCAAAGGAAAATGATAAAATTGTTGTTTTTGGTTGTATTTGCAATTCTCTTAATTTCGCCGCTAGTCCTGCAGCTGAGTGACTTCCCAAAAATGGTAAGTCAATGCTACATATTGCTTTTATATTTTTCAGGGAGTCAAAAATGACAAAGTACTGTAGATAAGGGAGTCTTATATGAGAGTAAGCCAACAAAACTTAGGTTATGTCACCATAAACGGAATTATTTTGATTTTTAGGGATCTTGAAAGTCTATAGGGGAATTTTTTCTACTAATAGCATCATTTTTGTGTTCTCTGTATGTTTAAAAATTATAAAACAAAATTAACAGGACTATTTGCGATGTTTTTCTAAGAACAATAAACTATTTACATGGATTAACGATTTCAGTACTGAACTGATTTTAATTTCTGCGATTCTATATACGTCATGGTTGTAGTGTTAGCAAAGTAAATATTGAACGAAGTATTTACCTAAACAGAACACAAACTGCACACCACGAGGCGTCTCTGTGGCTGGAGTTAGCGACTGTCTGCCGGACTGTATGTTCCGGGATCAATTTCCCGACAAATCATACACCTTCCGGCTGTATACGTTCATCCCTAGGGTTGTTACCCAACATCCCTCGGGAGTCTACAGTCTGTGGTGTCATTTCAAATATTTTGATAAGCTTCCTGCCAGACAAAAGCAGAATTTATATCACGTTTAATTAATTTATGATAATGAACTACACCAAAATAATTTGAAATGGAACATTTTTCGAAAATTTTTATTTTCTTGGAAATCGCTCTAACGATTTTGATTAATATGACATATGTTTAGGATATTACTATGACAAATGAAATTTATTTTATGATACTCGAATTCAAAAACGATGATTACGGCGATTGTATTTATTTTTTCAAATTTAATCTTTCCTTTATTAGGATTATCTTAATAAACAGATCAAAGTTACATAAAATTTACTAAGATTATCCATTATAATTTGTGCTACATTATATGGAAATATCACAGGTTGCGATGTTCAGATTTCAGATCACAGATATACCTATTATTTTAACTGAATCATTGGCAGCTTTTGTTTCCTTTCCATCAAACGGAGGAAACCTTCGTGTCTTCCAAAAAAAAAGCTGCCGGGAGGTTTTTTTTTTTTTTTTTTTTTTTTTTTTCTACAATTCTGGACGAGCAATGGAGGATTCACTGATAATACAGAGAGATTTGTTGTTTTTAAAGCTTTGAGGACGAGCCTTCTTTTCAGATGCTTTTTATGCTCGCAAAAATTCGATTGTAAGTTAACGCATAATCAGATTTATAGGTTAAAACAGACAAAGTGTGAAAAGCGATTGGAAACTGATAATGGAAGGTTAATACAACGTCCCCTAAAGCTTAAAATCGTACCGGATGTTATTCAACATACCTTGCATCGTGCCGAATCGGTTAACTTCGGCTCAACTTGCGCGTCGCAGAGCGAAGAATCGAAGAATCGAGGAAGCGTTGCTTATCAGTGAAATAAATACGTGTAATACCTTATATGCGGTACAATAATTACGTGTGTGAGACTTTCACTCTTGTACTAACCATTCTTACAAACTCATATTCCTATATCTTCTTCGTGTTAGTTAAGATAAACATTTGTACAAATTATCTTATTGCTTATTTCCTCGTATGTGCAAGGGGAATATTAGAATACAGAAGACTTTAAAATATTTGACTATCGCTCAAAGCTTTGAGATTATGTTCTCTTTGCACGCTTATAAAAAATGAACAACGATGTTCCATTGTACGAAAGTTCTAAGTTTTCCAAAATTGACACACAAAGCAAGGAATATCTCCGAAATGGTTCACTCTGCAAAAAAAAATATTGAGACATATATTGTGTATTTTAGCAAGATCTACATTTCTTGTACAGTAAGATTTTGTCTATCTCTTACGGTTTACGAGTTATTCAAAAGTCATCCAGACTAAACAGGACTACATAGGCTATAGACAGAAAATTCAAAATATACATTTTATTTGTCATAAAAATATCTCAAACATATGGCATTTTAATCAAAATCGTTAGGATGGGTGAGTGTGTAAGTGAGTGAGTGGCTGGTATTAAAAGTAACTGGCTTTGTTATTTGTCAGAATGCTTAAACAGCCAACACACACGTACAGTTTCAGGGGACACTGTAATAGGTCTAATAAAAGAAGAATTCCTCCTGCCTTCATAAATCGAACCGCTGAATACGAAAGTCAAAACGCTGGAGGCAATGCACTTTTCTTATAATGTACTAGAACTGCTCTCGAAATATGTTACCATTTCCTCTGCAGTTGGATGTATATTGGAGAAAGAATTAAGGGAACGCCCATTAATGCACGTTACAGCTGCACGGCAACAATGAATGCGCAATAACGACATGGTTGCTGATCATTATCAGAGCCAGAATATGGCATCGTTGAGGTACAAGGAAGTATTTCATAAACATGGAGAACTTCCTGCGGCCCATTACACGTAATGATCTCTGAAAACAAACAGCGCATTAACCGGCTCGGCTCTCCTCTCCTCTGGTCTGGTAAAGCTCCATGTAATAGCACATAACGACAATCCTCCCTCCTAAAGGCATACTCAATTGATCAAAACCTTCCTGCGCTTGTTTCCATGTCAAGCAGCCAGTTCTGTTATTGGTTGGCAACATCGTTACAGCATTCTTATTGCTGTGTTGTGTTGTATACCTTAAAAATCTGATATGTTGCACTCACATGACTTTCTCTACTCTTGTACTAACCATTCTTACAAACTCTTATTCCTCTATCTTCTTGAGATAAACATTTATAGAAATTATCTTATTGCTTATTTCCTTGTATGTGCAAGGGGAATATTAGAATACAGTAGGCTTTGTGCGATAGTTAAATCTTTTAAAGCTTTGAGATTCCGTTCTCTTTGCACTCTTAACATATAAAAAAATGAACAACGATGCTGCATTTCACGAAAGTTTTAAGTTTCCGAAACTGACACAAATAACGAGGAATATCTCCGAAATGGTTCACCCTACAAGAAAATGTATTAAGACATAAAATGTGTATTTTAGCAAGATCTACATTTTTTGTGTAGTATGATTTGGTCTATCCCTCACGGTTTACCAGTTATGCAAAAGTCGTCCAGAGTAAATGCGACTACAGGGGCTATAGACAGAAAATTCAAGATATACATTTCATTTGTCATAAAAATATCTCAAACATATAGCATTTTAATAAAAATCGTTAGAGCCATTTTCAAGAAAATTAAAATTTTTGAAAAATTTTCCATGTAAAGGGTAGTTTAAGATGGGGCAATTTTCTTCAAAACCTTCATGTGGCATCTTTAAAAGACCTTAAACTTAAATACAAACTTTGGCTTTTAACCGACTTTTCGTTTTTGAGTTATGCTGTCCACAGACAGACACACACACGCACACACGGACCTATTTCTAAAAATACTCTTTTTTGATTCAGGTGCCTCAAAACACTTATTTCCGGTGAAATTTCGACATCAAATTTTTTGGGTGGAATACAATACTTCCTCTACTTACCAGTAGAGAAATTCTACGAAGTTTAAATCTCTTACTGTGGGAGGAACACATATTTTGAACACCATTTTTAAAGTGGTACGCCTCTGTCTCTGCCTCTTAAATGGGCATGCCCACAGGTTCCATTTAATGCAGGCTTGTAATAAACTTTTTTTTAAACAAGGCGCTAAGTGTTCTGCTTCCTATGCATTCCCCGTAGCCTAGTTGAACAAGCTATCCGATAGATCCCCTAGAGTGCAGTGTTTTTCGTTTGTCATTTATTGACTTCTGAAGTTATTTACCACCCTTCTCTTTGGCTTGGCTGATTTCTCTTGTTTACAAGCTGATCGTGTTCATTTGAAACAATTTAGTGTGTTTACGAGATTCCACGAGTGTAATTATTGACCTATACATGTTTAGTATTACTGATTTCATTTGTGGTCAAAATATAATTCGTTTTTATTTCTGTGCACAGACCACGTGTTTCTAAACACTGTTAGGTATATTTTAAAAATCACATATTGAATTATTCTACTGCTTTAGAAAGCCAAAAAGAAGGGGTAGTAATTCAACTTTATACAAATCGATGAACAAAATCACATGGGGAAAAGATTATACTTGTTTAGAGCTTAATGGGAAAGTGTGTGTGTGTGTGTGTGTGTGTGTGTGTGTGTGTGTGTGTGTGTGTGTGTGTGTGTGTGTGTGTGTGTGTGTGTGTGTGTGTGTGTGTGTGTGTGTGGACAGCATAACTCAAAAGCGAAAAGTCGGTTAAAAACCAAAGTTGGTATTTAAGTTTAAAGTCTTTTAACGATGCGACATGAAGATTTTGAAGAAAATAGCCCCACCCTAAACTACGCTTTACATGGAAAATTTTTCGAAAATTTTGATTTTCTTGAAAATGGCTCTAACGATTTTGATAAAATGTCATATGTTTGAGATATTTTTATGACAAATGAAACGAGTATTTTGAATTTTTTGGCTATGGCCCCTGTAGTCGTATTTACTCTGGACGACTTTTGCATAACTGGTAAACCGTTAGAGATAGACCAAATCGTACTATACAAAAAATGTAGATCTTGCTAAAATACACAGTTTATGTCCCGATAAATTTTCTTGTAGGGTGAACCATTTCGGAGATATTCCTTCTCATGTGTGTGAGTTTGGGAAAACTTACAAACTTTCGCGAAATGGAACATTGTTGTTCATTTTTTTATATGTCAAGTGCGCACAAAGCCTACTGTATTCTAATATTCCCCTTGCACCTACAAGGAAATAAGCAATAAGATAATTTGTACAAATGTTCATCTCAACTAACAGGAAGAATATAGGAATAAGAGTTTGTAAGAATGGTTAGTACTTGAGTAGAGAAAGTCATGTGAGTGCAACACATCAGATTTTTCTACATGTTATACGACAGTTGGAGATAAATAAAACGTGCTTAAGCAGATACATTGACCTCAGAGTATAAGGTCTGCTACTGTCAGAAAGTTTCTCCTTTGCTGTATGGCTTAAGGAAAAGAAAGTTACTCCATTCTTCTCTGAGCTGTGGAAAATTATTTACCTACCTAGCTCACACGGTTATTAGGCGCTTTATATGCACTACGGCGGTGACTCATTCTTTTCTCAAGTCCAGCTCAGTGGATCTATTCGAGGCGTGCGTGTTATCTGCAAGAGTTAGGAAATGTTACCCAAATCCTTAACCTGAATACTAAAACGTTAGCTTGGCACATGCAACCTCATCTGTGGTTTAAAATAGCAAGTTGTGCCAACATAAAATCCATATTATCCATACAATATGGTTTGCTCACAAGAGTTATTTTATAATCTCAAATATTGTTGGTATTAAACTGCATAACGTTTTCCACATGTTGAACACATTAAAGTAATTTAACTAAATTCATGCTACTAAATAACTCCAGTATTACTAAGTGGGAGGGTACTTTATGCCCACATTCAGTAGTTTTTGTGCTACTGAATTATCTAATTGTTTCAGCTTTCTATTGCTTGTCTTTTAGAAAAACAATGAAATGTCAAGATGGTGATATCGTAGATTAGATAGAGGTGGACTTAACCGCCATCTGTTGCATAATTTATAAATTATTTGAACACGAAAAACCAACCTCGACGGATTGGATTGGATCGGCTCGTAGCATTATTCAAAGGCAATTGGCAACGGATCTCATCGGATCTTGGAGGCCAAAAGGGTTAAAATAAACTTGTTTTAGAAATTGCTCAGATATTTGGTTACCAGCGGTTGGTTGTTTAAATTTTGAAAAGTCATCTGAGTTTAAGCGACCCTGGGACTGAAATTTGCATTTTGTATATTTTTATAGGTATGAAATCATATTTTATAATATAAACACTTTTACGTATGCAAACTGTTTTATAGTTCTGAGCAAATTATTCAGTTTATTCACAATGAAAAATTATCTTAATATTGAAAATATTTCACGTGCATCAAAAACTAAAATATCAAACAGTTCCATTATTTTATACACTACAATTGCCCAAAAAATACCATCTATCTCTCACAGGAAGAAAAAAATAACTTTAAAGTAATTCATTTCTTTGCTTTGATGGACATCGAAAATATCTTAACTTTTTGTGTACTTAATTATTTTGAAACAAAATAAACTTTCAGGTTTGGATACCAAAGACTGAAGTTGAAGTCATATAACATGCTAGAAAAATTCTAGGAGCATAGCACAAAATTTAATGCAAATAGGGTATTAAAATGTAAAGTCGACAGAAAGCAATTTTTCTGCACATGCGCATTAAGCAGAAAAAGGATCATTTTAATGGCATTTAAAGTCTGCGCTGGACTCTAAAGGTTTTGGAAATATTTATGTACATAAACCTAAAACTTGTCAATTTGATAATCTGTCGGTCATTTTAGGTCCCAGAGTGCCTTAAGGTATAAGTAGCTGTGGATTCTGTCTAAAGGGTTAAGTGAGGGAGGGGACAGAAGGGACTTCATAACTGGGGTGGAAGTAAACCTTCTAGGGGAGGAAACCCCAAAATCAAACCAACAAACGCCGGCCCTTAAAGCCACTGAAAGCTATGGTATTCTCGCTCCAAGTTCGAGGGATAAAAGCCAATCAATACTGTGATTACATTATGATTAGTACAGGCTGCTGGAAAATTGACTCTTGGGGTAAAAAATAATAATTGAAATTTAAAAAAAAAATATTTTGCACAAGACGTGTACTACAAGAAAGGAAATGGAGTTGCACCATTCAATGATTAATATTCAAGTTTTATGGAGTACGAGAAACAACAATGAGTGGACCTGACTGTAAAATATTAGGATATAATAAAGAGCAATCAATTTTTAATCAAAAGATTTTCGAAGTTCATTATTCTTCCATACTGGGGCAAAAATTGGAAGCGCAGAATGAGATTGAGAAATTTAATGCCATTCCTTCTCTCTCGTACAGTAACTCCGACGTTGCAATCACTCAATGTGCGTTAAAACTTCTCCCCCCTCCCTCAACACACACTTCGGTGTCAGAAGTGGCACACGTCGAATTGCCGTTTTCTTATAATGCATAGGATCAAAACGTCTTACTCTTGGGAGATTTCAATGCTTGAATTGGAAGTAATTCCTTATGTGAAGTAGACATATAATGAAGATATTTGCAAAGCCAATAGTCAAATATTTATATCCTTTTGAGCACATAATACATTATGGATCACCAATACATACCTAAGCATGCTAACAACATTTTTCTCCCACATTAATCAAGCAAGACAAGTTCATACAGAGAGAATTAAACGAGCTCATAGATTGATTCCTTTACTGTATCGTAATCAAATTATTGAACATTACAAGTACATATTGCTCTTCTGTTCAAAAGGAAATGATTTATGAGCTTCCATTTGATTTTATGGTCCAAAGAATATACGTATGAGATAATATATCTCTTTTTTAAATAACATCCGCATTCCTTTAATGAATTACACATGTAAAAGAGAATATTGTAATTTTCACGGACGAACGTGAAAGCAACTCAGAAAATATGACGTATCCCTTTGATTTTCAGCTACATGGCTTTAAATCATAATTTAAAAGCGGTTTCTCTTTGAAACTAAATGTATTACCCCGTTAGTTCTGGAACGTATTTGAAGGATACTAAACGCGGTTTCGATTCCTAATTGGAGGTTGGGGATTTATCTTTAGCCAGGAGTATTCCCCATCCTCTCTAGAAGATCGATTGTAAATGTTTGTCTGAACTTACAGTTTATAAAGTAAAATTCCACCGTAAACAGCCAAGGTTTACAAAAACAGTAAATATAATTGCCAATGCAAAATTCTTCCAAAGCAAAAATTCGCAGATATAATCTTAGTGTTAAAGAGGCAGATCCCATTGGGCATCTGGAATTAATTTACGTAATAATTTTAACTTCCTACCATTTTTTGTCTTAGGTAGGACCCCACATCTAACAGTGGCACCCCAGAAAGGGTAGTTAGTACTTTCCTCCAAACTTGTTAGATTCTGAGAGAAGATGCTGACGAGGTTCCAAGTTTGAGTACGAGAGTTGGATAAACCCTGGGATGTTTTGAAAATAAAGTTCTACTTAGGGGAAAGATATCACACTAACAACTTGGCTACAACTTTGGTGATTTATACAAGCCACGCGTGTGTAGCAGAGAAACCTGGAGGGAGGACTACGTCACGGACCTGTTTTTCTAATGTTTTCTCCTTTACAATCATCTGCAGCGTGGATTTATTTATAAACTGGTTAATGACCTTTGTTATACAGAGAACCGCTAAAATCTGTAGCCTATTTTATACAAGAATCAGCCCATATTTAGATATCTTTTTTGGTCGTCCCGGGCTACTTCCTCCTTCCGCAATTTTATCTGGCTATTTTCACTAATCGTTCATCTGACATCATGGATATACCGGGTGGAAGTGAAGTCATAAGAAATATCACATTCTAAGTAGCCAAAATATTTCACTTATCGTGGTACAGTTTTTGAGGAGTAAGTTTGGATATTTACCAATGGAGGCCACCACTTTCGTTTTCTCTGTTGAAATAATCAAATTGTACTTCCACATCGTTTTGTCGAGTTGGTGCAAAGCTATTTCTAGTTTGTCTTCAGTAACTACCAGAATGACCTGATCATCTGAAAACAGGACTGTATTTAGGATGTTTCAACCTAACTTAAAATCTACTTTCAACTGCGCATGTCACTCGGACTGCTGCGTCAATAGAAATAAGAAAGACCCAAAAACATGAAAATTGGAAGTGCAGTATAGGTGATCGTAGTATCACGTAGTTGAATAGTTACAGCTTTCTTTATTATTTTGTCCTGTACTTAGTCACAAAGTGTATTATGGCTCAGCATTTGTTTTCTACTGCACAGTGTGTATTTCACAACAATGGTGGCCAGTTTCAGCATCTCTGTTAATAAAATTGGTAAGAAAAACCTGTAAAAGTAGTTTTAAAAATGTTGTATGGTTTCATCCCCGCTGTTTTACGACAGCGGCAGTCGGCGATGAGCGCCGAGGACGTAGATAGGTAGAACATAGCGCAGCCGGTTCGGAGTCTTTTGGATCACCCGTTATTAAAAAGTGTTGGCGACATTTGGCAGCCCTGTGTTACACCTAGGTTGATAGTTTCTGTCTTAAAATCATTACCAACTAAGGCTCGCAGCTTATTTTAATTCTGGATAATAATCTTGTTATGGTTGTATGTATGAAGGGACTTCGATAAAGTCCTAAGTATCAGTTAGCAACGTTAGAATACCCAGAATTCCACGGGAACAACCTGATGTGTTTTGTTTATTATTATCGCGACTTGTTATTCCTTTGTTATGGTTAAGGCCGCACATTCACAGCTATGACGTTTCTTTCGCCTGCTGTATATGGAAATTGCTCTCGACAAAGGCGACATCTGTGGCCAGAAACTCCGTATAAATGTCGAAAGTCTCCCCTTGACGCTATAAAAGGCGGTGACTCCAAGTCGCTAAATATTGAATGGGTCTCAGACGATTCTTTTGAAAACTCTTGCCTTTTCTTTCCCAGTGGAAAACTCACTCTTTTTTTCAGTTTCTTGCTGCGTTGACTGCTTCTGTTGCTTCTTCACTTTCTTAGCCCTTTTTTCTTGAGCTAGGCTTCGGGGGGGGGGGGGGAAGTGTTTTTAATGTTCTTAACTAAGACAGCTCATTTTCCATATCGTGGATCTTGGAAATCCTCTTTAAGGTTAAAGTAAATTCTTGCTTTAAACCAGAGAAAATCTACCCTTGTTTTCGTACATTCTTAGACAAAATAGATCTTTAATTTACAACGATTTGCATTATAATTATAATACAATGAATTATACGGACTATCCGTATTTTAAATTTTACGTACCTTAAAAGCCTTCGCGTATCCCAGGTTGAATATCTAACACCCCCAGTTCTATTGTTTACATTAATAAAATATTGAGACGGATTTCAAAAGGCCCTATAATTTAATAAGAAATTATAAAAATGCTCGCAAAGGCGGCCTTTGCTTTTAGTTGAAAATTCCATGGAGTATAAAATTATTTTTCTTGCTACTCCATAGAATAAAAATACTTGCTGCACTCGGCAGAGTATAAAACAAAATCCGGTCAGGTATGTAGTATTTCCAGAACTGTAATTATAAGTGGAAAAGGAAAGGAATCTCTATTGAAACATCTGTATAATTACACAACGTCATAAATAACATGGAAGGTAAATAAAATGAATAATTTCGTTCCTAGGGTTTTAAAACCGACAGACACTAACATAATTACAGCTGAACCTGATTTATGCGTGTATCAAAGGGAAGAGGGAAGATTACTTGTAACTCATAATTACTTACAAATGAGATTTTGATAATGCGTTATATTTAACAAAATACAGTGGGCCTTCATATGTATACATTATTTTGTTACTGTGGTTGTATATAGCCTGGTAAAAGCAATTCCAAAGCCCCAAAAAATTTCGGTTTTGCGTTCGTTTAGATTAAGTCCAACCTCTGGTATGAATTTTAGTTTCTTATCTAGTGTATAACGTTTGCTTTTTCTGCTCTTCATTGCTGATTAAAAGCAATTGAGAAGTGAAAGATAAAACAGCTGTTAATCAGTAAAATTCAGACACCGTCAATTTTTATCTTTACTTCTCGTTTGTTGCTACGATATTGTTGTGCTGAAAACCGACCGCTCTACCAGCTTCGTCTTTTGTTTCCGCGGCCGAAAGCCATCCGCTCAGCTTGCGTCTTTGAGATAAGGAAAATACCATTTTTCCCTGACCTACAAAATTTTAGTATAAACGCGAATTACTTAGAACTGGTTTATGTATGAAGTAGGTTTAACTGTGTGTCATTATGAAGCATAAACAATGAAATTGTATTATTTTAAGGTATCCTTTGCGATTGCAAATTGAATATTTTGATCCACTTTCTAGCCAATATTGTTGCCTTTGGGATACAGAGGTTACTATGAAGGAAATGCTTTCCATTAGGAGGTAGATTTGAGACACCTTATTGAATATAAATCATATACGCTTCGCTGAGTGCTCTTCTAGCCCACGAAGTTGCGGGTTAAACTAGTCCGTGGACACCTGTAACCACATGATGCTCCACCGGACACACCAGTTTCTGTGTTGCTGGTGGCGTAATTAGTGACTACTGGCTACGATAACGGTACCTCTATTATGAGATACGCTACGGCTCGAATCGTATGTTTTGTATGAACTCAATGAGCAGACTTTTTCGCTCTATCCCACTTCGTTTTGCGCTTGCAGCGCTTCCCCTTGCCTCATTTTCAGGTAACCAAGTGTTAGAGAGGTTTGCTTTCGAGTCCCATGAATGCGTCATAGCTGGAGCCAAATGCTACCTTCTCTGCTTCGCAGTTGTTTTCATATCTAATCATGATTCCAATTCATTTTTTAAGTCCCGAGGTTTGGAATGATTTTTAAAACTATTAATTTCGTTAGGGAATTTCTGGAAACAGTCAGTGGTCTGCGTTCTTAACGACCAAATATTCAATAACACTGTTCGATCATTGACTGTATTTGTACTACTGATAATTTCACAGCCCAACTGCAATAAGTTTTTTAATTTATCTCAAGATGAAAAATTACTAAATTTTAATCTACATATCCGAGTGCCATGAACAGTGGCAAATCTCAATGGTTTTCATATACAAAGTCTTTGTTATTCATTTTACTATATAACGTATTACAATCACATACAACATACAATTCAAACAGTTTTTATAGCATCGAAATACAAATGCAACCAATTACATTCACACAGTTTTCACTACTCACTTTTGTTTTACGTAACACATTCACGTGTATTTCTCATCTCACTCTTCTTAGAAAATTCTATATTAGTGAAACAGAAAGGAAACTATTAAATCCACGCTGTTTTCACTAGTTTTTTACTTTCTCTACTGGTAAGTAGGGTAAGTATTGTATTCGACCCAAAAATCCGATGTCGAGATTTTACCGGAAATATATGTTTTGAGACCCTCTGAATCCAAAAGAAGCATTTTTAGAAAAAGGTCTGTGTGTGTCTGTATGTCTGTGGACAGCATAACTCTAAAACGAAAAGTAAGTTAAAAACCAAAGTTGGTATTTAAGTTTAATGTCTATTAAGGATGCGACACGAAGATTTTAAATAAAATAGCCCCACCGTAAAGTACCCTTTACATGGGAACTTTTACGAAATTTTTTATTTTCTTGAAAATGGCTCTAACGATTTTGATTAAAATGTCATATGTTTGAGATATTTTGATGACAAATGAAATGTATATCTTGAATTTTCTGCCTATAGCCCCTGTAGTCGTATTTACTCTGGACGACTTTTGCATAACTGGTAAACCGTTAGAGATAGACCAAATTGTACAACACAAAAAATGTAGATCTTGCTAAAATACACAATTTATGTCTCAATAAATTTTCTTGTAGGGTGAACCATTTCGGAGATATTCCTTTTTATCCGTGTGACTTTCGGAAAACTTGAAACTTTCGTGAAATAGAACATCGTGTTCATTTTTTATATGTTAAGCGTGCAAAGAGAACGGAATCTCAAAGATTTAAAAGATTTGACTATCGCTTATTTGCTTAGGTGTGTTAAGTAATATTTTTAAACGCCTGCAAAGTAATACAAGGCTATTGGGCAAGTGCAAATTAAGTGCAAAATTTTTAGGTATAAAATGTCACGGCAACACCGGTATTTTAGCGAATCACCAATAAAACTTGTATGACCCACATATAGCAAAGGCGTGACGCAGTTAGGAAGACCTCCTTGACGAGCACGCAGGTCCGCAGTGGTCACGAGAGTAAGAAGGGACTGCAAATCCCTGGGGATACATGTGCGCAGTGATCCATTAGGGAATAGTGTAAATATTGAATATTGTAATTATGAGACAGTGACTAAACACACAAGCAATCAGACAAAAGTACGTGCAACCCCTATCGTGGAATAGCTGTGTTATGGTAAATAAATAAGCTTTCCTTATTTACTTTTTCATATATGATATTGGATTTTCTGAGTAAATCAATTAAGTTAAACAAGTGTTTGTGCTCAGCCCTTTTATAACTGTATAAAAATGAAACTATTAAAAAGGTCGTCTAGATATTCAGAATGCCAGGCTACCTCGCAAGATGGTTGTGAACACGTGATAACAATCATAGCTCCAGCACAAGGGGTTTTCCAGATTATTCGAGAAGTGCCCTGCGGCCGGCCTATTTGTAGAAGTTCGAGAAAGGTCCCTGTTACGTCATCCTCACTATGTAACGAGTTTTGAAAGATCGTATCGTCACGGCCAGCTGTTTAAAAGATAGAGAACATGAAGAAAGACAGTGAAAGGACTGGGTCAAGTAGTTGTAATATTATGGAAGAGTGTAGACTGCGTTAACTGTGTATTTGTCCAACAATTTGGAGGAGAATAAAGTGACAAAATGATAGTCTAGTCCAGTTACTTTTTGTGACACTGCTGCCAGGAGTATGATTCGTCGAATTGTCAAATTGTTCCAGAACTATCTACTTACTTGCTCTTTAACAACTGGTTGAAGTATTAATGTAAATACCAACTTTAAAAACACCGCATATCAATTTGTTATCATAAACAGCATTAGTTTCAAATAAAACCAGCTTGATGGAAGTGGGGCTAAAAAGTGCATTGTTGTCGATTACTTTCGTCTGGTATTAGTAAACCTTAAGAAGTTACTACAGCTTGGAGAAAACAATGAAATAAACGTTGGGAGTAGGATTTCCTTCTTTTGTTCCCAATAACTCCAAATAAAAGCACGACAGAACGGAACTGCTATATTAAAAATGCAGATGGGTTGCTGCAAGGAATGTGGGCGATATTGTATAATGTTGATGCGTTATTGAATTATCTTCTACTTTAAGGTAATCGAGGCCCTGCACAAATATTTGAAGAGTACGCCTTTAAGCGCAGGAAGGTAATTAAACGTGTTATATCTCCTTATTGGAATTGAGGCGGAGTGTTAAAGGAAATTGTGTGAAGTAGCCGTCAGGAACAGGAAGCAGGAACGCAACAAGCACGACAGGAAATCAGAATTCGGATCCATGAAACCCTAGCGCTGCGTCACACGCTATAAGCGTCATACAAACCTACAAGAATACTGTTTACTGATACCAGTTAATACATTTGAAGTAATGTATCTACTAGCATAAATAATGGGTGCCACAATGGGGAAGAAAATAATTCGTGGTAGAATTCTAACCTATTATTACGAGTATTACAGTGATCCCAAACTATTAAAAAAAAAAAAAAAAAAAAAAAAAAGTTTTTGGTAGGATGCTCAATTTCGATGTCCAGATTTAACCATTTAACCATAAATATGTTTCAGACCCCATCAATAAAAAAAACTGGTCTATAGCACTCACATGGCTTTCTCTATCCTTGTACTAACCATTCTTACAAACTCTTATTCCTATATCTTCTTCGTGTTAGTTGAGATAAACATTTGCAGACATAACCTCAATGCTAGTTTTCTTACACGTGTAACGAGAATATACTAATACAGTAGGCTTTGAGCGATCGTCAAATCTTTTAAAGCTTTGAAATTGCGTTCTCTTTGCACGGTTATCATATAAAAATTGAACGACGATGTTCCATTTGGCCAAAGTATGAGTTCTGCAAAACTCACACTCTTACAGTTTACCAGTTATGCAAAAGTTGTCCAGAGTAAATACGACTACAGGGGCTATAGCCAGAAAATTCAAGATATACATTTCATTTGCCATAAAAATATCTCAAACATTTCGTATTTTAATCAAAGTCGTTAGAGCCTTTTCAAGAAAATCAAAACTTTAAAAAAAGTTTCTATCAAAAGGGTTGTTTAGGGTGAAGGAATTTTCTTCCAAATCTTTATGTCGCATCCTTGAAAGACATTCAACTTAATTACCAACTTTGGTTTTTAATCGATTTTTCGTTTTTGAGTTACGCTGTCCACACTGTCTCTCTCTCTCACACACACACGCACACACACACACGCACGCACACGCACACACACATACACACACACACATACTTCCTCTACTAAAGGTAGTAGTAAAAGTTTAAAAAAAAAAAAAAAAAAAAAAAAAAAAAAAAAAAAAAGCATTTGAAGACAAAGGTTCGTGTTTATGTGTGTGTGTCTTGAACAGCATAACTTAAAAGCCAAAATTCGGTAAACACCAAAGTTGGTATTTAAGTGTAATAAATTTCAAAGATGCAACACAAAAATTATGAATAAAATTCCTTGACCTTAAATTTCGCCTTATGTGGGAAATTTTTCGAAATTTTTGATTTTCTCAAAAATAACTAACGATTTGGATTTAAATACCACATGTATTTTTGGTTATATTCCTTGTTATTTGTGTTAGTGTCGGAAAACTTAAACTTTCGGCAAATGCAACATCGTTATTCATTTTTTATACGCCGTTCAAAGAGAAAGGAATCTGAAAGCTTTAAAAGATTGGACTATCGCTGAAAGTCTACTGTATTCCCATATTCCCCTTGCATCTACAATGAAATAAGCAATAAGATAATTTCTGCAAGTGTTTGTCAACTAACACGAAGATGATCTGCGAATAAGAGTTTGCAAGAATGGTTAGGACAAGAGTAGAGAAAGTCATATGAGTGCAACACATCAGATTTTTAGTTGAGTATTAGAGGTTTGTAATTTTTACCCAATGACTCTGTTGAAAACTGATATGTTTGACTCCTCAAAATTATGACTTTAGTTTAAATATTGCAATCCCAACAGTCTCCATTACGTTTCTCAGGGTTCATGTTCTTTAAGACATTAATGAGACAAGCAAGAACTTAGTCTGAAAGACGTAGTTTCTTAGTCTCTTTGACGTCGCTTTGATACATAAAATATTCTTTTTAAGTGCCTCTTTCTGTGTTTCTCAAGCAACATTTTCAGGGAAGAAGCTGTAGGTCAAAAGGAAGAGATGTAATTTTGTTGGTGAAGGATAATTTTTGTTTTATAATTCCTTAGACTAATTTTCAAATTTTTGTTTACTCTTTGCTAACTGAAAGAAGCTTAGAGTATTAATACTAGAGAAAGAATTTAAGTTTAGTAAAAATATAGATGTAGTTGTGGCATAATAACGGTGTAACATATATGCTAGTCACTAAAGTGTTTAAAAGCAATAGTTCGTGCTAACGTAGAGAAAGTAATTGGAGTGATACATGTAAGATTTTTTTATCTGTGTCTTACGCTACACACAACTGTCAAAATAGTTTGCAAACGCAGTATTAAACATCGGCGATTTATTCCTTTACAAATGCCGGTTTCGTTTTTTAATAGTGTCCTTTCTAGAGATGTTAGATAGTATTCTTGCGTTCACCTCTCACAGATGAAAGTAATTGCATTCTGTGTGGCTTCTCTCACTCTCTTTCTCTGTGGAAGGAGTTTAACTGCCTCTACTCTCTCTACCACCCTCGAGTCCTAGCCTGCCTTTCTATAACAAACGGAGAAACAATGATTGACAGTACCACCTTAAAATGATAAAGCTCTCTCTTTCTGTGAGGTTAATTCACATCAATGGTACCTGAAAGTACCTGGGCGACCGAACTTCTCTTGGCTTTTCTTTTCCTTTCCTTTGTTTTAATCGTGTTTTTTTTGGAGGGGGGGGGGGGAGAATATACTTATTTAGATAAACTTGAAAATAAAAATGTTAACTAAAAATAAATTTTCATCGTAACTGTAGGAGCCGTTTCCGTGACGAGACTTTAATATCCTGGCTTGTTTGCTGAAATTGGCCCATTAGTAGAGAAAATATGGCCAAAATAAGGTTTAGAGTAATTGTGACCGCACGTTTTTTCATGAGCGAAACCCTGTCTGAATACAAAATTTGATCGAAATCGTTAGAGTCGTTTCCAAGTTGCGCGGAATTACAAGAATTGCTCGTTTAAATACGTATATAACATATGGACTTAGGATACCAATAAATGAAACAAAGAAACAATTTTACTTATTGTAATACTAATGATCTAAATAATAAAGTAAATAAATTTAATAAATTTGTGGGACATTAGCAAGAACATGAAAAGGAAAAATATAGAAAGAAACACATTCAAAATTTTATTAAGTGGCGATTGCAATGGAATTAATTATTCTTACAAAATGTATTCATTCATTTATAACCTACAATAAAATACCACGAAAGAGGATGTAAATAATATAGGTTTAAATTAACACTATTTCTAACTTTATTCGTCTGGCTTACTGGACAACAATACCCTCCAGCAGCATTTTTGTGAGCATGAACTTATGTATTATTTATTATTGACCTCAAGAAATGTTTGAAGCTAATAAAATGTCTAATTCTACGGTTTAGATTACATGTCTAAATTCTCAGAAGTTTTGGAATATAATTACAAAAATTATATATTTAAATGTTTCCTTCTCTTAAAATGTGTGTAAATGTTTAAGATTTTAAAGTTATAATACTAAGAAATACAGAACATTTAAGATTATACTGCCATCTGTTAACCAAAGTCTGAAGTACGAGTGAAAAACTCGGACAAAGAATACTTAAGCCATTATTCGAGAAATTGGACATATCGGGGAATTTGCAAGTCCTTAATGCTTAGAGTGTTTTGCGAGGTATTTAGCTAAAAGAGAAAACCGGGGGTAGCTTTCACTTTTAAGGGGAACTCTTACAAACCAGATAACATTGACAAATGACTCTCCATTAGGAAACTGTGCGCTGCCTGGCCGTCTAAAAACCACTTTACCCAGGAGTAAACAAAATAACCCTGCAGGGTCTCCTAACCTGCAAGCTATTTATTCATCTGCTAACTCACCCCTAGGTATCGCAAGGGGAAGTTTTTAAACGAGTTATATTGGGTGTTGTAAGCTATAGAGAATAACTTGTTCCTGCTTTTATAATTTGATTTATTCAGGACCGTGCTCTATAGAAATAAATTGTGCTTTTCTGTAAAACATAATACTTAATAAAGTGAAATATTAGGAGCAAGCTATTAATTTTACAATGTTTATATTTGAGTTGTACATTTTCACTGATAAGCTTTGATTGTAGAATTACAATAACGAAACCATTTTCTGTTTAGTTATTTTCATGTTAATTATTAATTAAAAAATATTAGGCAGCTTTATGAGCAGATATTTACAGAAAAATCTGATGCGCAGCACACATATGACTTTCTCTTCTCTTGTACTAACCATTCTTACAAACTTATTCCTAAATCTTCTTCGTGTGAGTTAAGATATACATTTGTACAAATTATCTTATTGCTTATTTCCTTGTAGGTGCAAAGGGAATATTAGAATACAGTAGGATTTGTGTGATACTCAAATGTTTTAAAGCTTTGAGATTCTGTTGTATTTGCACGCTTAACATATAAAAAAATGAACAACGATGATCCATTTCACGAAAGTTCTAAGTTTTCCGAAACGCACACACATAACAAGGAATATCTCCGAAATGGTTGAGCCTACAAGAAAATTTATTGAGACATAAATTGTGTATTTTAGTAAGATCTACATTTCTTGAATAGTATAATTTGGTCTATCTCTAACGGTTTACCAGTTATGCAAAAGTCGTCCAGAGTAAATACGACTACAGGGGCTATAGTCAGAAAATTCAAGATATACATTTCATTTGTCATAAAAATATCTCAAACATATGATATTTTAATCAAAATCGTTAGAGGCATTTTCAAGAAAATCAAAATTTTCGAGAAATGTTCCATGTAAAGGGTAGTTTAGGGTGGGGCTATTTTCTTCAAAATCTCCGCCTCGCATCCTTGAAAGACATTAAACTTAAATATCAACCTTGGTTTTTAATCGAGTTTTCGTTTTTGAGTTATGCTGTCCACAGGTTCAGTGTTAATGGGAACTTGTAGGATTTTTGTTGCGTATGGAGACGTTCGGTATGTATCACTCACCGAATCGGCGTACGGTTGGGCAGTTGCGAGATAAACGTAGCTAAGCCCGTATCGGTACCTCTCGTTTTCAATTGAATTACGGCTTTATGACACATATCGCTGCAAATTTCGCATGCAGTCAGTGCTTTTAAATAGCACAGCTTTACGCTATGAAAATATCCTCTGTGTATCTCAGAGGAATATACGCCAGTTGACAGAATGACAGATAATTCGTAATGTGACAAGATCCTCTGTGGCAGTTTTATATTTCTAGCAGTTTGTGTGATTTTGTAATGTATTTTAAAGCAGATGTCACTCAATGTCATATGGCGAGCAGCTGCCCCTCTGTGAATACTTTGTGCTGGGCAAGGGAAATTTATGATTTTCCAGTGGTCTTTACCACAGTTTTCACCGATATAGATTAAACTTTCACTGTAAAGGAACTAACATATTAAACATAGTATCTTTGATTTATTAATTAATACAGATAATCTGCATATATAGGGGTTAACATCCCTCCACAGGAAGAGCAACCCCCACATGGTGTTACAGGGCTCAAGCATATAGGCCCCAGAGACCCGCCCCACTGCCGGAGCTGCCTTAAGAGAGTGATGAACGACCCGGCGACCACGCAACCCTCTACTCTTTCCTTTGGCAAGCATCTACGCCATCTGTCCGCACTGTCATAATCACAAAACCTAAAAGAATACCGGAAAAGTAATAAGGAAAAGGTAGCTATACATAGTAAGAATTTTTTTATAAAGTAGCTTAAAATCGTGTTTTAAAGCGCTAATTCCAGGACACATTAAAGACCGCTGAAAAAAAGATACTTTAAAAAGGTCCGGTGTGTGTGTGTGTGCGTGCGTGTGTGTGTGTGTGTGTGTGCGCGTGTGTGTGCGTATGTGTGTGCGCGCGCAGCGTGACTCAAAAGCGAAAAGTCGGTTAACAACCAAAGTTGGTATTTAAGCTTAATATGTTTCAAGGATGCGACATGAAGATTTCGAAGAAAGTTCTTTCGTACCAAACTACCATTTATATGGAAACTTTTTCGAAAATTTTTATTTTCTCAAAACTGGCTCTAATGGCTTTGATTAAAATTCCATAAGTTTAAGACATTTTTATGCCAAATAAAATGCATATTTTGAATTTTCTAGCTATAGCCCAGGTAGTCGTGTTTATTCTTCACTTTTGCAAAGTTGGTAAACCATAACAGACCAAATATTACTAGACAACAACGCATGTCCAATGATCCAAATGGTAGAAGAATAAGAATTTGTAATAATAGTTAGTATAAGAGTTGTTGTTGTAGTGTTTAACGCCCGCTTTTACTACTACGACACCGCAGGCGGTGACAATGATGATACATGGAATGAAGATGGAGCACCGGTGGAATGAGATGGCGGGGGAAACCGGAGAACCCGGAGAAAACCCGCCCTGACGCCGCTTCGTCCACCACAAATACCACATGCGGGTCCCTGGGATCGAACCCGGGCCGCCTAGGTGGTAGTCGAGCGCGCTAACCGCTCGGCCACGGCACCGCCTTAGTATAAGAGTAGAGAAGGTCATGTGAGTGCAACACAGCAGACTTTCCACGTTGTATGGAATTTCAAAGCCAGCATAAATCTACTATTAACTATTTAACTATCACTTCAGACATATTTATTTCCCTGGTTTCTACAAAGCAATAATTTTTGCATACGTTCACCTCGATTAACATAGAGTAGATGAAGTTTTTATGTCATCTTTCGCTCCGACAAACTTAACCTCACTTGACTGCATCCAAAGCCATCTGTAGTGATCAAAGTTTGACATTTCACCGCATAAATCCCTCTGGATTCGTGGTTAAACTCATATCGACAGAAAACTAAACGCTGAAGTGTCTTTGACAAGTTTAGTCACAAACGTGCCAGCTATATTTTGCTTCAGTCGCACAGTGAACACAAATGCACACCAAATATGTATGCCTACAAATTAACATTAGCAACAGCAGTGGACATCAAAGTGAAGCATGAACCACTTAGAGATTTGTACCTGGCTCATTCCATAATACATCAGATTCGCGTATGTGAGTGTGGTTACTAAGGCTGGCCTTATCAACTTTGTGTTACTAGAGACATCTGACGGTTCAAGTCAAGGGTTAACGCTTTCAGAGGTATAAAACGTTAATACTGTCGTAGGTTATGCTTCAGAGGAAACTAAAAAACTTCCAGTTGTTGCACACATGCAGAAATAGTCTACACACACACACACACACACACACACACACACACACACACACACACGCGCGCGCGCGCGCGCGCGCGCGCAGACACACAGACCCACACACACACTCGATCTTGTACACAAGACGAATTTAGTAAAATCCAATGTTTCGGACCATCTCTCCCTATTTTATCGTCTTAAAGGATCTAGCAAGCGGTGAGGCATAACTAATGACCAATGACTTTCTTAGTGTTAGTCAAGGTAAACATTTTCAGAAATTATCTTATGGCTAATTTTCTTGTAGGTACAAGGGGAATATGGGAATACAGAAGGTGTTGAGTGAGAGTCAAACCTTTTAAAGCTTTCAAATTCCATTCCCTTTGTAAGGTTAACATATAAAAATGGAATAACGATGTTTCATTCAACGGAAGTATGTTTTCCAAAACTGACACAAATAACAAGGAATATCTCCGAAACGGTTCCCTCTACATAACAAAACAAAAACAGTTAAACAAATTGTTTTTAGAAATATCTACACTTTCTGTATAGTAAGATTTGGTTTATCTGTTGCAATTTACCAGTTATGCAAAACACATCCAGTGTAAACAGGAGTGCATGGCCAGGAAATTCATTTGCCATAAAAATATTTCAAACATACGGCATTTTTATCAAAATCGTTAGAGCCATTTTCAGGAAAATCAAAATTTTCCATATGTTCCATATAAAGCGTGGTTTAGAGTGGAGTTATTTTCTTCAAAATCTTTGTGTCACATCCTCTAAAAATAATTTTTTTACTTGAGGTGTCTCAAAAGATATTTTCGGTGAAACCTTGAACGTCGAATTTTTGGGTGGAATACTTTCTCTTAGCAGTAGAGAAAGTAAAAGGGTATTAAAAGTTATTATAGCGTACAAATAGTATAACAATAATTAATGTATATAAGTCACGCCTTTGCAACTCGAGCACTTAGCGCTGGGGCTTGCCAAATCTATTGTGCCAAATATTCATAAATTAGTTGCCAGAATATTAATGTCAAAAATCTACCTAAATGGTAAATGTACATTAGAATAACCAACATATATGTGGAGAATAACTGGTGTATGTTTTTATACTCACAAAGTTTTTAATAATAATAATAATAATAATAAATAATAATAATAATAATAATAATAATAATAATAATAATAATAATAATAATAATAATAATAATAATAATAATAATAATAATAATAATAATAATAATAATAATAATAATAATAATACTAATCGTTTTGGTAAGCTGTACGCTGACTTAATCTGCCCATATAACAATCAACGCAACCTACTTCGAGTACCAGTACCACCATACCCTCTGGTTGCTCTCCCTGCCACTTCACCTTCCCCAACCTTCCCGGTGCCCAGCTCAGCACCGGTGCAGTGTCGGTGCCGATCGAAGCCCCGGCGGCACCTCAGTTGGAAAAGCCTGAGATTTTCGAAACCACCACATAGACAACTGAACAGTCCGACACTATTATATTCAATTTACATATGTTTTCTGCACGATCGTAACTGAATCACAAAATAAATAGCGCCTGTCCTTATGAAATAGACCATCCGATTTGTTTCTACTTGTCCACAATTCAATACCCAAATCAAGCTTTACTCCTATCCACTAGAAGTTCACAGAAGTGTTAAGGAAAGAACTAATACAAAATTGGAAGAAAGAGTAGTTAAAGAGCTCTTTGACATGAAATTGTGACTAAATTCATTCGAATTAAGGTAGAAACGCATTACATCGTTCACATAATGTTTAAGTGACAGTTAGTGAAAAAATAGACCATTTATATCCTTTCCTCAAGAAGCTAGATGCCAACAAATATTTGACACAAAAGTATTATTTCTGTTCCTTTTTTTCATTTTGTTTTGTTTGATATATATACATGGCTGTTGAGTTTATCGTAAACTGTATTGTTTTTTTAAACTCTGTAAACTTTATATACTGTAAACACCTATTTACAGATTAAAGCCGAAGGACTGTAAAGTGTTTTATATTACACGTATATATGACAACTTTAGATCTAAAACAATTAGATGAATCAGATATTCTAGTACCACCTTTCCACACCGTAATATTTACATATGTACACACTGGGCCAAATGAAATACAAACACAAGCAGCAAATGACATAAATAAACAAAATGTGAACATCCGCAAAACATGCTCATCATATCCTGTCTAATTACCTACACGAAATGTCAAAGTGGAACATTTGTGTTAATTTATGTCCAGCATTGCCATAAATACTCAGTTTACGTCATAAACTTAATATACCTGTAGATATGTAGGAGTAGATGGGGTAAATAATTGTTTATGAAAAATCATTTGTTTACTGCATTTGTTTTTCGTAATAATAAAGTGATTAAATAACTATTTTATCCCTGTTAGAGTGTTAACTTTGAAGCAACAAAGCTTGTATGCATATAGTGCTGGTGGATTTAAATGGTTTGACGCTTTCCATGGATATCTGCACCATCTGCTGGCACCATCTCGAAACAATTGTATCTTATCAGGACCTCCTAAATACCGGACCTGACACTGTGATTCAAGATGGCGGCCTATGTGGTGGGAACTACTTGTAAACAACTCGTCTACAGGCTACGATTTCAACGCAGTAAAATAAAAATGTGGTGTAATAACACGCCTATTTTGTGAATATGGGCTGTGTTAAACACAAAAACACTGTCTTAAACATAAACTCAAGTAAACAAAAAAGAATGACATTTAATATTAAACGATAAACCATGGGCAATGAAATATATAACCTCAAATATCATTCATGCAATCTACAGGTTTACATGCCATTATGTAACTGCATTACACACTCAAATTATAAAGAAGATAGACAAAACTGCAAGCAGCATGTTACTTAAATAAAACAGAAGTGTTGACATTGAGTTGACTCAGAATTATTAATCATTGTTTACACTGTTTTTCACATTTGTACAATGTGCATAATGTTATATACCTACACAAAACATACTATACTGGATGGCTGATATACAAATGCTGCTATTTAGAATGACCTAAAGCTACCTACTGAATTCAAAACCTTTAGGGTGAAATTTTGCTGTTACTATTACTGAGAACTTGATTACTCAGTTTGCAACAAAATATTACTCAGCACTTCAGGACACTTTATTTTACAGGGGGAATCCACAAAAGCAGATGAAATATTTAAAATAATAACCGTAAAACAGCACTGTAAATGAAATACATGAAATACGTAATCTTAAATCAGTATTGTAAAGCAACATTGTGTTAGCTTAGGTTAGGTTAGTTTTGCATATGAGTGGGGTGACAGGGTCCTGTTATCGAAATATTTACAATTTGGGTAGTGTTTATGCAATCATTTCAACGTAAATGCATTAATCAATCATTGTAGCATATATTACACTCGTTTATGCACATTTATTAGCTAAATATCCGCCGCATAAGCGAAATAAAACCACTTCATCGACCGTACGAAATTTTCTCATAAATAAAACACGAAGCTTGAGCGCACAATAAAACTTACAAGACCGTAGTCAGCAATAAAAACTGCATCCATTGCACTATGTTTCATTCGTTTTCTCGAGCGGACGATTTTGTAAATATTTACCAAACTTTGCTATAGTCTACAGTTTTACATGCAGCAACATAACACATTTCTTCTAAACTACAGCTACACATTTAAATTACAAAGACAAAAGATAATGTACAAATATGAGCAGCATACTACTTACATGAAACAAACTGTTGGTGTTGCAGATGCCACTAATTGAATTCACTCGAAATTATTGTCTTTCACTATTCACACTATTCACCATGTTATATACACACCGGCAACTAATACACATAACGCTGCAATTTATTGTAATTAAATACTGAATTTAGAAGCTTTATGTTGTAATTTACCTTTTGTTTTAACTGAAAGTTTCTGATTTTTAATTTGAATCCGGGAATGCAACAGTTACCGGTGCATTGTCGTGTTTGAGGTTAGGTTGTAGTATGGCAACATTAATATACACTACTGGAACAGTTTTTCTTCAACAACCTCTCACCACTGTAATCGTGACACAAATTGTACTTGCAAACAGATAAATTAACCACACTATACGGCTAATGTAGCCATAGTCCTAGATGGAACACAATAAACATGAACACGTGGATAGCACACGGCACAGTCAAAACGTTATTACATTTATTCCTGTTCCTATACTGCCCAAATAAAACTTTTGAAACACTCGCTTTGCTAATATGAAGACAAACTTACATAGGAATTATTATAAGAAACAATAACTCGAAGACATAGAAAATAATACGAAAAACAGCGTGTGGAAACACTTCAGAAATCATCGCCACCAGCCGACGCCATTTTTGTACAACTTAGATGGCAGTGTCAGGTCCGTTAATCTAGAAGGTCCTGACTGGATCAGGACCTCCTAAATACCGGACCTGACACTGTAATTCAAGATGGCGGCCTATGTGGTGGGAACTACTTGTAAACAACTCGTCTACAGGCTACGATTTCAACGCAGTAAAATAAAAATGTGGTGTAATAACACGCCTATTTTGTGAATATGGGCTGTGTTAAACACAAAAACACTGTCTTAAACATAAACTCAAGTAAACAAAAAAGAATGACATTTAATATTAAACGATAAACCATGGACAATGAAATATATAACCTCAAATATCATTCATGCAATCTACAGGTTTACATGCCATTATGTAACTGCATTACACACTCAAATTACAAAGAAGATAGACAAAACTGCAAGCAGCATGTTACTTAAATAAAACAGAAGTGTTGACATTGAGTTGACTCAGAATTATTAATCATTGCTTACACTGTTTGTCACACTTGCACCACGTACATAATGTTATATACCTACACAAACATACTATACTGGATGGCTGATATACAAATGCTGCTATTTAGAATGACCTAAAGCTACCTACTGAATTCAAAACCTTTAGGGTGAAATTTTGCTTTTACTATTACTGAGAACTTGATTACTCAGTTTGCAACAGCATATTACTCAGCACTTCAGGACACTTTATTTTACAGGGGGAATCCACAAAAGCAGATGAAATATTAAAAATAATAACCGTAAGACAGCACTGTAAATGATATACATGAAATACGTAATCTTAAATCAGTATTGTAAAGCAACATTGTGTTAGCTTAGGTTAGGTTAGTTTTGCATATGAGTGGGGTGACAGGGTCCTGTTATCGAAATATTTACAATTTGGGTAGTGTTTATGCAATCATTTCAACGTAAATGCATTAATCAATCATTGTAGCATATATTACACTCGTTTATGCACATTTATTAGCTAAATATCCGCCGCATAAGCGAAATAAAACCACTTCATCGCACGTACGAAATTTGCTCATAAATAAAACACGAAGCTTGAGCGCACAATAAAACTTACAAGATCGTAATCAGCAATAAAAACTGCATCCATTGCACTATGTTTCATTCGTTTTCTCGAGCGGACGATTTTGTAAATATTTACCAAACTTTGCTATAGTCTACAGTTTTACATGCAGCAACATAACACATTTCTTCTAAACTACAGCTACACATTTAAATTACAAAGACAAAAGATAATGTACAAATACAAGCAGCATACTACTTACATGAAACAAACTGTTGGTGTTGCAGATGCCACTAATTGAATTCACTCGAAATGATTCTTTCACTATTCACACTATTCACCATGTTATATACACACCGGCAACTAATACACATAACGCTGCAATTTATTGTAATTAAATACTGAATTTAGAAGCTTTATGTTGTAATTTACCTTTTGTTTTAACTGAAAGTTTCTGATTTTTAATTTGCATCCGGGAATGCAACAGTTACGGTGCATTGTCGTGTTTGAGGTTAGGCTGTAGTATGGCAACATTAATATACACTACTGGAACAGTTTTTCTTCAACAACCTCTCACCACTGTAATCGTGACACAAATTGTACTTGCAAACAGATGAATTAACCACACTATACGGCTAATGTAGCCATAGTCCTAGATGGAACACAATAAACATGAACACGTGGATAGCACACGGCACAGTCAAAACGTTATTACATTTATTCCTGTTCCTATACTGCCCAAATAAAACTTTTGAAACACTCGCTTTGCTAATATGAAGACAAACTTACATAGGAATTATTATAAGAAACAATAACTCGAAGACATAGAAAATAATACGAAAAACAGCGTGTGGAAACACCTCAGAAAACACTCCCACCAGCCGACGCCATTTTTGTACAACTGGGATGCCAGGCTCAGGTCCGTTAATCTAGAAGGTCCTGATCTTATTCTCTGATTCACGGTAGTTGGTAAGAAATGATCATAAAATCTATCTAGACTCCTGGTTTGAGAAGAACAACTCTCAATAAAGTTTGGATAACATTTTGATTCCAAACGATATACTGCTACTGAATGTAGATGACTTACATTTAAATCTTTTAGAGTTCTAAAACGATTCCTCGAACTCTATCAGGACCTTCTAGATTAACGGACCTGACCCTGGCATCCCAGTTGTACAAAAATGGCGTCGGCTGGTGGGAGTGAATTCTGAGGTGTTTCCACACGCTGTTTTTCGTATTATTTTCTATGTCTTCGAGTTATTGTTTCTTATAATAATTCCTATGTAAGTTTGTCTTCATATTAGCAAAGCGAGTGTTTCAAAAGTTTTATTTGGGCAGTATAGGAACAGGAATAAATGTAATAACGTTTTGACTGTGCCGTGTGCTATCCACGTGTTCATGTTTATTGTGTTCCATCTAGGACTATGGCTACATTAGCCGTATAGTGTGGTTAATTTATCTGTTTGCAAGTACAATTTGTGTCACGATTACAGTGGTGAGAGGTTGTTGAAGAAAAACTGTTCCAGTAGTGTATATTAATGTTGCCATACTACAACCTAACCTCAAACACGACAATGCACCGGTAACTGTTGCATTCCCGGATTCAAATTAAAAATCAGAAACTTTCAGTTAAAACAAAAGGTAAATTACAACATAAAGCTTCTAAATTCAGTATTTAATTACAATAAATTGCAGCGTTATGTGTATTAGTTGCCGGTGTGTATATAACATGGTGAATAGTGTGAATAGTGAAAGACAATAATTTCGAGTGAATTCAATTAGTGGCATCTGCAACACCAACAGTTTGTTTCATGTAAGTAGTATGCTGCTCATATTTGTACATTATCTTTTGTCTTTGTAATTTAAATGTGTAGCTGTAGTTTAGAAGAAATGTGTTATGTTGCTGCATGTAAAACTGTAGACTATAGCAAAGTTTGGTAAATATTTACAAAATCGTCCGCTCGAGAAAACGAATGAAACATAGTGCAATGGATGCAGTTTTTATTGCTGATTACGATCTTGTAAGTTTTATTGTGCGCTCAAGCTTCGTGTTTTATTTTATTTATGAGAAAATTTCGTACGGTCGATGAAGTGGTTTTATTTCGCTTATGCGGCGGATATTTAGCTAATAAATGTGCATAAACGAGTGTAATATATGCTACAATGATTGATTAATGCATTTACGTTGAAATGATTGCATAAACACTACCCAAATTGTAAATATTTCGATAACACAGGACCCTGTCACCCCACTCATATGCAAAACTAACCTAACCTAAGCTAACACAATGTTGCTTTACAATACTGATTTAAGATTACGTATTTCATGTATTTCATTTACAGTGCTGTTTTACGGTTATTATTTTTAATATTTCATCTGCTTTTGTGGATTCCCCCTGTAAAATAAAGTGTCATGAAGTGCTGAGTAATATGTTGTTGCAAACTGAGTAATCAAGTTCTCAGTAATAGTAAAAGCAAAATTTCACCCTAAAGGTTTTAAATTCAGTAGGTAGCTTTAGGTCATTCTAAATAGCAGCATTTGTATATCAGCCATCCAGTATAGTATGTTTGTGTAGGTATATAACATTATGCACATTGTACAAATGTGAAAAACAGTGTAAACAATGATTAATAATTGAGTTAACTCAATGTCAACACTTCTGTTTTATTTAAGTAACATGCTGCTTGCAGTTTTGTCTATCTTCTTTGTAATTTGAGTGTGTAATGCAGTTACATAATAGCATGTAAACCTGTAGATTGCATGAATGATATTTGAGGTTATATATTTCATTGACCATGGTTTATCGTTTAATATTAAATGTCATTCTTTTTTGTTTACTCGAGGTTATGTTTAAGACAGTGTTTTTGTGCTTAACACAGCCCATATTCACAAAATTGGCGTGTTATTACACCACATTTTTATTTTACTGCGTTGAAATCGTAGCCTGTAGACGAGTTGTTTACAAGTAGTTCCCACCACATAGGCCGCCATCTTGAATAACAGTGTCAGGTCCGGTATTTAGGAGGTCCTGACTCTATTGTTCTAGTTCTCATAAACACCGTCATCTTAATCAGAGCAAGCGCTGGCAACTGACGTCACTAGCGCGGAAGTCTATTGCGCATCTAGCTCCTGATTCTACCGCATTACTCAACATTATTTACTTATTTATTTATATTATGATATATAGTGTTCGGAAGTGATTTTATCCAATATTGTTATTTCAAAACAAGATTTTCCGATGCTGAGTAGGTTCATATGTTGAATGGTAACGATGTTCAAGCATTATTATTGTTTAAAAGCACATTACTTTAACCCTATGATATTTGAGGTTAGGAATAACCTCGTAATAAGTGTAATGTCGGCCATATTGAATTCTTGTGCACTGTTTCTCCTATAAACAGCTGACTGTGCTGTTCTCTCAGGTTAATGACAGCCCGTGTGGCACAGTGCTATTTGTCTGTCCTGCAGAGCTGCATATTTTCGAGTTAGCGGGGACATGCTCAAGTGAACACCCGCGTAAACCACCCCTAATTTAGTTTTATCGCAGTCTGCTGCTCTTTTTGTGTGGTGATTTTTTTGTCTCATTTGTTACTTGTGCATAGCCACTGAACAGATATCAGCCAAGCCAAAATCTCTAAATTATTCTGGTGGTGAACATGCTGGAAATGTTTATATGTTTGCGTTTGCTAAACAGCACATTTTTCTCATTTAGCGGACAGCTATCCATTACATTCATATTACACGCGTATACAGACGTATTCAGCGGAAAAAGAATAATCCTGGTAGCTCGTAAAGGTGTTCGAAAACCACGCTACTAAATTCTAAACTCGTTTCAATTGAAATGCTCCTGTTTATGACTAGGAAATGTGTTCTAAACAAGGAAAGCAACAAAGTATAAACCCTAGCATTATCAAGGGGCGTACTTTATGTTCACTTTCATTAGTTTTTTAAATTGTGTCTTTTAGTTTTTTTACTTTCTCTACTGGTAAGTACAGAAAGTATTGTATTCCACCCAAAAATTCGAGGTCGAGATGTCACCGGAAATATCTGTTTTGAGAACCCCAAAAAAAAGCATTTTTAGAAAAAGGTCCGTGTGTGTCTGTCTGTGGACAGCATAATTCAAAAACGAAAACTCCGTTAAAAACTAAAGTTGGTATTTAAGTTTAATGTCCTTCAAGGATGCGACACAACGATTTTGAAGAAAATAGCTCCACCCTAAACTACCCTTTACATGGAATTTTTTTCGAAAATTTTGATTTTTTTGAAAATGGCTCTAGCGATTTTGATTAAAATGCCATATGTTTGAGATATTTTTATGACAAATGAAATGTATATCTTGAATTTTCTGGCTATAGCCCCTGTAGTCGTATCTACTCTGGACGACTTTTGCATAACTGGTAAACCGTTAGAGATAGACCAAATCATACTGTATAAAAAATGTAGATCTTGCTAAAATACACAATTTATGTCTCAATAAATTTTCTTGTAGGATGAACCATTTCGGAGATATTCCTTGTCATATGTGTGAGTTTCGGAAAACTTAAAACTTTCGTGAAATGAATCATCGTTGTTCATTTTTTTTATATGTTTCGTGTGCAAAGAGAACGGAATCTCTAAGCTTTAAAAGATTTGACTATCGCACAAAGCGTATTGTATTCTAACATTCCCCTTGCACCTACAAGGAAATAAGGAAATCAATTGGTTTTAAAAATTGCACAGACAATGGTGTTACCCAGCCGTTAGGTTTGGCATTGTTAGGGTTAAATGACATTTTAATTTGCATCTATTCGGTAGTTTATTGCGTTGTTCCTTTCCTTAGTTAAACCACTACTGGAGAAATCAAGTTGAAAGTTCATTGAATCTAAGGCTGAGATAGAATTTGTTGGAAGGATATTGACCGAAATTACGGCATGCATCTGAGAGATACTCAAAGGTAGAGTTTGAGTATGGACAAAAGAGATTCCATACTGGCCAACTGTAGAGGCCATTGAGTAGGCATTCATGGCCGAAGTACTAGAAACTTCCGGGCTGATCAGCTGGAGTAACTGGGCCCAGATATCATCGATACCTACCGAGTAGATAATCACATTATTAAGTCCGTACGCTTTCAAATCTGTAATTGCCCATTTTAACCCACATCAGCTGTGCATATTCACTTCTCATGACGTAAGCAGAATAACCTGTCGATACAGACAATACCCATGTTTGTTATATTGAATAATCGAGCTCTCATTAATCAAACACTCGATAGCTGAAATGCCTAATAGCAAAATGGATACATTTTACAGCTCTGACCGTTGGACAGCTTCAATAGCATGTTGTTTTTGTTAGATTGACAGGACAATTAAACTGAAAACAAATACTTTCCACACAAGTTCTTTAGCACGAGTTAGATGAAGCTGTTATTAATTAACAAAGTCGTTGAGGCAGAGTTAACTTGAGGCTTTATGCGAGATTAAATGGCTAACGGTGCAGACTTTCCTCCTGGGAAGCCCGCGGGCACTAATTTCTGCTAAGAGATTGCAATCATGTAGAATTCCTACCCAAATTTGATTAAACTCTATAAACTCAGCGCTTTCTGCTTTTTGTTAATTACTTCGGTAATTAAAATTCACTGGGCTTCCTTAAAGAAGCAATGACTTTTAATTCTTCTCTTTTCTTTGGTTGGTCCCACTGTGCCAAAACCATTCTGTACCACAAACAAAAGTATACACTGATTTACGTTTTGAACAGAACATATTAGCAACATACATATATACAGATGGTCACATGGTTTATGCCTGCAACTTCTAGGGCCAATAGCCTTGTGTTTGTTTGGAAGAAAAGCGAGTAGAGAAAACAGCGTAAGTGCAATACATGAATTTCCATTTCAAACACTTCTATTGTTTATAGAAGGAGTATTGAAAGACGTGTGATTGTGGTTTGTAAAAGAGTCATAGAAATCTGCATGAATGTAACTGAATTTATATTTCAATCATAGAAAATTGTACTGGTAAGTAAAGGAAGCGCTGTCGAGATTTCACCGGAAATATATGTTTTGAGGCCCCCTGAATCCAAAAATAAATAAATAAATAAATAAATAAAAAAAAATAAAAATAAAACATTTTAGAAAAACGTCCATGTGTATGTGTGTCAGTCTGGACAGCATAACTCAAAAACGAAAAGTCGGTTGAAACCAAAGTTGGTATGTAAGTTTAATGTTTTTCAGGGATGCGACACAAAGATTTTAAAGAAAATTTCTCAACCCTAAACTACCCTTTACATGGAAAATTCTTCCAAAATTTTGGTTTTCTTGAAAATGGGTCTAACAATTTTGATTAAATTTCATATGTTCAGGACTTTTTATGACAAATGAAATGTATATTTTGAATTTTCTGACTATAGCCTAATGTAGCCCTGTTTACTCTGGATGACCTTTGAATAACTCGTAAAAAATAAGAATGTACGTCTAAATACATTTTTTTGTAGAGAGAAGCATTTCGGAAATATTCCTTATTATTTTGACAGTTTCGAAAAAGTTAAACTTTCGTGAAATGGAACATCGTTGTTCATTTTTTATATGTTAAGCGTGCAAAGAGAACGGGTTCTCAAAGCTTTAAAAGAGCTGACTATCGCACAAAGCCTACTGTATTCTAATATTCCCCTTGTACCTACAAGGAAATAAGCAATAAGATAATTTATACAAATGTTTACCTCAACTAACACGAAGATATAGGAATAAGAGTTTGTAAGAATGGTTAGTACAAGAGTAGAGAAGTTCATGAACATCAAAGCCAGCATATAGCGACTCCATTTCTAAGGCTTTGAGTACCCTTTGTATACTCATTGTACAAAGAGTGCCAAAGAAAATCTCACCAGATCTTGCGTCTATGTCACATTATTTATCGGTGTTGGACGCCCTGGCTATTGCAATGGTTGTCTTAGGCCATGTCCTTCTATTAAATAGCCACAAGGGTTACCTTAACCTTCACAAATAACCACAAAAGGGTTACACAATGGCGTAAAAACGAAATAGATGTTTACGCATTGGCTAAAAGAGAAAGGGGTAGAATGACTGCATTCAGTTTGTTGGAGAGTTGTCGTGGTTGGTAGCCGTACCTAGGGGACACGCCTTTGAAGGGCTTAAACTCTAAGGGGAAAACTTGATGAACACGCAGGTTAGTGAAATGTATAATGTGTATGTATGTGTGAAATATGCTCATGGGGTGTAAATTAAAGCTTGAATGATATTCATTAAATACATAGCACTTAATAAGAAAAAAGTAAACAGACTGTAGATGATATCAATGTTTATTTGATGCATAGAAGCGAAGATAAATAAAGTAACATGTTTTCCCACTAATTCAAACCTGATTAGTTAATTTACTCGCCTATTGCTCATCATAGTAATAATAACAATATACAGTTAAATAAGCATTATTATTAAATCGAAACAGAAGTCTCTGCTATATAAAACTACCCAGAGAAAACTTAGCCTCAACTTTTAGACCTAGATTTATAAATATTCTGATCACATCGCTTAGTAAGCAGAAGTTTTCTGAAAGCACCGTAAAACCATGGACTTAGGCTGTCGAGTTTCGTTGCTGCTGTCTTATCTTGAAACAAAAGATACTTCTGTCATTTTCTTACCGTTTGGAACAGTTGACAAACTAAAAGGGTGTTTTTCCCCTTCAGAGAAACTGAAAAAAGCGAAAAAAAGAAAGAGGCAGGATCAGTGACGTGGACACTTGTTGCTTTTGACAACCAGAAGTCGGCAGCAAGCGCAATGCGGGCAGGAGTTTGAAAGCAGTGAGAGGATGCACAAAAAACAAAGCTTAAAGGTATGTAAAATTAGTGTTTCTGTTGACCTATTAGGGAGCTTTCGTACCCTGATCAGAAATCTCCGATAAACGTTATTCTGACGTCATTAATTCTACATCCAATCAGAAGCCAGCACGTTTAATCGCTTGAATAACGTAGTACTTAACCAAGTGACCAGGTGTGGTTATGTGCACGAATAACTGGGCAATTACGGAAGTGCGTTATTCACTTACAACTATTATTATGTCTAGCGCTAGACTTCGATTTACAATAAGTGTTCATTTGTTATACTTTGATGCCTCTTATGTCAGTCTTGCCAACATACCTGATATAACTGTTCTCTTTGTTATATAAACAATTGCGATGCTGAACAACTGAGAGTCATTGTTTTTGCAATGAGTTCTTGGATCTCAGCTAACACTTGAGGTCTTTTGCAATGCGCTTCGTTCTTACTGAATGGTAACAGGCATTGTCCATTATTATCACGCTTTACCAGATCGTTTATAGCCACTGTAGGATATTTCTCCGAAAATTTATTGAATACATTTAATACAATAACGTTTTTCAGCGCTCCTTAGTGCCACTCTTCGCTGATATTCAAGGAAACTTTTACACCATCTTGCTTCCATTTTGCACAGTAAGATGGCACTGACCACGTATATTACATTACAACTTTATAATCCACATTTTAACAACTTGGCTGGCTGGTAAAGCAAGAAGCTAAATAGGCCATGAAACAATATTGTGGAATAATACGGGAGCATTAAAACCCATCCGCAAACGAGTTAGTGTACCAGATACAGAGAAAGTGAAGACAGTGAAAGTACTGAGTCAAGGCTACGAGAAGAAAACAATTGTGAAAGTGATTGAACTAATTTTGGCATTCTGTTACATACTTATCTCAACACTGAGGGGAAAATGAAGTGTAACTGCTGTGATTTTTTCTTCGCTACAGCAATTTTGGTTATAAATTCTGTTGCATTTACCTATGTGATAACCCGCATCAAAAGAACTACATAAAATTATATAACATTATTACTGCGACCATGAGCATTCAGTAGGAATTATTAGCTTTTATTAATACTGATTAGGCTGCTGTCGCGCACTAAATTATTCCAACAGCAAAGCTCACTTAGTGCTTGCATATATCAAGTTATATATAGACGTTTTAAGTTCTTCGTGACACACTTCTATCTTCTACAGAGGTCACCGTGAACTTGTGGTTCTGAAATTACGTCGCTTGCATACTTGCCCAGAGAATCAATATCAACATTTTTCAGGAATAAAATAAATTATGTAAATATCCATTACTATCCGACTTAGTTGTGCTATGAAGATATCCTCCTGAATTAATATGACGTATAAAAATAACTATACAGTGATCAATTGTTTTCTTATTCTTTCTTTTTACTTTATCTACTGGTAAGTAGGGGAAGTATTGTATTCCACCCAAAAATTCGATGTCGAGATTTCACCGGAAATACATGTTTTGAGGCCCCCTGAATCCAATAAAAGCATTTTTAGAAAAAGGTCCGTGTGTGTGTGTCAGTCTGTCAGTCTGTCAGTCTGTGGACAGCATAACTCAAAAAGGAAAAGTCGGTTAAAAACCAAAGTTGGTATTTAAGTTTAATGTCTTTCAAGGATGTGACATGAAGATTTTGAAGAAAATAGCCCCACTCTAAACTACCCTTTACATGGAAAATTTTTCGAAAATTTTGATTTTCTTGAAAATGGCTCTAACGATTATGATTAAAATGTCATATGTTTGAGATATTTTAATGGAAAATGAAATGTATATCTTGAATTTTCTGGCTATAGCCCCTGTAGTCGTATTTACTCCGGACGACGTTTGCATAACTGGTAAACCGTTAGAGATAGACCAAATCATACTATACAAAAAATGTAGATCTTGGTAAAATGCACAATTTATGTCTGAATAAATTTTCTTGTAGGGTGAACCATTTCGGAGATATTCTTTGTTATGTGTGTGAGTTTCGCAAAACTTGCAACACATCAGATTTTTTTCACATAACCATGTTTAGGAAAAGTTTGTGAAGGTGGAACTGGATTGAAAAATCGATCTAACCAACTGAGGTACCAGGGCAACACTCCGGCACGACATTAAAATTCCGAAAGAACTTACATTTTTTCCCGTAAATCATAATGAGATCTGAAACAAAACACAACGGCGACTTACAATATCGTAAGTACTTTAGCCCTCAAAGATTACACCTAAACCAAGTATTTCTATTGTGACAAAGTAAAAAAAAGCCCAAACCTACTTTATTTTCCACAAAAATTGTATCACAGAAATTCTCTTTTTCTGTGGTTAACACAGTCTACAGTATTTCATGATAGTACGACTCACAACTGTTTTCTTCTCGTAATCTTGACTCGGTTTTTTCAAACATTGATTAGTTTGAAATTAACAGTTATACCACGAATTTTCGCAAAGAGAAACTAGCATAATCTGGGATCAAAATGGAAATAGTGACATTGAATGGAGATCTATCACAAGGTTTAAAACTAATATTTCAAAATAAATACAGATAAGTGCAGTATTTAAATTATTTAGATTTTAAGGATTTGGACATAGATATTCGACGGAAATTAAATAGATATGAGATATGTGCAGAAAAAAATAAGGACATATAAGTTGGTAGAGAAAATGATATGAATGTAACACATAAGATACTGCGGTAAAATTCGAGGGTGCGTTTTTATCCTCCATAACTTTTAAGAAACAGTGACACGTAAGTCCATAAAACCTTTTTCAAGTTTCGTCAGTGTCCAGACAAAAGTTCGTGCTGCATATCAGGAAAGGGAATAAAAGAAATAAAGATTTCTTGTACCTGGACCATTTTCAGCTTTGAAAGCAATAAATCGGGCAGCCGTATCAGGCCACCATGGTACTTTATAGCCCTAGGCGAGCTGACTGGCAATTGTTTTATTCCGTTCCTGTCTTTATATTTCATGTCGCTCGCCACAGAGTGGCGTGTACGTCTCTAAACTCGCAGAGCGCTTCGAATTTTTTTATAAAGCACGAATAGCTTACCTCCGCTAGCGTACAGTAATCAGAGGCAGGTTTGGTATTGGACGTTTTGATTTAAAGTTTAAATTATTGCAGAAGCTTGAGCGTTCATTTGCGCTTTGAATTATTTTTCCCTTCAGCACAGGAAACCAATAAATTAGTATATTTACCTTCGTGCTTTGCGGCGTTTTGGTTAATTCTCGAGGTTTGTTTTATCTGGAAGCAAACAAATTAACTGACATGGAGATATTGTGATGTATGGACGTTTGAAACCTTAAAAAAAAAAAAAAAAAAAAAAAAAAAAAAAAAAAAAAAAAAAAAAAAAAAAATCTCATGTGTTGCACTCGCATGAATTTTTCTACTCTTGTGCTAACTATTCTTAGAAAATCTTATTCCTCTTTGTTCTTAATGTTAGTAGAGATAAACATTTGCACAAATGATCTAACTTTCTTGTAGGTGCAAGGGGAACAAAGGAATAAAAAGCTAAAAATAAGCTTAAAAATGAGAAAATGAATAAAGTATTTGGACACAAATTGTGCATTTTAATGAGATCTGCATGTTTTGTACAGTAAGATTTGGTCTATCTCTAACGGTTTACCAGTTATACAAAAGTCGTCCAAAGTAAATAGGACTACAGGGGCTATAGCCAGAAAATCCAAGATATACATTTCATTTGTTATAAAAATATCTCAAACATATGACATTTTGATCAAAATCCTTAAAGCCGTTTTCAAGCAAATCAAAATTTTCGAAACATTTTCCATGTAAAGGGTAGTTTAGGGTGGGGCTATTTTCTTCAAAATCTTCGTGTCGTACCCTTGAAGGACATTAAACTTAAATACCAAATTTGGTTTTGAACCGACTTTTCGTTTTTGAGATACGCTGTCCACAGACACACACACACACACACACACACACACACACACACACACACACACACACGCCTTTTTTGGGGATCAGGGGATCTCAAAACATATTTCTGGTGAAATCTCGACATTCAGTTTTTGCATAGAATACAATACTTCCCCTACTTACCAGTAGAGAACGTAAAAAACTCATACTTTTGAAACTACCCACGCAAACCCAGAGAAAGAATCCTCATCACTTCTATCAACGCCAAAAGGGCATTTTCAAAGAATCTTCTATAATGGCTCCACTCTTATGTCCCTACTTGATGTCAACTAACCCGCAATACGCCTAAACCAAATCACACCACAAAATATAGTACCTTAAATATTGGCGATTATCTGTGAGTTTTCAAAATGTATAACCTTGGTAAAGCATATTTAAATTTAACGCTATTCCTGAAACTCCCGAACAAATATCATTATGTTGCAATATAAACCCGAGTTTGTTGCAGCTGATACGAGCACCAGGTTATCGCGGAGGGATACAAGGTATGGATCTAAGGCTGGATGGATTGTTATAGACATTGTTAAGCGGAGGAACATTGTCAGTACAGATTCACCGACAACAGTGTATGATTTTTCTTCGGGGTTCACATTGATCAGAGTATTTATAACGCTAATTGTTCACATACATCACAAGTATTTTTCAACAATGCTTTTATCTATTCAGGGGACCTTAGAGCGTGTATTTCCGTTGAAATCTCGACATTCACAATACTTTCCCTACTCGTAGTAGACAAAGTTAAAAAGAATCCTTGAAGGTGTACGTTGGCAGCACATAAATTCAGATGTAGAAATTAGTATTAAAAAAAAAAAAAAAAAAAAAAAAAAAAAAAAAAAAAAAGATGAAAGAGATGAAACGTTGTGTTTAATGGTGTGCCTTGGGCTCACCGCATGAGTAGAATGATAGCTGCCTACTTTATTTGAATATCAGTCCAGAGGTTAACGCATACCCAGTGGCGAGAGATAAAAAAATCAAGTGCTATCTTTTTGCTCTGGTAGCCCCGCTTCTGTATTTACACTCCCCCTTTTACATTTTATAAGTGTACTGAGAATTCATACGTGGGATCAAGTAACCTTCACAAAAAATATATTCTTTTGCACAAGCTGGATTTTACATTAACGAGTGAGATGCTAACCTTGCCTTCAGGGAGTTTCATTTAATATTATCCACCTCTCTCTTTCACTCTCCCCGCTCTCGCGGTGAGTGTAACAATGTGCTGATCGCACATTATTTTCAGTTTTTTGAGTCACATTGCCTTATCAATTCCTTGGCCGACCTTTGCCAAGCTCATAATCAAGCCACTGGCTCGTTCAACAATATACGGACGAGAGGAGGCCGGGTGACTTTGTATACGGCGAGCGGCTGTGTGCGTGTACGTGACAGTAATAATAGCGGTAAAACAAAGGAAAGTTTCGAGACTCCAGGGCAACTAGTGGCTATGTGATCCATTTTCAAGAAAATCAAAATTTTCGAAAACATTTTCCATTTAAAGGGTAGTTTAGGGTGGGGCTATTTTCTTCAAAATCTTCGTGTCGCATCCTTGAGAGACATTAAACTTAAATACCAACTTTGGTTTTTAACCGAGTTTTACTTTTTGAGTTACGCTGTCCACAGATAGACACAACCGCGCGGAACTTTTTTCTAAAAATCTGATGTGTTGCATTCACATGACTTTCTCTACTCTTGTACTAACCATTCTTATAAACTCTTATTCCTATATCTTCTTCGTGTTAGTTAAGATAAACATTTGTACAAATTACCTTATTGCTTATTTCCTTGTAGGTGCAAGGGGAATATTAGAATACAGTAGGCTTTGTGCGATAGTCAAATGTTTGAGATTCTGTTGTCTTTGCACACTTAACATATAAAACAAATAAACAACGATGATCCTTTTCACGAAAGTTCTAAGTTTTGCGAAACTCACACACATAACAAGGAATATCTCCGAAATGGTTCACCCTACAAGAAAATTTATTGAGATATAAATTGTGTATTTTACCAAGATCTACATTTTTTGTATAGTATGATTTGGTCTATTTCTAACGGTTTACCAGTTATGCAAAAGTCATCCAGAGTAAATACAACTATAGGGGCTATAGCCAGAAAATTCAAGATATACATTTCATTTGTCATCAAAATATCTCAAACATATGACATTTTAATAAGTATCCTTAGAGCCATTTTCAAGAAAATCAAAATTTTCGAAAAATTTTCCATGTGAAGAGTAGTTTAGGGTGAGGTTATTTTCTTCAAAATCTTCGTGTCATATCCTTGAAAGACATTAAACTTAAATACCAACTTTGGTTTTTAACCGACTTTTACTTTTTGAGTTATGCTGTCCACAGATAGACACACAGGCACACATACACCCACACGCGGATTTTTTTTTTTTTTTTTAAGGTGGCCTAAAAATGTATTTGCGGTGAAATATCGACATCGAACTTTTGGTTGGAATACAATACCTCCTCTACTTTACTATACGTAGTAGAGAAAGTAAAAAAAGAAATTAAATGGCAAAATGTTTAAATTTCACGTAAAATTTTAGCATAACTTTAAAATGAAACAATTGTCGACATAATGCGTTAAAAATATTTACTAGGAGCGTTTTCTTCATTTACTAGTGAATCATATACAGTGTCATTTACTGGTTTTAGCAAAGCCCGGTGTCTGTTAGTCCGCTACAGTTGAAACTGGCATACGAAGTTAAAACTGGACATGAAGTTTCGTTAGTCAGTGGAATTAAATCACCGTCCCCTGTATAAGGGTCCTCGCCATAAAATAAACATCAGGACTGTGATGTTGATATAGGGGTTATCTTTGTGTAAACATACAGCCGTGTTTCTGACAGATCCGATGCCGCTGCTCCCTTGTTATTACTGCTACAGGAACGTACCCTCCCCCTGGCATGCAATAACACACCCCTCACCCCCAACTGGTCCATCACTGTCGCCCCTGCAGCAGCAGCAGCAGCCCTTCTTTCACTGCGTTAATCCAGTCCGCATATTCAGCCAATCGAACTTGAACCCGACGCACACATGACCGAACGGTGATAGAACTTTCGGCTATTAGCAAAGCAACTTCTCTTTATTAAAGGGAACAGACAGTAATAAAGCTTTAAAAATCACCGGGTGTTCATTTGGCTCTGTCTTCTTAAAGGTTTTCTTCTGAAAAGTTGTTCTTAAATAGCTGGCTAAAACGATGTTATACGGCGTATGGTTTTAGAGCTGAACTAATGCGTGCATGTGGCTGCACTGATGCGCCAGAGAGCGGTAGTTACGGGGAGGGAAAAAGGGCTAGGAAGTTCATGCACTTGCATATTTTTTTCATAGGGGTTAAAAATGTATGCTTTTACATTATGTGCACGAATTACGGCATTTTCAGTTATTTGGACATGATTTTATAGTGCATATAGCTGCATATTTCCTTGATTTTTGATAAATACATATTATTTCAATACTATGGCCCCTATAATGCACATTTTGATGATTTTTATTACTTTTTTCTATCTGGATAATATTTTTCATATTGGCAGTACTGCACATAATGCAATTCACGTACATTTCAATATTATTGCCCATATATTGCATATTTTAATGAATTTTATGCTTTTTTATTTTTTTACTGTATAATATTTTTCAGATTGGTAGCATTTCTGAGAGTTAATCGATGGGGAACATAGATCGATGCAGTTTTATATTATGCTGAGCACATAGAAATAGCCGAAGAGGTTATTAATTCATTGGACTTGAAAGATGCTTCATCAATACAAAACTGTGCAAAATATTCTGTCAGGCACTGGGTTAAAAGAGTATCTTGGTTTCATATCTGCCCATTTTTCTTTCTTACCAACCGCCATAACGGCATTGGAAGCTGTAGGATCTCCTTTGCATGAATCACTTACTGTCTTTGAAAAAAAAAAAAAAAAAAAAAAAAAATTATGTGATCTAAGTTTGGTTCCTGGTAGCATAGGACAAAAAGTGAAAGAGAAAGTGAATTATGTAATTTCAAAAAATTCTGTTCATAAACAGATGTGCGGTATTCGAGACATCCTCAAAAGAAAACCACCTGTCACACCAAGAGACTTGACTATCTCTCTTTCTGTGTGTGTGTGTGTGTGTGTGAAACAGTTAACATCATTTAAATATGCCCCGATTACATCTTGTGACGTGGAGAGAAGTTTTTCACGTTACAAAAGTGTTTTGCGAGACAACAGACGATGCTTTACTGATGAAAATTTGTGCAAAGTGCTTGTTGTGAACTGCAATTTTGCAGTTAATACTAGCAGCGGGACCACTTCTGCTTCAACCTCTAAATAATAAGGTAACTTTATTTATTATTTATACTAACTGGTCTTATCTACTGCAAAGGGACATTGTTTTAATTAAATAGTGCATATTTCTTGGCATATTTTCAAGTTTTTAAGAGCATATTTGCTTGCATATTTCAGTGTTTCTTAGGGCATGAACTTCCGAACCCTAAAAGTAACATTCAAGTAACACTCAATATTAACATACTTATTTACACGCACTTCGAATTCCTTACAGTGTACAGTGAGTTTTTAGTTACACGAGTGAGTCGGCCAGCCTGTTAGCGAGCACATATGTGTCGTCGAGTGACTATCGTAATAGTCAAGAAATAAGAGACAGGGAAAATGGATAAACACAATGTAAGACTGAGAAAGATTATCACAAGAACAATTATTATAGATTGTAATAGCAGAGAAGACTATAAACTGTGTTAAGAATGAGAAGAAAATTGTACATTGGTAGTAAAATTTAATGGGTAATAAAGTGATAGAGAAGTAACCGGACTTTGCAATTTTGTCCTCTTTTTGTTAGATTTATTTAGCAGGTTCCTGTAGTAGAATAAAGCACTCTGGAAGTGGGACGCGCACCTTTCTGCTCCAATGAGTGCCAGGGGGCAGTCTCAGCTGTGTTGCGGTCACATGCAGGCGGATGTGAGCCGCCTCCTGGAGGCAGTTCCGTGGTCAGGGGAGCGGAAGATGACGTGATCCATGCATACACTTGTCTTGCCCCATGGCTGTTGTGGCCTAATACGATTATCTAGACACACGTCCCCACAAGGAAACCATTACGTATTACATGTGACACAAATCGATTCCGAAACTTTCACAACTTTAGACGCTATAAATAATTGGTAACGTAGACTTCCTTTATTCACCATTTGTTATCTTTCCAGTTTTTCCTATAAACTGTCCTTATTCTTATTTGTCTTTCCCACTAATAATTCAGATTAACATTTGCAGAAATGATTTCAATACATATTTGGTTGGAAGTATGGGGGATACTGAAGATATAGGCTAATCAAATGTTTAATTTCGGATCGACATGATTGTTTTCAAATTCCACATGCACCATGAGAATTCAAGGAACACTGACCAGTCGTTTCAAAAAATATTTTAACAATTGACAATTTTACAAACCCCACTTCTGACACCAGAGTGATTAAATGACAGCAAAGTCCAGTTACCTTTTGTGTAACTTTAGGGGAAGTATTGTATTCGACCCAGAAATTCGATGTGGAAGTTTCAGCGGAAATATATGTTTTGAAAGCTCGTGAATCCAAAAAAGGTATTTTTAGAAAAACGTCGGTGCGCGCGCGCGTGTGTTTATGGACACCATAACTCAAAAATGAAAAGTCGGTTAAAAACCAAAGTTGGTATTTAAGGTTAATGTCTTTCAAGGATGAGACACGAAGATTTTGAAGAAAATATCCCCACCCTAAACTACCCTTTGCAAGGAAACTTTTTTTGAAAATTGTTATTTTCTTGAAAATTTCTCCTCGGATTTTAATTAAAATGTCATATGTTTAAGATATTTGTGTGACAAATGAAATGCATATATTGAATATTTTAGCTATAGCTTATGTAGAACTATTTGCTCTGGATGACTTTTGAATAACTGTTGAATAACTTTATTTTGTTCTAAAACTTTTACGGACGTTAACAGAGTCTCAGTTATAATATTACGAAAAACTCTCTGTCACTCTTCTCTTTTTCTGTCTCTCGCACACTAATTCTGACGATACAATCACTCAACACTCATTAAAACTTCTTCACCCAATTACACACTGACCGACTCGTCTGTAACTGTAACTCGCTGTCTTTCTGCTTCGTCCTCTTATATAACGGGCATGGCGTCATCCTTTCTCGAACCTGTACAAACACGACGGCTACCGGACGCTTCTGGAATGTTCTACTAATCCTTTGTCTGCCGCGCTCATAGTTCTTAGTCCTGTGCTGGCTCGTGTGAGTGGTGCGCAGAAGCTTGACCTTGGCCGCCTTCGTTACGCGCCGCACCAGTAGGGTGGGGCAGCCGCGCCCCGATCGTCATTTGTTGTTTTGCCACCCGCAGGCCAGCGTCACACGATTTTCTGCATTATTGCACTTTATTTGTGAAATATCTTTAAATTAAACCCATTTTAACCTAGCTTATTCAAATTCAAAAGTATTTTTCTATAGAATTACTGGCAGGCTGTGTCTTTATGAGGATTTTTCACTATTGGATTGAAGTTTCCATACCTGTGATGTACTAGCTCGATGGTGGTCACTGCAACTTCCCTGTGATTTAAAAAAAAAAAAAAAAAAAAAATTCTCTCTGTGGCAAACTGGAGCGATTTAATCCGAGACCATTCAGGGGTGTCCTTTGCAAATTGTTATTTCAGGCGCAATCGATTGAACAAACTTGGCAAGGGTTTATTCACTTGTAAATGAAGCATGGTGAGGGAGGGTAGGAATTCCGTTTGATTTGACACAGTCGCTTCCATGGCCGATAGGTGACAATGTCAAATAAACGTCCAACCTTTTATTGACAACTCTCGCCTGGGGCACCATTCTGTATCAGTTAACTTGTGTTTAGCAAAACAAAAGGAATGTTGTTGTAATTAACTCATATATTCCTTTATTAATTTAAGGTAAGCAGAAAGCTTCGAGCTTTGACAAATACACCCTGGGCAAAGTAATACTCATTTCTCAACTATTAGCAAGTGAATTCCTTTGAAAAAAGTCAAGCATATACCAATGAGATGATGAGACAATGCGGGGAACTTTGATACTTCTAAATCAAAGCCATAGAAGAACTGAGATTCTATGCTGCAGAAATTTTGAGTTCTTGGAACATATGAAAAAAAGTGCTTGAGAAAAAATTCTGGGAAGCAATTCTTCCTTGTGTTTCCAGACAACGAGGATGTGTGCAACCTGCAGAGGAATCAGTTTGTGAGAAAACTGCAACCATTCCTTCGTCATCGGAAGGTTTATTTTTAAACTATTACAGACAATTATGAAAGCGCGAGGTGTCCCCCTGCGTTATACATTTACGCATTTTTCCTTTCCCTTTGTATGCCACCAGTATTAAGTAATATGCGATGCGTTCTTATTTTGTATTTACTTATCGACTCAAGGAAACAATTGCATAATTTTCTCTACCTCGTAGAATATTCTCTCGGGCTTTATATTATAACAGTATTCACTTTTATCGTTTATTTGCTTTTTTTATTCACAAACTTACACAAACTCACGAAGTACACTTCGTTTTCTAACTCTTTTTACACTCAAACAAACTTACTTTCACATTTAGCATTCAAACTCTAAAAGTTTTTCACTGCCTCCTTGGCAAGGTGACGTCAGCCAAGGAACATCTAATTTATGGTACGCATTTTCCATAGAAACTCGAAGCAATGTCATACTATGTATTGTTATTCAAATCTCAAAAAGGTTAAGTATATGCGATCTACCTAATTGCGGAAAAACAAAATTGATGTAGCAACTGAAAAGTAAAGAGACCAAGTGCAAGTAACGAGTTAAAAAGGTCCTACACGGAATGAACCCCCGTATCTGCCCATCAGTTTTCAAAAGCAAGGCTGTGGAAAACTTAAAAATAAGAGTTCTATTAGAAGGAATGCGTTGATTTTCCTTGCAAAAACTGCCTCCAGATTTAAAGTCTTTATCCTACAAAAACATGCGAATGACGAATTATAAATCCAGGGACAGAGTTACAGAGAAGGATAATCTCCTTTGATAAAAAAATAAAAAACTGATACTTAAACAAGCGCTAATATGCCAGACTTTAACATTCACTCATAAAGCATAATTTACAGATAGATTTATAGAAATACAAATATAAATTTAATACCACACACACACACGCACGCACGCGCACACGCACACACGCACACACATACAAACACATCATTACTATTATATTGAATACTATGAAAATTAGTAATTATTAATATTATTACTATCATTATAAGTATTATACTTACAACGTGACAAATAGACCAAATCTTACTATACAAAAAATGTAGATTTTAAAACACACAGTTTATATGCAAATAAATTTTTGGTGATATTCCTCGTTATTTGTGTGAGGTTTGGAAAACTAATACTTTTGTGAAATGAAACATCGTTATTCATTTTTATATGTTAACCGTGCAAAGAGAAAGGAATTTTAAAGGTTTAGAAGATTTGATTATCGTTCAAAGCCTACTGTATTCCCATACTTCCCTTGTACCTACAAGAAAATAATAAGATAAGTTTATTTCAACTAATACGAAGAAGATACAGAAGTAGGAGTTTGTAAGGGTAGTTGCTACAAGAGTGGAGAAAGTCATGTGAGTGCAACACATCAGAGTTTTTCAAAAAATATCTTTTTTTTATTAATCGGGGCGCTGAAAATTGGAGTAAAATGTCGGCATAGGATTGCCTTACTTTTAGTCAGTTGGTATAGAATATTCTGTGGATTTTTTCCTCCAAAGGTGTTCCAATCAGAATGTTTAAATCATTCTTCTTTATTATGCGCTTGACTGATGATATTTGAGGCTGCTGCAGTAGGTTTATCTAACGCTTCGGCTTATTGCAAATCTGAGAATGCAGTATTAATTACCCTATGAAGGAAATTGACGCCAAAGATAATAACAGAGTATGAAGCGATGCATCAAGCCGCCAATTGCAATATAACGAGCAGCAGTTCTGGGAATTGCTTGACAAGAGAGCTGATTTGGCGTTTTCATTACACCAAACTGCAAACTAGCGTTTGTCTGCTATTTCCAAGGTCATGGATTCAAACCCAGGCCGGACTGATGGTACCAGCCTTATGTCAGTAAATTTACTGGCATGTAAAAGATCTCTTTTGCGGTCTGTTACGTTTTATTTCGGACAGCATGAAACCTTGCATTTTCGGGAAGTTCAATTTTCTGTCTTCTATAAGTAGACGAGTTTTTTTTCCATAGTCGAAGTTAACTAAAATTACGCGATTCTGAGACTATTCAACGTAAAATTCTCAAATAAAATTGAAAATGAAGCTAATATTTTTTGTAATTAGTGTAATTTCCATCATATTTCGTGTGTTTTTCTGAATATTGTCGTTTTAAACCGAATATAAATTATGCTATATTGTTCAGTATTTAAGTTCAAAACAATGTCAGTTTTTTTAGCGGCCTCAACAGACAGCTGTGGCAAAAATAAAAATTAAAAGAAGCAGCGTGAAATCTCCTACTCGCGCTGCACCGGTCCATAAGTCACATCAAGGACATTGTCGATCCGCTATTATAGGTTGATGACCTTGAGCAGAAATCCAGTCAGCTTGCCTACCCTTAACAAACAGGTCAGCAAATGTTTATGATAACAGACACCTCTGTTTTCTTCTGTCACGTTTGTGTATACAGTCGACTGTAAAAGTTTTGTGCGGTACGGATGTAGCATGCAAGTGTTTTATAACAGTGCTTGTTAATTACATAGTTACGTTTGAGAGGTAGAACTGGAACTTAAAAATTCAATGCCACAACTGGGACTGCACCTACATTAAAAAGACTATTACAAAAATTTGCGAGAGACCATCAGTTTTCAAGGTAAACTCACTAGCCTTCCAATTGTGACTAATGACTACTTTTAGCCCATGGGAATTGATAAATGAATTGTAAATTTGGCTTACACTACCGAGTATGTGCTAATAATGATTAAGTTACGTATCAAATAATGCAAAAAATATTTTTACTCCATAAAACTGAATTGAAGATTCGTATAATTCCCTTACCACAAATTTTTGTTCTTTGAATCTCTAAATTTGTTGTTAAATAATAATATTAATAATAAACTATCATCCTACATGCATATTTAGTGAAGTTTAATTTATGGAATTGATCGAAATAAGAGTGGTTTAGCAAGCAATCTAGTAACAGCTGAAGAAAGCATGAATTGTTAAGTTCAACCTCAATTCCAAGGAGGAAGTACAAAGCACGCTTGGCGTTTGTTTGCTTACTCTTGAATAGCCTCTTGTCCATCTCTGTCGACACTGCAATATAAGCATTCCTAAGGTAAACTTTTTTTGGTTTGCGTTGCGTTTCATAGCTTGAAAAATGTTTATCCAAAGGCATCTGGTAAATCTCAAATGTATTTACGTTTTTATGTAATTGTTGTATGGAAACCCCTATTGGTTGTATTTCTTTCTCTCTCACTCTGTCCATTTTGGGTCCTGTTGCCGTATTATAATTTAAGCTGATTTTGCCGTTCAGAAATAGTGTGCAATAGCAATCATTCTAGCATATACTATACTCGTTTATAAACATTTATTTGCTAAATATCCGCCGCATACGCGAAATAAAACCGCTACATCACAGTATGAAATTTGATCATAAGTCAAAAACGAAGCTTGAGTGCTAAACAAAACTTTCAAAGTTGTAATCAGCAATAAAAACTGCATCCATTTCACTAGGTTTCATTCACTTTCTCGAGCGGCCGATTTTGTAAACAATTACCAACAAAATATTAGTTAAACCGGAATAGAAAATCATGTTGAAAAGCTGCACATGGAACATTTTCAAGAATACGTTCGAAGATCTTAAAGAAAATTTGCCCGACCCTAACCTTTATATGGAACATTTTTCGAAAATGTTGATCTATTGAAGAATGGCTCTAACGATGTTTATTATAATATGTACTATACCTTTAAAATATCAATATCGTTATTTAACTTTTTATCTCTTGGTGATGCAAAGGGACCGGAATTTCAATGTCCTCATATAGCGGCCAGGACTTAAAACGCTTGAATATCGCATAAGGGCTACTGTATTTGCCTTCAAAATCACGATTCGACAATGGCACCATCATGTTTATACATTTTACTCACCATGCAGTTAGAAGTTCTATACCTACTTGCTCTACACACACACACACACACACACACGTGCGCGCACACACAGAGTAAATACTATTATTTCTTTATGCACTAAAGTTCGCTATCACATCCACTAACACGCATTAAAGGTAATAAGGAATGCACACAATCGACCTATCTCGCATTCAAGAACAAGTTTGAATCGAAGCAGTGCAACCACACCACTTATATAATTGATTGCAGATGTTAGAAAATATTTATTCTTTCTTCCCTTCTTCCTAGGGTTGTTGTCTCAAATGGTTACCCTTTGGATGAATATTACGTATCCTGTAAGTTAAATAAACAATATATATAATTATAGGTTTTCTAAAACTCTTATTGCATCTTCCTTTCTTATTTTTAACCCTGAAAAAATACAATTCTTATTCTTTTGTAGTGAACATAAATTTTAGCTCATATTATAGAAGGAGATTAATCAAGAAATTGCTGCTACTGTTAAATATAGCAGCTTTAATATTGTTCATGATTAACTTTGGGGTTAAGATGGTTAATTGTTGTTTTAAAATGTAATGCGTTGTACTCACATGACTTTCTGTTCCCACTCTTCTACAAATGTTGTGACAAACACTTCTGTTTACTTCGTATTAAACAAGATTTGAAAAAAAAAAAAAGTGTTTTAGTAGGCACAATGGAAACAGAAGAATAAAATAGGCTTAGGACGTGTCTTTTAAGAGCTGGTCGCTAAGTATTGGCTTTGAAATCCCGTTCTCTTTACATAACCATGAAGGGAGAAAGAACGAATGACTTCCAATTTTAAGAAAAGGGATAGTTCGGAAATGGTTAAGAGTAGAAAGAAACGTAATGGACATAAATTTTCTATATTAAAGACACACATTTTGGTGTGGTAAGATTTTTTCTACGTAAAGAGATAAGTGGTTTATTAATTATGGAATGAATTATTAATTAATTAATACCAGATTTGATATTTAACCGACTTTTCATATTTTAGTTATCCTGATCACAGACATATAAGTACTCGCAGAGACATTTTTGTAATTATTATTGTAATTATTATTATTATTATTATTATTATTATTATTATTATTATTATTATTATTAATTATTATTATTATTTTGGACAGTATATTTCAGCATGTCAAATTACAAGTTGTATGCTTGAACATCACAATTTATTAATTTTCCATGTAGTCTAGTACAAATTATGACGTATAGTGTATTCATACTACGTTTTGTTTATCTTTGATCAATCTAGGAAGCTAACTAATAAAAAAGGCATGTATATTTAAACTAAATGAAGCTAAACATGCGAATGAAGGAAAAATACAATTAAAATAAGCGTACAAATAGAGAGGGCGCGACTAACGGTGTACAACCAGGGTGCGTGCCTAATGTCCTCCTATGTTTCGTCTGTTTGAAACATCTGCAAAACGATACCGTTGGAATCCGAGCTGTGTCATATCGATATCGTAAGCAGCAATCGATTTCTATTGCGTACATTTGTTGGACGCGACACCCTGGAACCAGGAGGGCGCTGTTGGAGGCGTAGAGAGCGCGGGGAAGCAAGCAATCGATTCTCCCAAAATCTCTGGGCTATTGTTCATGCAGCTGCGTGAACTTTGTCCACTATCTGACATCTGCAGAAAGGGTGTTGCTTTCGATTCCCGTCTCTGACACTGCGCTTTGTTTTCATGCTATGGGTGGACACCGGAATCATCGTACCAGATGACAAACGCACTGCACCGAGGCAATATTCCATTCTTGTTGTACAACATCACCCCATACTATTGTATTCCGTGCAAGGGCACCGCTCAAACACTGCTTCCTCCCTATTCGATTTTTCATATAATGGAAAAAAGCAGTGCTTCCCTTGTGTGCTTCAGTTTTGTCCAACTTTCATAGAAACTCGCTAGCAACTGGCTTAGGAGTGGGGAGTAAAATTTACTGGTCACGAGCCGCCACTGGTGCCAGTAAACAACAGATCACTAAGTGCTACTGTATTTGTTTCAGAGGTTTAGCTATGACCTTGCGGTTGTCACAAGATGCCTAGATTTCACTGGAAACACACTTTTGAGGTCCCTTGGATGCAAACATTTATAGTTCTTCCCTTTTGATATCAGACTTGACAGCAAGTTCAGCACCTTTTGATTTTCAACAAAGTCTCCCGCCTATCATTTTGAAATGTTGATTTTCTACGAAATCGCTCATAACGATTTCGATTGAACTACCACACGCATTAAATACCTGGGCCGGCCATAGAACAAAAGAGGCTCGAAGTTAGATACCTCACACCACTATGTCGCTAGGCAACGCGCGCATTATCGGATGAGAACAAAAGCCATTTCAGACAGTTCGAGAAACCTTGAATACCGGGCTTTTATGAAAAGTTTCGAGAAGTGGACGTTACCCATATTCCATTATATGCATAAATCGGCAGCTACAGAGAAGTGACTGTTGAGAGATTTAAATTCAGTTAAAGTGAGTGAGTATAATTGTTAGGCCGAGTTATGAACAGTTGAACAAATAGAGCAGAACAGCTGTGAGCTGTAACTTCATTAGTGGATTGGGGTTCAGTCCAGAGAAAATACCCTCCGTGGTATAACAGCCCATCGGTCAGGACCTACTGCCCCGCCGCTGCGTGTCTGAAATCTCCTCAATTGATCTAACGAGACTGAGTGCACTCCGGAACAGCTCTCCAAGCGGGGGAAAATCCTCCATGCTGGTTCCGGAAAAAGAACAATATTTTCAAAGTAATGGCTAGTTAGGAATGATATTTAATCAACATTTGGTTTTTCAGTTGTTTTTCACATACACAGACACAGTTTTCTCTCATTTTCTTCCCCCCCCTTTTTTTTTTCTTTCTTTCTCTCTCTCGTTTTATTTGGTTCAGGAACATTATTTCTGGTAAAATACTGATACGCAATTTTCAGTGAAAACAACTTTGCATAAATGAAAATCTGATGTGTTGCACTCACATGACTTTCTCTACTCTTGTACTAACTATTCTTATAAACTCTTATACCTCTATCTTAACTAAACATTTGTACAAATCATATTATTGTTAATTTTCTTGTAGGTCAAGGGGAATAGTCACATATTTTAAAGCTGGAAGCTATTAAAATTCCGTTCTCTTTGCTTGGATAAGGTATAAAAAAGGTAAAAACGATTTTGCATTTGAGAAAAGTTTGTCTATTGCAAAACTCGCACAAATAACGAGGAATATTTCTGAAATGGTTCACTGCACAAGCAATTTATCTAGACATAAATTGTGTATTTTAAAGGGATCTACGTTTTTTGATAGATTTACATAGTCGATGTCTTACGGTTTACGAGTTATGTAAAAGTTATCATGAATAAACAGAACCGCATGGGCTAGAGCCAGAAAATTAAAATGTATATTTCATTTTTCATAAAAAAATACTTTACAAATACGTCATTTAAATCAAAATCGTTAGAGCTATTTTCAAAATGCTGGAAAAAGTTTCTATGTAGAGGAATTTAAATCATGTCGCATCCTTGATATTCTTAAATATCAAATTTGATATTTGTCGTTTTTAAGTTATGCTGTTCAGAGTCAGACACACACACACACACACACACACACACACACACACACACACACACACACACACACACACCTTCTTGTGAAAATACTTTTTTTTTTCGGATTCAGACAGTGATATCTTGACATCGAATTTTTGAGTGAAATACAATAATATATACATAGCAGAGAAATTGCAAATAAAGCTTTCTTTGTGAATCAGTGTGTATGCCTTATATATATAGAAGAGTTAATTTTACATTGAAATACACCCATTCCTTCATTTTCTTACAGTTATTAAATTTCGTTAATTTGGAAAGTCAAAAGAACAGAATGTTGAAAATTCTTAAGCTGCTTAGTGAAACTGAAGACTTATGTTTTCCTTTGTCATGTTAATGCTTCAAAGGCACAATTGATTTAGCAGAACAGTTCTTTAGAAAATAATAAATAAAAGGTTTCCAAAGTAACATTTTGTGTTTACACCGTTTAAAAGATAGCACGAGCTAGCTATCAAGTTTGAGGTTTATTCAACATTTTGCTTTTTGAATAAATATCTAAAATTTACACTCTTACGGGAACATATATACATATTTTTAGATATCTTCTTTTAGATTCATCAGTCATCCTTTACCATGAATAAGAGGCCAAGACAGTAAAGAAATTAAAATTAACAGCTATTACAATCCAAAACAATCTGATATTAAATACACGTAATTTTCTCTATTAATAAATATTTATTTCTACATTAGTTTTTTCTGTTCATTTCATGTAAAATTTTAGCAAATATGGTTTTATTGCAATATTTATGTGAGTATAAACACGATATAGAAATCTTATAACTCGGCTTTCAGTTCCATGTACCCAAGACTTCGTCAGGAAGAAATGCGAGCATTAATAATAATAATAATAATAATAATAATAATAATAATAATAATAATAATAATAATAATAATAATAATAATAATAATAATGATAATGATAATGATAATAACAACAACAGGGTCGTTCATAAGTACAAAACTTATGTAACTGGACATTCGAAAAACGTGGACGTGTTGTATATTTTTAGTAATATTACATTTATTGATAAAACATTTCCCAGTGCCGTACAGAGTGCATTTTGCATTAATTTAGGATTAAAGTAGCATGCCATACCATAAGTGGGGAGAACTGACTCAATGTGTCACTTCCCCTCCATCCGTCCACTGCCTCACAGAGATTAGCTACCAGCTCACGTCTCCCGCTATTGTCTGTCTACCTCAGAGAACCCGCCAACTGTGTCAGTAAGTGGAGAGGGTAAATACTCGATTGCATTCCTGTCACCCCTCTTCCCCATCATGTACTATACGATAAACCACACAGGAAACAATTGCAATCAAGTCAAGAATTTTCAACGCACCCACCAAAATGGAGAAATGCTAAGTCTCAGAACAGTTTTGGAGATTGATTTTTTTTGGGGGGGGGGGAGGGGGGAGGGTTGTTAATGAAAGCACTGTGGACATTCGCAATGGTTTCTGAACATGTTCTGGAACTTTCCTTTTACGTATCCTGTTGCCTGAAACATCGTCGAAATAAACACTAAATTTGAGTCAAAGTTTGCCCAACCTCAGACCAGGCAGCGATGTTTCTTCGTTTTAGTAAACTTAATCGAGTATATGGGTCTTGTTTCTTCATTCCATGCCTTTAAAGAAAAATAAACGAGAATAAAAACAACAAAATTAGAAGTCGACTGCACTGCACCGGGAAATGTTTTATTAATAAATATGTATAACATGTCCAACAATGTCCAGTTACTTATGAAAGACCCTGTATTATTAGAGAAACTGAGAACTTTGAGCTTTTGCACACTTTTGCAAAGAGATGTAACTTTGAAGCTAGAATAGCAGTTCCTCTGATGCGATACTCGAATATGCAAATATAGCGGAAGTGCATCGAGGAAGAATTGTGGGTATGTTGGGAGTCAATTTACCATTTGGAGACATTGATCGAAGTTGTATATCCATATGCAATTAATCTGAACGGTGTATGTAAATCACGACGTTATTGCATGAAGGAAAAGGTAAATAAATACACACAGCTCCTTCTTGCTTTGAAGTCAATAAGGTCGAAATTACCGTGCGTCGACCATTTGGTAGCAATGGAAATCTAGGTTATTCTTCATGGGAAAATGGACCTTAAACAGCAACAATCCATTCGAAAACCATGCGATGCTGAGGTCTATTTTTCCGACTGGAGAAAATTATGTGAATGCAACAAATCCTAATTTACCCTGGTTTTTCGCTCATCTTGAGAAGGCAAAAATATGGATTTCAGTTGTGTGAAGCATTTGAAATTCATTTCGTTCGACGGTTTTCTGGTTTAACAGACAATACAATTGCCAACTTCCTTTGGATGACAGGAAATATCATTACCTCGCACAAGAAAACTGAACGCACAGGCCAAGCGCTGAGCTTTATGTGGTTTCATCTTATAAGAATCTCTCCTTCCTCCTCCCCCCTCCCTCCTCCCCCCTCCCTCCTCCCCCTCCCTGACCGGAGAAGGATCTACAATTGAAGAGAGGTCGGATATTATCACCACAATGAGGTCAGGCCTTGAGGTCCCCTTCCAGTGTAATTACCCCTTCCTCTATTCTACTGATTATAATAACTTTTAGAAAAAGGAAGTTAAGAGAAGATGAAGAAATAAAACCCGAGTGATATAAAACTTTCCAACCCCACACACACACATTCGTATTTAAACTTCTCCACGTCTTTTTATTTCTTTTCTACTAAAGAAGGAGGCACAAGTGGCAGAAAAGATGAGAAAAGAATGAGAGTTTTTCCTTTTTAAATTTACATCCGAGTAAACAGTATTCCTTTTATGATAGAAACTTTTTTGTTCCTCTTTGTATTTATAGGAAAAAATATCAAAACGGCCAAGTTTGCACGTTAAGGAAATATTCCTACAATGACTGTCTTTAACTCATCTTAACTCCTTTAGCTCTTTATCTATTTTCGCTTGGATTCGTTCTCCTCAGAGCTGCTATATTTATAACACAAACATTTTAAAGACCACTGTGGTTTATAATGCAGACAGTGTTATAACTCTCGTTCTGCAACACCACTAAGCATATGAAATGTTTTTTTATATCTTATAAAGTATCTGTTTTCCTTTTTTAAGATGTAACTTCAACATTGTGTTGTGTACGGTCAAGTGCATGGAAAGATACCCATGCTTGTGAACTCCAACAGCTGTTCTGTTTATTTTAGGATACCTTTAAATTAATATTGGGCAAAATATTAAAAGGTATTTTAAAAAACGAACCGTATGCACGCGCGTGTTTGTTTGGCTTTGTGCTCTTGGTATTTAATCTCAGCATATTATCGACAGCAACATTTAAAAATGAATCCCCCAACCTAAACCACCTGGAAAAGTTTCGAAAATGTCAAAAAAATTGCTTTAAGAATTTTCACTAAAATGTCATATTTAAGACACTAAAATGCCAATTCGATGAATCCCACTTCTGACACCAGTTAGACAAAATCACTGCAGTTAGGAGTGTGTTAGGTGTCTGGTTAGAAATATAGGTACACCAATTCTGGGAGTGAATGTAGTATATTTTCGCTTATTTACTCTACCAAAAACCGCCGAAAAAATCGATATGTTACTATACAAAAAATCTCATCTAAAACTTCTTCGTGTTAGTTAAAATAATCATTTGTACAAATTATCTTATTGCTTATTTCCTTGTAGGTACAAGGGGAATGTTAGAATACAGTAGGCTTTATCCGATAGTCAAATGTTTGAGATTCTGTTGTCTTTGCACACTTAACATATAAAAAAATGAACAACGATGATCCATTTCACGAAAGTTCTAAGTTTTCCGAAACTCACACACATAACAAGGAATATCTCCGAAATGGTTCACCCTACAAGAAAATTTATTGAGACATAAATTATGTATTTTAGCAAGATCTACATTTTTTGTATAGTATAATTTGGTCTATCTCTAACGGTTTACCAGTTATGCAAAAGTCGTCCAGAGTAAATACGACTACAGGGGCTATAGCCGGAAAATTCAAGATATACATTTCATTTGTCATCAAAATATCTCAAACATATGACATTTTAATCAAAATCGTTAGAGCCATTTTCAAGAAAATCAAAATTTTCGAAAAAGTTTCCATGTAAAGGGTAGTTTAGGGTGGGGCTATTTTCTTCAAAATCTTCGTGTCGCATCCTTGAAAGACATTAAACTTAAATATCAACTTTGGTTTTTAACAGACGTTTGGTTTTTGAGTTATGCTGTCAACAGACTGACACACGGACCTTTTTCTAAAAATGCTCCTTTTGGATTAATGGGGCCTCAGAACATGTATTTCCGGTGAAATCACGACATCGAATTTTTGGGTGTAATACAATATTTCCCCCACTTACCAGTAGACAAAGTAAAAAGTAGATCTCGCTAAAAGAATCTGTCTCAACACATATTTTTGTAGAGTGAACCATTTCAGAGATATTCCTTGTTATTTCTGTGAGTTTTGAAAAACTTAAACTTTCGTGAAATGGAACATCGTTTATTTTTTATATGTTAAGCGTGCAAAGAGAACGGGATTTCAAAGCTTTAAAACATTTGACTATCGAATTGTATTCTAGTATTCCCCTTGCAGCTACAAGGAAATACGCAATAAGATAATTTGTGCAAATGTTTATCTTAACTAACACGAAGAAGATATAGGAAAAAGAGTTTGTAAGAATGGTTACTACAAGAGTAAACCCCAGTCACTCACTCAGTCACTCACTGATTTTAACTCAACATGTAAAACTAAACAAAATACTTGCCTTGATATCAGAGCTATCTCTTTAAACAGTCATGACTCTCGAACAGTCTACATACATGACATAGAGTACTATAGCTTTTATATAGATTTTCGATACGGCGTTTCTTTTTCGTTCAGGCAGAATACGCAAAAAAGGGCGACGAAACGCAACGCCACGTCTATGCAGTTAGCAAAGAAGAGAGCTATAAATTATTCAGAACAACGTTCAGACGGAAAACAGAATTACCAGAATGCGGGCATGCTTTCAGGCATAAGCGTGCCGTTATGTGCATATGTAAAACATTTGGGACGTCTGTTTGCATTACTTGTCTTTCCCCTGCACTTAATGTTCGACCCAACTTCTGTTATGTGAGTTATGTACACAGAAAAACCTTAACTCACAGCTTATTCTTGGAGTTATGGCAGCAGTATGAGTAGTAGTAATATTACAACTGCAACCAGCGTGCATTTATAATGTCCCCAGTATCACTTCTTATTCCTTCTTTGGATTTGAGATTCCGTTTAATGTCGTTGGACGATTAGGAAAGGAAAGCTTCTGCAGGAATAGTTCCATTATACATTTTGTCTAGATAAAAGTAGAGAGTAACAAATGATAATCGAGTCGAATGTGTGCAGGCTTTGAAGTTTCATAATTATTCTATGATCACAGTAAACAAACGAATGCAACATAACCTCGAATATATTTTACCGAAAATATGTTTTTAGCCCCCATAATAAATCAAAGCACTTAGGAAACCTCCGTGTGTGTGTGCGCGCGTGCGTGTGCGTGTGCGTTTCTAAGTCTGTGGACAGCATAACTGAAAAACGAAAAATCGCTTAAAAACCGAAGTTGGTATTTAAGTTTAATGTCTTTCAAGGATGCGACACGAAGAGTTTGAAGAAAATAGCCCCACCCTAAACTACCCTTTATGTGGAAAATTTTTCGAAAATTTTGATTTTCTTGAAAATGGCTCTAACGATTTTGATTAAAATGTCATATGTTTGAAGTACTTTTATGACAAATAAATGCATATTTTGAATTTTCTGGCTATAGCCTATGTAGTCCTGTTTAGTCTGAATGACTTTTGAATAACTCGTAAACCGTAAGAGATAGACCAAATCTTACTATACAGATCGTTTTAAAACATACAATTTCTATCTAAATGCATTTTAAATGTGGAGAAAACCATTTCGGAAATATCATTTGTGTGAATTTTGCAATTTTCTCAATTTTCTCACAATTTTATCTCTTAACCGTGGAAAGAGAACGAAATTTCAAAACCTTCATATAGCGACCAGATATAAGAGACGTGACTATCGCTCAAAGCCTACTGTATTCCCTTATTCCCCTTGCATCTACACGCAAATATGCGATAATTTCTGCAAATGTTTATCTGGACTATGAAGATAGAGGAATAGGAGTTTGTAAGAATAGTTAGTACAGGAGTAGAGAAGGTCATATGAGTGCAGGAAATTAGGGTTTCAAACCAGTAGGAATACAAAACATACAAAAATACGAATTATTTAATGAGCCTTTGCAAGCATTAAACCGTCTAAACAAACAAGAAACGCGGAAGGTTTTATCATGTTGCACTCATATGAATGTGTATAAAAAAACATAATTTAATTGCTGCCTTTTCTAAAAAGACTGGAACGTTTTTTTATTTGCAGCCTAGAGCGTATTTTTGAAGTTAGATGGTAATGGTAGATTTGCCTAATCTACACTGGCTTCACAGTTTGACGAGTCCGAAAAGCATCATGGGGAACATTTTAGCGGATTGAGCAAATAACAGACAGAACGTCATTTGCACAAAATGATGATGCATGTCATGGGAAATGGCCCATTTCGAGTTCGCTTATTTGGCAAATGGGGCCTGGGATCGGGAGTAGATGTTATTAGCGTGTGTGAGCCTCACTTTGTAAGATTGAGTTAATTAACGGCAGAACAATTAAGTAAAGATAGGCATGCCTCATTTACCATCCGCTTTTCTTTGTTTCTAATAGTTGACTATGTCAAATGTTGAACAAATATCATTCACTTTGTAATGCACAGAATTCTATACACTACAAATTGTCAGCAAAATCGATAGAAATAGTGGAGGCTGTAAAAATGTTATACGTCCCAGAAATAAGTAATCAGAGGAACCGAAATTATTAAGAAGAGTAACGGTAAGGAGAAAAGGAATTATCTTAGAAATATTCTGGTCATGTTAGTCGAGGTAAACATTTGAAGAAAGTATCTTTTTGGTAATTTTCTTGTAGCTGCAAGGATAATGTGGGAATACAGTAGCGATAGTCAAATCTTTTAAAGATAGTCGCTATATGAAAGCTTTGAAATTCTGTTCTCCTTGCTGGGCCAAGAGATCAAAATGTGAATAACGACCTTCCCTCTGTGCATTCCACAGAAAATGCATTTGGCTATAACATAAGCTATTTCTTCAAAATATTTGTGCCGCATTGTTGAAAGATACTAACTGTGATTTTTAAGCAACTGTTCGTTTTTGAGTCGTGCTGTTCTCTCTCTCTCTCTCTCTCTCTCTCTCTCTCTCTCTCTCTCTCTCTCACACACACACACACACGCGCACGCGCACGAACACACACAGAGAACAGAAATACATTTTGTTCTAAAAATGATTTTTTGTGGGGATTCAGGGGTCCTCAAAACATATTTCTGGTAAAATCTTGGCATAGAAGTTTTTAGTCTATTACAATCTTGCCCTACAATGTAGAGAAAGTAAAAAAAAACAGATGAAAATAAATTGTCTTAACGAGAACTACATTTTTGTGAATTTCTTACACTTTACTGAAGGTTTAAACATCACATCTTTGAGTAGCTCTCCATTGGTTGACTGAACCGCACAACTTCCATGTCATCAGGCGCAGATGAAAATATAGTCCGTTAACTAAGATACAAAATAACAGCAATTTAAAGAAACTATAAGAGCCATTTGCAAGAAAAGTTTGAAAAGCTTTTAGCACGAATAAATGAAGTACACTAATATGTAATTACGTTATTATTAACACATATTAAGTGTGATACGAAATGCACATGCGCGCAGCCATACAAATGAAGGACGGCAACATACAGTTTGTTCAAAATGGCGTCTGTAAGAATGTAAAGCATCGCCAAGGAAAACCATTACAAAGTGGGGAAAAAAAGTATATATATTTACAAAATATTGCGATAAATAGCCAATACAATAATTGTGTTATTAATTATTTTACCCCTTCCTTGTGACCTGGGAGGTTCAATTGATTTAGTGATAGCCTACTGACTCCAGGTCTTGGGTTCAAACCCACTCCAGATCGAATTTTGCTTGAAAGTGAAAGCCTCACGTAAGCATATTTACTGGCATGTAAAGAAAAATTCCTTCAGCACAAAAATGCCATGCAAAGTCTAATTCTATCGCCGCCGCCGCCGCCGCCACCAGCACCGCCACCATCATGCTAAATCCCTTATTTGAATTTTGCTATACTTCTCTAAAATTAGACTTTGTTATTCATTTTGTTACCTTTTGGCCATACAAAGAGAATAGAGTTTCAAAGCCAACATATAGCGACCAGGTTTTAAAACATTTCACTGCCGCTTAAAGCCTACTGTATTCCCGTATTCCCCTTGTACCTACAAGACAATCAGCAATAACTTTTGTAATGGTTTATCTCGAATAATATGAATTACAGGAATAAGCGTTTGTAAGAATAGTTAGTACAAGAGTAAAGAGAGAAACATTTTTTTTTCTATCTCTTGCAGCGCTTCAATTTAGGATTTGACATGTCGCTCAGTATATTTTCTTCCTGAATGTCCATCCCTCGACATGCTCTCCCATCACATTTGACCCCAGGATGTTGACATGCAGATATGAACGCACAGATACCCACAATGTCAACAGAGCTTGATGCAACAGACGACACCCAACAAAGAAAAACTTTCCCAACTATAGGATAATATTAACGGGGCTAAAATCTCTTGTACCTTCCACATGTTACATTCAGTGCAGAAAAACACACCTCGTCACACGAGGAAGGACAAAAAACAGTGTCGAGAAACTTTGTTTCAGAAGTTCGCCGGCAGAGTTCGACAAATCTTTTACAAACCTGTCGGAGTGCCCTCTTTCGTTATAACAAATCAATAATTAAAACTAGCTTGTTTTAATTCGTCTCTTTTTTGTCGATAGAGGAAAGTTTCGGGAGTATAAAAACTTCCAGAGCTGCTGGTGGAACAGTTGGTAACACATAGCTGCGTGGTTAAGTATCGATGTTCTTTTTATTCATCGTCAATTCTGTCTCCTCTTTAGGTTTCTATTTCCTCTTTCTCCAGGCAAATTATAAACTTTCGGCTGCTCACTGAAACATAAAATTTGAAATTCAAACCAGGCTCACTAATTCCTCAACAAGGCAGTGAAAAGAGGGGGAATCTCAAAGAAAAATGTATAAAGTAAAACAAGCTATGCGTTAAGATATCAGTGAGGTATCGTTTTCTTTTTTTACGGCTCAGTGTAGCTCTAAAAATTATCATAAAAGTAGAGGGAAAATTAGATGTTGAAGTAGTGCATTATTGGTCCGAAAGAGGATCTGAACAAGATACAGTTAAGGACGAACCTATGGGAACATATAAATGTTTGAAGTAAATAATGTCCACATTGGCCATTTTCATTTTCAGTTGTATTTCCCTTTCGTGCCCTACAATTATCTTGAAGGATATTTTTGAAACGTCTTCGTATAGGGAAGAACGTACGACTGTTTTGTCATAATTATTCCCTTCTTGTAAGCCCTGTCTCTCAAACACTAACTCTGACGATACAATCACTAAACGCTCATTAAAACTTCTTCACGATGCGACCAGCTGTCTCGCAGTCACTGACACACCGACCGACTCGTATATGCAACAGTAACCTCTCTCTGTTGTTTCCTCGCCTCCTTATGTACGTCACACGGACTTTTCTCGACTTTCACAAACACGCCGGGGATGCCGTAGCCAGATATTTCTCAGAGAATTTGGAAACCCTTTATGTTGCCGTTTGATTGTTAGTTACGTGTTCGCTCGTGTGGTGTGAAACAGCTTGGCCCCGTCCGTCGTTTGCTGTGCGCTGTGCCGGTGTCATAATTAAAGTAACATTGTTAGACAAATGCTGTTGAACAGGGAGTTAGTTCTGTGTTAAGAAGTAGAATGTTTATGGATCTAAATGCCAGCTACTCACATAACCTCACTATAAATGCTACCATAATTTGCACAGCCAGCAAACTGCCATTAAATCGGTTTTAATGGCCAGTTAGAGAATCCAGCCCATTCTCTAATCGGCAGTCCAGACTTTCTGGAAGTTTCTAGTAGTCAATTCATTCCTCTCTCGTGGCTATTCAACACCCAGCTTGTTTTCAAAGTTGCATTTAAAACTCTTCTCACAAAACGTACCGTACCTTGTCTAAAATAATAACAAGGGCAAATCAATGAACACACACATAGGTATACGCACACACGCACCACGATCACAGTTTTTTGATGATCATTTTAATTCCTTGTTAAATTTTTTAATTCGTTGTATTCTTTATATATATAACTCTAATTTTTGCCATTGGAGACACCATAACCTATACATTTCTGTCACCTAAAGATTCACTTGTTTTAAAACTTTCTTTTGTTACACACCACGTGCTCTTCTAAATGCAAGGCATCAATTTCTAAATTACTCATACCCCTGCAGAAGCAATTACCTCTCGCTGAAGCATAACTGAATGAACATTTATATTTTAATGAATTTATATTTCTTAGGAGGGGAGGCGTCTCCGCCGAACACAGTGCAATTTGTCATCAAATAATATCTTGAAGGTCTCAGAATAGGCTTTCCTGCAGCGGATATTCCCTTTGTATTCTAGCCCACATTACATTTGCATAATAACCAGGCAAACGAGCTAGGCTGCGATGGAGATTATGCAACGCCATCTTGGAATGGTTCGTTAAATACACACAGGCATCTTCGTATCCGTTTAAACGCAAACGTATCCTGAACGCTATGTTTGCCCTTCTTCAGCCGTATTTCTACTTCATTTCTTCGAAAAGATTCACTTCGATCTTCGTTAATTATTAGTACAATACAAGGATGTCCCCTATAGTATTCCTTAATACTTTCGCACAACACACCAACAAAACCTAAATAAATACAGGTGAACACATCTGATTATTTTATGTATTTGTTCACCACCGACAAAATTACTTGCACTAATTAGTTTTTATATTATAATACTTACAAAAGCTACCTCACATACATGTTCCCTAGATTCTTTCTTTTTTCAAAACGTAAGTAGAGGAAGTATTGTATTCCACCCAAAAATTCCATGTCGAGATTTCACCGGAAATATGAGGCCCCCTGAATCCAGAAAAAGCGTTTTTAGAAAAAGGTCCGTGTGTGTGTCTGTCGGTCTGTCAATCTGTGGACAGCATAACTCAAAAACGAAAAGTCGGTTAAAAACCAAAGTTGGTATTTAAGCTTAATGTCCTTCAAGGATGTGACACGAAGATTTTGAAGAAAATAGCCCCACCCTAAACTACCCTTTACATGGAAAATTTATCGAAAATTTTTATTTTCTAGAAAATGGCTCTAACGATTTTGATTAAAATGCCATATGTCTGAGATATTTTGATGACAAATGAAATGTATATCTTGAATTTTCTGGCTATAGCCCCTGTAGTCGTATTTACTCTGGACGACTTTTGCATAACTGGTAAACCGTTAGAGATAGACCAAATCATACTATACAAAAAATGTAAATCTTGCTAAAATACACAATTTATGTCTCAATAAATTTTCTGGTAGGGTGAACCATTTCGGAGATATTTGGTATTGTGTGAGTTTCGGAAAACTTACAACTTTCGTGAAATGGGTCATCGTTGTTCATTTTTTTATATGTTACGTGTGCAAAGAGTACGGAATCTCAAAGCTTTAAAATATTTGACTATCGCTCAAAACCAATTGTATTCTAATATCCCCCTTGCACAAGGAAATAAGCAATAAGATAATTTGTACAAATGTTTACCTAAACTAACACGAAGAAGATATAGGAATAAGAGTTTGTAAGAATGGTTAGTACAAGAGTAGAGAAAGTCATGTGAGTGCAACACATCAGATTTTTTCTAAATATGTTTTTTTTTTTTTTTTTTTTTTGGATTCAGGGTATTTCAAAACATATATTAGAGAAAGTAAAAAGGTTATAATGGTGAATATGAAGTGTGTCTAAATTTTGTCTTTTCTTCTATAGGTTTCAGAGTTAAAATATTATCAATGGTGTCACAAAAAGTGGTAAAATCTATAAATTACCACTCCTAATTATACATCACAGTTGAATACTTTGGAAGTGTTTAACTGAAATGCGCTAGAAGTAACTCGGCGAAATTAGAGCTGTTTTAGATAGGTATAAGGTTGAAGAGTAAGTAAGTTTGGCTTATCTAGCACATCTGCGACCACTTCCGGCACCCTTGCATCAGGGAATGTTGCTTCTTTACGACTCTTGATGTCATAAAAGTAAGGAATCTTGCAGAAGCACAATTTTATGGATTCGATCATAAAACTTCTAATATGTGATTGCCAAACCATATCGCAATCCTTTACAGCTTCGTACTTTTTATGTATCTCCCTCGCATTTGTTGGGAATTCTTCTCAAGAAACGACCAGGAAAACGCGTCAGTAATGGGGTTTATGTCCCGCCAGCGCTATTATTCTTCAACAGCCACGCTGCTATGAATTGTGCTTTATTACAGAATGTATCCCATATCATCCACCCATTCGCTAAAACGGATTTGTTATGATCATTAAAAGAACAAGACTGCAGTTCTTAATTACTTAAGCTGGGGTGTTATACGTTTATAAATACATATAAAACCAATAAAATAAATAACGTTGCTGTGTTTGCTCTCTAAAGCAGTGGTATTCAACCTTTTTCTATCCGCGTTACCCAAAGAAAATTTATCATTACAGCCTGTAAACTCAGGCCTTGATACTAGGTCTAGCCCTCTCTGTTTCTCACCCTATATATAGGGAGATAAACAGAGAAACTGATCAAAGACGGGGAAAGGGCTGAGTCAAGGCTAAGAGAAGAAAACAGTTGTTAAGTATAATTTCACGAAATTCTGTAGACTGTGCGAATGTCTGTAGATGACAACTGCGTTTTTCTGCTAAAGTTTTGGAGGAGAATAGAGTAATAAAAATCTACTGTATTGCACCCACATAACTTTCTCTGCTCTTGTACTAACCATTCTTATAAACTGTTACTCCTTTATCTTCTTCATGTTAGTGGAAAGAAGCATTTTCAGAAATTTTCTTGTAGGTGCATGGGGAATATGAGTATCTAGTAGCCTTTGAGTGATAGTCAACTCTTTTTGTACAGTGAGATTTACTGGTCATGCAAAAGTCATCAAGAGTAAACAGGACTACATAGGCTATGGCCAGAAAATTCAAAATATACAGTTCATTGTCATAAAAATATCTTAAACATGACATTGTAATCAAAACCGTTATAGGAATTTTTGACAAAAGCGAAATTTTCGAAAAATTTCCCATGTAAGGGGTAGGTTTAGTGTGCAGGAAGTTTTTTCAGAATCTTCGTCTCGCATTCTTAAAAAATATTAAACTTAAATACCAACTTTAGTTTTTAAGAGACTTATGTTACGCTGTTCAAAGACACACGCACGCACCCACCCACCCACCCACACCCACACACACACTACGTAGTAAAGAAAATAAAAAATTAATTGTATTGATTTTGCTGTCTTTGTCGCACGGTGTCAGGGGGGGATTTGTAGAATTGTCGTTTTGTTAGAATTCTCAAACATGTGCATTCATACGCAGTCTCCCATACCACGAAACACTAACAACCAACCGCAGTATGTCAAATTAACAGTGGTGGTTTTTAGACAAGTAAACTCCGGAATCTCCATCTTCTTCGCCAGGTAGTTAATTACCTACCTTAAATGGATAGTTTAATTTGTAAGGTCTTGTTTACAACAGTTCTTCGGCGTACGTACCTTGGTACTCACCAAAAAATAAACAGTTTAATAAATAGCACCGAAAATGACAAAAACTTGAGCCGGGTTTCTCGTTATCAAAACTCGGGATGTCTACAAAAAGGGACGATTTCTACCCCAGGCTTCACAACATGTCAGATACTGATTATAAATGACGCTGTGGTCGACATGCAACTGTTTTTTTAGCTTGTCTGTAAACATGGGAATTAATGCCGCTCGACTTGCCGCCGGCCATATTCTCAACCGCTGTTATACATACAATGCCTGATTTTTGCTGACTTTGCGTGGATCTTATCGCTCAAAGTACACGCATAATTTGTTTGCAGATGATCAGTTCTTTTCATTGGAGTCAAAATTTATTATCTACCGCTGCGTGCGTGCATTGCACCGAAAAATAAGTTGATTCTTATCTCGCCGTATTGAGGGCATGCCTTAGTTAAACATACGACCTACACATGAAAAATCTGTCATTATTATAATATGAACATCAAATTACTACCATAATTATAATTTTTATAGTACAGTAGTATAGTACTTAGGGCAGAATATAGGGCAAAGTGGGATAATTTCGCAACACGTGCAATTTCGCAGTAATTTGCTTTCGAAATCGTAGTTTTATAGTGAAAATTACTGTTTATATATAATTTAAAACATCTTATATGTTGCACTCATGATTTTTACTGTTATTCCTTCACGTTAGTCGAGATAAACATTTGCAGCGATGGTCAAATCTTTTGAAGCTGGGCCCTATATGGAGGCTTTGGAACTCCTCTTTGCATGACCAAGATATAAAAAAGTGGATAACGACCTTCCATTTGAGAGGAGTATAAGTATTGCAAAACGCACACACATAACAAGGAATATTTTCGAATCGTACATTTGCCCAAAAAATTCAATTGGACACAACTTGCGTGTTTTAAGGAGCTCTGCATTTTTTTAGTATAGCAAGAACTCCTTCTGTTTTCAACTATGCAAATAGCGTCAAGAATAAACAGGACTATACGTACTATAGCCAGAATATTCAAAATATACACTTCGTTTGTCATAAAAATATCATTTTTAAGAGAATCACAATTTTTTTTAAAGTTTTCCGTGTGAAGGGAAGTTTAAGATAGAGCAATTTTCTTCAAAATCTTCGTGTCGCATCCTTCAGGGATATTAAACTTAAATACGAACTTTGGCGCACGCGCACTTGCACGCACACACGACTATATCTGAATATCGAACATATCTCAAAAGATATATTTCCGGTGAAATGTCGACATCGAATTTTTGGGTAGAATACAATAATTCTACTTACCAGTAGAGAAAGTAAAAATAGCTCAAACTTTGTAATACGGAGCATTATAATTCCGAAATTGTGTGTCAAACATGGCAAAACGGTCCCACACATTTTAGAAGCAATAATTTTGGAGAAAATAGTCCTACATCTAGAAAATTATAAGTTATGAGAAAATAAATTTAAAAAAAAAACTAAACAAAACATCAAAATCGCATTTCACCTGGCACGCCCTTTTCTAACTTTACAATGTACAACCACCCAGATTTCAATAGTGGAAATAAACAGCTTTTTTGACCTCAGAAGTAACAATGTGCTCTTTATGAGTAACTACAGAATTCTAACGCTGTTAAAATGCAAGTTAACTGTTTCATTCATCTATCGAAATCATCATATGGTTTGATAGTACTTACGCGTTCCGCGTTCGTTACTGACCGATCGCAAATTGATTGCAACATAATTACCGCTTTCGGAATCTCTCATAATCGTCATTTTCCAATTGTGAAGAATTCAAAACAAATTTACAGCAAATGTTCAGAATGGTAATGCTTTATTGGGATTCTATCACACTAATATATAGTAAAGTAAACAGTAATAACTGTGGGTTTCATATTTCTTTATCTTTAATTGCTATTTGAAATAATTATTCCGTAAAATCCAAATCAAATCGTAATTATTGAAACAAATTTAACACATTCTACCTTTATGCGTGAGATATGTTTAATATTATTGCAGCAATTAGTGTACTATTACAAATTACTACAATTAAAAAAACACGGCATTATGAGTACAAATGAATATATTTAAAACTATTTACAGTTTTAGAGGAATATAAAATAAACGTAAATTTCTGACGTTATTACGTTCTCTATCTCTAGATACCTTACTTAAAGTAACTTTCTCTACTAACCAGTGTTCCATTTAAAAATTTGATGTCGAGATTTTACCGAAAATATGTTTTAAGACCCCGTGAATCAAAAAGAAGCATTTTTAGGAAAAGGTGTGTGTGCGTGTGCGTGTGCGTGTGCGTGTGGACACCATAACCTAAAAACGAAAAGTTGGTTAAAAATCAAAGTTGGTATTAATGTTTAATGTCTTGTTGTAATTGGATAGTACGAAATAGTCACACATACCAATCTCAAAGTTCAATTAGCTGTTCCTCTGTCCAAGTTTCTCAGAACACTTCTGCTTATAACCTAAAAATATCTCATTATTCCATAATTATTTTCAATTGCACAATGTTACCGATATTACCCTGGGATAAGCTTCCCATATTCTAATTGTATTCTTACATATGACGTAGGTTGATGTGAACTAAGCCACTCTGTTCTAATCTGCTTTAACTTTCTGTCAGAGATATCTGCTTAGTTTGAAAACAGATTAGGGAAGACATTGCCCCTCGCTGCTATTAAATCCACATTGTAACTCTAGTGTAGGTGTTTTGTTATTCTTTGGCGGAATGTTACCACGTTTCTGTGCGTTAAATCCAGGAGGCGGGCAGGGTAATTATAGGGGCCGTGGTTTGCTGCGAATGTAAATAGTGGCATGTAGCTCACTTTAATCTCGCAAAATCCATCCCAGTGTGAGTGATACTCTCAAAGACAGGCTGGCTGGCCAGCTGTACGTGTCCTGCTTTGACACACATGCGTTAAGTACTGCAGTAAAACACACTGGTGTTTATATGACCTTAACTGACTGCATAGCACACCACTAGCCACAAAGAGAGGCATTTTGTGAACGCGAAATGATTCTAAAATCAATAGTTTTGTAAACAGCTCTTTTACAAACCTTTCTTATAAACTCTTATTCCTATATCTTCTTCGTGTTATTGAGACAAACATTTGTTGTACACTTTGAGCGATAGTCAAATCTTTTAAAGCTTTGAGATTCCGTTCTCTTTGCACGCTTAACATACAAAAAAATGAACAACGTTGTTGCATTTCGCTGAAGTTCTGTTTTCCGAAACTCACACACACAACAAGGAATATCTCCGAAATGGCTCACCCTACAAGAAAATTTATTGAGACATAAATTGTGTATTTTAGCAAGATTTACATTTTTTGTATAGTATGCTTTGGTCTATCTCTAACGGTTTACCAGTTATGCAAAAGTCGTCCAGAGTAAATACGACTACAGGGGCTATAGCCAGAAAATTCAAGATATACATTTCATTTGTCACAAAAATATCTCAAACATATGACATTTTAATCAAAATCGTTAGAGCCATTTTCAAGAAAATCAAAATTTTCGAAAAGTTTTCCATGTAAAGGGTAGTTTAGGGTGGGGCTATTTTCTTCAAAATCTTCGTGTCGCATCCTTGAAAGACATTAAACTTAAATACCAACTTTGGTTTTTAACCGACTTTTCGCTTCTGAGTTATGCTGGCCACAGACACACAGACTGACACACAGTCACAGACGGACCATTTTCTAAAAATGCTTTTTTTTTTTTTTTTTTATTCAGGATGTCTCAAAACACATATTTCCGGTGAAATCACGACATGAATTTCTGGGTACTTTCTCTACCAGTAGAGAAAGTAAAAAGCAATGGATACAACATGATGTAAATTGTGGTGTGATGAAGATAGTGAAGAAAATTATACAGTGATTGATAACTCTGTAGAGTGATTTTATAGGTTGGCTAATCCGATTATCAAGGGAAGGGGACGCAAAATGCCAACCAGTTAAGAAACTTATGGCAGACATCAAGTTCTATACCATCTTATGATTTTGGCAGTGAAGAAATTTCTCTTCCCTTAATCCTCAGGGAAAGCACCATATTTAAATCACTCTCTCGTTCCATTTCCGTTGTGAAGTGCTCTTGAAGCAATCACCTCTCTTCGTACAGCATTTCCGTTCTCCCAGGAGACCTACAACTGTGACTTAAAACCTCCTTGATTATTTGATTCATGTACTTCCCTGAACTGCAAGTGGAAATATTTTCTCTAACCCTACTCCTGTATAAAGAGGTTTTTCCCCGACAAAGAGCATCTCTGTTTCTTTTCCATCTCGTTCTTGCCTTGGCGAAACGTTAACTTCCTTTATGTACTAATAGCATTAGAATTTGTAAGGGAGGTCTGTCTCACATTGATGCCTTTATCATTATTTCGATCCTCTTTTGTGCGTTCAGAAAGAGCAGAAACTCGATCTAGCTCTTCATAAGTTAAGGTGCAAAATTCCCTCAGCCATAAAAATAATAAAAATGTCTTGTTGCATACGACATACACAACAATTTTAATATATTTCGCATATCTATAGGTGATTAACGTCTTTCACATTTAATAAACGGGATTAGAAGGTTAAAATTCTACAAATGGTAATTTCATATGCACTTATGGATTTTGTAAAGATAGCCTTAGGCGAGTCACTTCTTCTGGTTACCAGATAATCATTTAACCTCAGCCAGATTAAAGTCTTCGAACATGACCCTTACTTCTTTCACCGAAAAACGAAATATACAATGCAAAAATGCTAAATAACCTTTCCTTTACCTCTGAGTTGCTCTGTTGTAAATCTCCTCCCTTTTCATGTCGGATGTGTCAACAATGCAATATAAGAAGCACCAGTTAGATTCGGCAACTGGCATGACGTAATTAAATATCGCACTGGTGTACATGTGACGTCTCCAATTCTAGACCACATGACCCACGACCTTACGTCGTGTATTGGCGCGCGGGATATTGAAAGGTGTAGACCAAAGATGAGTCATTTAAAAGTGGACAACAACATAGTTAGAATTGTTCAAAAAACAGTTGTAGTTTTGAAGAACGAAGGTAAAATTGTGGTGCAAAGTTGTACCTTCTGGTATGCTGTTGGAGAATTTCGTTCGCTCTATTAATTAAATAATAACCCTACATCATTTTAGGTATATAGAAGTTCTAGTCTATACTCGCACACTCGTGTAGAAAATAAAATTAATTTACAGACGCTCACCTATTCACCGTCAGCATTGGAAAGTTTCACAATGTAAAGAAAATATGAGAAAATAGAATTTCAACTGAAATGTCTCTGGTCAAGAAAATGCTAAAGACTCATCAGAATGAAGTCCAATTCAGCAGTTTCAAAATGAAATGCTGTATTGAAATATCTCTCTATAGTCCTGTTTGATAAATGTCTGTGGTGCAAACCTGCACTCCAGCTGAAAATTTTTACGCTATCTCCGACGAAAGATATAGAATCCGTGAAACTACACTGTGCAGAAGAATTAAAGGCGGAAAATCACCGTTTTCTGGTCCTTCTGAGCTGAAACGAGTAGTCATTTGTCATCTGTCAGTCACATGACCCAGAAAGTGGCAACCAAAGAGGCGACATGAGGGCTTTATACAACTCTTGTCGTCATCTTCTACTTTCAGTTACAATACTGCAAACAAAATACAAATATGTTCCCGAATGGACACTTCTAGAATTCAAATAGGCACTAGGTGTACTTAGAGATGCCGGGTAACCGCTGATTTCATGTACCTACCTATATTAATGTTTTCAAAAGCTATTAATAGTAAGTCTCATGCGAAATACTTTACATGATTAAAGTTAAACGCTTAAATAGTGCGTATTAATTTTCAAGTTTCAAAAAATATTAATTGTTAAAGATCTGGGCATATTATTATTATATTCACGTCACCGGGGATCGAATCTCGGTACCCCGCGCCAAGGACAGGCGCGTTACTCAAGTTACAAATGATACTGAATCTTTGATACTTTCCTAATACCAGACAAAATTATTTGATAGCAATGCACTCTCATGGTGGAATTATGAATCGTTCTGCCATTTATTTAAAAATAAAGTTGGTTGTCAATACGTATTTTATAGTTCGCACTCACCAGCCATTTTGATGATTCACCTGTCAATGAGCAAATCAGTGGGTTAACATACTTTAACAAAGACGACAAAATTTAGGAAAATTAATTTTTTCTAACCTTATTTTTCTTCTAAATTTTTGGACAAAAACACAGCAAACTTCTACTGGCGTTAACATAGTCTGCAGTCTTTCATACCAAACAACTCTCAACTGTTTACTTCTCATGGCCTTGACTCGCTCCTTTCGGTGTCTCTCTTCACTTTCTCTGTCTCTCAAATAGTATCTATCTCTAACACTTCTTCACTTCGACGCGTCGACTATGTAGCTAGATTTTTCTCGAACGTCTACAAACAAGCCGGCCGTCGGACATTTCTCGAATGACCTGGAAAAACCCATTTTCTGCCGTCCCACCGCGCTCATTGTTGTTACGTGGTTGTTCGCGTGAGTGCTTTGGGGAAACTTGACCTTAAGCCCTTTGCTTCACACCACACAACAGGTGCGGCGTGTATCAGATTGGCCCCGACTGTCCTTTGTTGTGGACGCCGGCCGGCGTCACAATGTCATTGAATCCCCAAAAATACTATACAGATTCTCGACCTTATTTCTGTATATCAAGGCTTTTTTCGAATCTGTCACAACTCACTTAGTTCGTTTAAATACAAATGCACTATTGTCTTGCTGAACAATGTGTCCTTTTTGGTGGAATGTGAATCTTAATCAACATTTACCTTCTAAAAGATAAAGCATTGAAATTTGTTACACTTTGTTGGTTCGCTGTATCGGATAATATAAATTCCAGTTCTGTTCACGACTAACTAGCTGCAATATTTCATTATCGTGTGCATGTCAGGATGTAAAATTTTGTTACGTATGAGAGAATAATTGCGCACGATTTGCAAGTCCTGCACCTACTGTTTCAAATGAGAGAATGCAATTCAGAGCAAAGTAGAACAAATTAACTGACAAATGTACAGCAGTTCCTGTCCACGGCTGATAGTTTACAAGGTGTAATGGTCATATTATTACAACAAGGACAGTCTGTTGCAAAACAAACTAAGTGAAAATCGACTGTCAACACTTAGGGCTAAATGGAGAGTTTATAAATGAAAATCGGACTTTGTGGTCAAGGGTTAACATGCTAGCTTCTTGTTCCTTAAGTCGTGAGTTCAAACCCCGCGGAGGGTGATGGGTTTTTTCTGCCCTAAACATCCCTAGCATGACTTGTTTTGGAGGGGACGTAATGCCGGTGGTCCTTGTCGTAGATTAAACACACGTAAAAAGATCAAGAATGATCAGAAGACCTCTGTGCAAATTACCATATTTACTTGAAAGTAAGACCCAGTTTTTTTAATGGAATTAAATCGAAAATTCATCTTATTTGAGATAAAGATTTGCAGAAATGACCTTATTCCTTATTTCCTTGCAGGCGCAAGAAAAATATGGGAATATAATAGCCTTTAAGCGATAGTCAAATCTTTTAAAGCGTTCAAATTCCTTTCTCTTTGCACGTTAGCATATAAAAAATTGAATAACAATGTTCCATTCTCCAAAACTGACAGAAATAACAAGCAATAATTTTTTTGGAAAAAAATGTTTATTTTAGCAAAATCTACCTTTTTTGCATAGTAAGATTTGGTCTATCTCTTACGGTTTGCCAGTTACGCAAAAGTCACACAGAGTAAATACGACTACAGTGGCTATAGCCAAAAAATTCAAGATATACATTTCATTGCCATAAAATAGCTCAAACATATGGCATTTTAATTATAATCGTTAGAGCTGTTTTCAAGAAGGTCAAAATGTTCGAAAAATTATCCATGTAAAGGATAGTTTAGGGTGCAGGTATTTTCTTGAAAATCTTCGTATCGCATCCTAGAAAGATATTAAACTTAAATAACTTTGGTTTTTAACCGACTTTTTGTTTTTGAGTTATGTTGTCCACACACACACACACACACACACACACACACACACACACACACACACACACACACACACACACACAGGTAAGATATCCAAGAATAGAGAACGAAATAACGTGAGAAATTTACAGTTATTTTGTATTCTCCTAAAACTGTAAATGGCTTTAAATATATGCTTTTGTACTCATAAAACAAACATCAAAATTAGACGCAAACTTTTAGTGCGTTCCAACATTTACTTTGGATAGTAAAGCTGTGATTAACTATAAACAATGAGATGTTTGTGTTTTGTTTATGTGTTCTGTGTTTGTTTCTTGGATTAATACTGTGTGCCTTGCTAAGATAAATGAAATACTAATTTGCATTGTGGATTTTGCCGTAATTTACTCGTCTAGCGTTTAAACGAAGCACCGTAGCAAAAAAGTTTCCTTAACAAAAAGTGTTTAAAATAATGTTATCTATCAGCTCTCAAAGTTTGTCGGTCTAATTTAGGAACACCCTCTATATATAAATGTAGGACGCCCAAGGAAGAGAAAGGAAGGCGGGATAGGCAGCCTGCTTAATCCATGGAGTGCAGAAGAAGATAATGATGAAAGAGTAGCTGTAATAAAGGATAATGGACTGAAGCATATAGATCCTTGGGGGCTATTGACAAGTCTTGGTTATTCAGAAACAATAAGGTTATTGAAGCATTGACAACTTAGGGATTTGGTGGCAGGCAGCCTAACCACATATCATTATGGTAGCTGGTTGAAGTGTATCTGATGCAGGTCTGCCAGACAGACAGACATGATGAGACCCATTAATATTAAATAGGCTCCCAATCATCTGACGGCGACACACAAAAGCGCATGCGTCACCTGATTAGTTGTCTGTATATCGGATTAATGCACCAGTTACGGATTTGGCCATCATCCAGCGACACCTAAGTGCGCATTTCACTATGCAATTACTCTATAATGCAATGCTTGTTACTGCATAGCCTTCCTTATTCCTCCTGTTGCTTGTTGTTCGACATTCTGTCTAATCAAACCTTTGGCTCTTCATATACCGTGGTAAAAAACATGTTTTCAGGCCCCCTGAATCAGAAAAAGTTCCGTGTGTGTGTCAGTCTAATATCTTTCATGGATGCAACACGAAGATTTTGAAGAAAATAGCCCCACCCTAAACTATACTTTACATGGAAAATTTTTCGAAATTTTTGATTTTGTTGAAAATGGCTCTAACGATTTTGATTAAAATGGCATATGTTTGAGATATTGTTATGCCAAATGAAATGTATATTTTGAATTTTCTGGTTATAGCCCGTGTAGTGGTATTTACTCTGGACGACTTTTGCATAACTGGCAAACCGTTAGAGATAGACCAAATCATACTATAGAAAAAATGTAGATCTTGCTAAAATACACAATTTATGCCTCAATAAATTTTCTTGTAGGGTGAACCATTTCGGAGATATTCCTTGTTGTGTGTGTGAGTTTCGGAAAACAGAATTTTCGTGAAATGGATCATCGTTGTTCATTTCTTTATATGTTAAGTGTGCAAAGACAACATAATCTCAAAGCTTTAAAAGATTTGAGTATCGCACAAGACCTACTGTATTCTAATATTCCCCTTGCACCTACAAGGAAATAAGCAATAAGATAATTTATACAAATGTTTATGTTAACACGAAGAAGATATAGGAATAAGAGTGTGTAAGAATGGTTAGTACAAGAGTAGAGAAAGTCATGTGAGTGTAACACATCGATTTTTAAGCTCTTGGTTATGGAATTTCAAAGTCGTCCTAATAGCAACCACACTTACAACAATTGAGTATCACTTAAGTACCTATAAGAATGTGACATTGAAATTTTATTTCAGCTTTGTAATATTTCAATATTTGACGTGGTAGACCAGAAAGTCTTCAATAACATTTACATTTCCTTTAACAGCTGGCCACAGAGATAAAATTACAAAGCTGTGAGGTCATGCTAAAATCACTTGCCTTGGATTCTTGTTTTGCGACCAGAAGTGTGTGTTAAATCAGCTACAAACACATGTTTTTTTCTCGCCTATAGGACAGAGCTGGGCAAACAACGTATAGCCTGTCTTGTTTCGGAAAGTGGGAAGTTGTTCGGAGAGGCCATAAAGAGGTCTGCTGTAGACTCCCGTTGAGAGAACAGCCTCTCCTACAAATGTTTATATGCCCAGCTCGCTTCTAATTTAGCCAATATACCCAGAGAAAAAAAAAATCTTGTTTCTTTCCCTATCGCACTTTTTGCGACGTCGTCATTTTATTTCGTAGCGAAGATTGTGAGGGAGGGACTAAAATGCAAATGCGAAGAGCAGTTAGAATTTTCCAATTCCTCCTGTCTACTTTTCCTCCGATTTTATTTGCTTTCTCCCCTCACTTTGCAACGCAGTTTTCCCGACGTTAACGTACAAATCCTGTTGCCTTGCTTTTAAGCCAGTTTTTATGTGTTTAAGTTAACTGCCGCATCGGTTTGTAACCAGAAGCTATTATTAGTGTTATTGTTATTGTTATTATTGCATTTCAATCACAGTTAAGTAATTAAAATAAAGTATCCGCAACATCGTTTTAAAACTACTACTGTTATCATTAAGAAAAGTTAAGTTTGCTGACGCAAAAATACTTAAGATAAAGTTTCGCTGGACCATTTACAGTGAAACAAAATATTTGAGGTACTTCATATGCAGACAATGGTGTATCCCATTCTCCCTCACTCCCTCCCCCCTTCTCTCTCCTTATTTTCGCTTTAACTCTATCCTATGAAGATATTTTAGTTTTAGCGAAAACAAGCTGGCAACACTGCACATGGTGTCGGTGGTCACTTTCGCTAGCTCAGTACATAAACAAACAGCGTAACGGTGCGTTTTGAAAACAAACTCGTATCGTGCCTTGTCCTTCCGTGTTTACTGTGACAGTGTAGGCCAATCACAAGAGTTAGCTCCTAAAACATTACCGAAAGCGAAAGCGCCCGAACTGTTTACATCCGCAAACCTGGTCAATTCCCTGAGCAACCTCAACGCAACGTTGTCGAGTTACGTCATCTCTAAAATAGCAGCTTAGAGTATTTCTTCACGTGTTTTAACTGATTATTCGTAAATAAGTTACTCTGCGCATCTTACAATCCTCTCTGAGAAGAAATAACGTGCACGATTTTTTAAAATTAACTGTGGTACATTTACTTTTAAGTAAACAAAGGTAAAATATTATAAAAACTGGGCTAAATATTGATATTTGCCTCTTATTTTAAGCAACAATAACCGAGAAGCACATCAACACTGGATACATGACGCCGCCATATTACGTAACTCAACTACTTTACCTCTCAAACAGGCCCCTGTTTTATTTAGTTAAAGGTAACATCCGTCCCGTATGCCTAAGATGCCCCATTCTCCCCTATTTATAAAAGTTCGGGTACATAATGTTTCTCGTATGTTTCTCACTCTGCAGTGAGTTATTTTAGAGCTTGAGAAATTATTGCTCGTCATTGGAAATTATTGGGGCATTTAGGGAAGTTTGTGACCCTCCCCCGGCGTCTAGTTGAAGCACTTCTGTGTTCCACAGTTGACTTCCTCTATTTGCCGTTAGTTGCGAGCGAAGAAGACGCTTTCACAAGATAATGGCATGTTAGAACTCTGCAGAATGGGATACGCCAACTACCAAAAGTGTTTTTCGAAAATGAAGTTGTGAAACTTCCCAAGTTAAAGCAAGGGTATTGCAATCAACAGGGATGGTATTGAAAAGGAGAACATTTACAGAATAAGCTTTCTTGGGAGTTCACAATCCTTAGAGCTCTGTAGAAAATTATTTTCCGAGCTTATCCGAGTAGGATATTCGTCATCGGCAAGTGTAACCTATCATTGAAATGAAAGATATTTGTGAAAATCAATGTAAGGCATCAGTCATATGTTTGGTTTTTTTTTTTTTTTTAAACGATTCGCAATATCTCTGCTCTGCTGTTTCCTCGTCTGCTTATATGCTGAGGATGACGTCACACGGCGATAGTCAAATTGTTTCAAAGCTATGTGATGGCATTGTAGTTTTTGTTGATAAACATGAAAAGGGGAAAAAGGAAGCAAAAAGAATTGAAATAAAATCAACGCCTGTCTCCGTGGTTTCCCACATTCAACAGGTCCTGAGTTTGAAACTCGGTTGGGGCGAGTTATCCAACTAAGGTTTTTTCCAGAGTTTTCCGTTATCTTGAGAAGACAAATGAAGGTTACCTTTGATCTCTATGGATCCCGAGCTCATGTAAGCATTATTGCTCTAATTTCATTCATTGGTCGTCCATGACCTAGTGTTAAAATACACTTAACCTCAATTCAACAAAGTAAGAAAATATTTGATACACAATGGTTTGCTCCTTCTTCCCCTACCATCATTTCTGCTGCAGCAACAATCTTACAGTCACAACAAGAATGTATGGTTACTTTAAACGTTACTTTAAAACACATGTTGGTACGAGATGTTCCACATTTTTAAAATATGCAAAATAAATATGGAAATATTCAGGTGCTCATTTTAGAAATGTTGTCCTATTGTGTTTATATCTTCAGCAACCAGAAACTCGGCAAATTTGGCATCCTTTGTGTTATGAGTATCCTGTTAGTAAAGAAATTGATTTTTTTCACACGCACAAGCGCTGAAACTGTTTGTGAACATAACCTGATTCTCTTATTGGTTTCAATATCGATCCCATTTATTAAATACGTTGCAGTAACATTAGAATAGGGCAAAGAACGGCATATTTTAGCTAGTTTTGTTACATTTTCAAAAAAATATTCCGAATTCACATGTTGGCAGTCCTAAATTTGTTTCCAAAATCCTAGAATTGGGAAATTTAAGTAAATATTTTTGTCTTCAGCAGAGAAAAGTGGTTAGTTTTAAATATTTCAATTAGTGCTTTTAAAATTTTACTTGAAAAATCATTTAATTCCCGAAAAATTCCCTCATTGTCTTCATAGCTGAAAAATAGCTATACGGAGGGAAAAATCCCTCAACCTGGCAACACTAAGGAATTTCACACCTAGATTACGAACATTTCAGTTGTGCGGACCCGGTAGCGAGCCGACAATCTGTACATCAGGGCATTCTCGCAGCAGCAGTATTATCACAAGCCATTTTTCTTACGTTGCGTAGATAATCTGCCGCAAGTTTCTCGTTGGATGGAGCACTTCCAGGAATGCTGAACAAAGGAGATGAAAGGGTAATGGAGCAGCAAGCAGTGTGCGACAAGACAGTTATCTGAATTTGGCAGTGCACTCCTCTTGTTCAGCAAGGGCATTTTCCGGTTCAACTAACGAATTAATTCTTGTCCTTTATCACTGCTCTGCCAGAGAAATTTCATCAGACTCTGATGCCACGCTATCTAAAAGACAAATGATGCACCTTTAGATATAGAAAGATCGCATTTTGTATACCAAGGTAAAACGAACAAGTAAATATATTTATCTAGTACAGTGTCACCCAAAAAAACTTGAACTAAATACTTGAATGAACTACGATTTCCCTGTGAAAGCTTGTAGAAATGTAAAATTAGTTTTAATGATCTCAGTACCTCCATTGTTGTCTATTTTGTTGATTTCTACGGCACTTACGAGCAATACTGACATTGTTATTAAGAGTCTTAAGTTTCTAGTGGTAACAGAATCTTGCTACTGACTTCGAGGGTGTGTAATTATTCTGAAAACGTATTTGAATTCAAATTCATTGATAGCAACACAACAGGAATTTTGAAGAGACTTCAATTTTCCAACAACGGAAGAATTTTATTTGTAAAACTACCATAGTCTACATCTACTTATGCTAGTCTACGGTAGCTTTGGTCATTGAAAAGGTTAGTCGGGTGTTACCTCTTATCGATAAGGTTGTTAGCGTCTTTTGTTCATGTTTTACTATATTAATTTAGAAACCCGAAGCCCTGAACTTTGAACGTTCTGAAAATTGAGGGAGGAGCTTTTTTCTAAACGCACGAAAATTATAATACCAGGCAAAACAGAGGCATTATGAAGCTGGCTTCACTTGTTTAATCAACAACCAAAATGAAATATCGACTTTTATCTATAGTGCAACGATCGATAGTATATATTGTGGTAATTAAAGATAAGATTCAAATATAGTCCGAATATAAAACATGCAGAATTACAAAAGTAGCTATTTGAGACACAGAGAAAGTGACGAAAGACAGGTAGGAGTGAGTCAAGGTTACGAAAAGACAACAGTTGTGAGTTTTAGTATTAAGAAAGGCTTCATACTGCATTAACGCCAAAAAGAGAACTGTGTATTTGTGTAGAAGTTCTTGGAGGAAAATTATGCGACAGAAAAAGTAATTTGACTGCACCTTTGTCGTTGTTGTTGCAATAGTAACAGAGAAGAACGGTGAAAGGTTGTCGGTTGATGTGCAGAAAATTGAAAAACCAATTTCAGTAATAAAATTCTGATGTGTTGCACTCGCACGACTTTCTCTACTCTTGTACTAACCATTCTTATAAACTCTTATTACTATAACTTCGTGTTTGTTGAGATAAACATTTTCAGAAATTATTGCTTATTTCCTTGTAGGTACAAGGGGAATATGGAAATACAGTAGTGTTTGAGCGATTGTCAAACCTTTTAAAGCTTTGAGATTCCGTTCTCTTTGCACGGCTAAGATATAAAACTGAATAATGATCTTCCATTTGACTAAAGTATTCCAAAACTCGCACAAATAACAAGGAATATCTCCGAAATGCTTCACTCTACAAAAAACATTTATTTAAACATAAACTGCGTGTTTTAGCAAGATCTATATTTTTTTGCACAGTAAGATTTTGTCTATCTCTTACGGTTTACGAGCTAAGGAAAAGTCATCCAGAGTAAACAGGAGTATAGAATTTTCAAAATATAGATTTCCTTTGCATTAAAATATCTCAAACATATGTCACTTTAATCAAAATCGTTAGAACCATTTTCAAGAAAATAAAGTTTCGAAAAATTTTCGAAGTAAAACGTAGTTTAGGGTGGAGGAATTTTCTTCAAAATCTTCGTATCGCATCCTTAAAAGACATTAAACTTAAATACCAAGTTTGGTTTTTAACGAATTTTTCGTTTTTGAGTTATGCTATCCATGCACACACGCACAGAAGGGCGTTTTTTTAAAAATGCATATTTTTGGATTCAGGGGGCCTCAAAACATGTATTTCCGGTGAAATCTTGACATCGAATTTTTAGGAGGAATACAACATTTCCTCTACTTACTGTACACAGTGGAGAAAGAAACAATATTGAGCTTCCTAGGCAATATAAATAAAATAAATTTAATAAAAGCATTATTTATGGTACAGAACCTGTACATCAAATAAAACGATTCATTTTGCCAAAGGCTATCCATGAAAGTTCTATAATGCATCTTGAGAATCGAACAACTACCCCATAGCTACGCGCAACACATTCCCATTTTTTGTTTCTTTTCCGGTTCTCTGCCGGAAACCTCCGGGAAATGGTATTCGCAATTTACTGGAATTCGCAACTCACCGAGAGGGGATATGCAAGGGGAGATTCCTTTGGCTCCGGGGAATAGCATTTTCATTCGACCAAAACAACGGAGGGAAGAAACATGGCGTATTGGCTGAATCAGCTCCTTCACAAAGACTTGTTTCTTACAAAGCCCTAGAGACCGCAAGACGTCAGGCATACAACGGTTTCTCAGTACAGTGAAACCCCGATAACTCGACTCTGAATAACTCCACATTCCATGACCTTTATATTTTATTTTATTTTTCATATCTATACATCGCACAAACATTCTTTAGGAGGCTTATTGCTTTACCCAATATGTACAGCCGGCTCCAAATGTTTTCCGATGGATAAGAGGCTGTAGGGGAAAGAGGCAAACATTTTTCTTATGAATTACTTGCGCCTGGTTCGCCCGACCCATCATGGCTTCACCAGAATTACTTACTTTTGTGTATTCCTGTGAAGTGTGCTATTTTTTTATATTTTTACTTTCTCTACTGGTAAGTAGGGGAAGTATTGTATTCCACCCAAAAATTCGATGTCGAGATTTCACCGGAAATACATGTTTTGAGGCCCCCTGAATCCAAAAAAAGCATTTTTAGAAAAAGGTCCGTGTGTGTGTCTGTGTGTCAGTCTGTGGACAGCATAACTCAAAATCGAAAAGTCTGTTAAAAACCAAAGTTAGTATTTAAGTTTAATGTCTTTCAAGGATGTGACACGAAGATTTTGAAGAAAATAGCCCCAACCTAAACTACCCTTTACATGAAAGATTTTTCGAAAATTTTGATTTTCTTGAAAATGGCTCTAACGATTTTGATTAAAAAGCCATATGTTTGAGATATTTTTATGACAAATGAAATGTATATCTTGAATTTTCTGGCTATAGCCCCTGTAGTCGCATTTACTCTGGACGACTTTTGCATAACTGGTAAACCGTTAGAGATAGACCAAATCATACTATACAAAAAATGTAGATCTTGCTAAAATACACAATTTATGTCTCAAGAAATTTTCTTGTAGGGTCAACCATTTCGGAGATATTCCTTATCATGTCTGTGAGTTTCGGAAAACTTAGAACTTTAGCGAAATGCAACATCGTTGTTCATTTTTTATATGTTAAGTGTGCAAAGAGAACGGAATCTCAAAGCTTTAAAAGATCTGACTATGGCACAAAGTCTACTGTATTCTAACATTCCCCTTGCACCTACAAGAAAATAAGCAATAAGATAATTTGTACAAATGTTTATTTTAACTAACACGAAGAAGATATAGGAATAAGAGTTTGTAAGAATGGTTAGTACAAGAGTAGAGAAAGTCATGTGAGTGCAACACATCAGTTTTTTTCCTAAGGATTCTTCTACAATGCAGTATTTCTCCTTCAGCATAAGTCAATTTTACCCCGTCACAATTTCTTTCTTCCATATCTTCTTCTGCCATCAGTATTCCAATCCAACGTCATACTTAAGATTATATTATTCCATCCTCTTCAGATGGTCAAACAATTTCAATCGTCGTTCTTCTATTATTTCTAAAATATTACATTTTACATTCATTATTTTCGTTATTTACAATATTTTTACTCCATAACAGTAAATTTAACATGTCAATTATTTTTCTTCCTTCAGTAATCCCTTTTTCTATTTAAAAATAGCTTTTCTGATCCGATTTTAAATTTGATCCCAAATATTTAAATATATCCACTTTCTTAATTTCCTCACTTGCAGTCCTTATCGGATATGATGCAAGTTCCGTGCGCTGATAACCACAATAACTATAATAATAACAATAATGTAAATAATAATGATGACGATTGCATATTCTCTGTGATATAGTAGACCTCTAGGTTGAAAAATAATCAGAAATCACCAGCTAAGTTAGATCAACTGAATAAATACAGGGAAATGGGCTTTCCATGCATGAACTCGTAAGTAATTTGTTTTACAAGCGAAAGTACCCGAACCATTCCGTGTGTGCACGAAGTTCTTGGTTTGAAAGTAGGTAAAGGTAACAGGCAAGAATTACAAAGAGATGCTTCCAACAATGAAACACACTAAGCAGTATCACCACAGGTGTTTTGTGCTGCAAGACACATTAAAAGCTTCCACTGAAAGTAAATCCGAGAGGAGGACAGCTTCAAACAACTTCAGCTGAGGCGATGCAATTAAATCTGAAATATTCCTTTGAACAGCTCTCCAAAAGTCAAACAAAGCGTGAAAAGGAGCTGCGGGAAATCAACTAAAAGCCGCATAGGAACGCTACAAAATTCACAAGGTAGGAAAGTTAACAGAAACCCACAAAAACCATTGTCTGTTGCCGAAAAGTTGCGTTCTTGTGGGTGCAACTTCCGCGCAAAGAGATAAAGGGGAAAGAGATAACGCCTATTCCTTCTAACGCTATTATTAACAACCAAACACTTCCTAAACCTGAAATTTTACTTGCAAATACTTTATAAAAACAAATCTAAGTTCACATTAATTAAACTGACTGACGAGTGTCTCTTATGCACGAATTGCAAAATTATTTCACTATATTATTGATTTATTTATTGTTCAATTAAGATTTCTTCTCAAGAAACACTTTCAGAATTAAGTCTCTTAAAAGCTGATAAATACAAAACTGGCTGTCAATTTCAGTTATTTCTTAAATATACAACTCGAAGATTTTTAAGAAAATATCCCATCCGAAACCAACATTTCCTTTCTTTTTTATGTGCTCAAGAATTAATGCAACAATTTGAATAAAATATATATGATGCCGGCCGCGGCGCACAACAAAGGACAGTTGGGACCATGTTATTTCACTACGCGGCGCGTATCAAAGGCGATTAGGGTCAAGCTTCTCCACAGCACTCACGCGAGGTAACACATGATAACAATGAGCGCGGCACGTCAAAAAAGTATTTACCAGGAAATTTGAGAAATCTCCGGCGGCCGGCGTGTTTATATGAATTCAAGAAAACCTGGAGAAAAACGATCGAGCGCATTAGGAGAGCTGAATATTTTTATGTTCCACGTCGTGTGGCAGTCGATATTCCAAATGAAGCGGTGTTTATTTATAGTCTCTGATCCATATATTATAGTCCATTGGACACACAAATAGCCTGGGTCTTAAATCAACACTCGCGTTTGTTTACATACTCGCAAATCATTTTCTCCATGGCTGTACATCAACGCCAATATAAAAGCTTGCAGTGCGCGCGAGGGCAGGCCGTTTTTGAGTCTGTCACTGTGTCGGTGACTGAGCGACAACTGTGAAAAATACGTCACGACGAAGTGAAGTCGTTTTAACAAGTGTTAAGTGATTGTATAGTCGGGATTAGTCGTTTTTCTTATATTGGTGTCAGAAGTGGGATTCGTCGAATTGTCAAACTGTTACAATATTTTAGTGAAACATCGATAACGAATTTGTTGGTCACATACATTATGTTCTTTAACGCTTTGGGGAAGTAAAGAGAAAAGAAAGACAAAGTTTTGTGCTGTCGTATATTCAAATTACATTATCTCTTTATACGTATAATATAATAAATAAGGATAATATATAATAAGATTAATAAAATACATCATGGTTACAATTTTTGCTAAGGTTTTGTCGTTTTACTTGTCCTCCAAACGCTCACAGAGATTTTATGCGTCCTTTAGATTTAAAACTGGAAAGCAAAATAATTTCAGTGGGATAAAAATTAGCCAAAAGGGAAATGAAAGCCACTGATGAGTTGAAAAACAAGACCAGAAATTGTAGTTACCAGGAAGACTAAGGGAACAAAAAACGTACCACGTGTAAAGTAATAAAAATAATTGATAATCCGGTAAATAAACGCTGTGTGTTTTCTGGTTCGTTTGCTGAATGCGCTGTTTCTTTGTGCTGTTTCAGGGGATGTTCATATTTAGCGCGGACCTGGGTTTTTGTATGTCCGGAAGGATTGCGTTTGGAATAAAAGGGATCCTCGCCAAGATCAGAACGACACAAAAACTGAACATTGCAGCTTTGAGTGAATGTAAAAAAATACAGTTCTGCACAATGTTACGATAATGAGGCCATCCTGTAGGATATCGATGGTCGAGAAAACACATTAGTGGATATATCGATTCTAAATATCGCTCTGTGCCCATTGTACTGAAGCTATTATCATTAGAAACAATAGTCTCTGTGGAAATGGTCACGCATAAACGCAGATGACTTTCTCTTACCAAATACTAACGACGTGGTTTTCTCGTGCTGCAAATATTTTGTGAAAGCAAATTAGGTCATTTATCTGAGAGAAAGTCTCGTATATTGATTTATCTGTTTTTTACCGGGAAAACAAAAAACTGTTCGGTGTTTTGCCTGTCCGAATTCCCGGCGCCCGTATAGTAGAGGAAGTATTGTATTCCACCCAAAAATTCGAGGTCGAGATTTCATCGGAAATGCACGCGTTGAGGCCCTCTGAATAAAAAACACATTGGTGGGAACTTTCAGTGCTAACGACGTCTGTGTAAGTATAACTGAACTATGGAACTTCTACGTCAGAGGGGGAAGGTCGTATGCGAGGGTGTGCAATGACGAAGCGGAACTGTGGCGTGAAGTGTACGGTGCGTTATTTACAGTAACCTTCTTACCTCTTTTGTTTACATCCAATCACATCACCGCACTCTACGATCGATGCGTAGTCAACGTAACGTCCCTGTGAAATTTTCTCCCACGTCTACTTATGATAAATTATGACCCAAAATATTTACGCAATGACCCTGGGTTTCGTTTGCTAATCACAAGTAAAAATAAAATTTTCTATTCTAAAAGACAGAAATCTACTTCCCTTGACTTAAGCCAGCATGTCATCGAACCACAGAGAAATATGTACACTTGACTGGGTTTTTGATCCCGCCAGCTCAATACGCGATCGTCTGCCGTCTATATTGCCCGTCTATAACACCCCCTTTGTGACACGATCCCCTCTAGCTTTTGTTAGGAATTCCTAACCCTTTCTTTCAGCTCCCAGCACTTCCCTTCAAAACAAACATTGATAACAGGTAAATGAAATGCACATAATCATATACAAAGTAAATATCAGATGAAAATTGAACATTGTGATTGTTTATGGAAACTTAGGATAAACACTGCAAAGTGTTTTAATTAATCGAAGAGGGAAAGACAGCTATAAATATTTATGTATCGAAATGAAAAGCAATCCGTAAATAGCGCTGGTACATAACAAACTCTACAAAATCTACGTAAGAACCAAGACTCATAATTAAATGTCCAATACTCGGTGAGTTTCGTTGCTGTCTTACCCGCATAAATTAATTAAGGATTGTTAAAGTGTTGTTTATATAATTACCAATTTGAAAAAAAAAACCTCAAATAAACGCACAACTTACGAAGATAATTCGGAAACGAAGATTCGAACATTGAAACGCACAACTTACGAAGATAATTCGGAAACGAAGATTCGAACATTGAAACGCGCATGCGCACCGACTTCCGGTATCATTGCACGTAAAACGACGCCATTTTCGTTGACATTGTCGCAGTGTGCTGTTCACAGTGTCGGTTCATAATGTTTAAAACAATCGATGGACTGACCCTAGGCACTGACTTGTAAGTCCTAGGGAAGGGAAATCGGGTAAAAAAAAAAAGAAATGAAAATATGAAAAATTAACTTTCGAAGAATGGATTGTAGAAACAATATAAGGATTAACGCTACTAGTATGAGAGAGCTTAAATGTCTTTGTCCTTAAATCGCGCGGTTAAGTGGGGAGTTGCTTGATACGATGTAAAGAAAATAACATCAGCAGTAAACAATGGCAGTGTTCGTATTGTATGCTTCCTGAGCCTCCAATAGAGATATTACTGACATAATTACTTTGTTTTATGCGGTAATATAATTTATTAGTGATACTGTTTCGTATAATATTTATTGTCCCGGGAAAATAAGTGTGTTTTTGTGATCTTGTTTCAATTGTGTTTATCTATATTTTGGACAATATTTAGAACTTATCTGAAGTAGCCCTAGAAACCAAATTTCATGGTTGCATTTCATTTACTCGAAAAAAAGTTCTTCACCTGCCGGATTAAAAAGCATGGTGATTATTAACAGTTCTGTAGAGTTTAATATTCTTTTGTTCAGTAAGATCTGTCGCAATAGTGCACTGGTTGATATCTCTTGCATTGTGACATTCTGTGAATTTAGTTAGCACTAGCCTGAATCATGATGAAATTCTCCCCGGACTCGAAACATTAAATTCTCCCTTCCGTTGTTCAGTGTCCACATAATCGAATTACTCTTGTAAAGCAGAACAGGGCAGCTGTATCCCATCTCTACATACTTTTAACCCTTCCTTGTTTGCAGCTAACATCCCATTAGAAAGTTCGCCGCTTTTAAAAAATAGAAAAAAAAATATCATGTGTTTCACTCACATGACTTTCTCTACTCTTGTACAAACTCTTATTCCTCTATATTCCTCATGTTAGTCGTAATAAACATTTCTTGTAAGTGCAAGGGGAATATTAGAAAACAGGTAATTCAGTTGATAAAAGTTTAAGCACTGCAAAGCTAACAAATAACAAGGAATGTCTCCGAAATTGTTCACTCCATAAAACATGCATTGGGATATAATTCTGAGATCTATTTTTTTTTTTTTTTTTTTTTTTTTTTTTTTTTTTTTTTTTGCAGTACACCAAGATTTTATTTATCTCTTACGATTTACCAGTTATGCGAAAAGCCATCAAGAGTAAACAGGATTCAAAATAAACTTTTCATTTTCCCTAAATATACCTTAAACATAATTACGGCATTTTGATCGAAATCGTCAGTCATTTTTGAGAAAATTAAAATTGTTCAAACTTTTTCTATGTAAATGGTAGTTTAATGTGGAAGAATTTTCTTAAAAATCTACTTAAATACCAACTCTGGTTTTTAAATAAATTTTCGTTGTTTACATAAAAAAATAAATAACCACACACACACACACACACACACACACATCCACACACACCCACACACATCCACACACATCCACACACCCACACACACACGGACCTTTTTCTAAAATGCTATTTTTTTGATTCAGGAGGCCTCAAATGTATTTCAGTGAAATCTTGACAGCGAATTTTTGGGTGGAATAGAATACTTTCTCCACTTACTATGCGTAGTAGAGAAACTGAAAATTAGAAAAAAAAAATTGCATTGATAACTTAAACCTAGTCAAATTCTGAGCAATGAAAATGATTAATCGTATCTTGTTTTTTATATCAACACAAAGTATTGCTTTTACAGTACGAAACTACATTAAATACAGTTTGATGGTGGTGGTGGTGGTGGTGATGGTGGTGGTGGTGGCGGCGGCGGTGGTGGTGGTGGTGGTGGTGGTGGCGGCGGTGATGATGATAATACAATTAAACTTGTTTTAGTAAAAAATACTTGAAGAAATTAATGAAATTGTCATACAAGTTGTTCATATGCTGAAGTCATGGCGGTTAGATAAAATCCTTTATTAATGTAGGCACTAATCGATTCCTGGCCAAGAGTATAGCTCGTAGGCAAAGCTTTTCGCTTGAAAGGATACAGCCTGTCCTCACCTGTAGCAATTTCCAATTGCAAACAAGCGACCAAGATTGGATTAGAGCCGTGTGGGTTTACTGGACAGCCGGCGGTTCCCTACCCTATCAGCAAACAGCTGTTAGAAAATCACAGACCAACTACACTGGATAAACAGCAAACATCGCTCCACCAAGAAATTGAGCACATTCCACATCAAAGTCAGCAGCAGAATCTCTACATACACGCTGATAAAGGAATAAGTTTCAGTGGTTAAAACGTCCATTCTACATGATGCAGGGAAACATTACAGTAGTGTCATACGAGAGTATAATACATTGATATGCTTTTGTTCCACGGAGAAGCAAGAGCCAAGGACAGGTAGCTGAGCATCTACACCAGGAGAAATCTCGTATACCATAATAATACCAACTAAAGCAATTACGAATCAAAATAATAACAGCTTTAAAACAATAATTGTTCAACCAATGTTGAATATTTCAGGGTATTTAGCGGATTCCAACCGCCTCTACAGCACACTAATTGTTTACGAATGGTAGAACTTCAGAAATAAATATTCCGTTTAACACGTATATGTGAAATACTTGGATAAAATTTTGGCACAGGGGCTAATGTTTTAATGATAAAGTATAAAATGAGGATTGCATAAAACTGGAAAATAAGGGGCAGCTGACTCACCTGGTATAGGTATAATGCGGCTACCATTAAATTTTAAAAAAGAGAATATCTAATTTACAGTTATATTTCGCTAGATTATCTATCTAGATGATTTTAATATAAATGGCAAGTTAAAAGATTTCAAACAACAGTGGAAGGAACGTTTTGAAAGAATTCCAAAGATCAGACTTTCTAAACAAATATGTGTAGTATTGTCCTAAAGGAAGGAGATCAGTGGGCAGAAAGAAACGATAGCTGGAGAACTTTGAAGGCGGTACAGGCACTTGAAGTAAAGAAGAAGAAGCAGAAGAAGAAGCAGAAGAAGAAGAAGCAGAAGAAGAAGAAGCAGAAGAAGAAGAAGCAGAAGAAGAAGAAGCAGAAGAAGAAGAAGCAGAAGAAGAAGAAGCAGAAGAAGAAGAAGCAGAAGAAGAAGAAGCAGAAGAAGAAGAAGCAGCAGAAGAAGAAGAAGCAGCAGAAGAAGAAGCAGAAGAAGAAGCAGCAGAAGAAGAAGCAGAAGAAGAAGCAGCAGAAGAAGAAGCAGAAGAAGAAGCAGAAGAAGAAGCAGAAGAAGAAGCAGCAGAAGAAGAAGCAGAAGAAGAAGCAGCAGAAGAAGAAGAAGCAGCAGAAGAAGAAGAAGCAGCAGAAGAAGAAGTAGCAGAAGAAGAAGCAGCAGAAGAAGAAGCAGCAGCAGAAGAAGAAGAAGCAGAAGAAGAAGCAGAAGAAGAACAAGCAGCAGAAGAAGCAGAAGAAGCAGAAGAAGAAGCAGAAGAAGCAGAAGAAGCAGAAGAAGCAGAAGAAGCAGAAGAAGCAGAAGAAGAAGCAGAAGGAGAAGAAGCAGAAGGAGAAGAAGCAGAAGGAGAAGAAGCAGAAGGAGAAGAAGCAGAAGAAGAAGAAGCAGAAGAAGAAGAAGCAGAAGAAGAAGAAGCAGAAGAAGAAGCAGAAGAAGAAGCAGAAGAAGAAGCAGAAGAAGAAGAAGCAGCAGAAGAAGAAGAAGCAGAAGAAGAACAAGCAGCAGAAGAAGCAGAAGAAGAAGCAGCAGCAGCAGAAGCAGAAGGAGAAGAAGCAGAAGAAGAAGAAGCAGAAGGAGAAGAAGCAGAAGGAGAAGAAGCAGAAGAAGAAGAAGCAGAAGAAGAAGCAGAAGAAGAAGAAGCAGAAGAAGAAGCAGAAGAAGAAGAAGAAGAAGAAGAAGAACAAGCAGCAGAAGAAGCAGAAGAAGAAGAAGCAGCAGCAGCAGAAGAAGCAGAAGAAGAAGAAGCAGAAGAAGAACAAGCAGCAGAAGAAGCAGAAGAAGCAGAAGAAGCAGAAGAAGAAGCAGAAGGAGAAGAAGCAGAAGAAGAAGAAGCAGAAGGAGAAGAAGCAGAAGAAGAAGAAGCAGAAGGAGAAGAAGCAGAAGAAGAAGAAGCAGAAGAAGAAGCAGAAGAAGAAGCAGAAGAAGAAGAAGCAGAAGAAGAAGAAGCACAAGAAGAAGAAGCAGGAAAAGAAGCAGAAGAAGAAGAAGCAGAAGAAGAAGAGGAAGAAGAAGCAGAAGAAGAAGAAGCAGAAGAAGAATCTGTCTGGATGAGGTTTTTACTGTTAGTATGTGAAAGTCTACGTAATCTCTCAAGGTGTCATTTAGTTTGGCAGTAACCTTTGTGCGTTTTTAATCTCCGAAATATGAGGCAAAATAAGCGATATTTGGACGACAAAAATTGAGAAAAAATGGCAATTTTGAAAAATGTAAAGGATGAGATAGTCGTGGAGATGTAATCTGGTCAAATCGATCAAATAAATTATTTTTATTAAAAATAAAGTAATAAATAGTCTACTGCGGTAACAGAGTAATAATACGATAAACTCTGCCTAAGACGGAATGCTGTCACAGATTTCCGTCTTAGAAAGGGTTGTATTTCAATAAAATAAAGTACAAAAAATCTGATACATTTGTAACCAAAATGGTTACTGACATTTTTGGGAAAATAAAAATTTTGGAATTTTTTTTTCAGCAGTTTGGGCTTGGAGGATTTTCTTGTATTTTTCAAACATGCTGAAGACAATACCTCGTTTGTATTTGACCAACTTTGCGTTTTAGAATTACGTTGTTCACTCAGAAGTACACACACGCATCCAGGCGCCCACACCCACACGCCTACGCCTACGGCCACGCCCACATCACACCCTCTATTATATTTTCTGGAAAATGACCTTCTTTTGATTCCATGAACAAATTGAGTTACAGTACAGGATTAATTTAAAATAGAGGGCTGTAAATAGAAAATACATTCAACTGCAAATTTTGCTATTATTTCATGCTAAATATATTAGTATTGTAATAATTACAGTGTCCTTGATCGGAGCTAGTGTATGAAAGACACTGAAAGGACTGAGTACAGGTTAGGAGAAGTAAACAGTTGCGAGTTGTGATTGTTCAACAGCGCTTATGATAGTTTTTATCTATATATTTATTTCGTTCACTTGTTTTATTCTTTAAATACTGCTCTAAGAGTTTTAATTAACTCTTTGTGTAAGTACATAAATGTATCCTAAGAAACAAGGTTATGTCTAAATGTTGTTGGGAAAAATCGTCAAACCACCGACAACGTTGGGTGGTCTAAATATTGCCTCTTTTCTTTCCAGATTACTGCTCAGTGATAGAGAGTTCGTCATAATTGGGACAAAAGCTCCTGCTATAACAACAAACTGAAGGTAAGTAATAAAATACAAATTTTAAAAGCTATTAATGACTAAATTATATCAACTTTAAACTAAGTGAATCTTCTACGACAGCTTTCTTCATTCGGCGAAATATTACTGTAAGCTACTCAGTGAATGTATGAAAGGACTGTTTTGATTAGTGAGAAGATAACAGCGCGTTAGTTTGGAGGGCCCCGTTCTCTTCCTTAAGGATATTAAACTGACTGATTATTCTACAATGTAAGTGGGAATATTAGACCAGTAAATTTGTTCCAGCTTTATAGAGAAAGAAAGTAGGTTATTTTATCTGGTGTGATTTTTAAGAAATCAGTAGGTATTAGATTGGTGAATATTATAAGACTTTTATATGTAGTCGATAATTGCGTTTTTGATTATGACTTCATGGTTAAATTTAAAAATGTAGAGTCGAACGGTTATGCTTCATTCAGTTCCTGAAGAAGGCCATGGATTTTGCGATGGCAGTTTATTTTTATAATTCAGTTCCAGTAGGCCATGTAACCTCAAAATTTATAAACTATTGGCATGATTTTAAAATGGCCGTTTACTTCTTATTCAGTTCCTGATGAAGGCATGAGCTTGAGATGGACATCTATTTATTCATAGGACCGTAAGTTCCACATTTGAACACGGCTGAACACCGCTGAAGCCATAATCAGTAATTAAGTTGTAGGTTATGTTTCGTATATTGTATACTCAAAGCCTACGTAATGAATAAAGTAGTTCTGTTTCAAATTCTGCGTTTTAGGACCTTCAAGAGCAGCGATGTCCAACGTTTATAAAAGAGCGGAGGTTGGGTTTACCACCTTCCACTATACGCGAACTAACTACATATACTAACCGGGCATTTTGTTATGCAACTGGTGGCAATCTGTGGAGGAAATGTTGTCCCGACTTTCAGATACAATAAATACGCTAGAAACAGATGCAGAACGAATGCATTGCCCTTGAACTCTGTTTTCACTTCCAAAAAGAGTTGTTGACAAGGCACTTTCCCTTAAATAAAAACAGAACATTCGCTCACGTATCTCAGTCTACGTCACGTATATTATGACGCAAGTTTTTAATCTCCTTGTCCTCCAGATAGGTAATGCGGAGAATTAGCGTGCGCACGGAAAATTTTAATAAATGTAAGAGAATTAACAACGTCGCTAATTACATGAAGGGTTCATATTTACCTCGGAGGATAAAGAACCAACATTAGAGGTTATGGAATGCGACGCCGAATGTGCGAGTAATCTCAAAGCAGCTCGTGAATTTATTCATGAGTCGAGTGGCTTCGCAGGTTTCGCTGTTGGCGTGCATTCACTGATAATGTCATCTACAAGAGCGCATGTAAATTCACAACAGAACAGTTAGCTCATTTGAAGCGGCACTGCCTTCTTCACAAAATAATGATTTCGCTCTCGCAGCAATCCCACCAGAACAAAATACTCCAGTTTTCTTTATTTCTGCACACTCTTAGCTTTGGCTTATGGCAAAGGAAATTGTATTTCTTTACCCAGAAACTAATGCCATAACTTTATCGAAGATCATGCCTGCACGTATTTACACTTTGCGAGCGGGTTTGAGAGCGGGAACGGAAATATTTCTTTGTCACGTTCACCCGCTGTGCAGGAAAACGTTTGTTGGGGAAAGGGAATTGTAGATGTTTACAGGAAAACAGAAATCACTATACTGCCTTTATATGTGCGTAAGAAAACTATAACTTTTAGAGCAGAGTTAGACAAAAGAATCCTCTTCATTCTTGTTATAGACCTTGAAACTTTGTTTCTGCTTTAGAAGAAAGTCTTTTCTTGCAAACTCTCATTCCCTAATTACTGCAAATATTTATCTCGGCTAACATGAACAAGATAATCTTAATGCTGACTTTCTTTTAGGTACAAGGGAAATATGAGAGTGCAGTAGGCCATGGACTATAGTCAAATCTTATGAAGCTTTGAAGTTCGGTTCTCTTTGCACGGCCAAGGGATAAAAAAGTGAATAACGACCTTCAATTTGAGAAAACTTCAAGTGCTGCAATAATGCATACAGACATAACTTGTGTGTTTTAAAGAGATCTTCATTTTTTATATTAAGATTTGGTCTACCTCTTACGGTTCACCAGTTATACAAAAATCATCCAGGGTAAATAGGGCTACATAGGCTACATCCAGAAAATTCAAAATAAACAGTTAATTTGCCATAAACATGTCATTTTTATCAACATTAGTCATTTTTGAGAAAATCGAAATTTTAGGAAAATTTTGAAGTTTAAAATGGATGAATTTTGTGCAAAATCTTCGTGTCACATTCTTGAAAGATACTAAATTTAAATACATACTTTGGTTTTTAACCGAGGTTTCGTTTTGGAGTTATGCTTTTCACAGACAGACACAAAGACAAACGCGCGCGCGCGAAAGACATATTTCCGGTGAAATTTCGGCATCGAAATTTTGGATCCAATACAATACTTCCCCTAGCTACCATGCATTAGTAGAGAAAGTAAAAAATGGCAGTGCTAAACTAACTGTAGCATTATGAATTCGCTTCCTTAGTCCTGTTTTATTTTTCAGCTGACATTATTCTGTAATTCTCTTAAAAATCGACAAGAGGACCAACCTATAAAATTCTCAAAAATTCCTAAAATTATCGATTTTTGCCTAGGTATGAAGCCAACCATTCAAATACTTCGTTAAAACCATTCAAAGTTTATATAAAATATGAAGCTGGTACCGGAAATAGAGTGGAAAATAAATATTGCCTTCTAGGCAGTTAGCGTAGTGCACTTTGATCACTTTTGTACACACTCAGAGCAATAGAACAATTGTCGAATCGAATCACAGTAAGGAACTGTCAGATTACATCTCGCACTGAACTGCTACTCGGTACGATTCACAGGCGCTGTCCAGTGAACGCTTCGTGAACGTTTTACTCACTCCAACACTTCACAAGCATGACTGGAGCAACTTCTCTTCCTTATATAGTGTCTCATACAGTGAGAGTGCTCTGGAAACAGAATGGTCGAGAATGACTGTGGGAGAACAGTCTAGACACCGGACCACCACACAATAGCTGTTGTTCCCGTAGGCTCTATTGTCCTAGACATCGCAAGAACAATTGCTAAACTGAAATAAGCGTTTAGAACTTAACTAACCTATTTGTGGCTTCAGCAATTTTCGAGATATACGTTGCTGTTGATTTTGACATAATTTGCCTGCCCATATTTTTGTGCAAAAAGCTTTTGTCTATCTCGCAAGACAAGTTGCAAGTGTAAAGCGAGTAGAGAAAGCCACGAGAAGGTTAAGCTGCATACAGTTGTTCTTGAAAAATAATTTACCTGCCGAATTTTGAAGTGATTGGTTAAGTGGTTTAAGAGCTCATAGAGGACAAATATATATTTAAATATATATAGACTACTGCTTAGAAAGGGAAGTATTGCATCCATCCCAAAATTGGACAGTTTTAACCTCTTAATGGGCAGCGTGAATTGCGAGGAATATATACTAGTACATTTATTGGCTAGAAATGAAGTGTTATCGTACAGATACAGGGGACGTAAACGGGATATGATATACTGTTCGTTGGTAACACTGCAAGTGAACCGCCCTACACTAGGGAGGTGTTTTCATTACTTACACCGGATTGGACCCTCCCTCTTTAAACTTTTGCATCACCTCAACAGATGGCCATATCCTCTAGTGACCTCGCTAAGAGAAGTTGGTACTACTGCACCAGCAGCAAAACTTCATTTATTTTTCACAAGCATCTAAAGCCACCAAGTGGCCGACGTCGTTCCAAGTCACTTCCAAGATGTTTAAAACTTTCATAATGACGGTATAAGAAGATGAAAAACCTTGTACCCTGCAAAAAAATAGCTCTGTTCTTGTTTTTCCATTTTAACTGTAATAGCGGGAGGAAAAAAGCCTGTTTTGCCTGTCGGCATCCTCGGCGCTCGTTGCCCTCTGCCGCTATCATAGAAAGGCGCGGATAAAACCATAAATTTTAAAAACTAATTTTAATTTTACCAACTTTATAAAACTGGTCATTATATTTGTCCATATATTTTTTTGGAACCTCTTTAGGAAGTTATGCATCACTCGTATTTGTCTTATTCGCTTTATGTTTTAAGTTACCTCAGATAAAAAGCGCTTACTGGAGCTCTGAGAAACCTTTCTCCGCTAACGGCGCACCATACACCAAATGTTTCGTACTTCATGAACAATATTAGGTTCCGAGTTATAGAGCCATTTTTTCAACGTATATGTGAATACAATTTTGCCCTCCCCATTTTTTAACACACACAGTGCGTGATTTTGCCTTTTTTTCACAGGACCAATCACCTCTCCCGGTAGTGTGCTATAAGATGAGAGTTTTGTTTTTACAACGGTACACAGGAAAATCTGTGGCAGATACAAAAATAATTGTGTTCCATTGTTTCATTGGAAGTTAGAAAAATATGTGTTGCACTGGTATGGCTTTCTCTACTCTTGTACTAACGATTCTTCTCTTATTCTTCTGGGAATACAGTAGGCTTTGAGTAATAGTCAAATATTTTAAAGCTTCCAAATTCAGTTCTCTTTGTACGGTTAACGTATAAAAAATTAATAACGATGTTCCATTTGACAGAAGTATAAGTTCTCCAAAACTCACACAACGAGGAATGTCTCCGAAATGGTTCACTCTACAAAAGAGTATATTTATACATGAATTGTGTGTTTTAGCAAGATCTAATTTTTTTGTAGTAAGATTTAGTTACGATTTACCAGTTATGTAAAAGTCATCCAGAGTAAATAGGGCTTCATGGGCTATAGGCAGAAAATTCAAGATAAACATTTCATTAATCACAAACATATCTCAAACGTTTGGGATTTTAATCAAAATCAGAGCTATTTTTAAAAAACTTTTCCATGTAAAGGGTAGATTAGGATGGAGCAATTTTCTTCAGAATCTTTGTGTTATATCCTTGAAAAACATTAAACTGAAATACGAACTTTGGTTTTTAACCGACTTTCCGTTTTTGAGTTTGCTGTACACACACACACACACACACACACACGCAGACACACACACACACGCACACGCAGACACACACACACACACGCACACACACAGAGACACGGACCTTTTTCTAAAAATGCATCGAATTTTTGGATGGCATACAATACTACTTCTACTTTTCTGAACGTAGTACAGAAAGTAAAAATATTGTAATGCCATTAACGCCGTAGATATTGAATGAATTTTGCATTTTCATTGAACTGAAATATATCTTGGGCTTGTTTCGTATTCGTAACGTATTTTACAATTTCTAATGTACATGGATATCGAGAGGTTTTAAACTAACGTTCACGGACTTGCATATTTGCTTTCCGCGTGGGTTTCTACATACGAAGGAAGACCTTGTGTGCAAATCCATACACACACAAAAAGTTCCATTTCTCGACATGTGTGAACAGGAAATAGCCCCGGGCGCTGGTATACAGAGTTTTTTTTTAACAGCTCTCTGAAGCAGGCAGGCCTAGCGGATGAACATAATAGCAGACGTGTCTAAAACCTCGAACGTTTAATTATTTCCCGTGTTGGCTTCACACCTCAAAAAGATCGTTGACCACGCAGCAATTAAAAGCCGGTGGTACACATTCCCCCAGTAATCTCTTTTTGAAGCTCGACTAACGAAAAGGGTTTCTAAATGACAGCCCCACATAAGTACCATTGAAGGGTCGTCCGGGCTTCGAGATGAAGAGCAACTGCCGCCTTTTTAATTGTTCTCTTTGTACCTACTGCTTTTTGTAACTTGGTACCTTGGCTAGGTATATTAGTTGAATCTCTTGTGTCAACAGCATGTATATGGAACATTATTTCTACACTAATCAAAATTCCTTAAAAAAATACTCCTTATGAGACAGTCTGAATAAAAAACGAACAAACATTTTTAAAAGAAATAATCTTACTGTTAATTTCCTTGTAGCCGCAAGGCGGATATGGGATTACAGTAGTCTTTGAGCGATAGTCAAATGCTTTAAACCTAGTCGCTATATGGAGTCTTTGAATTCCCGTTCTCTTTGCACAGAAATGAATAACCACCTCCCATTCCAGAAAACTAACTATTGCACGAATAACAAGCAATGGTTTACTCCTTGAAAAAGGCTTTTGGACATATTTTGTGTCTTTTAACAAGATCTATGTTATTCCTATATGGGTCAGAAAATTCAAAATATATATTTTATTTGCCATAAAAGTATTTTAAGCATGTTGCCTTTCAATCAAAATTATTAAAGCCATTTTTGAGACATAGAAAAGTTTTGCAAAACTTTCGTTTTAAGGGCCACTTTGTGGTGGAGGAATTTTCTTCAAAATCTTCATGTCTCATATTAAAAGATATTAAACATAAACACCAGCTTTGGTTTTCAGCAAATTTTCGTTTTTCAGTTATCCTGTTCACAGACTTTTCTAAAAATGCTTTTTATTCAGAGGGCCTCAAAAATATTTCCGGCGAAATTTCGACATCGAATTTGTGTATGTCATACAATACTTCCAATATACGTAATAAAGAAGGTAAAAATGAAGAGCTTCCTGTTTGAGAGAAGTACACTCCAAAACAACAACAACAACAACAACAACAACAACAATAATAATAATAATAATAATAATAATAATAATAATAATAATAATAATAATAATAATAATAATAATAATAATAATAATAATAATAATAATAATAATAATAACCATCATCATCATAATAATAATAATAATAAGCAGCAGCAATATCTCTAAAATGATAAACACCAGAAAATTAGGCATAGATTATGTAACAAAAATCTGTATTTTTGTTTAGTGAGATTTTATCTGCTATTGTGGTTCACCATTTACAAAAATAATCCAGTATGAAGAGGGTTTCAGAGGCTGTCCCCAGAAAAACTCAAGATGCACATTTAATTTTTTTCCTAAAAGTATCTTAAACATATCAAAATCGTTACACTAATTTTGAGAAAATCAGAAGTTGTTTTATGTCATATATAAAGTACTTTGATGCCAGAGGAATTGATTGAAAACGTGTCGCAAACTCGAAAGGTGCTCAAATTGAATACAAATTTGGTACGTTAACTGATTTTTGTTTTAGAATTACACTGTGCACAGACACACGGACACCATGGGCAAACTGCGCTTTGATTTTCAAGAAAATTCCTCCACAACAAACTACCCTTTACATGAATACGTTTCCGAAAATTTCTATTTGCTCGAAAATGGCTCTAACGAGTTTGATTGAAATGCCATATGCTTAGGATATTTTATGACGTATTGACACAAATAAATGCTCCCCTCAGTTTAAGTTCGAAGCGTAGTGATATTTTGCAATCTTTGCACTGTACATACCAGAAGGTGACTCAGCGTTCCTCTTAAGAAAGCTGTGCTCCTATATCGTTGCTAATAGTGACAAAGGTCGCAATGCGGGCTGTTCCTTTGTTGATAATCAGCTTAGCGTGAATTGTTTCTTTGTTCCTGTACTTCCTACCTTTTACTCTTTCCGTCCCATAAAACACTGTTAAGGCACGTACAAAAACTAAAGGAAGATAGAACAGTGAACAAAATGGGAACTAAAAGTATCTACCAGAAAGATAATGGAAAAACACAATAAATAACTGTAAAAGAAGCAAAAATAAATAGTCTTGGCAGGCAAGCTTACACAGTTCTTCTATTAAATATACAGAGGGACTTATTATGATTTAGTTACCGAAGTAATAAACACGTTTTATTGAAAATAAATTATAAAAAATATTTCGTGTTTAAGCTTTTATATTTTTATTTTGTGTACCGTAAGTATTCATATGTTTGTTTCCAGAGTTCGCCGAAAATACAGTTTTGAAATCCATTCAAAGAAAGTACTTTTATAATATGCACCCTTTAAGCATTCCAGATAAAAAATTCCGATACAACCCCCACACCAAGCTACAGCTTGCATGCTTGAACAAGTGACAGTGAAAATTGTTGGTACGTAAGTTACAAACACAGGAAAGGATTTCAATTTGCAAATATAAAACATTAAAATATTAAACGCCAATGTCATCAGAAGCATAAAGCAAATTTTGGAGATCTTACAGGTATTTATTTACAATTTCAAAAGATACCCTCTGAATACTCATATTTGTAAAGACTAAAACGTGAAATCATATGGTCCCTTTTATGAGGTTTAGTTTTATTAGTAGTTTGTTTAATATAAGCCATTGTATTTGGTGTTTTAATATTTGAACACAAAATTGTGTTTAAAACCAAAGGATTGATCAAATAGTCGTAAACTATTGCTAAATGGCAATTGAATTTTGCTGTTTTATTTATTGTAAAAAAGCAACAATTTAGTATGTTAATCATAAGGCAGAGTAAGAATATTACGTGTATAAGATAAAGAAAGGTTTAAACTGCTAAAGCATAAGAGGGCATGAGTCAATGTAGAACTAAAGTAACTCTAATATACTCCTTTAATATGTCCGTATTTTCCAATTGAATGAATGATATTATTACAAAACACGCAAACGTGGTTTAGGTGAGAAATAACAACGTGAAACAATTCCTTCAATGGACGCGAGGTTGGCCTCGCATAAACCATATACTGAACTTTTCACCCGGTCAGAGGTTAACAAGGGCAGATTCCAGATTCTGTTTTTTCTTTCCTTTTTTTTCGTTAGTATGAGTTCAATTACATTTAAACCAGTGGTATTCAACCCTAGCCACAGTTATATCCTTAATTTATATTATACGTAACCAAATCTAAAATCGATTAAAATTTTTAAAGTTTATTAATTGCTACAAAAAGAAAAATGCAACAGATATGTAAAACAAATATTATAGGAACTACACTACAGACAGCACATACAAAAGTTATATGAATTTGTGTATGTTTCTCACAGTTAAAGTTTTTTTTCCCTCCCCAGAAATCACAGATTGTCATGTATTCAATTTTTATTTTCAGTGAACTGTCAATACATATTTCCAAAATATCTTCTTTTAATTTTATGGGTAGATCAGAGGAATTTATGGCAGTGGTGCAAACCGGATTTATAATCCATTCTTATGTAATACCGTCGTCTTTAATTTGTGAAAAGTACTTAAAATTCTAACCTCAGATTTCGTAGGTAGAATTTATTTCCGAAAGCCCTTTAGTAATACTAACCGGTATACTAAGCAAAACTGTTTTTGGACAGACGGCAAATCAAATCTCCCTGGCTGAAATATTTTTCGTTATTTGTTACTATTCAGGAAACATTATACCACTGTATACCTGTTTTAAATGTTCCTATTTTTCGGCTACAAAGTGGAGTAGGGGAAGAAGCGAGCGGTCCGTGCAGCGAGTGGCACGTGGTAGCACACACAGTATATATGTAAACAGTGTAGGGGATGTTGAACATTCTAGATCTCTACTCTTTCGCCAACCCTGATATCTTCTCCATCATGTAGATTCAGGTTCCATATTTACAATCACGTCGAAGCCATCTTCAGCCAAATAGATAAATATATAATTTAAACCATTATTTGGCGTGTTAAAATTATGACTAAAATATCTATGAGTTAGAAGATAGTGTTGTCCTCAATAAGGATAATGCTGTAGACATAGAAAAGTAAAGATATCAGATGTTTCCTTTAGTTATAATGATCTAATAAGCCGTTAGCTGTCTGTAACAAATCAGTAGAGATGAAGTGAATTATTCCTGGCAACACAAGATGGTTTATGAGAAGACATTACGTCAGTACATTAACCTACTTTTAGATTCCTGTGGGATATAGCTACAATCTAGCAGGAATCATTATCATTATCGTTAACGATATGATACACAGCGTTGTTCAAGAGCTTGAAATATCTGCATGTAAAGAGCTCACAGGTGCGCCGTATGTACAGGCATACAATTTAGTAGGGAGTGGCCATGTAACACTGAGATAACTGCCCAGTCTACAAACACTGCTCTTGAATTGTAGGCAATGTTACATGAAGGAGAACTCCAGTTTACCTGCTGCGAACATACACACACTCCACTCAACAAAAATCTGACGTGTTGCACTCGCATGACTTTCTCTACTCTTGTACTAACCATTCTTACAAACTCTTATTCCTATATCTTCTTCCTGTTAGTTGAGATAAACATTTGCACAAATTATCTTATTGCTTATTTCCTTGTAGCTGCAAGCGGAAATTGGAAATACAATAGCCTTGGTGCGATAGTCAAATATTTTAAAGCTTTGAGATTCCGTTCTCTTTGCACGCTTAACATATAAAAAAATGAAGAACGATGATCCATTTCACAAGTTTTAAGTTTTCCAAAATTCACACACATAAAACGGAATATCTCCATAATGGTTCATCCTACAAGAAAATTTATTGAGACATAAATTGTGTATTTTAGCAAGATCTACATTTTGTGTGTACTATGATTTGGTCTATCTCTAACGGTTTACCAGTTATGCAAAAGTCGTCCAGAGTAAATACGACTACAGGAGCTATAGCCAGAAAATTCAAGATATACATTTCATTTGTCATAAAAACATCTCAAACATATAACATTTTAATCAAAATCGTTACAGCCATTGTCAAGGAAATCAAAATTTTCGAAAAATTTTCCATGTAAAGGGTAGTTTAGGGTGGGGTTATTTTTTTCAAAATTTCCGTGTTGTATCCTTGGACTATGTTAAACTTAAATACTAACTTTGGTTTTTAACCGACTTTTCGTTTTTGAGTAATGCTGTTCACAGGCAGACAAACACGCGCATACACACACAGGCAGCTTTTTCTAAAAGTAATTTTGTGTATTCATGGGGCCTCAAAACATATATTTCCGACGAAATCTCGACATCGAGATTTAGACACGCAATTTGTCATTTTTTCTGTTTGTTTAATGTTGTTTTATTTTTAGCTTTTTTAAATGGAAGGCGGCGTTCGTTTCCGATTAATATGAAGTAAACAGCCGCCTAAGTTTTCTCAAAAATAGTTGTTTGAGGAATGGGTAGAGATGGTCGTGTGAGTAATACTCATTCTTGTATTCTTTCATCGAGTTCCCGAAATCAAAAGTCTATTCTATAGCGCATTTCTATTGAGTAGTCTTGCGCAACGCGATGTTATCTTCTTTTGTCTGAAATAGTAAACACAGCGTTGCAACACTTGATTCATTGGCGTTCTCTACTGGAAACCAATATTTCAGCTGCCTTATCTTGTTTTGGTATCGGACCGTCTCGGGAGATTCTATTCACGGTACGTAACTTTGTGAGCTCTTTCTCGATCGCTTTCTTTTCAACCAATCCTCAAATTTATATTATCTAACTACTTCTGATTGCCTTAGCGCACCATTTATAAACTGTGTTATATAGAGATGGCCAGATACTGAAGAATACCTGTAGAAATTTCTACACTAATATAAATTTGCTATTGAGTATGGAATGAAAATATTGGGAAATAAATCCAAAACTATACAAAATTGTCCGGCTATCACATTGTTGAATTTGAGAGGTAGAATTGGAACTGAAAAATTCAATGTCACAGCTGGGATTTGAACCACAGACCTTCCGCTTACCAGGCGGGTGCTCTAACCATTAAGTTACTGTGACAAAAGGTTATTGAATCCCGGGACATAAATTACTTATGATAGTAAGTCACCATTGGGGTAATTCTCTCTGATATGAGACTGCGTTTGTGGTTTACCGGGAGAAATACAAATTGGTTGGAGACTTCAATGTCTGCGTTCTAACAACTGACAAGAATATTATCACCAGTGGTGGAAGTAAAAATTCTGGCATTTATTTATGTTTCTTAATTATAATAAGAACAATAATAATTTAAGTAACTGTCGTGAATAGTATCCAAATATCTTAAATTTATGATAGTTTAATAAAATGCGTTAAAGAGTTATTAATTGAAAATAAAAAACCTAAAAATAACCATATAACTAGAGTGAGTAGTGAAAGTTATGTGAACTGAAGCAGTACTTATTTTGCATTTGTCGATGTCGATTTTGAAGGCGAATTAGCTCTTTTTATTTTTTGTAGTTCACACGTTCATAACACAGTTTGAAGTAACAATGCTTCACGCCGTCTAATAATATCTCAAAGTCCCTTTCAGTCCTTTGCCGCCGATAAAGCAATGAGATTTCTGTATCTGGGTGTGCGTGTGTTTTGTTTAGAAAGTCAATAGATTTACTTGCATGTAAAAGAACTCCTGCGGGACGAAATTCTGGCACACCGACGACGCTTATGTGATCCTGGAAATTGATAGCGTCGTTATTTTTTTAAAAAAAAAAACCTCCAAGGAACACGATGTTTCCAGGCCCACTAACCAGCTAGGAGTGTGCACTTGTTCTGAACTAAGGCTTTTAAATTATTTAGGTTTTAAATTCGCGTGACTACCTTCCTTGTTGCGTTTTTCTCTATTCATTTCTTTTTATTGAAAATTAATACTCTATTATTATTTTTAAATGATTAATTGTATGTTTTTATCGGAATATAACCATCTACCTTTTCCTAAAATTTTCCTTTTGCGTAAGTTGGTACGAATTGGGCAAGTTGCATATCCTTGACATTAAAGGGACCTCTTTGAGTTGGAACTTGTATGAGGGCGCGATCTCCCCAGAGAGGCGAGCATATTGAACCTGGAAAATCCAACCCCTTACGGTTTCCTATATAATTAATGTTATTGGTGACATACCTGCACACATTAATATTGCCGCGTATTCTGAGGGGAGAGAGCGAGCGAGCGAGGCAGGCTGCAATTTTAATTTTACGCCAATACGACTGTCGTCCCAATCTCATGGGATGCCAATTGCACAAACACACCCACAAATTGCTGCATGAAAAACAATATTGGGGTTACTTCCTTCACTCATAAATGCTCTTTATTGACTGAGTTATTCAGCTAATAGGGGGGCAATCATGTTAAATTCCTAAATCGCATTAGACACCTTGCCTTTGGCTGATAGAAAGAGAAAACAATAGTGAAAATCAATTATTTCACCTCATCATCTCGCAATCTTCACTTTGACATCAACATGTTTCCCCTCTCTCTTCTTTTGCTTCTTTCTGCCACGTGAAATGAAAGATGAAATTCATCATATCTAAGACGCCTTGGTTTTTTCGCTCCTTTCATCATTTACCCCATAGCTAGGGGAGAAGGTGCATCTGCTTTGTGAGCTAGAATGTTAAAGTTTGTTTTTTAGACAGTGTAAGATGCGTTCGCTAGTACATAGCACAATTACGGGCATTTACGCATTTTATGAAATGCTATATAAAGAGGCAATGTTAATTTATCTAACTAAGCAGGGTAAGTATTGTTTTCCACCTAATAATAATAATTACCAATAATAATGATTAATTACAAATGCCACAGAAACATACGTGTCCTCAGGTTTGCATGGATTCTGTTTGGCAATTCACAATGTTATCAGTAATGTTATACAATAGCAATATACACGACTGACTTTATTACCTGGAAAATAAAAACCATGTAAGTATGTGCAAAATATTCCTTTTCAGTTGTTTGTACTGTTATTGTCTATTATCACGGACTACTCGCGCTAGTTCAAGCATGGGAGCTAAAGCGTGTTCCACACTTAGAAGACAGTACACGTTAAATGGAGAGCAGTGTTGCAACATGTACTAGTTGCGAATCTTTCTGCGCGCGCGACCTCGAGGTGGCCGAGTCCTGTATGATTAATATGCACTTCTTTCATATTCGGACCCCAAATCATGTAAGAACCGACTAAGAGTGGCCCTTGAGAAATTTGGTAGGGTCTCATCACTGTTGACCCGTGGCAAAATTATATTCAGTGTGGGTTGAATATTTGCAAACAGTAAAGAACGAACAATTCGCCGCACTCCACATTGCACTATTCACTATATACTTCTTTTTTTCCCGCCCTTTTTGCTTTCTCGATGAAAGAAAGAGGTTACAGCATTTTGGTTTATTTTAAAAACTTTCTCCAACCCTCGCCAACATTTGTTCTCGCTGCTTCCCTGATGTAAACTCAATAACAAAAATGTTTCACACTGCGTAACTTTTGCAGTGCACAGGTATAAAATTTTCTGAAAACATTTAATTTAAAAAATTATAACACTAGTATATTATAGTAGCACTATAGTTTACTCTACCTAAGAACAAAATATAGACCCATTGTAGCAGTTAGTGCGTGATGAGTATAGAAACAACACATATCGGACTTTTATTGAAAAAATATGGGCCTATAGAAATGTATAATGATTCTCAAAAGGATATAAACTAATAGAGAAAAAAATTCTGCGTAGGATAATGTGTTCAAACCTGAAATTTATAATAACTGAATATTTATACCATGCTATTAGGAACCTGGCAACAGCGCGAGGGTAGAAAAGGACGCGGCTAATGGCAACTTGTGTGCGCTACATAGAGACAGAGATGTCCCATTTAACTCCATACTGTCTTCTAAGAGTGGAACAAGGTATACCTCTCATCCATTATAAGCAGAACGAACTTCGCTTACGTCATTGCCTCCTGCAACTGTTTTGACGCACAAAGGGCTATCTACTCAGCGCAAAGCTGGATGGTCTGGGCCACCTGGTATGTTTTGAGAACGCTCTGAACCCCCAAAAGAGAATTTATGTACGTGTGTGTGTAGCGATAAAAGTATAAGGATTTAAGAATAGTTTTGCTAATTACTCATATAACCGGTTAAACGCGGTGTGAAATCTCGATATCAAAATTTTGGGTAAAGTGCGATGTTTCTTGTGCCCACTAAGTACGCCATAGAGAAGGCAATGAAGTCAACGCCACTTAAACTAGAAACTGTTTCTCAGTGCAGTTTTATCTGAGTGCTGAATATCGTCGTCTCCTTGAACGGATAACAAAGTTGTAATGTATGGTGATAGGAAGAGAAGATAAACGTGTTTCTACTGTCTCTTCCGTAATGAGAGAAATAGCTTCCCGTTCGCTCGCTCTGTTTTACGTCGAACTTGTTTGTGCAGGCGGAGGAGCATTTGTGAATCACCGTTCTGAAACAGAGGAAATAGCTCGTGACGTAACTTTTGAGTTGATGAGGACAATAAACGTTTCAAACTATTATTTCCATCCTATCCAATAATTACGAATGCAGGCAGACAGTCTTTTCTACCATTAGGTTGGTAGAAGTGTAGATGACAGAGTTGACTGTCAAGTATTTTATTGCTACCTGGCTAAGAGCATGACAAACTTCTGAACGAAATGGGTTTTGAGGAAATGTTTTCAACATAAATTGATTGCTGATGTATAGTGATGCGCTGAAATATCTTCTAACGATACATATATTTCGACGATCAAAGGATGATGTTTTTATTCTCTCTACTGATAATTAGAAGGAAGTATTGATTTATGGAAAACGGTCCGTATATGTGTTAGTCTGTGGACAGCATAACTCAAAAACGAAAAGTCGGTTAAAAACCAAAGTTGGTATTTAAGTTTAATGTCTTTCAAGGACGCGACACCAAGATTTTGAAGAAAATAGCCCCAACCTAAACTAACCTTTACATGGAAAATTTTTAGAAAATTTTTATTTTCTTGAAAATGGCTGTAACGATTTTGATTAAAATGTCATGTGTTTGAGATATTTTTATGACAAATGAAATGTATATCTTGAATTTTCTGGCTATAGCCCCTGTAGTCGTATTTACTCTGGACGACTTTTGCATAAATCGTAAACCGTTAGAGATAGACCAAATCATGCTATACAAAAAATGTAGATCTTGCTAAAATACACAATTTATGTCTCAATAAATTTTCTTGTAGGGTGAACCATTTCGGGGATATTCCTTGTTGTGTGTGTGAGTTTCGGAAAACTTAGAACTTTAGCGAAATGCAACAACCTTGTTCATTTTTTTATATATTAATCGTGCAAAGAGAACGGAATCTCAAAGATTTAGAAGATTTGTCTATCGCAGAAAGTCTACTGTATTCTAACACTCCCTTTGCACCTACAAGGAAATAAGCAATAAGATAATTTCTACAAATGTTTATATTAACTAACACGAAGAAGATATAGGAATAAGAGTTTGTAAGAATGGTTAGTACAAGAGTAGAGAAAGTCATGTGAGTGCAACACATCAGATTTTTTTTGTGAAGAACTGTCCAAGGTTGATTTCTGTTTACATGATGTTATGAACGCCTGCGAGTTAGACGACCCGTGTTACGCCTTACGAACTTCATTCAGTTCGCTCTTCTTCCGCTTGTCAACTCCGTGACAGAAATACGAGCTTACTGCACTTGAAGTACGAGTGGATGAATATTCGCATTGCTTCCAATGAATGGATTTACGCGCTATGAGCTGATTTTCTTGGATTAAGGGAACGTAACGCTGAAACAAGCAGTGTCTCGAAGTGCAATGCAGTAATGGTTGTCCAATTAAAATTCAAAGCTATTAACTTCCTTAACACTCTGTAGAACATGTGAAATATAATGAATAAAAGGCAGAAATACACTCTGGTTCATTGACATATGGAGGAGCTGTGCATTCGGGTATAAATGAGTCACGACTTCACGAGCAAAAACCGAGATTTACATTAAAATAACTCTGAAGTACGTAATATATTAGATATTGTACTACTCTCTAATTTAAAGTTTTATTATTTTTAAATTTTAACGCAAAAGATTCAATTAACCTCTCTGAAAGTTTTATTTAGTGCTTCTTGCTTAAATTGAAAGAAACAAATTACATTATTTACTCTTGCACACGTATTCCTCTATCTAGTTCATGTTAATCGAGATAAATATTCTTAAATTATCGTATTACTACTTTTATTGGGTGCGAGGGCAGTGCAGTAGATTTTAAGCTAAGGCCAAATGTATACGACCAAAACATAAAAAGATGAACAACATTTCCTATTTGAGAATGATCTATAAATATTGAAAAATTCTGACAGATAAAAAGGAATACCTTCGAAACGGTTTACTTCACAAAAAAGACCATTTGGCATAAATTTGTTGTAAAAAGATCAATTTTGGTATATAAATTTGGTCTAGATGTAAAAATCATCAAGAGTAGAGAGGACTATGTGGGCTATTGCCAGAAAATTTAAAATATGCATATCCTGTGCCATAAAAATATATTAAAACATCCGGCATTTTAATCAAAATCATTAAAACCATTTGTGAGAAAATTAACAAGTTTCGAAAAACTTTACACTGAAAGGTTAGTTTAGTGAAGAGGAATTTTCTTCAAAAATCTTCGTGTTGTGTCATTAAAAACTGCTAGGTTTAAATATCAAATTTGGTTTTTAACCAACTTTTTGTTTTTGGGCTATGGTGTTCACTGATGAATACACAAGCAGCCGTACACAGATGGAGTTTTTGTCTAAAAATTCTTTTGTTATATTCATGAGATTCCAAAGTATACCAGGTGAGTCAGCCGCGCCGCATTTTTTTGGAAGGTAGGCCACCCATCTAACGGCATGTGCGCCTTAGTCCAGTTTTGCGCTTACTAAAATGTATTGCTTGACGTTATTAAAGAGAGGAATGCGCAAAACTGAGAGCAACAGTGCTTTAAGGGACAGAACGTACTCCTCGCTAAAGTACACTTCAAAAACATACGAGAGCGAATTCCGGTTTCCTGCCGATTTTACAAACTTTTTATTAGAGTATACATAGCAACGTAATTCAGTAAACGCCTCCGAAAAAATGGACCTATCATATGAGTACACTAAAAACGTCAGCTAAAAAGAAAATGGTGGATTCTTGTACTTAGAGCAGGGATTGGCTGCCAAAAATTAGTAAAAATTTAGACACGCCTCATCCATCATGGACCCGTACAGTCAAAACGGACATATTAAATAACAGTTTATTTGCATTTTTGCTTGAACTACGCCTCGTGCATCTCAATTAATATGCATAACAGCTTTTGCCATTTAATTAATAATATTAAAACGCCCAGTAAATGATTAAAACTGTCTTAAAAGACTAAATCAAGCACGCAAACTTGCGAGGTGGCAATGGCATAGCGCCAGGCATACAAGTCCTACTATTGGACGTGTTACGTGCTTTCAGTTAAGTATCGAAATAGCTGAATAGGATTGTGACGCGTCCTCTCCACTTAACCCCCAGTGACACAGGTTCGAGTCTCAGCATTGTAAATATATATATTTATATACATCAAAACTTGCAAACCGAATTCACAATAATCTAATTATGAAGTCCCTGAGGGTTTTGGACTTAATTTAAATCGTTTTTGATTGTCTGCATTTTTAATAGCACAGTAATTCATTGTGTGCAAAATTGAGTTTAACTTCCATGTTAAACTCTGACAATGTAATTCCCTTGCTTTCTGTGTTCAAATGTGTATGAATGATCCTTATTTCAATTGCACCTACCTATAGGTGTGTTTAAACAACTACATAATTGTAGTTCACCAATAAAGAAACATCAAACGTCATAAAACTTAAATAAAACAATAAAAATGAATATAACAGTTTTCAGAATAATAGTTTGTAAATTGTGAGGATTGCACGGTAAAAAAAAATTAGTACATGCAGGTGATTCGAACCAGCTTCACAGCAGACAGATTACTTCGGAGTCTTGCGCCCGTTCCAACTGAGCTACCTAGTAACGTGTGAGGTAAACATTCCATTTAAGATGTAATATTCGCTGGTTCCAGTGAACATTTGCAGAAGTGCAAAGTCAGCTGTCTAATTACGAATATATTAAAAAGCGATGTGATAACATCTATATTAGTATTAATTTCATCGAGTATTTAACATCCATGTTAAATACGCGGGTAGAACCTGGTAATGGGGTCGATGTTTTCATGTTGGTCTATAAAATGCGGCTTGCATAAAACTCGAGCATAAGGGGCAGCTGACTCACTTGGTATATTCCCGATAAAATCTCGATATTTAAACGCTGGTGATATGCAATACTTTATTTTATGTATCTACGTAGAAGAGACATGGAAAATAAAGTTGATAAATGTATATGAATTGAACACGTTGAAATTCCTATTTAAATTTAATTAAAATTATTTATTGATTACTTTTGAGTGGAAAGTTTTGAAATGAGAGGGAGAGAGACCTGGTGCAAGGGAGACAGCAGCGAGTTGGTCTGTGTGTTCAGCCGATATCGAAAGCTGATGGACGTGAGGAAGAAATCTTTATGGCTGGCTAGCTAGCATGTTCCGGATCGATAGATGTTGGGCGCCCTATAATCAAATATTTATCCGGGGATGATCTACTGCAGAGAGGCGTTCAGCTACCAAATATTCTCTTGTGTTGGTGTTGCGTCATAGTACAGTGTTGGGAGAGAGAGAGAAAGCAAATAAACTTGTTAGAATAGATGTTTGTATGATGCAAGATTTCTAAGCCTTAACGCTGTCCAGATTCCATTTTCATTTTGCGATCTATAGTGCCACTACTGGGATAACATTAAACTCTTTGCGATAAGTTGATACGCTATCATTGCGGCACTTTTCATTTCTTCTAGCGCTTATACAGGATGTTCAAAAAATCGTCCGATATTACAACAGGAGTTGGGGTTAGTCAAAACTAGAATAGTTAAGATAAACATTTGTACAAATTATCTTACTGCTTATTTCCTTGTAGGTACAAGGGTGATATCAGAATACAGTAGGCTTTGTGCCATACTCAAATGTTTTAAACCTTTGAGATTCCGTTCTCTTTGCACGCATAACATATAAAAATGAACAACGATCTTCCATTTCACGAAAGTTCTAAGTTTTCCGTAACTCACACACATCACAAGGAATATCTCCAAAACGGTTCAACCTACAATAAAATTTATTGAGACATCAATTGTGTATTTTAGCAAGATCTACATTTTTTGTATAGTATGATTTGGTCTATCCCTAACGGTTTACCAGTTATGCAAAAGTCGTCCAGAGTAAATACGACTACAGGGGCTCTAGCCAGAAAATTCAAGATATACATTTCATTTGTCATAAAAATATATCAAACATATGAAATTTTAATCAAAGTCGTTAAAGCCATTTTCAAGAAAATAGAAATTTTCGAAAAATTCTCCATGTAAAGAGTAGTTTAGTGTGGGGCTATTTTCTTCAAAATCTTCGTGTCGCATGCTTGAAAGACATCAAACTTAAATACCAACTTTGATTACTAACCGACTTTTCGTTTTTGAATTGTGCTGTCCACAGACACACTGACACACAGAGACACACACACACGGAGCTCTTTCTAAAAATGCTTTTTTTTTTTTTTTTTTTTTTTTTTTTTTTTTTTTTTTTTTATTCAGGGGGTCTCAAAACATATTTCCGGTGAAATCTCGATATTTAATTTTTGGGTGTAATACAATACTTCCCCTATTTACCAGTAGAGAAAGTAAAAAGTGAAATTTGGTATACCTATATATGCTTTGGTGCACATGCACTCAAATTGTCACGTGATTGTGACAAAATTGTAGATTTCAAGTCATTTTCACAGACGCCTCCCTTGAACTTTACCAAGCAGTCATTATAGCTCCACACATTGTCGCTATGGTAACTGCTGCTCACCAAGGAGAAGTTCGTCTTTAAAAACTATACCAAAGTTTGCTGAGCTGTTTAATGAACTCTCATAGCTTGGCCACAGACATAAGAAGAGGCAGGGAGGGAGCATAGGTTTTCAAGTCGACTACAAGTATCGATTCTTGTACGTGACTGACACAGAAGCCGATATCGCCTTTCTCCTGCGAAGTGTTGAAACTTGCACTAACTACGCCTCTCTCTCATCCACAAATGTCACTGGCTAAAGTTTGATTAAGGCAAGCAAGCACTTACGAGAGAAACTTTGATATGGTGTGTTGTTGCCTGTAGGGAATTCCTATATCACGTTCCGCTTCCTCGTTTCTTTGAAAAACTAACATGCGGTTACGATCTCCATTCATTCACTTGCAAGTTCAATATTCCTAACTTCAATAAACATTTAAACGATTAAATCTAAATGTTTCGAAAATGATGAAAAGAATAACTAAATGGTAAAAATTCCAAGGTGTCTGTGTGTTTGGACAGCATAACTCAAAAACGAAAAGTCTGTTAAAAACCAAAGTTGGTATTTAAGTTTAATGTCTTTCAAGGATGTGACACGAAGATTTCGAAGAAAATAGCCCCACCCTAAACTACCCTTTACATGGAAAGTTTTTCGAAAATTTTGATATTCTTGAAAATGGCTTTAATGATTTTGATTAAAATGTCATATGTTTGAGATATTTTGATGAGAAATGAAATGTATATCTTGAATTTTGTGGCTATAGCGCTGTAGTCGTATTTACTCTGGACGACTTTTGCATAACTGGTAAACCGTTAGAGATAGAGCAAATTATACTGTACAAAAAATGTAGATCTTGCTAAAATACACAAATTATGTCTCAATAAACTTTCTTGTAGAGTGAACCATTTCGGAGATATTCCTTGTTGTGTGTGAGTTTCTGAAAACTTAAAACTTTCGTGAAATGGATCATCGTTGTTCATTTTTTTATATGTTAAGTGTGCAGAGAGAACGGAATCTCAAAGCTTTATTCCCCTTGCACCTATAACGAAATAAGTAATAAGATAATTTGTACAAATGTTTATCTCAACTAACACGAAGAAGATATAGGAATAAGAGTTTGTAAGAATGGTTAGTACAAGAGTAGAGAAAGTCATGTGAGCGCATATATGTATTGTGAAATGAAAAGTTTACTCTGTTATTTTAAACAATTTTTGAGGTAAACGGTGAACCCCTTAACCTAGTAAATTAAATAGTGGCGGAAATGTAAGACAATGGATCCAATATTAAATGAAAGTTATTTTTGAACAAATTTTCAGAAGCTTCCCCTCAATAACGCTTATTTGATAACTTATATGGTACATACATAAATCTCTAAAGAAAACTTGTAAATTTCATTGCATCGCTTCCGTAACATGGAGTTGTGTGTTGAGTTTGTTTAAGGTTTACCTACTCTATCTATGGACTCACTCACTCCCCAGCATCCATCTTTGTCAGGTCCCTTTGTATTTTCTTCTTCAATGCCGTTTGTCTCTAGGGGATTCTCCTTTCTCTTTGTTTCTTTCTTTCTTATGTTTCCTATTTCCAATTCCGAGCCCGGAACTCTTCTGATAAAAAACATTATGCTTGTATTTTTTGTTTTCTTTTCTTCTTTTGGAGATGCCTTTTTAACTTCAAACAGAACCAAATTTCTTGAAAAACAGTAGATTTCGTTGATCTAGATAGCCTATTGTCTACAAAGGTAAGTGAGCTGATGGGGAAAAAGCGTTTAATTCAGTTTTCATCCGCTTGTGTTGGTAGCATGAGCTAATACGGGTTTCAACTACTTCTCCTCGGACGGACGCCAAACATTTCTACCTTCTTGTAATTGCTCATTAGTTACAAAACTTGGAATTCCAATTTGATTGTCCAATTATCCTTATAATATTTTGTTTCCTCGTCTAAAATATATTGAAAATTTTCTCAAGTATACTTCTTCGGCCAGAATAACCTCGCTAACAGATGCAGGTGTAACAGCTATAAAACACTAAATTTAGGATGTTGCCAACGCTGAAACAATGAAATCCCCAGAAGCATGTGAATGTTGCCAACCACAGAAAATATGAATTGCCAAGGACATGTTGCACCCAGAGCTACATTTTTTACAATTAACGTTATTTCTTCTTTTTCTTATTATTTCGTAAACCTGTGAAGTTTTCCCTACCTATACGCAGTATAGAAAGTAAAAACTGTAATTATTAAGGAAGAAAGATTAGAAACAAACTGCAGTGCGTGTAAAGGTTGTGAACTAAGATGGCGTAGATGTATTTCCTGCTGGTGCCATAGATTCCGAGATAATGGTGATGAAATTAATTGCATGATTCATTGTTCGATCTGCCGGACTTCAAATCTCTGGATAAATGCATTTCTAATTTCTACCAGGATCTTGAAAATCCATAGAGTACATATAAATAATTATTTCCACTGAATGTTCATTCACGTTTACAATTTTTATTTTTGTTTTCTGATCCTTAGTTCCCTGGCGTCGTTCTTTTATTTGTTGTGCATCGTCGTCATCAAACAAAACGCTGTCGGTGCCGCTATGCAGGGAATTCACCAGCGAAATTACTGAAATTGCAGGAGTGCCAAAATAGCGTTTTATTCAGTCCGTAGTGAAAGTAAAGGTTGTGCATAGACCACCGTGACTCAAATAAAATGACAATGAAATGTCACTGTATTTTCATTTATTTTATAAAACAAAACAACAATAACTTTATACAACCATTTCTAATTTTAAATCTTTATATTCATCCATGTAAGTGTAAATTATTCACTATGGCATTTTAATCGAGTTTCTGACATGTTGAATATATAAAGACTGTCATATAAATATAAAGTTCTAATTAGTGTTGAATTTTTATGTATTTCGTTGTTGTTTGCGTTCTTTGCCCATTGCTGCCTTGTTTCTTAAACTTCATTTGCTAAGCAAGCCAAATAGGCATGTTTGGATGTGATCAAATACTGGGCGTTAGAGGTAATTTGGAGCAGTAAAAACACTGTTCTAACCTGCAGGGAGGGGCAAACTTTTTGTAGGAAACTGTACTATACGTCATTTATCTTTGAGACTGACAGGGAACCGTTCCAATCCGGTAAGGCTCAATGTAATAAAAACTTGACAACATCCTAATTAGGGATCCACAAGAAACCTGATAACAGCAAGTTGGTATCTATCACTCGACTCTTCATCGCTATTCGTGTCTAGCTGAAAGATCAGGATTACCTGCTTACTTTAGTCAGCTGAGATGTGTTGTACTCACATGACTTTCTCTACTCTTGTACTAACCATTCTTATAAACTCTTATTCCTGTATCTACGTGTTAGTTGTAAATCGTCATCTGATTTTCTAACACAACTTGGCCATCGGCAAATAGTGTTTACAAACATTATTTAGGTCTTTTTTATGCCTAGATTAGTTTCTATTATATCAGCAGTTGTATTCCCAATCCGAGTTATTATTTTGAAGTCACAAAATTGTTCGCACTAACTTCGGATTGATGATGATTATTGTATGCATTTTCGACACTGACAGTGACAGTGACAGTGATGGGATAAACATCCACATGTATTAAATGTTTCAGCATTACTGGGCGATGGGTAATGTGCAAACGTCTCAAACTATAGTGCACACAGTTTATGGGCACTTCCCGAGAGTTCAAATTGCAAATGAAAGTATCCCAAAAGCCAGCGTACATAATAAAGGCATTTCTAACCTCAAATATGCAGAAGTGTCACTGTTTGAAGCGATAATAATGCTTCGACATCGTTACCACAAAACAAAACGTACTCACCTTTGGCAAATCTTGTTCTCCAACAACAATGTTGCATAAAATCACTTCCGAGCGCTAAATATCATAATATATTACACTAAATGCACTAACCTGCAAGTCTATAGCAGTATAGACCGGCTGTTAAATACCAGTCACATAGATGTTTATAAATTTACTGAGTCCGTCACGTAATTGACTGAACATAACCTCAATAATGGTGAGTCGATAATGTTGCAGAAAGGTATTGAGACTAGTTTTGAATGAACTTTACTTTTGTTTTTGCTTTTTGTTTGTTTGTTTGTTTTTTGTTATTTTTTTCAAGTATACATATCTGTGAATGTCACCTTTATTTCGGTTCATCCGATATGCGTCACACGTTAATAGCACAGGTGCGCCGAATCTATGCACTCAGTTCTAATGAATAAGGAAGCATCCCTTCGTCACATTTTTTCTATACCCAGCAGACATTTGAAAAACATCCAGAGACCTTTGACAGAGTGATACAGTCCATTATTAAAAACGCTCTGGGCTGATATTTTTTTGTTCTAGACCCAAAGGACGAAGGGGCCTGAAAGCGCCGGCTACCGACGTACCGTTAATATTGTATATCCTTCACAGGCGCTGCACGAAGGATTTGTGTGTTTATTTTGATGAAAACAAATTGACGTTCTTCGCTGCTCACACATTGCATAGATAAATATGCTGTCATCGAAAAAATTGCTGTACTTTTTGTATGAATGTTACCAAAAAGAATACTTTAAACCTGAAATGTACCAAACAGATGCGTAAATATTGCAATGGTTTTGGGGCAGTGAAATTTATTAAAAAAAAACAGCATAAATTAAGGCACAATTTAGTGCATGAAATATACCACTGCTTTGGGTTTCCCATAGTACTTTTTACTTTCTCTACTGGTAAGAAGGGCAACTATTGTATTCCACCCAAAAATTCTATATCGAGATTTCACCGGAAATATATGTTTTCAGACCACCTGAATCCAAAAAAACATTTTTAGAAAAAGGTGTGTGTGTGTCTGTCAGTCTGTGGACAGCATAACTCAAAAACGAAAAGTCGGTTAAAAACCAAAGCTGGTATTTAAGTTTAATGTCGTTCAACGATGTGACACGAAGATTTTGAAGAAAATAGCCCCACCCTAAACTACCCTTTACATGGAACATTTTTCGAAAATTTTGATTTTCTTGAAAATGGCTCTAACGATTTTGACTAAAATTTCATATGTTTGAGATATTTTTATGACAAATGAAATGTATATCTTGAATTTTCTGGCTATAGCCCCAGTAGTCGTATTTACTCTGGACGACTTTTGCGTAACTGGTAAACCGTTAGAGATAGACCAAATCATACTATACAAGAAATGTAGATCTTGCTAAAATACACAATTTATGTCCAAAAAAATTTTCCTGTAGGGTGAACCATTTGGGAGATATTGCTGAGTATGTGTGTGAGTTTCGCAAAACTTAGAACTTACGTGAAATGGATCATTCGTTGTTCATTTTTTATATGTCAACTGTGCAAAGAGAACAGAATCTCAAAGCTTTAAAAGATTTGACTATCGCACAGGGCCTACTGTATTCTAACATTTCTCTTGCACCTACAAGGAAATAAGCAATAAGATAATTTGTACAAATGTTTATCTTAAGTAACACGAAGAAATGGGAATAAGAGTTTGTAAGAATGGTTAGTACAATAGTAGAGAAAGTCATGTGACTGTAACACATCAGATTTTTTTTTATCTAGGTTGGCAGGATCCTCTCTGCCCTGGGTAAGACAATCTCTTGTTGATCTGAATTCAAGTTGACAAACACATTAGCCTATGAATGAAAAATTTTATGAAATATGATCAAATGTACTACATAATTTTACAAAATCATCAAAGGTGGCACCAGAGACGTTATATGAGTTAGCGTTCCTAGTTACAAAAATTAAACACTTCATGTCTTATTATTCCTGGTTCTTTGATTACACATAGAGTGTAAAATGTTACACAAAAATTTCCGCTAAAGTAATCAACACAATTGCGAATTCTGGCACAAGTATAGGGCGTAGAATTCAAGATATTGTTGACCAAATAGCAACAAATATGAAAACGAATAGAAGATTAGCGATCTGAATCGATGATGCTTTGTTCTTTTGTTCCTTCCTATTCGTTGTTACACAAACTTCACATTTTCCTTCAAGGATCACTACAAATTTACCAAATTTTAAAACATTTGGTCCGGTAAATGTGAATTAACATTGAACCAAGTCTTAGCATAGTCTAATTTGTTGCATTTGGCTTACACGGTAAAGTAGTCGATGACAGTATTAACATGCGTGGCTGGACTTCAATTGATCTAGCGTTTATTTTAAACTAAGGTTGGTCACGAAATAAGCATTCTGAATATTACTAAGGTTGCCACTAGGTAGCCGTTTTGGTACAGGAATGATACGCGCACGCTACTGCTAAGGAAGGCATTGGTCGCAAACTGTTTATGGAGTTATTCTAACACAAACGCACTCTATTAGATGCCTGTCTCATTACTCTTCAGAAAATGAGGCAAAAACAAGAATAGCAAGCTTCTTAGAGGACATAAGGACCAAATTAGTTGATTGCCTTGCTCAAAACAAGGTTTTTCTATGAGGTCCGACCCCGTTGCTAGGATACAAGATGATGGATGGGACGGAAAATTACCACCAGACTCCACGTGTATCACCACAGGCGATGTGTTTTGTTTCTCATCTGTTAAATGTCATACCATTTGTCACAGTTTGACATTAAGTAAGACAGATTAACTACTTCGGTTCAATTATGAGTTTAAATATTACTGATTCAAATGCATCACATTTTTTTGGAGTTCCAAAGAGAAATTTGTCCAGAGCGTAACTTTCAAAGAAAAATGCAGCAATTACTGCGCTCGTCGTATAAGAAACCGGAAAGAATGGAACTGGCAACCTTCACGTGACAAGCTTTATTCCTGAGCGCTGGCTGACTCACTCGGCAAGACGAAGTGCAGGGGAGTTCTCTGTAAAATAAACCTTTTCTCGAGAAACTTCTAAACAAACCGACAGTTCAACGTTTCTAAAACAGTCTAAAATCAGCCTCTGTTACGTCTATTGTTGTTCTAGTTTATACGCTAAGCATTGTCTAGCCACTTTGGGGTGTGAGGTAGCTTGGTCTTCAGCGTCCCAACTGAGAGAAGTGGTATAGGTAATTTTGAAACGATCCGTGCCCAGTTAAGTAATGAATAATGCCCTTATTTAGTTGAAAATGCCATTTTTAATCTTTCCGTAATTTGAGGATGTATTTTAAGATATGTCGTGTGCCTTCTTGAACCATTGTGGCACTCAGAGATTCACATATACGGCAGAGAATAAACTCTGGAAACGTTTGCAAGATTAACTACGAAGTTCTCGAAAGGATTAGGACATTTGTGGTTGAAACCGTCAGATCACGGTTATGGAAGCACTCTGTGATGATTGAAATCAATTCCTTCTCATATACGACGGTTGTATGTTATGTTGCCCATGCCTTAATCAGTTTAACCGATTCTAATCAACTCGAATCGGCCGTCGCTAACAACATTTAATGGCCATCATACATCTCTATCTCATTCCCGTAGCTGTGTTATGGAAATCATAGCAGTCTCTGTGATTACCGTAGCGAAAATAAAACCTAATGAAAAAAGCGGCCTGAAGTTCATATATATTTTTCAGTTTCCCTACATGATATCTACAGTACACAACGGAAGAATTTTGTTCTAACCAAAAATTCTGTATCGCGATTTCACTGGATGAACCGAATTAACCTGGTTTTGTGTGGTGCATTACCTTCTGTAATGCGTATAGGAAGTAGATTGTATTAGGCCCAAAATTTCGATGTCAAGATTTCACCGGAAATATGTTTTGAGGCCCTCTAAATCCAAAAGAAGTAGTTTTGGCAAAAAGGTTCTTTGTGTGCGTGTGTGTGCGCGCGCCTGTGTGTGTATATGTGTGTTTTACTGTGAACAGCGTAACTCAAACTACCAACGTTGCTTTTAACCGACTTTTCGTTTAATACACTTAAAGAATGCGATAGAAAGATTTTGAACAAAATTCCTCCACTCTAAACAACCCTTTGCACGGAAAAGTTTTTCAAAATCTTGATTTCCTCAAAAATGTCTAACGATTTTGATTACGATGTTATATGTTTAAGATATCATATGCCCAAATTAAGTGTATATTTAGAATTTTCGTTAACGCACACAAGCTGTATCCAAAATATTCGTTTTGCAGTACTTAAACTTTTCTCAAAGGGACGGTCGTTACTGAGTTTTTCTATTTCTTGACCGTTCAAAGAGAACGGAATCTCAAAGCTTTAAAACATTTGACTATCGCTCAAAGCCTACTGTATTCCCATATTTGCCTTGCACGTACAAGAAAATCAGCAATACGATAATTTCTACAAATGTTTATCTCGACTAACATGAAGAAGATAGAGGAAAATAGATAATTTAGTACAAGAGTAGACAGTCATATAAGTGCAACGTAACGATTTGATGTTTTTTTCCCCCTGAGTTGGTACTTCGTTTTTCCTAGATTCAAGTTTTTATGTTGGAAAAAAAAGTGAAGCACGTTATGCAACAAATCTAAAAGCAAGGGTGGGGACTTTATTATGAAGTTACTGTGTGCGTGTGCGTGTGCGTGTGTGTGTGTGCATTCCTTATGAAGTAGTACTTTAAAATATTCTTCCGCTTATCCTGATACAAAACTTGGTGTTTGCTTTTCTAAAATTCGCATTCAAGCTTCCACCTCATTTTGGGAACGATAATTAGATCACATAATGAATACATATTTTGCCGGTATCAGAGTCGCAGTTGATTGACAGTCCCAGCATTATACAGATGAATTGATAATATTGTGCGTTTGTATAAATATGTTGTGTTTATGTAATCTAGCCGTGGAGATATTTAATTGCACGGTATCACAGTCCCAGACCAGTTCACCGCCTGGCAAATATTTTACAGTGGTCCCGTACAAAATACACGCACACTGCCTACTCTACTCTGGTGAACATTTAAAACTTGAATTTTTATTTTTATCGCTCCCAGTAAAAAAGTATCTGAGTTTTAAGAATTAAAATCTCACGATTAAAATTATATAGAATACTTTTATGGTTTCACTTTTACCTATAAAACTATGCTGCATATATAGGGTTATATAGGTGACCTGGATCGATATTGGGATGAATAGCTTGCTTGCACCCGTTAGGGACCCATCGTTATTTTAGTGGGTGCTTTAAGCTCATCCCTCCTCCCGGGGTCTGACGCACAAATAAGCCATCGGCTGACGTGCCGGAGTCACTACGATGACACAGTTTCTCCTGATAACGGAGAAAACTACTTCTAAGAAATGAATAGGGTTACTTTTCCCCTAGATAAAATCAGTTCTTCTTAAAGTTTCTCCACTTCTGGATGATCTATAAAATAAATGTAAAAGATAGAATACTTTTCAGCATATTTAGCGATTTGGGAATGTGTTTCGGTGTGCTGTAAATGTTTGGAGGCCCAAATGTAGCAGAAGAGGGTTACATAAAACTCCACCCCTCAAGGTTCCCGGTGCCTCCCTGTCCCTTGAGCGTTATGGTCCATAAACGTCATGTCATCGGCAGAGGGGGCTTGCGCTTCCCATCTCATTACGCAAAATTTGCGTTACAGGGGATGAAAGTTTTACCTTTTCAAATTAAAATTTAATTACACCACCCCTGCTTTAGCATGGGACCATAGAAAGTGACCTAGGGGAAGCTTTATCACTAACGGGGGTGGAAGTGAATTTTCCGTCTTGATTAATGTGACGAAAGGTAATGGCGTATGTGTAAGTGTGTATGTGTGTTCCTGCATTTTGTGCTTGTTGATCTGATTGCGGAGCTAAAATATGCTCTGATTTTCAGGCAAGCGAAAAAGTCTCTAGTAATAACATTAATTCTACGTGAGCACTGGATGCTGAAGGGGATGAGGGGGGGGGGGGATGATGGAGCGTGCATTTTCCGCACAAAAGTTTCGCGTGGTGGAAGGTCTTACCGCTTTAATGGCTCTGAATGCAATTTGCGATTTAAGTCGGAGAATATTTACGTACGGGTTTCCTGATAACGTTGTTACCACAGAAGCGTTAAACAAAAACGTTGCATTACGATAAAACTTATATTAATGGCCGTACTGATTGAATAACACATGTTCTGTAAGCACTCCCGCTGTGCTATCTAAAAAAAAAAGGACTTGTTGGTTGAATTACTGTCGATTTCTCTCTCTGGAGCTTGATCCTTGATAGCAGTTTCCATTTCCAACTTAATTTATTTTATTGTACTTGATTTAAACTTCTTTTTGCCTTCATTGATACTTTCATTAGTAAATCAGCAACAGTTGGAGCTTTAAAACGAATGTAATCAATGAAGCAGCGATGTCCAACTTTGTCCCTTTGGAAACACTTACGTAATTAGCTACTATTGCCCACCCCATTCCTTCAGTCAGTGAATCAGCTATTGCTTGTGGCCTGTACAACCAGGAAGTCAGTATTCAGTGACGATTCCATGGCAGCTTTTAAGTCACACCTTGAATACTCTGGGACTAACGTCTTCTTTCTGGATGACTTTTGCAAAAATAGTAAACAGTAAGATAGACAAAAGCTTACTAAATAACAACGTGGATGTCGTAAAAAAGTCAAATAATTCTTTTTTTTAAGTGAACCATTTCCGAGTTATTCTTTATTATTTGTATGCATTTGCCAATATTTATAATTTTCTCAAATAGGAATATGTTATTCATTCATTTATAATCTCTTGGCCATGGAAACAGAACGGAATTTTAAAGGCATCGCATAGCAACAAGCTCTTAAAACAATTCTCTCTCGCTTAAAGCTCTCCTATGTTTCCCTTGCATCTACAAGAACATTAGGAGTAAAATACTTTCTAAAACTGCTTATGTCGATTACAGAGAAATAAGCATTTGCAAGAATAATGTGTATAAGAGTGAGTTTAGCTCTACATATATTTCCGAACATTCTCCAAATTGAACTATATTAAAAGAAAGCAGTACCAAAGAAGTCATTTAGAAGATTTCGTAAATCAAACTCAACGTACATATAACCAAACCGCCACTGGAACATAATTGAGTGTTAAGAGAGTGGCACAGTCTGGATAAGGTGGAAGGAGGTAAATCTAACCTCCTCTCTTTCGCAAACTTATACAGTTATACAATACTTATATAAAATGCCAAGTCATTTGAATGCGAATATGGATTGTGCTAAACCAATTGAAGTTTTACAAGCAGCGGAGAGATTCTGCACGGGTGCAAGATACAAAACATTTTTTCCACTGCCTTCTTTGTGTAGGATGTTGTGGTTTTGTAAAAGTCATCATGTTGTTAACAGTGATGCTAAGAAAGGCAACAACTGAACAGCGCAGCGCAATGACTATCATGACCATGAGAAAGGTAACACAATATCGTATATTTATATATAATCTACATCTATATCTATAAATATTCAGGACTGTCTAAAAAATAGTGTATTATGCGGAGGTTAAAAAGATTTTATTTTGTTCGTAGGTTCCCTCAACTCCTCGGCCTGCGGCCTCGTTTCGGAATCATAGCTACTCACAAAATAAAAGCTTCCTTTTAACCCTTGTATCATAAATAACTATTATTTCCATTAATTTTGTTTTCTCATTTAGATTATATATACAGATGTCCGAAAATTAGACCGACAAACTTTTAAAGCAGAGAAATGGCTGGTGTCTGCGAGACTACGGCAGAATAGGGGTGCGCGCGCACACACGCACGCACGTACGCACACACACACACACACACACACACACACACACACACACACACACACACACACACACACACCGGAGTTATTTTTGTAAAAGAGGAAGTTACATTCTGGAAGTCTGAACTTTTAAAATGTTCTAATAAAATTAAATTAGTGGATTTTATGAACTTAGAATTTGTATTTCCAGAAAAATTTCGATTCGATGTTTTGTGTGTAAAGCAGTATTTCCTCTTTTCTTTAGAGGCAATTAGGTGGTGTAGCTGTGACGTATTGGAATGAAGGGGGACACCTCACCCTTCCAACCCTAAAAGAAACCTAATCTAAAGGGTGAAATGGAATAATTAATGTAATGAAATTTAGGGACAAGTAATATAGAGAATATGGAAGTTCTTTCCAGCATTCGCCTTTTGACCCGGAGAAACATCTGAGAAAAACCCACAGACGTTACGCCTCAGCCATCCCGATCGATCATAAATGTAACAAAATATATTTTTGTTTCAGGATATTCACTGTAAATTAACCTTCGTTATTTATCCAGAATGAAAAACAGTGGTTACAGATGTGTAGCGGAAGACATTAATAAAGGCATGTTTTAAACCGTTTGTTAAAAATTACATAATTGTCGGAATGTATAATAAAGAATCGGTCTGTGTGGATTCGCCCACATAACGTTGAATATTTACAAGCCCTTGTGTGAGAAGTGGGACGTGGTTATTACCTTCACATAAATTGTTTGAGAGAACAGCCTACCACTTCCCATGTATTCGACAGCAAAACTGCACTGTGGTTGTGTTGCTCATCGAGCCGTGAAGGAATTTCATTATCGCAAACTGCTGGACTGCTATAACTAGCACCTAATTCATTTCAGTTTCTCTCTTATCTCAAGTTTTTGTGTGATTTACTTTTAACTGCCCGTTAGCGCTGTTACACTATAAGTAATTTGCTTTTATATTGATAATAATCTTTACAACTTTATATTTCATGCGTAGCTAAACTGGAGTGGTCTTATTTCCATTCTAGTTATGTCCACTTTATCCAACATTGGCTTTTGAGGCAGTATTTGTGTGTAAGCCCTCTGCAATGATATGAAACGTGAACATAGAGGCAGCAAAAAGGCCCCCTGACATTACCAAGTTAAGATATAGACAGCATAGGCTGACTTCTTTTGTCTTGTACTAGGAACAAGAAAGTGAGATGAATTAAAATTTAACCTCTCGATGTAAAGTATTGATTATAAAACATAAACTGAAAAAGAACAGTGAAGTTGTTGTGATTCTTCAAGAGTGAAGTATAATGCAAGTACTAATTATTGTGATGGAACTATCAGGTGAGTTTTAGCGGAAAAATTGACCTTAAAATAATTGTTGACTGGGTCCGTAATTACTCCATTAGAGACGGAACACGCCATTGTTTAGCGGATTTTCCTCGTGAGTGATTTGTTGAAAAATAGTGATTTACGTGAGTCAATAAAACGTCCAAACATTCTTAAAAGTGAAATAGATTATTTAATCTATCTGATGTATCCGTCCCACCCTTGAGATTAGTGATTATTAAAAGAATCTTCAGGCTCTTCCCTTCTATCCATCCGATCATTAACATCAACAAATGCAACATATAATAAAACTCATATAAATAAAATAAACATATTCCAAATGTCGCCCAACGTGTGGGTAGTGGATATAATAAAAAATCTTAAATTTTCATAGCCATTTCATTACAAAACCTATCTGTAATATAATCAAGAATGCGTATTTTAAGTACTTTGTTTATATTTGTTCCTAACTGGCAAAAATACCCGGCGTTGCCCATGGTTTGATGATTTTATCCTTAAAACTTTAAGGCTTACGTTGGATAATATGAAGAACCTAAAATAATAAATAAACAAAAACGCCTATGTAAAACGGAAGTAAAGATAACAATGTAAATGTAATACATTGCATTTGAAACATGCAAAATTGCACGAGTTGTTTGTAGAAGAGGGAGCCGAGAAAGAAGTGTGATTTTGTTTCATAAAAGAAAAAAGTGTAGAGAAAATTGAGTGAATGTAACGTGTTATATTTCTATTTCAACCATATTATTATTATTATTATTATTATTATTATTATTATTATTATTATTATTATTATTATTATTATTATTATTATTATTATTATTATTATTATTATTATTATTATTATTATTATTATTATTATTATTATTATTATTATTATTATTATTATTATTATTATTATGATGATGAAAGATCATCTTTTTAAATTAATAAGTGGTCTTTGTTTTTATTTTCTCAAAATTGTGTTCGCTTTCCAAACAAGACATTTTTGGGAGTACAGGGACCTCGAAACTTGCAAATCTGATAAACTCTTGACTGGAATTTTCAGGCGGAACACAATTACTTACGCTGCATACACGTAGCAGTCAAAGTAACGTATTTGCCATAGGAATACAGTATTTCTTACTTCGTTGTTCAAAGTTTCCACACTCCAACAATAATAATAGGTTAGTTGGGTCTCACCACATTGTCATGATATACGAAGGAATCTTGTTGAGAGCGAAGGGCAATAGCAGAACGTAACAAAGAGAGGTGGGTCAGCAAACACCAAGAAAATAAAGCTCGCGTGATCACAAAGAAATAGAAAATCACCTCTTTTCTGTGTGAAAGAACGTCTTGCTCTTCGCTTATTGATTCCACTGAACGAAAATATTTTGGGAACTGACGTAGTACGTACAGATTGTGTTGCATTCTTTGCGTCAGCAATATTACTCTTTACTTTGTCTACTGCGTAGAACAAGTAGGGGAAGTATTGTATTCAACCCAAAAATTCCACGTCAACGTTTCTCCACAAAAATATGTTTTGAGGTCCCTCTTATTCCTCTATCTTCATGTTAGTTGACATAAACAATTGCAGAAATTATCTTATTCCTTATTTTCTTATGGATGTAAGGGGAATATGGGAATACAGTAGGCTTTGAGCGATAGTCAAATCTTTGAAAGCTTTGAAACTCCGATCTAATTACGCGGCCAAACAGATAGAAAAGTGAATAATGACCTTCCATTCGAAAAAAAGTTCAAGTACTGCAAAACAGACAAGTAAGGAATATCTCCGAAATGGTTCAGTCCAAAAAAAGTGTATTTGGACATAATTTGTGCGTTTTAATGAGATCTACATTCTTTATATAGGAAGACTCGGTCTATCTCTTACTGTTTAAGCAAAAGTCATCAAGAGTAAATATGACTGCATAAGCTTTCGTCAGAAAAGTTGTAATATACATTTCATTTGCCTAAAAATATTCTTAAACATGTGGCATTTTCATCAAAATAGAGTCATATTTGAGAAAATTAAAATGTTCCAAAAATGTTACAGGTTTGATCAAAATTTTCGTGTAGCATCCTTGAAAGATATTACACATAAATACCAACTTTGGTTTCTAACCGACTTTTCGTTTTTGAGCTAGACTGGTCATATACACATACGGACTGTTTTCTAAAACTGTTCTTTTTTTGGTTTCAGGGGACCTCAAATCAAGTTACCGGTGAAATTTCCACATGGAACTTTTGGGTCGAATAAAATACTTCCCCTACTTACTATACATAGTAGAAAAAAATTAAACAGTTTCAAGATCTATTTGTAAGCGCCTGCGCATATTCATTTAAAGGGTTCTTGTGTCAGAAGGACTAAACCACGATTCTGATATACCTCTATAAGGCTTTTGGATTTTCGTCCATAAAATTATGTCAAGAAATTGCTTATTTGAGTTTTCTGCAAAAATTCAGTGTCGAGTAACACACATGTTAAATCTGGATATTCTGCACATACCAGGAGAGAATATAATTCAAGGATTTAATGGGCACACTAAAATATTATTTAAGAAACTGTAACCCCAATTCTTCATTTCTAGTCTCCAGGAAAGTCTTTTAGTTCACTTGTAAAGAAGTGTAGGTCTTGGCTTTTCGATTTCCTTTACAACCGAATCGTGTAAAGGCCTTTCAGAAGGGAAAATCAGGGGTTGGTCCGCCACACTTGTGATGTTTCTTTTCGTAGAACGGCACCCCCACCAAATATGTTACTGTTATGACGAATGAAATATATATAGTTCCAATTTTATGGTGTGTGGAGGGTGACAAGTCGGGGCCACGATGGTGCCACATTTTCAGGCCACTTTGTGCCCAACGGGCGATTTTACACTTTCAGCATCTGCTATACAGTGTGGGAAACTAAAGCTTCTCTATCTTCGTGTGTTTTTTTGCATCGTTGCATCGTTTCAAAAGTAGCTTCAAAATCTGAAGGGCAATCCCTTATACCGGGTGGAAAATACTGTCTTGGTCACACATTAATCAGGGATTCTACAAATATGTCCAGTGCAATTATTGTCAACTGCACCGTGGGGGTGATGGTGCAATTGTTTGAAGGACAAAGCACCAGGACGCTAATACGGCAGGACCCCCCCCCCTTTTTCTCTAAGTATAAAACAAGACGTGTAGGTAACTGAGTTTAATTAACTAATTGTTACAAAATTACCACCCTTTGAAAGGTAACAACAAATAACCTTAAAGAATTTAACTAGGGTATTCTTGGTTAGAAAATAAACATATAAGTTTCATTGAAATACATAGCTCGCCATTTAGGCACCACGAATAACACAAGTTATACTTACATTTCAATGTTCCTGTCATTCCCAAGATTCCAGTCAGATTTAGCATTCCCAATCAGAACAAGTGTCAAAGCATGATGACGTCCAGGTCTTTAATCTACTTTAATATGCTAGCGCACATTAATTTAACGGCAAAAGCACTCCTTTTTAAACCCAGGGCCAGGCGCATCTACGTGAACAAATACATGACACAAACAATTTGAAATTACGTGCCAGTTCGCCCCACAGGTTAATTTAAGTTAAATGTTCCTTTAGCCCATTTGACCCAGAGCTAGAGTTTCAATTTGACCACTTACGTAAGCCTATTTGGAATCCTCATAAATCACGTGCCTAATTCACTGAATCCACGGGAACTACTCCCCAAATCAATTAATCAACCTTCCGTATTAGAAGCGTAGGCTATAACGATCAGATAGGTCCATAACCAAGCATAACCTCGAACTTACAGCCACTCAGTCACCCAGTTTCGTGAGTCCGCACCGTGCCAAGGGTGAACCTTTTCTCTCTCTGCTACAAGTAGGTTAGACTCCCATCGCCAGTGGCGAAACTGTCTCAAGCATACCCTAGCGGCGGAATTGGGAAACAACGAGACAACTGAACGGTAGGAAACGCGACAATTGAAGTGTAATCAGCATACAACGAACAACCTCCTCGCCGGGAAATAAAAAAAAACATGCGTCAAATATATATATTATAGCCATCTTGTTTTTTGACGAATGGATATAAATCGTTTATTGTTTCACTGTCGTGCAAACATTGTGTAAACAATGCTGTTATACATTTCTACCTTCACTCGAGTGAATTTAGTCACAATTTAATATTAAAATGGCATGCAAGGTTTAGTTACTAAGAGATTTGGCAATGTCACGTTAAGAGTGAATTGTGACTAAATTCACTCGAATTGAAACCAAAACACATTACAGCATTCTTTGCACAATGCAGAATAAACAATTGTCAAAATATATTCTTAAAAATCTGATGTGTTTCACTCAAGTACCTTTATCCACTCGTGTACAAATTATTCTTACGAACACCTACTCTTCTGCCTACTTCATATTAATTTAGATAAACGTTTGTAGAAATTATCTTATCGCTAATTTTCTCTTAGATTCAAGGGAAATAGGATAGGCTTTAAGCAATAGTCCATGTTTTAAGAGTCATTGCTATATGAACACCTTGAAAAATTCCATTCTCTTTGTGCGATTAACAGATCAAAAATGAATAACAGCCTCCTATTTGAGAGTGATCTATAAAAATTACAAAATTCTGACAACCAATAAGGGATAGCTTCAAAATATTCACTTCACAAAAAAGATCCTTAGACTAAATCTTGTCAAAAAACACAATTTATGTCAATTTCTTACTGTTTACCAGTTATGCAATAGTCATCAGTAGTAAACAGGACTACATAGACTAAAACCAGACATTTTAATTTTATTTTCCACAAAAATATCTTAATCATACGGTATTTTAATGAATGTCGTTAACAGCCATTTTTCAGAAAATCGAAATGTTACAAATTTTCCATGTAAAGGGTAGTTTAGGGTGGAGGGATTTTCTTAAAAATCTTCGTGTCGCATTCTTGAAAGAGCTTAAACTTAAATACCAACTTTAATTTTTGACCAATATTTCGTTTTTGAGTTATACTGTTTACAGACACACACACGAACGTTTTTAACTAAAAATGCTTTCTTCTGGATTCAAGGGTCCTCAAAACATATATTTCTGATGAAACCCCGACATCGAACTTAGTTGCAATACCTCCCCTACTTACCATGTAATGTGGAAAGTAAAAATAGTAATTTTCTCATGAAGCATAACCTAAAGTCAGTCCATTTAAACATACTGGCGCTACCAGCCAGGTCACTGTGGTTTTGCCTCCAACAAATGTTACCTGCGCCGATCAATGCGACCGCTTTTACCTGGTGCTCCCTCTAAACGAGAATTTTTAAAATAAACAAACACAAAGATAACGTATCTGTACTCGTCCGCAGGAGTTTGGCCAGAGGGGAAACCCATGTGCTTCATTTATAAGATTTAATGCAAACTGTTTGAGTTCTTTATCATGTGGTGTAAATTAAACTAACGCATGTGTTCATTCAGTTTTTATGGTGCAAACTCCATATGTGTTATAAATACTCTCTGGCCGATGTCTATACAGATAAATTTTCTTTGTCGTGTTCTACTGTTTCTAAGAAAAATGAAGCTTACTAAGCCGTTTATATATGAACGATCTATTATATTATTATTATTATTATTATTATTATTATTATTATTATTATTATTATTATTATTATTATTATTATTATTATTATTAAAACGGTTCGATAATAAAACTAAAGAAAACAATGGTGTGTTAACGATAAAACAAAAAACTGTTTTTGTGATTCAGTTTTAGAAGAGAAATAGAATGAGGTTAAAGGTAAATAAACTTGTCATTTGTCACATAATTATACTTAAAATGGTAAAGAAAACGTGGTATATTAATGAGAAAATTTCAATTCATAAATCTGTTTGTTTTTTCAGTTTTCGTAATTAGGTATTAAAAGCTCATAACTAGGGCTCGGAAGTTCATGCCCTAAAAACACTGAAATATGCATGCAAATATGCCCTTAAAAACTTGAAAATACGCCAAGAAATATGCACCATTGAATTAAAACAATGCCCCTTTGCAGTAGACAAGGCGAGTTAGTATAAATAATAATAATAATAATAATAATAATAATAATAATAATAATAATAATAATAATAATAATAATAATAATAATAATAATAATAATAATAATAATAATAATAATAATAATAATAATTAAAGTTACCTTATTCCTTAGAGGTTGAAGTAGAAGTAGTCCCGCTGCTAGTATTAACTGCTAAATTGCAGTTCATAACCAACACTTTGCACAAATTTTCAACTGTAAAACATCGTCTGTTGTCTCACAAAACACTTTTGTAACCCGAAAAACTTCTCTCCGCGTCACAAGATGTTATCGGGGATATATTTAAATGATGTTAACTGCTTCACAGAGAGAGTCAAGTCTCTTGGTGTGACAGATGGTTTTCTTTCCAGGATGTCTCGAATATCGCACATCAGTTTATAACCAGAATTGTTTGAAATTACATAATTCACTTTCTTTCACTTTTGTCCTATGCTACCAGGAACCGAACTTAAATCACATATTGTTTTTTCAAAGACAGTAAGTGATTCATGCAAAGGAAATCCTACAGCTTCCAATGTCGTTATGGCTGCTGGTAAGAAAGAAAAATGGGCAGATATGAAACTAAGATCCTCTTTTAACCCAGTGTCTGACAGAATATTTTGCACGGTTTCTATTGATGAAACATATTTCGAGTCAAATGAATTAACAACCTTTTCGACTATTTCTATGTGCTCAGCATAATCGACCCATGTTCCCCATCGAGTTAACACTGGTGCAGGAGGAAGTGGATATTAGGTGCTGTTGATCTAAACAACTTAACTCTTTTAGGAGATTTAACTCTCTTTGTACTGGACACACATCTATCTACCAGTGGGAAAGAATCACGTATTGTCTCAGAAATGCGATGAAGAGCGTGTGCCAAAAAAGTTATATGAATTAAGTTAGGAAAATTACCTTCCAGAGTTTGTCCTGATTTTACCATATAAGGACCTGCATCAGTAACAAATAATGAAAATAAAATAATGAAAAACCATAAAAATTATTAAAATATTCAACATAGGGGCTATAATATTGAAATATTATGCATTTATCAAAAATCAAGAAAATATGCAATTATATGCATCATATAATCATGTTCAAATAACTGAAAATTCCATAATTTGTGCACATAATGTAAAAGCATAGGTACATTTTTATCCCCTATGAAAAAACATGCAAATGCATGAACTTCCTAGCCCTACTCATAACTAATGTTTTTATTTTAGTATTCTCGTTTGCCTAACTGTAAAGAGTATCTGTGTAGTTTGTTCGTTATGGCATTCAAATATGACTTTTGGATCCAGAAGCTTCAAAGCTTAAGAGCATAAACACGGAGTTGGGTCGATAATACTGCAATAAGAGGAAGAAAGGTGGCTAAGGAAAAAGGGTCGTTCTCACTCCATCACCTGCTACAAGACTGACGTCAGGTTTTCACAGCTCGGGAGTTTTATTGTTGTTACATCGACATTATGAAAACTCCATTCTTCCCTTTTACGAGCTAAATTTTGGTCTTACACCCTTGAGATTGTTCTATAGCTCTTGGAAAAACACTTCTACGTCTACATTTGTGCCATAAAACATTCCTCTTCTTTTAGTAAAGACAAATGAATTAAAGAAGCATCTTAGCCTGTAAAATAATAGGTTAGAGAGGGACCTGGTACCTCAATCTTTACAAGATCTCTTGCGTCAATGTACTTGGCGAGGCGCCCCCACTCCAGGCGAGGCGCCCCCACTCCAGGCGAGGTGGCGCCATGGCAACCTGTACGACCCACATTCGGGAGGTCCTGTGTTCGATTCTCGGTGACCGACCGCTCTGATTTGTTATTCTTTATCTCGGCAGACATGGTGGATACATGAAAAGAAAGAGAATCCGATAATGTGAAGCAAGTAACATTCTTAAACGGTGAATAAAATATGGAGAATCTTACTTTAGGAGCAAAATAAAATGAACAAAAGAAAGGTGTGATACAAATAGTTACATAGAGAAGCACAATTTATTCCAACATGGTGCTACTCGCCAATTGGTTCAAATTAGTCACGTGACCTCCAAACTTGACGTAACAGTAAGGAAAAGTTTTGCATGTCACACTCTTATGTTACGTCACGTTAAGTCCACCCTAAATAGCTCTATTTAATGTGTTAAATACTTATGGTCAGATTGGCTGGGCCGATTGGTATTGAACTAGGGACCTCCCGAATGCGGATCTCTCACAACAGCGCTGAACCATCTTGTTTAGTCACAATACAGGGGGGAGGCACTGTCATTCTTCTGTCAAAATATATAAAGACTCGGTCCTTGAAGAGTTGAAGAAAACCGCTGAAATTATCTGCAACCCCTCAATTTACTTTCGGTTACAATGTTCTGGGATGTGTATACTAGCTTTTCCTAGTATACTAAACGAATTTAGTAGAATGAAATGTTTGGAAGCATCTCTCAAGTTTCTTATCGTCTAACGGAGCCTCGCAAGGGGTGAGGCATAACTATTGACCAATGCACTATTGACAGTTGCAATACGCGGCCAGAGGCGTAGCGCAATAATGAGAAAAAGGGAAGAGGAAAAGGGTAAATACGTCTGCCCTCGTAGAAAAGACATGTTTTAATCTTCTTTTAGTTGATCTGCCAAATTTTAGTGCCTGTTATGGAAAACGTTGCAAATTGTTGCTTGAAATAGGGAGCATTTATCGAGTTAAATAATTATCAATGTTATAAAAAAGCTTTAAGTTGTCCCTAGAATCTTAAAAACGTGTAAAGCTTTACACTAAACATTAAGTAATCATGTTAACCTTGCATTTTACTAAATTTGCTTTCTGTAGAGAACGCACGCCTAACTTGGGTGTCACGCACTATCATATCTTTTTTTTTTTTTTTTTTTTTTTTTTAATTTATTTAGAGTCGCTTTAACAATTAAGTCATATCGCGACTATTCTATGGAATACAGCGGTATACAATAAATTTAGTACAATTATTTTACCAAAAACATGAGAATACAATCAAATCAGTACAACAAGTATGTTTCATATTATATTTTCGCATGCAAGCCCGTACCTTTGAGAAATGATAACACCCTTCTGCAGTTGGATGGCGTGTTCAGAGTGGTGGATAAGTCTCCAGTGATGTGATGAAGCTGTCGTTGTGTAGCGTATTGCTTACATTCTGTGAGGAGATGTTTTACTGTGAGGCGGGTGTTGCAGACTTCACATTGTGGTGGCTGGCCTTTGCTGAGGAGGTATGAGTGGGTTAACCTTGTATGACCGATGCGGAGACGTGAGATAATCACCTGCTCTTTCCTGCTAAGAGAATAGACAGGGGAAGAATTGGTGTCTCCTTTCCTTACCATGTGTAGTTTTTCTGGAGGCGATTGATTCCAGGCCTGTTTCCATCTTGTTTTTATTAGTTTGGAGAAGTACTTTGTAATATCACGATAAGGTACTGCTTGGTGTTCATGTGTGTATGTTAGCCGACTTGCTTCTTTAGCAGCTTTGTCCGCTTCTTCATTGCCCTTAATGCCGCAGTGTGAAGGGACCCAAATGAAAGTAACTATTTTCTTTTTATTTAGAGCAATGGAATAAAGACTGTGGATATCTTGAAGCAGTTGGAGGTCAGTTGAACGATCTCTGAGACTTTGGAGAGAGCTTAATGAATCAGAAATTATAAGAAATTTACTCTCACTAGATTGGATGATGTATGTTAAAGCTTGCTTAAGTGCAGAAAGTTCGCAGGAGAATATGGAATAATATTTAGGGAGTTTCAGCTGAAGTTTCTTATCTGGGGTAATTATGGCACATCCATTGTCGCTGTCCGTTTTGGAACCATCAGTGTAGATAAATGTATGGTTAGGGTAGGCATTTGTTATTTCTTGAAACAGCTGTTTATAGCAAGATGCATCTGTATGGGATTTATGGTAAGCTGTAATATTCAAATTTAGTTGAGCAGTTGGTATTCTCCAAGGTGGTAGACAATGCAACTTTCTGGGCATTATGGCAGGAACTTCTATGTTATATTCTTCAATGTATTTGCTTATTTTAGATTTAAATGACATTTCTTTTTGTGAATTAGCCTGTAAACGTTGGTTGGACGTTTCTGGGAGGACGTACTGGTAGATCATTGATTCGGGTCTTGCTAAAGTTTTAAGGGCGAATTTTAGGCTCACATCTGTTCTGCGGACGTTCAATGGTGGTTCGTCGGTTTCCATTGTTAAGGCAGAAACAGGGCTGGTTCTGTAAGCTCCCAAGCATATTCTTAGAGCTGCTGTTTGAATTGTATCTAGTTTCTTTAAAACTGAAGATTTAGCTGTATTGTAGATCTGGGCTCCATAGTCGAGTTTACTTCTAATGAGAGCTTGATACGTTCGTTTGAGGGTACTGAGATCAAAACCCCAGTTTTTGCAGCTTAGGGTTTTTAGTACATTTAATCTTCTGAGGCATTCATTTCTCATATCATCAATGTGATGTTTCCAGCTTAGAGTTGCATCAAACGTTAAACCTAAAATTTTGATAGCCTTCACTGAGTCGATTAGCTTGTTATCCACGCAGATTGTGGGGTTTGGGACTTTACATGGTGATTTGGAGAAGCATATGCATTTCGATTTATGATATGACAAGTTAAGACCAGCATGATTAGTCCAAGTGTGCAGATTTTCCAGTGTTTCTTGAAGAAGTGTTGCAGTAGTAAAGGGGTTTTTCCCCTTACAAAAGATAGTTAGGTCATCTGCAAATAGTATACCTTTTACAGGTGGTGTAATACTGCTTACTATACTGTTGATAGCTATGAGAAATAGTGTGACACTGATTACTGATCCCTGTGGAACACCTCTATTAATGGATTCTTCTTTTGACATGGTTCCTTTGTAGCGAACTTTAATTTTCCATTCCTGAAGGAAGTTGTCAATAAAGTGATACAAATTACCACGGATACCGATGTTACGTATTGTTTTGAGTATGTAAGCTCGTGAAATTTTATCATACGCTTTTTCTATGTCTAGGCTTATTGCCATGAGATGTTGTTTCTGTGTAAATGCAGCTTTTATTTCAGAATCAAGTATTAAAAGATGGTCAGTGGTGGATCGAAACTGGCGGAAACCATTTTGAAGTTCGGTGAAGAACTGCATTTTCTCTAGTTTCCAACGCAATCGGTTATTTATAATTTTTTCAAGTATTTTACACATAGAGCAGGTGAGGGCTATAGGTCTGAAACTTTCAGGTGAAGTAAGATCTTTGTTTGGTTTGGGGATGGGTACTATAGTTGCTGTGCGCCACTGTTTAGGAAAAGTTCTTGAGTTCCATATATAATTAAGGATTTCGTGAAAGTAAACCAGTCCATCTTGCGGTAAGGATTTTAACATTACGTAAGGAATGTTATCCGGCCCAGGGCTGGAGCATTTACTCTTTTCAAGTGCCTCCATGAATTCTGTGAAAGTAATGTTATCATTGTAGTTTTCTTGGTTATTTTCGTCAGGTTGGTAGCAGTGGGTCACCTTGCTTTCGCAAGCTTCTTCTCTTGAGGCCTCTGCAAAAGTATGCGCCAGTATGTTTGCTATGGTTTGGGGGTCAGTACTTGTAGTGTTTGTTGTATAATTGTGGAAAACTATATTATGTGTTCCATCGTAAGATCCCCGTATTTTGCGAATTTTTTGCCATACCACTCGTGACGGGGTTTTTCTGTTTACAGTGGACACGAATGTTAGCCAGGACTCTTTCTTGCTGTGCTTTACTACTTGACGTGCTTTAGCTCTGGCTTTTTGAAACTCGATTTTGTGTGTGGGGGTAGGTTGCCTTTTGTATTTATAATAGGCTTTATTTTTTAATGCTATCGCTGTTTTACATTCTTCGTTCCACCAACATACAGTCTTCCTAGAAACAGGGTATATCCTAGGAATAGTGACCTCGGCGGAATTGAAAATCACTTCTGCAAACGAGTTTACTAGTTTGTCAGTATCTGACTGACTGAAATTCATGGGGGATGTTAGATAGGATAAATTGTCAGAGACGTGTGCTCTGAACTTGTTCCAGTTTGCGCATTTTAAATTCCATCGTGGCTGACAGTTAAAACTTAAAGGAATGTTATTTGCATTAGTTAATAAAATTGGGAAATGGTCACTGCCATGTAATTGCTTGGCGACTGTCCATTCAAATTTATCTTGGATATCAGGAGTGATTAATGTTAAGTCGATTGCACTGGAAGTACCGTTGGCTGTACTGAAGTGAGTTTGTGAGGTATCGTTAAGCATATTGAGATTTTCGTTGTGCAAGAGCTGCTCCACTATTTTACCTCTTGCGTTGGTATGCTTACAACCCCATATAGTACTATGGCTATTAAAGTCGCCCAGTATAATAAATGGTTTAGGAAGTTGTTGTGTTAACTCCTGCAGTGCATGTAAATCAAGTGGGCTTTTATTTGGTAGATATATGTTGCAAATGGAAATAGGTGTAGGAAGGTTTACTCTAGTGGCAATTGCTTCAAGTTCAGTTGTAAGCGGTATTGCCTGATGTTTGATGCTGTCTTTAACGTAGGTTACTACGCCGCCACTAGCATGGAGGCAGTCCTTGCGGTTTTTGTGATATTGAGTATAACCTCGTAATGATGCAACATAGTTTCCTTTGAAGTTAGTTTCTTGAATGCACATAATTGCAGGGTTATGTTTATTGATCAAGAGTTTAAGAAACTCGAAATTGCCATGGAAACCATTAATATTCCATTGAAGTAAGTTATTCATGTTAATTTTGTTTATGGGATAAGGTGTTATATCTATGGCGATTAGTTTTCGGGACACATCGGTTTTGTTCGCTCAGAGGCATTGTTGACCTGATTAATGTATTCCAGCAGCTTTTTTTGAATTTTACTACTTCTGGTCTTTATACTACGCTCTGTATAATAGGGATAGACTTTTTGCATTGTGTTCACTAGAGATTCTAGATCTGAAGTGTATTCCAAAGCTATGGGAACAATGTTTGTTACTCCAACACTGTTTTCCATAAAGCTTTGGAACTGGCTGAAGTTTAGTGCATAATTGTGGGTGTCGGCGTCGATAATATGTTTAATTGGTCTGAGAGATTCAGCTATTGACGAAATAAGGTTTGCTTTCTTAATCTTCTTAGCCTGCTGTGAAGCGAGGAGGTGCCGCGCTTCTTTTCCATAAGCATTATCCTCTGAATCAGTTGTGCTGTTTGATATTGGTCGTTTAGGTCTTGTTTGTGTTTCCATTAGCATAGGTTCTGGGGAATTGTTGCGTTCGTCTTGAAATGGCAGGATGGGCTCAGGGGTAGAAGTGAGGTTAGGTGATTGCTGCTGTTCAGTATCTTTTCCTTTAGGAGGGGAAGGGGGACGGTCCTGGAGGTTTTTGGTAGCGGTAGGCAATTCAGGAAACATGTTTTTGTTTAAGACCTGAGGAGTAGTTTCTTGTATACCGTCAGCTTCACGGCAATGTTTTGCAAAGTGGCCTTCCTGCTTGCAGATGAAGCAGGTAGGGGTATCCGCTGTTAGGTATATCCAATATTTAGTGCCTTCATATAGGATCTGTATGCTTGGAGGTAATTTCTCCACATCATTGGGTGGAATATAAAACTGACGTCTGAAACTAAGGATATGGGAAAGTCCTGGCTCTGAAATGCCAGCTCTTAAGTAGGTAATGTTTGACATTAGTTTAATTCCATATGCATTTAGCTGAGTTTCTATGAGTGAGTTTGGTATAACTGGACACACATTTGAAAGAACGATTCTTTTGTTTGGAGTAATTAGAGGACGGACCTGAAGAGTAACATTGTTTATATTTATTTTAGGATGTTTGGTAACCAGTGATTCTGCTACTTTAGATGACGTTAGGTATATGCATATTCTGGAGTTCGAGATCCGTGAGATAAACTTTATGTTACTTGGTTCAGTTAATTTACTTACTGCGAGAGCGTAGTCTCTGATGGTAAGTCCGTCATGGGAGTCAATGATGATAGCTTCTTCTTTCTTAGGAGAAGTCTGAGTAACTGTAGCATAGCTGGAGTTTCTTGTAGCACTGTTGTTCATGGTGGTTGTGTCGACGTTGTGAGACGGTAGACTGCTGTACTCAGCAGCTGCCATTGCTTCTGATGGTGTACACTAGTTTGCTGTGTGAGGATTTTTAATAATGTCTTACTAACCCGCTTGTTATACTCGTTTAATTGTTAACATACGAGAAAGCATATTTAGTAGACTCGTTCTACTTATCCGTTATGTACGGTGAGCGTCTTTTGGATTCAGATTATTGATGTGTATCGGAGAACGTTTAAAAGTTGATTTGACTATCATATCTTATTCTGCTGGTTATTGATATTACAAACTAGAATCAGTAAACAAGAATATCTGTTGTTCGATGGGATCCCTAATGGAAATACAAAGAAATAATTTTGAATGTGATGTTGGAGTGGGGTGTTGTGAATGGGAGATTTAGACCATTAGCAGGCTAATGGAAGTGATCATTGCAGCACCTGCAAACAGAAGATGCGAGAGATAACCTGCTCAAGATGGTGCTTCGGTCGCTTTTAGCATTTAAATGGGATTTGCACGAATGTTGTGGGTAATGTTCCCTCCTTTAGAGAGCGATTCTCCAAGATCGCAAACCGTGATTTTTAACACAAATTCTCCATATGGGTGTCCAGGTCATTTTAAGCCACCAGCGTGCCCTACTAATTACCTGCTCATAAAAATAAATAAAATAAACAGAAAATGAGAGAAGAAAGGTTAACATATGTTCTCTTTAATGGCAGAAACACTTAGGAAAATATTTTTTATCTAGCTGGAAAGGGCGGCTATACGTGTATTCGTATAGCTAAAAGGATTTTCAAATTAGCCATACTTATTACATCAAAGTCATTCTGAAGCCAATAGGCAAGGAATCTCGGTTTGAAGTATGAATTTAAAATATTATTATACCTTTTGAATTTATATGTCGCGTTTGTCATCTAGATATATCAATAGTTTGACTTCAGAACAATTACAAAACAACTTATTTAAAACCTGCGCGGTGTTCGGCCTGTCCGCATCATTGGCACTTGTCATCTACTATAAAATATTCCACCCGAAAATTTGATGCCCAGATTTCACCAGAAATATGTATATGCTTTGGGGCCACCTAAATAAAAAAAGCATTTTTAGAAAAAGGTCCGTGCGCGCGTGCGTGTGCGAGTGTCTGTGGACAGCATAACTCAAAAATTAAGCTTTATGTTCTTTAAGGATGCCACACGAAGATTTTGAAGAAAATTCTTCCACCCTAAATACCCATTTCATGGAAAATTTCGAGCTTTTAGAAAATGGCTCTACCAATTTTTATTAAAATGACACATGTTTGCTCTTTGATATATTTTTATGGCGAACGAAATATATACTTTGAATTTTCTGACTATAGCCCCTGTAGTCGTATTTACTCTGGACCATTTTTGTATAACTGGTAAACCGTTAGAGATAGACCAAATCATACTACACAAAAATGTAGATCTTGCTAAAATACACAATTTATGTCGAAATAAATTTTCTTGTAGGTTGAACCATTTCGGAGATATTCCTTGTTATGTGTGTGGGTTTCGGAAAACAGATCTTTCGTGAAATGGATCATCGTTGCTCATTTTTTTTATATGTTGAGGGTGCAAAGAGAACGGAATCTCAAAGCTTTAAAACATTTGACTATCGCACAAAGTCTACTGTATTCTAATATTCCCCTTGTACCTACAAGGAAATAAGCAACAAGAATTGTTGTGCAAATGTTTATCTCAACTAACAAGAAGATGATATAGGAGTATGAGTTTGTAAGAATGGTTAGTACAAGAGTAGAGAAAGTCATGTGACTGTAACACATAAGATTTTTTTAGTTCTTCCGGGGTTTGTGGGTTTTCTTGTACACTTTATCCAGAGGTAGAAAGCGCATGGGGTTAGGTCGGGGGACCGAGGGGGCCACAAATTTCTACTACTAATTCTGTCCTGAAACACCTTCAATTAATCTTAACGAAAGATTGGCCGGATGACCTCTTGGAGAGTCTTGTTGAAAAAAGGGAAAACCACGCTTACTTTCTGTCAATTTTCTAAAAGGGGGAACATTGTGTTCATGTATGAACGGGTGTCAACTGTTGGATCGAAAAATTTAGCCCTATAACTCATAACGTAATATTCCTCATTAAGTACCCCTTCATGACGATAAAATGGTGTACGGAGAAAGATTTCTCAGAGCTCTAATAAGCAACGGTGGCCACTTTCAGCATATTTTTTTTTATAAAGTTGGTAAGTAAGGGCTTTAAAGAAAGTTTTAAAATGTTGTATCGTTTCATCCGCGCCTTTCTATGGTAGCGGCAGATGCGGACACGTAAAACTGGCAAGCCGTTTCGTAAGTTTTTTGTTTTTTCGTTGCTTTAACACTCAAATTCATTTTCCATAAGTTCTAGTGGCTAGACAAGGTCCCCCGAGTCTATTACTAGATATTTTCAGGTATATTAGATAATGGGAGTTACGTTAAAGCGAGGAATAGAGTTACTGTGAGAGAGAGAGCGAATCAGAATTAGCTCCACGTCTGGTGGAGGAAGGCCGAGTAGACGAGAGTAAAATTGATGATTCTCGCCAAGTGAGGGTTCTGTCAGGTGTGCTGGAGACGGATGTGCAACACAAGGGGGGGGGGGGGGACGCTGGTACCACACTGGAATAACAAAACAAGTGTGTCTCATAATACATGTCTCTGTCACAGCTGTGATTTGCAATATAAATGAATACATGAAACAATTTTCAAAATCAAAGACAAACATCCGTACCGGAATTCATACATGCACTCGGCTATAATTACTTTACTGGTAAGTAGGGGAAGTATTGTATTCTACCCAAAAATTCGATGTCGAGATTTCACCGGAAGTATGTTTTGAGGACCCCTGAAACCAAAAAAGGGTTTTTAGAAAAAGGTGTCTGTGGTGTGTCTGTCTGTGGAGAACATAACTCAAAAATGAAAAGTCAGTTAAAAACCAAAGTTGGTATTTAAGTTTAATGTCTTTCAAGGATGCAACACGAAGATTTTGAAGAAAATAGCCCCACCCTAAACTATCCTTTACATGGAAAATTTTTCGAAAATTTTGATTTTCTTGAAAATGGCTCTAAAGATTTTGATTAAAATGTCATATGTTTAAACATATTTGTATGACAAATAAAATGTATATTTTGAATTTTCTGGCTATAGCCTATGTAGTCCTGTTTAGTCTGGATGACTTTTGAATAACTAGTAAACCGTAAGAGATAGGCGAAATCTTACTCTACAAAAATATAGACCGCGCTAAAATACACAATTTATGTCTCAATAAATTTTCTTGTAGGGTGAACCATTTCGGAGATATTCCTTGTCATGTTTGCGAGTTTCGGAAAACATAACTTTCGTGAAATGGAACATCGTTGTTCATTTTTTTATATGTTAAGTGTGCAAAGAGAACGGATTCTCAAAGCTTTATATTATTTGACTATCGCTCAAAGCCTACTGTATTCTAACATTCCTCTTGCACTTGCAAGGAAATAAGCAATAAGATAATTTGTACAAATGTTTATCTTAACTGAAACGAAGAAGATATAGGAATAAGAGTTTGTAAGAATGGTTAGTACAAGAGTAGAGAAAGTCATGTGAGTGCAACACATTGTTTAGCATATAGAATTATTATGCTAATAGAACATGCCTCATTTATATAAATATGTAATGAATATACTCGTATATTGATTTATCATTTGCTGAGAAACTCCAGCACTGATAGAATACAGCATCTTGCTTGCACTCAAAGGCCAGAAGAGAACACAGAAAGCTCTTCTATGTCGTACCTTTTCTGCGGGGAGCGACCTAGTGATCTCCACCATTACTCTAATCGAAGAAGGCAAGAGGGTTCCCTTGTAAGAGTCGATTTTCGTTTCCATTCCAAATCGTTTGTATTCCGACCTCAGAGACGGCTCAGGGCTTTCTCTGTTCTTGCCACCACAAAGGCCGGACAGGGGAGCGAGCACTAACTGCCGAGTAAATTAAATAAAGTCCTTAAATTCTGCTACTGCTCATTCCTCATACTTTACCTCCGCTTCCTTCCAACATTTTCCTGTTGCTGTGTAACTCTCTTTATTATTTAATTTGTTTCTACTGTTCTCTCCCTGCCTGGTGTATCTTTGTATTGAATACAGAGTTGCTTGGTGTGTGTATATTAGTTATAACCAGACACAGAAATTAGTTAGCATCGTTACACGGCTATTGTAGCACTAATTACAGTAGGCTGGGCTTCCAATCCGGTGGACGAGATTTTCAGAGCGCATTTGTTTCCCTCGCCGTGCTGCTGCCGTGACGCTCGCCGACGCTTTTAACCCTGATATAATCCTAACAGCATGAAGAATGAAATGGACGGACAGGAAATTTAGAGGATATTGGAATCCTTCCCAGCATTCATCTAACGACCCGGGGAAACCTCTGAAAGAACCTATGGGCCAAGAAGTCGGTCACGGGGTTCGAAAACAGCACCTCTCCAATGGAGGCCACAAATACTGCCTAAGCTCTGTTTCTATGCTTGGTTGTAACAATATACTTCAGGTCTTGCACTTGTTAATGCGTATTTCTCGTTTTAAAACCTCATAAATGAAGTGCTTGGGTCCAGCCTGCTATTAAAAAAGAACAAATTTGGGACATGCAAATACGTATGTGCGATGTGTCTACATAGGTTATGCTTAATCAAGCGACACAGATATCCGATCTGTAGGGTATAGGTGCCAATATCCAACTTACATTAGAGGAATGTGATCACGCAATTATCTGTTCATTTCCATCCTAGTGATTTGCACGTCATTCAGAGATACGATCAAATAAATACCTTTGTCCTTTACGCGGTGTAAAATCTATGGTATTACATTTGCATGGTCTTCTCAACCCACTACAGTTTACTTTTATGCACCTACTACAAACCACTCAGCAATGTCTAACGCTACCGAAAGAGGGTAGGTTGTGTTTACCTCCTTCCAATATACGCGAACTTAGTCACTAAGCCGTGCATTGTGTTGCAGTGGTTACAAGTGCGTTGGGTTTGATTTATAGAACACTTGAAAATATTATGCCATAAAAATCTGTTCATTAGCGACTTTTTTGGTACTTACGTTTAAGAAGTCTATCAATATTTGGCGACATAGTCGAAGTGCGTAACCTTAGAAGATACACCAAGTGATCGTCTCTATTTGTTTTATATATTGGTATCTCATATCCCAAATATCTGAAAGTATTTACTTGTTCCGTTACACTCTTATCTATAAATGTTTTAGCTCTAATGTTATTTTTCCCACTCATTGCCATTACTTATGTTTCTGGGATAGATCTTGCTACTCTGACTTTATGAGTAATTAATTAAATCCATCGCAAACCCCCAACTTGGAGGGCCAGAGACTGTTTATTGGGGTTTCCTATCCCCTAGAGGGATTGCCTTCTCTAAGGCTAATGAACTCTCTCTGTCCAAGGAGATTTTCTGTTGGGGTAGAAGGTTGCCTTCTCAAAGCTCGCGAGGGCCCTCTTCCTGGGTTTAATCTTAAATTCCAGCTTTGGTTTTTAACCAAATTTTCATTTTTGAGCGATGCTGTTCACAAAAACACACACAGGACCTTTTTCTAAAGTGCTTTTTTATTCAGGATGCCTCAAAACATATTTCCGGTGAAATCTCGACATCGAATTTTAGGGTGGAATACAATACTTCCCCTACTTACCAGTAGAGAAAGTAAAAATAATTCATTAATGAGATAATCAAGTTATAGTATTTCAAGAATTATTTACATACACCTCTGCATGTCCATTTAAACTTCTGGCATTTAAATAAATAATAAGTTAAATGCCAATTCATAATATATAACAAAGTGATTGTTTTTCGAAATTTTGTACAAAATTCCCTATATGACGTCATTAACGAGCCTATTGATACCAGACTAAAAGTTTATGTTAAGAGTCAATACATCTCAAGTGTGGATTTGTTACTTATCTAATTAGTTTGTTTTTAAATCAAAATATGTTACACTGAAGTAAGAATTATAATGTGGAAGATTCTGGAGAAGTGGACAAGGGGTAGAAACGAAAGTTGCTATGTGGAAATCATTCCGGGCAGAGTGCCCAAATGGCCACAGTGTACATAATGGCAGCACTATAGACCTGAACTGGTGCACCAATTTGGTATTCTCGGGGACGTGAAGGAGTTTTACGGTCGACTGAATAAAGTGGGAACGGGCGACAGCAAGAACGACGTGAAGTGATCTCAAATGAAAAAGGGAGTAACTGGATGATCTAGGAACTCTAACACTGAGAGGAAAAGTTCTAATGTGCGACTTTCGCGCGATTCTCCCCCCCCCCCCTCTCTCTCCCCGTCTCTCTCCTTTTGCCTTATTCGTTACCATTTTACACTCAAAAGGTACGAGTATATACTCTAATTAATTAAAGGGTATGCCGTTATTTCCTTTCCCTAAATAAGTTTGGAAGCTGTGCACAAAACAGAGCTACTTACTATAGATTTCCCACAACTATTCTTCAGACACTATAAATCTTTAATAAGAATAAGAATTTGCTTCCACTGGTTCCTAGTAACACAACTTCCCATCCCTGAGTGGCAACGCGTCTAGGTTATAGCAAGTGGTCCCTTCGTAATTCAACATGAGATAATGTTCAAGAAGTTTGGTAAAGGTAAAACGCTTTAATTCACCAACTATGCCGAAAATAAGAAAGAAGCTTACGCAAAAATACAGCAATTCTGGTATAATGCCAGCTGCATTCTACCAGGAGATGCCTCACCATATTTTGCTCGCCTTCCCAGAGAACATGTCCTAGCTCGTCGCTCGAATTGAAGACTACATTGGTGGCTCCGCTTGTCCTATCTCGGGTAAGCGAAGTCACATGTACTGTCTTTTTTTTTTTTTTTTTTTTTTTTGTAGTGTATAACGCCCTCGTTTACTACTACGGCGCCGCAGGCGACGACACTGATGATACATGGAACGAAGATGGAGCACCGGTGGAATAAGATGGCGGGGGAAACCGGAGGGGGGATGAGGCGAAGTGAGACTATAGACTTGCCAGAGAGTGAGACAGCGAAGCCCAGAGACGCACAGAAGTCCCTAACAGCTACAGATACTGACACCTGGCGCACAAAACCGAAGTGTGCAGAGAGCGACGAGGCGATCCTTACAACTGGCGATTTTGGAAGCTTATTTGCAAAATATTGATGAACATTCTGTAAATGTTAAGACGTAATTCCCGCCACAAAGTAAGCCTACATGAAATTTAATAGCATTTTGTGCTACTGAAGGGATAAAGGCCGATATTAATTACAAATTCTTCTATTTTTATCCTTTTGTTTTAAGAGAAGAATGCACAATCGATCGCTGAAATGAAAGCTTCGCTGTTATTCTTCCATTCCTCAGATTCCTAAAAGAATGCAATTAAAATACCAGCGCCTTTGCAATGTTTGATTCTCATGTGCAACATTTCAAAGTCGTGCTTTGCCTCACTTTATGAATTTCAACAATGTATCGCTAATAATGTAAAAATACCACAGCAGCGTTGAACCAATGAAGCCTGGTATTATTGTTTCAACAGCTCCACCTTCAAACCCTGCATTAGCGGAGATGGGCTTTTGTGGTGGACACAACTGAGATTCTCTCTCTCTTTCATTTCTGCCGCTCTCCTGTTTGCTTATTTCCTCCATTTCATATCACGTCCCGGTGACAAAATTAGCTGGCAGGAATGCAATACACACATTGCGGTGAAAGTCCATTTCACAAATTGTAAACAAATACTCTCGTGTTTATAAAAATATATTTCTCTGCATGCGCAATTTTCACTGGCAAGCGTATTTATGAATGAAGTACCCATTTATAAGAAATGATTTTAACTACATCATCGGTGTATTTTTACTTTCTCTACTGGTAAGTAGAAGTACTGTATTCCACCCAAAAATTCGATGGCGAGATTTCACAGGAAAAATGTTTTGAGACCCCCTGAAAAAAAAAAATATATATATATAAATATAAAAGGCCCGTGTGTGTGTGTGTGTGTGTCAGTCTGTGGACAGCACAACTCAAAAACGAAAATAATCTTCGTGTCGCATCCTTTAGACATCAAACTTAATTACCAACTTTGCGTTTTTGAGTTATGCTGCACACACACACACACACACACACACACACACACACACACACACACACACACACACACACACACACACACACACACACACACAAACAGGCCTATTTCTAAAAATGCTTTTTTTTTTATTCAGGGGGACTCAAAACATATTTCCGGTGAAATCTCGATATCAAAATTTTTAGTAGGATACAATACTTCTACTTACCAGTAAAAAAAAGTAAAGCAATTGATACGCTTGGTTCCAGGAACGTAAAACTTTTTTATAAGTGTTGTGATATGAATAAGTGGGGTCTATATTAGATTTCCTTTTAATTTAGCCTAATTTTTAACCATTACTTCTTTTAAAAGTTTCTTTGTTAAACCTTTGCGACAATTATTATTTATTTATGCCAACAAACTTACTGCTAGTGTTTCTAAACACCCAAGCCTTGTGTGAGTAATGTTTAAGAGGCGGAATCAGGACTGAAAAATGTAATGCCATAGCCGGGATTTGAACCACGGATCTTCCGCTTATCAAGCGGCTGGTCTAGCTATGGCCTACTCGCCAGTATGGCATTAAATTCCCTTACTATAATTATCATCTAAAGCTTACTTAAACCCGGGACATAAAGTACTTAAATTATAAGTCGCCCGTGGGGTATTTATCTGATGTGATACTTCCTTGTGGTCTACCGGGAAAGTACGAATCGGTTGGGGAATTTAATGTTGCATTAGCTCTGCAGAGCACTGGCGCTTCTCTAAAGATAAATATTTGTTCTAACTTATTTTACTCCCCATTTTATTTAAATGTCTTGGCGTTACCCAAAGTTCAGGGTGAGATTTTAAATGACCACTAACACAGCAGTAGATTGCGTACTGATGAAGTTAGTTGCATCTATATCTAAACCAGGGGACATATGCTCACAGATTCAAAATTTGTTTTAAATGGTCAATTAAAGCTTCTAGCAAGCAGAGAGCGGGTGTTTATCGACATGAGAAATTGTGATTAAAATGATGAGGGCTGAAGTAACAGTTTGCCCGATGTAAACACGATCTACGTCAACACCTGACCGCACTTTGATTTATCCCCTCCGGCGCGAATGTGTTGATACTCTTATCCCTCTTCCCCTTACAGTTGGATACATCCTACCCTGTGTCACGCACCATCCTAGCTTGCTGTTTATTTTCAAGAGTACTTCACTGTTTACATGCAATTGAAATATGTATAACGGTTCGATGTGCGCTTCTACACAGTTTGAAGTGTTTACCTTTATTTTTAAGTCAATAAAATGGAATTATTCTGCCTCTTCTATGGATATTTATGTTAGAAAAGTATGCAATATGTAATCATTCTACAGAGTGGCCCAAATGCACGTATAATTCTCTACCCCCTAGAGAAAGTATTCATTCCACCAATAAATGCATATGGAGACTTCAATGGAAATGCATCTCTTAAGGCCTCAGAATAAAACTGTGTTGCACTAACATGGCTTTCTCCTATTTTGTACAAACTATTGCGACAAAACGCAACTTGAAGAATCCCACTTCTGACACCAGGAGACAAAACGGCAAAAAGTCCATCCACTTACATTTTACTTACTCTACTACGTAAAGTAGAGAAAGTATTGCATCCCACCCAAAAACTCGATGTCGAGATTGAACCGGAAATATGTGTTTTGAGGCCCCTTTATCCAAGAAAAGCATTTTCAGAAAAAAAAAAAGTCCGTGTCTGTGTGTGTTTGCGTGTCTGCCAGTCTGTGGACAGCATAACTCAAAAGTCGGTTAAAAACCAAAGTTGGTATTTAAGTTTAATGTCTTTCACGGATGTGACACTAAGATTTTGAAGAAAATTGCTCCACCCTAAACTATCCTTTAGATGGGTTGCTTACAGACACACAGACCTTTTTTCAAATTTTTTTTTCTTTCTTTTTTTTTTTTTATTCAGGGGTCTCAAAACATATTTCTGGTGAAATCTGGACATCGAAGTTTTGGGTGGAATACAATACTTGCCCTACTTACGAGCAGAGAAAGTAAAAATATAAAACTTCTAGAAAATGCGCAAAGTTGCTAAACAAAGTTTTCTTAAATGGAATTAGGTAGGAGTATGCACAATTATTTTACTTTTACCGCAGCGAAAATGAATACGAAATTCGCATTATAACATAATTCCAAATGCCTTTTACTGAAAACAGAATGACTCTTTATCACAGAAAAGCAGAATATGTAATGCTAGCCAGCACGCCCAAGTTAGCACTTTGTAAGCCGATTATTATCGAGGGAGGTGCTATTAGCAAATTTGCAAACCTTGGTAAGTAAATATCTTTACGAAACCAGTGGAGGTATTATTATTCATTTCGAGAAGCAAACATTTTATGTTGGAATATTTGGATCAATAATGTTCCGAGGAGATTATAGATGTTTGAGCGTTGTTCGGAAATGATTTACAATAATGCTTATTATTACTAAAAAGATTCTGAATATACTTACCACCAACGTCAATACTCTATTGTCACCAACTTCATTATTAGGTCACGGAAGCTCTGTTTGGGGGTGTTACACAACCATATGTGGACAGGTGCCTGAATTCCTTATTGTTGCCGAAATTTTACCTTCAGCACGTCTTTCATTCTTCAACAAAGACTTTGGTCTCGGGTGTATGATAGTGATTCGTCACCAGGTGCTCAAAAAATCTGAATCTTCATGCTCCTTGTCCAACAGTGGACAACAGTCTGCTGTTCTAATGGGCCAGTGTTAAGTCTCGTGAAATGCAATGTGTGCACACCTATTTCACCCCTTTTTTGACTCCTTCCTTCCACAAAAAACATCCCTTCCATCTTTGTCCATCAAGTTACCTTCTATCTTTTCCACGACTTTCTCTACTTAACAACAAACAAGTGCTGTTCTTTCACTGTCAACTCTGGAAGGCGAATATATGTAGATAAACAAATCGCAGCTTCCACGTCAGCAAGTGCCGGATTAGTTAAAGCAACTGTTTACCAATTGTACTGCGCCAACTTACGTGTTTCATAGCAGTTGTTTATCATACATACAGCCAACACCAATATTTAGCATATTATGCAACTTAGTAGTTGGCGTGGCTAATGGCAACACTGGTCTTGCAAACAAATGCAAATTTTTCTAAACTTTTTTTTTGTTTTGTTTTATTTATTTTTTTATTTATTTTTTTTTTTATTTTATTCAGGGAGTCTTTGATTCAGGGGGCCTCAAAACATATTTCCAGTGTAATCTCCACATCGAATTTTTGGGTGGAATAAAATTGTACCATTTGAATATCCGCGTCAGGGTTTCAATATGGAATATTTGGAAATGGCTAGCAAGACAGAGAAAATGTTTTGAGCAAATTGCTTACCCATAATGATTTATACAGTTCAGTAAATTTCTGCTCATCTCTTATGTTCTCCGAGAAACACAAAGTTCAATTAAATTAAGGAAGCTTCACTTTTCCGAGTATTCAGCAGTTGCATTTGTATGGAATTTAATTTTTCCTGCTCATACCAAGTTACCTGGGACGTTATGCAGAGTTCTATAGTAAAAATGAACAATTGAAAGCATACTGAGCAAACTAGAGCAATTTCTTTCCGGTCAACAAGCAATAAGCCATATTCGGAGATTCTTGCATCAGATGCTTGGAAGAATAGGCTACATAACAGAGCTAGGAATTGTTCTCGTATTTGTGGTTTAATTTAGTAGAACAAATGAAACGGCCAGCGTTTCTGCTGGCTAAATTAAAATCAGTGGTGTAAGAATGTTCCATTGCCAGCCTCTCATAGTAGCCTCAACAAAACACGCATAGTGTCCACGAACCCGTAGATTAATCTGTCCATAAAGCCATGGTTGTCATTCCTTTGATATAGAACCTGAGGTGCAAATTAGCAGCATGGGTCTGCAAAGCTAATGAAGCCGGCATGAACCAATCAGGAAGGCGCAATCTCCCTCCGTTGCTGTGGTACTCAGCCTGGTTTTGCGTCACTATTAACGTTCACGCAGTTCTCATTATGTTATGAAAATAATTACGGGAGCCTTCTGGCCCCATATAGAGCAGCTACTGCCATTTGCGTGCCCTGAAAGCAATAGGACAATTTGGATTCCTAAACCCCTTGAGGATCTAAACACAAATCGAAGGAAACTAGTTTAAAGCTACCCATATTGAAATTTTCCATCTAATTTTTACTTACTCTACTGGTAAGTAGAAGTATTGTATTCCACCCAAAAATTGCGTGCGTGCGTGCGTGTGTGTGTGCGCGTGTGTGTGTGTCTGTGTGTGCATGGACGTCGCGAAGGGGGGGGGGGCAAGGAGGGGCCGTGGCTCCTCCCTGGAAGTTGGTCAACTTAATGTGCAATCAATTACTGACTATTAAACTACTATTTTAAAATATCAATTTCTATTTAACACAAATTAACATGGTTATATGCAACGAATATTATAAATTTTGACAATAAAATAGTGAATTGATATTATCTGATTGCAAATTTCAAATATGTGCCCCCCCCCCTGGAAAAATGTCTGCCGACGCTCATGTGTGTGTGTGTGGACAACATTACTCAAAAACGAAAAGTCGGTTAAAAACCAAAGTTGGTATTTAAGTTTAATGTCCTTCAAGGATGTGACACAAAGATTTTGAAGAAAATAGCCCCACCCTAAACTATCCTTTACATGGAAAATTTTTCGAAAAATTTTAATTTTCTTAAAAATGGCTTTAACGATTTTGATTAAAATGCCATATGTTTGAGATATTTGTATGAGAAATGAAATGTATATCTTGAATTTTCTGGCTATAGCCCCTGTAGTCGTGTTTACTCTGCACGACTTTTGCATAACTAGTAAACCGTTAGTTAGACCAAATCATACTATACAAAAAATGTGGATCTTGCTAAAATACACAATTTATATCTAAATACATTTTTTGTAGAGTGAATCACATATTTCTTGTTATTCGTGTAAGTTTTGGAGAACTTATACTTCTGTCAAATGGAACATCGCTATTCATTTTTTATATGTTAATCGTACAAAGAGAAAGGAATTTGAAAGCTTTAAAACATTTGACTCGCTCAAATGACTTGTACAAATGTTTATCTCAACTAACAGAAAGAAGATACAGGAATAAGAGTTTGTAAGAATGGTTAGTACTAGAGTACTAACAAAAATATTATGTCTACTGTGATTATATTATATATCAAATTAAAAGGAAACCTGACATTAAACGGACTGCAATAAAAGCTGAAAAGTCTTTTTTCCGCTTATTCAGTCTATCCTTAAATATGTAGTGTTTCAATGAGCATAATTAGGGCCATATTTTGGAAAATCAAAGGTAAAAAATATTTCCATGTAAAGTGCACTTAAAAATTGATTTTTAAGCTCACAATAGGATATTACAGGGAGTATTTCCAAAGATATTACCTAAGGCACCTTTTATTTTCTAGAAATTCTCTTATAGGACAGATATAACGACATTTATCCCTTATGGCTTCAGAGAGTCTCAAAAACATATTTCTGACGAACTTTCGATATTGAATTTTTGGGTGAAATATATTAATTCCTCTACCTGATAGTTCTATCCTAGAAATAGATGACAGTACCAGTAGATTTAACTAGAATTGCTATTGAATCGATGCTGAAGGAATGCAAATACCAAAGCAAATTTACAATTTCACGTTTGGTATTTGCGCTGAAGTTTGCCATCCGGTCCTATGATACACTTGACTTGATGATGGTGACCTCTATTTGCATCAGGTCTGATTAGGTGTCGTGCTCTTGTTATGCGCATTGTAAATGCTGAGTCGAACCAAGGTGCTATTGAACGCCTAACAAAGAAAGCACTCGAGGCGACCTGCTGACTCGGGATATCTTGCCTAAAACAATAGGGAGCTGGGGAACTTTTAAAAGCAAGGTTCAGCATATCGTTACAAGCTTCGTATTAAAGAATATTTCTGCTCCTGGAATATCTTCACACCTTCATAACCTACAAAAGGTCCATTCGAAATATTACAAAGAGAGATATGTTTATCTTAAATAGTTTTCTCAACCCTTGTACAAACTGTTCTTTCAGCTGTTTCTGCGTTCTTACTGTTTACCATTTATGCAAAAATCATTCAAAACGAAGAACTTTCCCAGAATATTTGAGGCAAGATTTAGAAACTGCCATGGAATCGCCTGTCTGTGTACCTTACTGGATAGTGACTGACTCACCCGCCGACTGAAGGAGTGCATCGCGGAACAGCTGCGAATCAGTGTGTCTAAACAGACAAGGCTGGACATCGCATCCCAGGCATAAGTTGATAAAAGCAAGGGGATATGAAGTTAAATGAAATTAATTCGTAATATGAGTTTTAAAGCCACTCCTCATTCAACAGTGCGCATTCAAAGTGTAATTTGGAATTGTGTCAGATATCTAATCATCGTCACTTCAATAACCGGGTTATTGTTACAAACAGAATATCTAAATATATGGTCTGCCTTTGCATGAAAACGTTCCGAAGCTTATAATATCGTCTGCAGTAATACCAGTTAATGCGTGTAAACAAGACAGCATCGGAAGAGAATTTTTTTTAATTGTAAAAGAAAAACAATGTGATAAATCCCACTTCTGACACCATGTGACAGAATTACGAATCCGCTCACAATGAACATACACACACATACTAAAACTAAAAACTGATTGACTAAAAAGCTGCCTGCCCTCAGGCGCTCCATCAACTTTCTCGAACTTCACCTTTCTAGAATTTGCTGGCACCCAGAAGGTTCGCGAACAATCTAGAAAGCCACCTCTGGTTCTGTCGTACGTGTTTGCGGAAGGAGAAGCTTAACCTTGAGCGCCTTTGTTTGCTTACTGGCCTGATATGCGATGTGAGGTAGCTTAACCCTGGTCGTCCTTTGTTGTGCTTCGCGGCCTGCGTCACAATTTTTTCCATTTTTTTTCCCCCTTGAGGGCTGTTTTATTTCTCAGGGAAGACTGGATTCTACAACGAATGCTCTAAAATCCGTAAGATATTTCAGCTCGTTAGAACGTATATCTATTATTATATCGGAAATAAAATTACAAGCGTATTTAGTTGAATTTGAGATACAATATATTTAATACAAGAAGAAAACATACGAGTTGTAATATCCGAAAGACTGTAGACTGTAAAGTGAGGAAACTCCTATTTCTCAAATAGGAATATGTTGTTCGTTTTGTTATCTCTTGGCCTTGCAAAGAGAACGCAATTTCAAAGACATCGGATAGTAACCACCTCTTAAAACATCTCACTATCACTTAAGCCCTACCGTATTCCAATGTCCCCTTGCACCTGCAAGAAAATTATTAGCAATAATTATGCTTATGTCGATTAAAATGCAGTAGATAGGGAAATAAGCATTTGCAGTAGTCTGTACAGCAACAGGTTACGTGACGTATATCTTCTAAGGCTTGGACTTCGACTTTGTCACTAAATACTGATAGACTTCTTAAACGTAAGCGATACCAAAGAAGTCACTAATGAATATATGTTTATTGCATAAGATTCGGAAGTGCTTTCGTAAATCAAGCGCAACGCACATGTAATCAAAGCGTTTCTACCACACAATTTGCGTTAAAAGAGTGGCACAATTCGCATGAAGTGGAAGGAGGTAAATCTAAACTCCCTTCTTTCACAAAGTTGGAAATTGCTGCTTCGGAGCTTCACAGTTGCTTGTGGTTTTTAGTCTACATACTTCCTTGAATGTAGGGCATAAATAGTTACATGCCAGAGTTCTCTTTTTGAAGTAATCTCAGCGAGCACGTGAAAATAAAACATTACCGTAGATTAACGCTTTAATTACCTCAGATAAAATCGCAGACCATGTTATATAAACATTTTACTTGGTAATGATGTGATTCTCTGAAGGGTTCTAAAACGCACATTTCGAGTAATCTTGCTTGATCCACAGTGACGGGGACAACTTGGATGCCCTTTCGTCACTCCTCTGTTTGTTTTATGGGGCCATGAAGTTGACAACCTGCCTTAACCTCAGTTTCACTGCAGGTCAACGGATTTGTTACGATGTTCTAACGGTCTTTATTTCGCCTAATAGTGTCTTAAATACCGCAGTCTTTTTAATTTAATTTATCAGCGATAACAAATGTTATTTATTAATAATTATTCTGTATGTTTCCCAAGGGTGCCGAGTTACACTATTTATATGCTAATGTCTTGATATTCTGAAATATTGGATTAAATTGCATAATTGTAGGAGTAACTTGACTAACAGGCTTCTATAGTTTCTAGTTTCTATAGTTCTATAGTTTTTGCAAATACATAAGTTTTATACTTTGTGTCGACGTCATTTTTACTTTTAAAGTTATGTTCCAAAATTCGATTTCACTGTCCTAACACATATATTCGGTGTAACTTAATTTTAAAATAATATTTATTTTGAATCTGCATAAAATTTCTTCGTCTAAGTGTACTGCAGTTATCTATAACATGTGCTAATTTGGCTTCAAATTTAAATAGTTTTGAAGTATTATTATTATAAACTATATGCACCGATGATATTAAACTTTAATTTTCATGTTTTTATTCCTTTCAGAGTTATGCTGTTCACAAACACGTTTGTATGAAAATGTTATGTGTTGTACTTACATACGAATAACTTTCTATATTTATTTTTCACAAATTTACTCTTATTCGCCTATCTACTTCATTTTAATTGAGCTAGGCATTTTTAGATATTACGTATTTCCTAGCAGATAGCAATGGTATCTTTGACGCAAACAGGATCTATATTTTTTGTATGATAAAATGCTATCTATCTTTTACGGTTCACCAGTTATACAGCCCTTAGAGACTATTTCCAGAAAATTCAAGGTACACATTGCATTCGTCATTAAAATATGTGGTAATTTAATCAAGATCTATTCCTGAGAAAACAAAAATGTTAGTTCTAAGATTTTTGATCATCCTTGTGTACATTCTTTGAAGATGGTGAACTTAAATAACACGTTCCTTACTTAGTCAATTATTCGTTTTTAGGTTATGTTGTTCGCAGAGAGCATAAAACAGATGAATGCGTTCACTGATGTTTTTCTAAAATAATTGTTTTTGGTTCTTTTTTTACTCAAGATCTCTCGAAACATGTATTTCTAGTGAAATCCCGGTATAGAATTTTTTTAAACTCTTGATAAAATAATACAAATTGAATCTAATCTCAGTTTGGAGATAACAGAAGAAACAAACAAACTAGAAACGCAAAAAGAAATATTAAAAACCCTAATACATGAAACAAGTAATTTTAAATATATTATACTACAAAAAATGGTTTCATATTTACACTGATGGATCCTCTGAAGGCATCATTTGCAAGAGTAACATGTGAAACGTTCTTAAACGACCACATGGGCCAGAATAATTTGTAGTAAATATTTCGACCATAGAATAGTAATAGGTGACACAGAAAGTGACAAATGAGAAATGCAGCGCGTGTATAACATTACAGTCAAATGTGAATTACTCTTTAGTATCAATTTATGCACTTTAAGTTGTGTTATTCTTGTAAGTGTAAAAGCTAAAGTGACTTAGGGAATTCTCGATAGCTTGAAGTGTATTCTTAAAATGCGCAAGTGTTATTTCCAAGTGTGAACCTAAACATCTGACTCCTTCAATTGTCAGACCCATAACCTATAACGAAATCTGTACAAATGTAGAGAAAATAGAAACATTTTTGGTGTTTGGAAGCCACAAAGCGTGTATTTGCGGAGAGTCATGATAAGTAATTGTTGGATGGAACAATCTTGAGATTGTTATTTGTATTTACTGCTTTGCGCTGTGTAGTATGAAGAAAGAAGACTCTAGGTTCCGGCACGAGAACAAAAAGAAGAGAAAACAAAAGAAGTTTATTGTAGATATACTTGCTGGTGCTGCCGCCACTAATTCTTCCAGCGCAGTGTCATAATGAAGCCCGGTTCATCTCCCTTTCCAGGGCTGGATTTAGCAGCCGTGGCTATATCATTTATCCAGGAATCTCCGCTAATCACGTCTGCTTAAAGTGCTAGACGGGGAAAAAAGGTGCTCAACCATAATGAAGGTATGCGGCTCGGCTTATAAGCGAAATTGCCAGGTAGACATACCATAATCCTGCCAGCCTTCTCTCAACTCTCAATTTTAAAGCTAAACCTTTGCGGTATCTGGCGGCAAATAATGGAACTAAAGTGTAACAGAACGGATATGGAAATTTAAATAATAATAAGAAATACTAATGGAGATTTGTGCCTAGGGGAAGAGAGCACACAAATGTATCTCTATAAATCAGAAAGCTGCAAGAAACGTAATGGAAATGTGGGCTCTAAGAGCGGCAGATAAATTGGAGAACTTACTTAGCACGGAAATTGCGTTTTGCAGCAACAGAGTATTTCGAGGACAAAAACGTGGTGTGTTTGATTCACATGAGAACACTGCACAACAGTTTACTATATTCTCGAGTAGCGTAAGTGGTAAATATTGCACTGTATCCAAAAATGTGGCGAGATTTCATTGCAAATATGCTTTTTTTTCACGCATGCCCCGTTATATTTTGCAATATTGCTTGATTTACACATAAATTATCTAACTTATAATAAATAATAACTTACTAAATAATAACAATAAGTCATGGCACAGCAGCCCTTTCCGGGCCAAGGCTTACCGCCTAACCGCTGCGTCTGAATGTTTTTTTTTTTTTTTTTTTTTTTTTTCGTTTTTGGAGAGAACTATTTCGGAGATACCTATTCCTTCTTATTCGAAAACCTTAAATCTTTCGTGAAATGGAACAACGTTCATTTTTTATGTTAAGCGGGATCCCAAAGCTTTAAAAGATTTGACTATCGCACAAAGCGTATTGTATTCTAATATTCCCCTTGCACCTACAAGGAAATAAGCAATAAGATAATTTGTACAAATGTTTATCTTAACTAACACGAAGAAGATATAGGAATAAGAGTTTGTAAGAATGCTTAGTACTAGAGTAGAGAAAGTCATGTGAGTGCAACAAATCAGATTTTTATTTACATACAAACTTTGAATATACGCAAAGTCAAGTTGGTTAAAGTAGCTTATGTTTTCAACTCCAATATTTTTAGTGCTAGATAATAGTTAAGAAAACCTTACATTTTCCTCTTTCTACCAAGTAAAAGAGCAAAATAAGAGTTTTGTATTTCAGCACTCAAAGAACTAATGCCCTGTGCGTGTATTTGCGCACCCGTATCCAAGTGCGTAGGGGGGCGGCGGTTCTGAAGGGTGAAAGGGGGAAAACGCCTCTTAAAGTTTCACCCCATTTAGACCGCCACGCTGTATAACGTAATAGCATCTAGGAACATTAAATTCACAGCACCCTAGGCCTCATGATGCTTCAAGAAAGCACATAAAGATAATAAATGCTGGGGAAAAAAATCCAAGATTTGCTATCGAACTTCTTAAAGGAGACCGTTCATTGCCTTAATTTCCTCTCCGACGGTAGAAACTGGAGAAACACAATCGTTATGCAGAGTATCTTGGAACAAAGCCTAAGAATCGCAGGGGGAATATGAAATAAACATTAAGATTTGTTGATACTTGACAGTTTTAGGTCCTCTCAGGATTTGAAAGGGGAGCTTTTAAAATTCATAAAACACACGCTTTATTCAGCCAAGAATGCCTTATGACCCACAGACACGAGGAAAACGGTCATATTTTGCTTTGCAAGAAATGAAAAGCTTCTTGCAACACATTCAGAAAGCCAGTATTCTCATATATTCTTGTTATATCCTACAGAAATTTGTGTGTTACATCAACACTTCAATTTATTTATTGCTATAATCATAAGACTACAATGTAATCTGAGACCAATATGTTTAAGCATACTTTGTATATCTGGATAACTTAAAACGTGTAAATTTCAATTGTTCCTTGAAAATGTGTATAAGAATCTGGGCGCATTTCTGCGAAAGAGCCATAGGAAGAGAAAAACACCTTTTGTGATATTTTGGCTAAGGTTCGGCGTTGTATTGACACCCGCCCAAGCCACAGCTGGGGAGATATACTCCAAGCAACGGTAAAGGTGGTGAATTGCGCTTAAGACCTCGAAGTCAGGGGAGAAGGCAACCAATCCAAAGGCAGAGGCTACCGAACTCGAAATTCACTGCGCTAAAGGTCGTCCTATGGAAGGGAGAGTGCACCAAAGTGGCGTGGGTGGAAGACTTAAATACTAAAAATTCGGTAGAACCGGGGTTTGTTCTGGTGCAGTTGCCAAGGGTGAACCCGTGACCAATGAAGATCTAGATTCGCGCCAAAACGTCGTAATCACAGAAGTTGCTGAAAAAATGCAACAGGCAAATTAGATGAAGTTCGCCCAGGTTTTTTCCAGGCGTTTTATGTTGGTGGCAAAATAAATATGTGAAGACAGTGCTGAGTACTATCATCCTACCTCTGTTTTTCCAGTTAAAATGATTTCAGAGGGCTTACACAAGATGCTTCAAGAGGAAGCAGTATGAATCTATAGGGTCAGAGCTTTATGATGAAATACAATGTGAACTTTGAATTGATAAAAGCACTGAAACTGCCTATACTATACGATACCATTATACCTTTCTCAACTCTACAATATAACATCAACAAAAATATCGTATTTTAATGACCGGCAAAAAAGCGTGCAGTTCCGCGAAATCACCGTGTATTGTCTCCTTGCTTATTTTGGGAGTTGGAGTGATTGGTTAAATACGAAACCGCGTCGCTTTTGTTTGCTAATTGTTGCTGAAACAGTCGGTCGTATTCATTGGAAACGTACGCTAACTTATTTAATTGAACTTTTGCTAACCTTTTATTTCAAAGCAAATAAAAGAGTGAATAGCAATCCCCAGCGACTAACAGTTCGTTTGGATCGTGATTAATTTCATTCATTCCAGAGCTGCCAACAGCGAAGTTAAATGCCCCACGGAAAACTCACAACCAGGTGTACAAGATGCATATCGTACTTCTGTGTAGAAAAGATTTTCTACACTCTTGTTCTAACCATTCTTACAAAATCTTATTTCTTTATCTTCACACTAGCCCAGATAAACATTATTTTACTCCTAATTTTATTATAGATGGAAGGGAAACAGGGGAATCGCTTTGAGCGATAGTCAAATCTATTAAAGCTTGTAAATTCCGTCCTCTTTGCACGGATAAAAACATAAAAAACTGACTAACGACTTTCCGTTTGAGAAACGCTTAAGCACTGCAAAACCCACACAAGTAATATCTCCGAAATGGTTCACTCTACAAAAAATGCACTTGAATATAACTTTACATTTCGTTGAAATACACAATTTTTCCTATACTAACATTTGGTCCACCTCCTATGGTTTACCAATAATGGCAATATTTCTCTACAATTTCCATTTGTTGCAGACAAAGATGAAATATCTATCATTTGATTTGAAAGCAGCTGGATTTGGAAATCTTCCAGCTCAAACGCCTGCTCCACGTTGTTCCATTTCACATTGGTCTATTTTATAATTATTTGTGCTATCTCAGGGAAACAAAATCCGAAGCATTGTGATTGATACCGTAATTATTGGCCTTATTATTAAATATGATTTTAATAATGAACTAAATGATAATTAAATTATAATGAGACAGTAATGTGAATGTATTTAATATGATTATTACGAATGGATAATTTTATGATATGAAGCAACAGTATTTAAATTAATTAGTATGCGATTAAATATTAAATATTCTAATTCAGAGTTATATAATGCTATGTTTCTAGTTCATACGGTTAAAATGTTACTTGTAAAAGTGCTTGTCCATGCTTTTGGGTGGCTAATGGTTCGCTAGCTGGCGGTTCTCTGAGAATTCAGTCTGAGGCGAGAGTAAAGTCCGCGGGTTTTTCAGTTACCGTGCTTGGCTTGGTATTCTGTTCTGGAACCCGCTTCAGTGCAGTCGCATATTGCCTGCAGTAGTCACAAACATTAACTTGCTCCAGTTATTACCGCGAGTGGACAGATTTCTCAGCAGTGTATTAAGCGGTGAAGTATGTTTTTAAAATTGCTATAGTAGCCGATTTCAGCGACTTAACATATTTTAACTGTGATATGGGAACGCTATACTCGTATATTTACTCTAACACGGTAACAACTCCCGGTGGATAGTGATTGTGAAATCGAACCGAGAATTAAATTAATTACAAGGAACTGTGTGTGTTCTCATTCCGTCAACAACGCTCACGCACACCTGTAGGTAGTGCGGTTTCAGCTCTAATGACTAGCCAGGGCAAGGTTATAGACAATTTATAGGGCAGATCTACCGGACTACAAGACCATCGAGGACCTGGCTCCGGAGATCCCTTCCAGCAAACATATTTCATCTTTTGGTGATATTTCATATTTTGGTGCCGTTTCGTTTACCTAGTATAAGAGTTCATAACTGCTTTAGAACACACTGTGAAAACGACGAAATTTCTAATGAGGATTTTCTGTATTAACCACCCGTCAGGTGCATGCCTAGCAGACCCTCGCTATGCTTCTATTCATTTCTTTCAAAATTTCATTTTTCCTTCTATCTCACGTTTGGCTACATTTAACTTAAATATGCACGGCTTTTATTAGCATTATCTTACAAGGTAGGTCAAAGACATAAAATATAGCATGAAAACGGTATGCGTTATAATTAGTGCTACACTATTTGGAAAGATAATTGTCAATTGCTATATTCAGCTATACAACTTGTAATTTGAAATGCACTGTCAATAATAATAATAATAATAATAATAATAATAATAATAATAATAATAATAATAATAATAATAATAATAATAATAATAATAATAATAATAATTATAATAATAATAATTATAATAATAATAATTATAATAATAATAATTATAATAATAATAATTATAATAATAATAATTATAATAATAATAATTATAATTATAATAATAATAATTATAATAATAATAATTATAATAATAATAATAATAATAATAATAATAATAATAATAATAATAATAATAATAATAATAATAATAATAATAATAATAATAATAATAATAATAATAATAATAATAATAATAATAATAATAATAATAATAATAATAAATAATAATAATAAATAATAATAATACATAATAACAATAATAATCAACAATAACTTTGATAAGCATACAATGTTACATGTTACTATCACAACTTGCTTTTATCCTCTATGGGTCTCCCAGGCGCGAGCTCCGGAAGGTTAACAATGAACAGAAGAATGAGCTTTTGTAAGAAGAGTGTATAGAGAAAGTAGATCTTGGTGCCGTGCTGTAGGAAGGGAAGGTTCATTAGAAGGCTTACTTCCCTACAGAGCTAACGCCACTGCAGTGGTTTCCATGACTGATAAGACACTCTTCCCAGAAATGTATGTGCGGTCTCGCAGATTGGACAGATGTAAATTAACTTGAGTTGCAGCACGCATGACATGATTACTTCCCCCACAACGTCTTCATCTGCGGCACCCTCTCCTAACCTTTCCCACATATTACATCCGGGATCAGCAAATTACAAATTTGGGACGGCCCCTTGGTCAAAGAGGTTCTGCCTTATCTCATAGTGGCGAAATTCTGCACAGTAAATCTACGTGCACCTACTTCTTGGTGTCCGTAAATTGTCATTTTGATTGTCTCAATATTTTTACCTTCCCTACCATAGGCACAGAACACTAAATGAGACTATAATGGTAGTAATTAAGACGCGAGTTTCCTCATTTTCATACGTCGGTCTAAATTAGCATTACAGTTAAGTTTCATACAATTTATACTCGACCATATACCTAATTTTATATTTGAAATATTGTAAAATGTCTTACACTCACCAGGGAAAATGACCTACATATTATACCAGCTGATATTTGAAGTTCTGCGCAGGCGCTAAACGATCGCTTCGTTTCCAGCACGTCACAGCTGTATGATGAAAATGATAACTTTGGAATGCTACGTAACATTGGAAAATAGGAAGGCAAATTTAATATATTGGTTTTCAGACGAAATTTTATTTCATGTATAAGTTATTTATTCCACAATTAGTGAAATTAATTTGCGGAACTGTGCTTAGTGCAATATTCTTGGAAGTTGTTGCTGTATTGAGGTTAATTTGTGTTTTGAGTAAGTTGCATCTTACTGTCAGTAGTGTCCGAAATGTTAGCGTTTTCTAAACTCCGCTAGTTGCGTTTCGAAAATTAATCGATATTGCTCTCCTATTGGATGAAGACCATTCCTTTAATGAAAGTTTGAACTTAAGCACGTCCATTAATGGATCGCTATCAGACTTATAATTAATAAATTTGGGTACGGTCGATCATAAAATATTATATACGAGCAAACTGATGATTTCAATCCTAAATGGAGGCTTTGAAGTCCGATTACTTCGTTTGTGAATAGTACAATTATAAAAAAAAAAAAAAAAAAAAAAAAAAAAGTATCGCGCTCACACGACTTTCTCTACTCTTGTACTAACTATTCTATTTTCTTTCTACCATATTTTAAATCCAATTAAATAAATCGTTGCTTGAAGTTCATTCAATTAGATAGGTGAAAGAAAGTCAGAAGATACAACAAATAACAGCTCTATTTCTTATTTTCAAACGAGTTTTGAAATACTGCTAATACTTTCTCCTATCCTTAATTTCTTCTCTATCCAATAAGAGACATTTCTAGAAAATATTGACCAACCTATAATCTATTTCACTTTTAAAGAATTTTAAACGTTTTATTGACACTCCTAAATCATCATTTTTCAACAGATCACTCACAAGGAAAATCCGCTAAACAATGGCGAGTTCCATCTCTAATGGAGTACAATTATTTTAAAGTCAATTTTTGTGGTAAAACTCACGCGATAGTTCCATCACAATAATAATTACTTGCATTATAGTTCACTCTTGAAGAATCACAACAAATTCACTGTTATTTTTCAGTTTATGTTTTATAATCAATATTTTACATTGAGACGTTAAATTTTAATTCATCTCACTTTCTTCTTCCTAGCACAAGACAAAAGAAGTCAGCCTATGCTGTCTATATCTTAGCTTGACAATGTCAGGGGGCCTTGCTGCTGTCTCTATGTTCATATTTCATAGTAATGCAGAGGGCTTATACAGAAATACTACCTCAAAGTGTGGAACATGCACGTAAGCACTAAAACCATTTTAAATAAACACATGAAACAGCGGCTGCAGTTCAACCAACTTGCTTTAAAATCAACAGTTGACGTCCTGGAGGACAATGCCCATGCTGCCAACGTGGCAGCTGTATGCAACACCAACTACCATCATAATTATCTTTAACATGCGTATGTTTTAGGAGCAGTTCTGGCATTAATAAACTGAGCAAACATAATATCACTAAAAGAAGCTAGAAAGTGCCATGTGCGGAAATTACTTCAGTTGGCTTTTGGTGAATTCCAATAGCATGCCTACTTTACATCAATGAGATTAAGTTCAAGAGCAACAAAAACAAAGAAATAAATAAAAATAAAAGCATTAAAATAAGCTGTGCTATAAGCACCTTAAGCGCATATTTTCCAATACTTTAGGCATTTTCAATTCATCTCTCTTTACCCATTTTAAGTACATGAAGTGTTGCAATCCCAACAATTTTATACCGAGATTCACCGAAGGGGTATTAGGATTATACAGTTAGTGGTACTAGTGTAGATATTCGTAAATTAGAGTCCCACTAATCCAAACTAATTGGACCGAACTCTGTTCGGATTAGCGAAACTTCGGATAGGTGGATTTTCGTCATGCAGAGCATATTGACTTTAAGGGCTTTTATGTTGACTATTAAAACGATTTAAAGCTGGAAATTAGCATATTATGCTGTAACTCATTTTAAAACTACATTCTGAGGCTCGAAAACCAATAACCGTTTTGTTTTTTCGTTAACGTAAAAAATTGCATTCAATCTTTGTTACGCAAATTTTTAGCTTCCGTTTTTTTAGCTTTTGTGTACGAAATAATTGACAAATTTACTGTTTACCCCTGTAGAATTTATTTCATGTTTTTGTGTGCTAATAAATTTACGTTTTTACCTGGAAAAACTAATTTAACCTTAATCTTTGCTTTCTTCTGTTTTAAAATTAAATAAAAAAGGTAGATGATATTTTTGGTTAGCCCTGCGCTAATGACCACAGCAGTTGTGCACCCTAAAGCCCCTCCACCACCGCCGCCGCCACACAGGTTTTGATATATTAAGATAAGGTTCTCACAATATGCTTGACTAATTGTGTTGAGTAAGTGATAAATATATAGAGGCTGCCATATTAATTTTTAAGATAAAATACGCAGGTACATTTATTTCTGTGGTGGTTTCAGAAGCGTGAACTCGAAATGTGGCACGATTTATTCCCTTCCATTCCATTACGTCGTGAAATACGTAGCAAAGTGCACGACATAAAGGAACAGTGTAGCGTGCAGTGATTTTCCACTTGGTAACCGCGACAATAATTCATATATCTTATTCCTCCTTCTTCTTGCGGTGACTCGCAATAAATCACTTGTCACGGATAAGAGAACAAAATAAAACGGTTCCATTGACCATTATCTTTGTCATCTAAAGCAAAACATTAGATGGCTAGTTCACTTTATCACTGGACTGATGGCAGTTATTAAGGGTTCGAAATGGAATGAAAAGGAAAGAAAAACGTTCTGTTTATTTATATCCATGAAAAGAATCAAAGTTGTTCTCTTCCCTTTTTACTGCGGATAAATAAACAATAGTTACGTATTATAATGTACTACAATCCGATAAATTCGTATTTTTAAATAATTTGTGTGTATAGGTCTCCCATAACTGTTTGTGTAGGACTATTTTGGCACTTACTGAACTCATTATCCTTATCATTATTATTACTATCATCATTAACATCATTGTCATTATCACTATCAATATTATCATCGTCAGTTTGATAATTTTTCGGTTATTTTTCCGTTCTATGGTCCCTTAAGGGGAGTCGTAAAGATCTGTATTCCCAAAGTTAAAATGGCGGTATAAATATCCCATTTTATAAGGATCTGTCGAGCACACAAATGCAATTTTTATAGTATATGTATTGGTCCTTCCTAAATAAGATCCTCATTCACATGAAATTCTAAAATAGCACATATACTGTAGCTCTAATTTTTCGTTAAAAATGGAACTTTATTTTTTAAAAATTATTCCTTTTGAGAAAATTAAGGTTCACAACATTAACGTGAAATTTAGATCAATTTTATGGTGCTATTAACAATGGTTTATGAGAAGAGCATTTATATTGAAAAATGTGGTTAGGAGAAAATTGATAATCAAATAAAAGTAAATTAAAATGTTGATATAATTTACTCCAAAATCTCCAACAAATATTACAACTGACAAAGTCACCAAAACTGAACTTGAAATATTAAAATTAATGAATACATTAATCGTTGTCAACCTTCATTAATGTTAATATAATATTTTTCTGTGTTCTCCTTTTACACAAACTTCAGTTCTGTCATTGTGAAAGCAAAACAAATATATATGCATATATAATAAACTATCACTTGTTTATAATCATACGAATCTGATGCCCACTTGATTTCCAGACCGATCAACACATGAATCTGAATTTCCTCTTAAACATAAGTCAAACCACTGCTTTTTAGATGAAATAGTTCCGAAGTTATGCTTTGTTTTATAAAATCTTACGAGTATTAAAAAAATAATTAGAGTTATATTTATATAAATTAATTTAAACTAGTAAACATTGGACTATTGTAATGAAATATCTATCAACAATCAGAATAGGTTATGTTTTCATCATATGCAAAAAACGTAAACAAATTCAAAATTTGTTACTTAAGGCCTCTATGACTCCCCGTAATTTGTAATTAATACAAAAAGGTGTGTGAAAGCATCGTTAATAATAAATATTGGCGTTAAAACCGCGTTTTGGTGTATTATTTTGTTGAAAAGAAAGCTTCCATTACTTGGAAGGAACAAATCTGAGAGTGACTGTGAGATAAACCACGGAGACAGCGCCAAAACCGCGACTGTGGCATAAAGCAAAATAACAGCAGGAAGCTCTTTTTGTTGGGTTTGGGCTACTCAACCCGACACAAGTAAGATGGATGAGCTGGAGCACTGTAAATCACTCTTGTTGATATAGCACACAAGACGTTTTGCTACCTAATACTGCTCGACATGTGGATTATTGCGAATGTGGCAAACTTTGGCAACCTACATATCTCAGTTACACAAGCAATTATTCCACGAGAGGATATTCACCTCAAACCATAGCAGTGTTCATTATGGTAAATGCAGTTTGCACATAGAACAGTTAACAAGATCTCTGGTTTTCCCAGAGATCACATAACAAATAAACGAACGTGCATATACCGTGTGGAAGGGAACCTATTATATTGGATGCGTATTCCACAAGAATGTGAAAATCATCATCATCATTATTGGCAAGTTTTTCTCTGTGTTTGGATAGACACACACACAGACAAACCAGCGCTTATATTATATATTTCGTAGTGGTTCACGCACATAAAGCTTAACATGATATAAACTTGGACATTTGTACATTTTTCCCATTTCGCCATTAATGAAATGGTAGTTATTTTTGTTTCTGTATTTAATAAACGATGTTACCGTCCATCAGTTTGATTACATTAAAAACTGGGCGACTCCTATGCGATTTTAATTTAGCAGCGATGTTATGTTAATAAAGCGCGGGTCAGTTGAAAACGGACAAATTCCCATGGGAGAATTTCCCAGACCATGCTTGTAAATAATTATTCTGTTACGACGAGCAATGAAATAATTTTAACAAACAATTAAAAAATAGATGTTTATGCTCAGTTTGCTTTACAATAGCAATTATTTATGTGACAAAGTGACAAAATCCAGTACAATTACTTCTTACTCTCTCTACTGGTGTGTGTGTGTGTGTGTGTGTGTGTGTGTGTGTGTGTGTGTGTGTGTGTACACCATAACTCAAAAACCAAAAGTCGGTCAATTATTTTGATATTTAAGTTTAATGTTCTTCACAGATGCGACACGAAGATTTTGAAGAAAATAGTCCCACCCTAAACTACCCTTTACATGGAAAATTTAGATTTTCTTGAAAATGGCTCTAACGATTTTGATTAAAATGTCATGTTTGAGATATTTTTTATGACAAATTAAATGTATATCTTGAATTGTCTGGCTATAGCCCCTGTAGTTGTATTTACTCTGGACGACTTTTGCATAACTGGTAAACCGTTAGAGATAGACCAAATCATACTATACAAAATATGTAGATCTTGCTAAAATACACAATTTATGTCTCAATAAATTTTCTTGTAGAGTGAACCATTTCGGAGATATTCCTTGTTATGTGTGTGAGTTTCGGAAAACTTAGAACTTGAGCGAAATGCAATAACGTTGTTCATTTTTGTATATGTTAAGCGTGCAAAGAGAACGGAATCTCAAAGCTTTAAAACATTTGACTATCGCTCAAAGCCTACTGTATTCTAACATTCTCCTTGCACCTACAGGAAATAAGCAATAAGATAAGTTGTACAAATGTTTATCTTAGCACGAAGAAGATATAGGAATAAGAGTTTGTAAGAATGGTTAGTACAAGAGTAGAGAAAGTCATCAGACTTTTAATATAGAATTTGATATTCATTTTTAGATACAAATGTTATGTTCATTTTTCATTCTCTACTACGTGTAGTAAAGTAGAGCAAATATTGTATTCCACCATGAAGTACCTTATCGAGGTTTACACCGAAAATGTGCTTTCTAGGATTCACGGAGTCTCAAAACAAAGGGTTTGATGTCGAACATTCCATGTAGTACTTCTCATGCTGAGGTACCTATGTCGAACTCTCCGTGTCGAACCTCCGACGTCGAACCCTAATGTCGAACCCTAATGTCGAACTTCTGAAGCCGAATTTCGAGGTAGGGCTACGATGGGGAATTTTCGATGCCGAGATACCTATCTCGAACCCGGATGTCGAGCATACCACAGCGACTTTTCGAAGTTGAATTTTCGATGCTGAATTTTCGATGTCGAATTTTCGAAGTCGAGGTCCCTATCTTGAAACCGGATGTCTAGCCTACCACATCGTATTTTCATTGTTGAATTTTCGATGTTGAAATTTCGATGTTGAAAGATGAAGATTTTTGATGTCGAATTTTAGATGTGGAATTTTCGATGTCAAAGTCCCTATCTTGAACCCGGGATTTGAGTCTACCACATCGACTTTCGACGTTGAATTTTTTATGTCTAATTTTCCGATGTCAAATTTTCCAATGCCGAAATTTTCAATGAGGAATTTTTCTTTGTCGAATTTTTCAATGTCGAGGTCCCCATCTTGAACCCGGATGTCTATCCTACAACATCGTCTTTTCACTGTTGAATTATCTTTGTTGAAATTACGATGTCGAATTTTAGATATGGGATTTTCGATATCGAGGTTCCTATCTCGAACCCGGGTGTCGAGCCTACCACAACGACTTTTCATTCTCTTATTTTCGATGTTCAACTTTCGATCTTGAAATTTCGATGTCGCATTTTGGATGTCGAATTTATCGATGTGGAATTTTAGAGGTGGAATTTTCGATGTCTAATTTTCGATGTCGAGGTTCCTATCTCTAACGCGGATGTCGAACTTACCACATCGTTTTTCCATTGTCAAATTTTTGTTTTCGAATTTTCTATGTCGAATTTTCGATGTTAAAGTTTTTATTTCGAATTTTCAATGTGGAAGTCCCTATCCCGAACCCGTGATTAGAGCGTACCACATCGACTTTTAGATGTTGAATTTTCGATGCCGCGGTACCTATCTCAAACCCGGATGTCTAGCCCACCACATCGACTTTTCACTGTTGAATTTTCAATGTTGAATTTCCGATGTTTAATTTTCCTTGCCGAGATCGCTATCTTTAACCCGGTTGTCGAGCCTACCACATCGACTTTTCGATATCGAAGCTTCCTATGTCGAAGCTTCCGATGTCGAAGCTTCCTATGTCGAAGCTTCCGATGTCGAAGCTTCCGATGACGAATCTCCCGCTGTCGAATTTTCGATGTAGAATTTCATTGTCGAATTTTGATGGCGAGGTCCCTATCTCGAACCAGGTCGTCCAGCCTACCAAATCGAATTTTCGATGTTGAATTATCGATGTCGAATTATCGATGTTGAATTTTCCTTGCGGAGATACCTATGTTTAATCTGGACGTCGAGACTACGACATCGAGTTTTAAATATCCAATTTTCGATGTCGAATTTTTCGATGCCGAATTTTGGATGTTGAGGTTCCTATCTCGAACACGGATGTGGAGCGTACCACATCGACTTTTCATTGTCGAAGTTTCCGATGTCGAAGTTTCCGATGTCGAAGTTTCCGATGTCGAAGTTTCCGATGTCGAAGTTTCCGATGTCGAAGTTTCCGATGTCGAAGTTTCCGATGTCGAAGTTTCCGATGTCGAAGTTTCCGATGTCGAAGTTTCCGATGTCGAAGTTTCCGATGTCGAAGTTTCCGATGTCGAAGTTTCCGATGTCGAAGTTTCCGATGTCGAAGTTTCCGATGTCGAAGTTTCCGATGTCGAAGTTTCCGATGTCGAAGTTTCCGATGTCGAAGTTACCGATGTCGAAGTTACCGATGTCGAAGTTACCGATGTCGAAGTTACCGATGTCGAAGTTTCCGATGTCGAAGTTTCCGATGTCGAAGTTTCCGATGTCGAAGTTTTCGATGTCGAAGTTTCCGATGTCGAAGTTTCCGATGTCGATTTTCCGATGTCGATTTTCCGATGTCGATTTTCCGATGTCGATTTTCCGATGTCGATCTTTCCGACGTCGATTTTTTCGGTGTCGAATTTTTCGATCTGGAATATTCGATGTCAGACATTTCACATGGAATGTCCGTGTCAAACTTTCGTTGTAAAACTTAATTACGATGCTGAACACTCGATGCTGGGGTACCGATTTCTAATAACCGATGTTGAATACTCGGCGTCGGGTTTTGCGATGTCAAATTTTCACTGTTTGGTTTTGACTTATGATGTACATTTTTACGCTGACTTTTACTTTCTCTACTAGTAAGTATTCCAACCAAAACTTCAATGTCGATATTTCCCTGGAAATGTTTTGAGGCCCCCTGAATAAAAAAAGTATTTTTAGTAGTTTAGTTCTGTATTGTCTTAAGTTGGACAGGAGAATACCTATGCAAGTTCTCTATACACGAATATTGGTACGAGTTTATTTGTGATGAACAAAATTTTTATATAGTAGTTCTACGTGCGCTTATAACATTATAGGACCGAAACATATGATCACTGCGCATTAACGCGACACTAACTGATAAACATTTACAGAGGCAATAAGCTTAACAGCGCAACCCTCATTTTGCACGGTAGAAAAAGAGCAAAGGAGAATTTCGTTATTTATTAAACAAGGCGATTGTGAAAAAGCGCCAATAAATTATTCTCCGCTGTGTTCATCAATATTTACTCGCACACGAGAGGATTTCTTGTTGAATTTGCTAGGTATACCCTAGAGGCAAGCTAATGTTTACTGCTGCATGTGCCAACAGTTAACAGCTTACACAATCGATTGCTAAGAGCCTGTGTGTGATTAAGGAACACATAAATTGATTATAATGATAAAATAAATCCACATGCATTTCACAATCTAATGGGAAAATGCGTTTTACCCTTGAGGGGAGAAGGTACCATCTGTCTCCGCCATGTTAAATATGATATTTTTAACGCTTCTTTTGTGAAGAACTATGAATAGTAGAGCAATGCTATTCTGTCAAGTGTACTTTCACTATTTGGTAATGAAATGACATTTTTGTGAGAATATAGTATCAAGGATACAATTATAAAAATTTCTTCCACAATAATACGTTTTTTCCGTACATTTTGAAAAGAAAACTCTTGATGTGTTGCCTCTTGTTGAAGATGAGAGATAGTTTCCTGGTTGAACTATTGTGTGTAGTCCGTGATAATAGGCAAAGTCAGTATAAACAGCCCAAAACGTTCTTATAATGTTTCGGATAGGAACTTTATAGGGAATAAATTCACTCCCGAATATGATGTAACATTACGGATTACAGATTGTAAAGTACTGTGACAAAATAGATGTAAACATGAAGTCAGGCAATATTTCATTAGCACTTGTTAGTTTCTTATTAAATGGTTTTTTTTTTTTTTTTTTTTTTTTGTTTTTTTTGTTTTTTTTTTTTTTAGTATTATTACTGATATTACTATATTTTATTGTTTGTTATTTTTATGGTTATTATTAGTTTTATTGGAATGCATATTATCATTATGCTGATGAGTCATCTAATTCATACAAGTTGTCATACACGTGTAAGGCATTATCATCAGCACAAGGTCGATGATGCACTCGCTCCAAATCCCTGGGATTTTGTAGATCATACCCTTTACTTTTATTTGTAAGTAGCAGCAACATACTATAAACAATGGCAAAACAATATTACACAACTAACGAGGGAAAACAAATATTTATATGTAATGAACAGACATGGGGGAAGCTTTCAGTTGGAATGACCTCTGGGTATGCGAGGGTGTGCAGTCCCTTCCAATGACAAAGTGGAACTGTGGCGTGAAGTGCACGGTGCGTTATTATACCTTCGTACCTCTTTTGTTTACATGCTAATTACAACATCTCCCGCACTCTACGGTCGATTCGTAGTCAACTTAACGTCCATGTGAGATTTTTTCCCATGTCTAGTGATGAAAGTAGAGTTTGGTTGACCTTTGCCACAGGTAGCTGTTGACTGAGCTGAAGAAATAAACAGATAAGGTTGTCGCTCCAGCAAATAATAGAGTAAAGTATAACAGTCAGGCGATTCCTTAGGTGCATTTGTTCCAGTACTATAACATTTAAATAAACCTACCAACCAACGGAGGGTTAGTTCCAAGCACCATCAGTTACACCGCCTGTGGTGCCTTAGAAAGACCGTTAAACACCACTAGAACACATAACTGAATTAAATTTATTAGTCCAATTTTCTTAACGAGCGCTTGAAGTCCTACAGGGGCATATTTAAAATCAACTAAATCAATTTTAATTTTTCGCTAGCATATTAAAGTGACAGCTTATGCCCCTATTTGGGCGGACATTTAATCGAACTCTGGAAGTAATAAATTTACGATAGATTTTTGATACCCCTGCAGCTTCATGGTAGCCCTCTAGTGGTGTGTCGCTGGTCCGATTTATGGTCCAATCAAAACGGCAGCTTCCGCACCTGACGACGATTCACACGCTCCACGTTCTTCACTTGTCTTCTATAACGTCCTATCGATAAATGGAGACGCCCCAACCCGGAATTTATCCTCAAACCCAGTGAAAGGAAATCGACAGATTTTTGTTTTCCTGGTAAAGGAGCCGTTTGCGCAAGCAATCCCTCTTTTCCATTGTGTGATTCCCTTATCCAGTGATATACGAACATCTGAATTTCGCTCAATGAAGACCATGTTGTTTTATCCTTCCTAGCTACATTCATTTAAGTCAAAAAGAATTTTGACTTGTTTTTCTTTTCATTAAAAATATTCTACAGCATTGGTATTGTATTTCTTAAGTTTCACGCTCCTATCATCACTAAGTATCAGCAAATAATTTAAATAACCCCTTTTTACTTCTTCTTTAAAAGAGACAATAAGAACAGCAAAAATACAAAAATAGCAGTTTCCTAAGTATTGTTTGTGAGGTTTTAGAACGCTGTAAACAAGATGAAATTTCTTTATTGAGGTCGCCTTGTTTTGAAGTGTTTACTTTTGAAACAGCTCTGCAACAATGAAAATGAAAATAAATCTTTAACTCAAGTTTTTTTACAGTTTACATATTGTCATTTTTGAGGTGCATTTTCTCAAAGACTGCCGTATGTAGAGTTATTCAACTTTCCAATTTGATAGCAAAGGTCCTATTGCATAATCCTGTGTAACAGAATTTAAACATTTTACTTAGATGTTGGGGAGATTTTACTTGAATGGATTTTCAAGAATTACGTTCAAGTAACAATATATTATGCTTTTATGTCAAAAATGATAATACATACGGAAATTATGTGTTGTATGCAATATAACACAATCTAGTCTTTTGTGCTATCACAAGTCACGACTTTTACTTCCGTAAACTTGCTCAGTCCTTTCAGTGTCTTTCTTCACTTTCGCTGCTATGACGGTGCAATCACTCGACGCCATTAGAATCTTCTTTACCGCGACACACACGCACAGCAGTCTCGCGCTTACTGATACACTGACGTCTACACACACGCCGATAGTCACGTGACCAGATCTTTCTCTAAAGTTTTAGAGAAAGAACTTTTGCATAGCCGCTTCCATTGTTGTTAGTCGTGTACACACAAACAGATGTGCGAGACAGCCTAAACTTGCCGAGTCGGTGAACGGTCAAAGGCGTGCAAGTGGCGTGAAACAGCGCGGTTCTGACAGTCCTTTGTTTTGCGCCCAGTCCGGTAGTTAAAAATTTAGTAAATAATGTTCGATTACCTCTGTAAGTCTTCGTAATACATCGACCTTATTACTATTCTAGGTAAGCTAACCCAAGGACTGAAGAAAGCTTACATTTTTCATCGTCTGTTAGAGAAGTTTGCTTAGTAGCATATTATCCGTGAAATTGTTCTTCAGAGACTCATAATGACTAAAACCAAATATTACAGAAATAATCGCGACATGTTGTGGTTGCCCTAGGCACAGATGTGCAATGCTTATCCCCCAGGGTGCTGTCTCAAACCCCCAGCTAAATTGGATGGGGGATTTCCCAGAGCACAAACGAGGGCCTTGCAGGACGCGAAATAATTGCTACGGAGAATTGTGGCTCGGCGACTTGAGCATGGTAGAAAGAGTACTATCAAGTGTCGACCAGCAAATTAACTTGCCCTTCTTGATCCATAAGTCTCTAACCAAGAGATTGCGAGTGATTTTAGATTATGGAGAAACAAGGTTCCTAGATTAACCCCGGCATTAACACCTTCTGTAATTGTTTAAATTCTGTCTATCAATTGTTGACTAAACGCATGCACTTAATATTTATTGTCAATCACTGTTTATCGAATATATGAAAAAATGGTCAGCGAAATAAGTGGTCAAAAGGAACATTGAAAAATAAGCTGTCAGGGGCTGGAGAGAGGCTGGATTAGATTTAACGGAAATCGGAGATGTGAAAAAAGCGGTCATGTGACACATACTGATCCAAGGAGGAAGGAAGTCCAAGAAATAATTACGTTTAAAAGCTTGAAAAATGTCTTCAGGTGTCGAAGATACCTACTTATATACAGATACGGTATGTCAAAATTAGTTTGAGTCAAAAACCGGACGGAAAAAATAATTTTAAAAAAATCTACATAAAAACAAGAAAAAATCTGATGTGTTGCACTCACATGACTTTCTCTACTCGTGTACTAATCATTCTTACAAACTCTTATTCTTCTATCTTCTTCATGTTAGTTGAGATAAACATTTGTACAAATTATCTTATTGTTTATCTCCTTGAGAATAGCTCTAAATGTCATATTTGAGCTATGTTTATGAAAAAAGAAATGTGTATCTTCAATATTCTGACTATAGCAAATGCAGTCCTATTTACTCTGGATGACTTTTGAATGCTAAACCGTAAGATATAGACCAAATCTTACTACGCAAAAATGTAGATCTTGCTAATACATACAAGTTATATCTAAATACATTTTTTGTAGAGTGAACCATTTCGGAGTTATTCCTCGTTATTTGTGGGAGCGTTGGAGAATTTAGTATTTGTCAAATGGAACATATTCATTTTTATACGCTAACTGCGCAAAGAGAACAGAATTTGCAAGCTTTAAAAGATTTGACTATAGCTCAAAACCTACTGTATTCCCATGTTCTCCTTGTACCTACAAGAAGATAAACAATATAATTTCTGAAAATGTTTATCTCGACTAACACGAAGAAGATATAGGAATAAAGGTTTGTAAGAATGATTAGTACAAGAGTAGAGAAAGTCATGTGAGTGCAACACACCACATTTTTTCCATTAGCCTCTCCTCAGTTACCAGTGCAAATATATGCACTAACAACCTATATAGGCAAAATTATGTTGTGTTACAAATAAAATGTCCATATGATGAATATTTATATTTTATTTCCAGGAGACAACCAGCCTTCTTAAACGCCCTTCAGTGAGAACTTCGTGTATTGGTGAGTAATCACAAAATACATAGATTAGTAATGAAAGAGTATTATGAAAGTACTAAGATAATTAATAATAAGCAAATACCAAATTAAAGATAAAAGTTTTAATGAAAGACACCTCGACAGCTGTCTGAAGCAAAAGCTGCAGAAGCTGACCTTAAAAATGATATTTAACAAGTTAATTCAAACGTGGATTTTCAAATTAAAAAACAGTTCTAAACTGTTTGCTGAAAAGAAGTCGACTTATAGTAAAACAAAATATGGAAACACTTCATTTGACTATTTGGTTCATGGTACAGTAATCAACGGCTTTCTAACAACTATGGATCAAGTCTTCATACAGGAAACAAAAGGTGGAAGGGGTCAGTCTGTAACATGATCACGAAACAGAGGAGGCGAGGTACAGTCGACGCTTGAACGTTGTAGATAATATTGTTACTTAACTTATAATCTATGCTGTCACCATTTAAATTAAAATATTCACTTCCAAATTCTACACGTAGACGATACTTTATTTGGATACAGTGGGCCTAAAATATTGTGACGTCGGGTTCGGTACACAACAATGGACGCACGGGGTCAAGATACTTCACACCACATGCTGGCCAGGTAAGTGGACAAAGACAGGCTGCCTCTACTGTGTGTACGTGCCTAACAACAATCGAAGCGGCAGGAACAAAAGAGGACGTAAACGTTTGCGACACTTCTAGCCGAGTCATTTCCAGTGCGTGTGTATGGAATTGAGAAAGGTCCGTGTTACGTCATTCCCAGTATATAAGGAGGCCAGAGGAGTGAAGTTTAGAGAGAGTTGAGTTAGACATGAGTTGGTCACGTGCTAGTGAGTGTGAGACAGCTGTGCGTGTTCTGCCGTGAGAAGATTTACCGAGCGTCGCGAGTGACTAACGTATGGTAGACAGAGGAAGTTAAAGACAGTAAAAGGACTGAGCAAGATTATGAGAAGTAAAAACAGAGTTGTGATACGCCGAAGGACTGTAGACACTTAATGACAAGAAAACTATCTGTTGTAAAATTTTAAAAGACAATAAAGTGATAGAAAAATAAACGGACGGATTCTTGTCATTTGTTAAAATTTATTTTATTTTATAGAGTTTTGGGGTGAAATGCTATACCAGTTACTATGTATGTACATAGGTATAGAGAAATCAATAAATCGTAGGAAGAACTTGCAGTAGAGGTCGAACACATGTGGTAGCGTTAAAACAACAGACGGACGTTGGCAGACTGTTGTATCTTGCATTAGTAATGTGACACCGCCACTATGACGTCAGAGAGGAGAAACAACGCTCTCCCCCATTGATTCGGTAGATGCTTGATCTATTTATAGCTTCTGCGTAGTTTTCGGACCTATGAGCCCAAAAGAGAAGGTATACTAATATATGTATTATATTCACATTATTTTAGCCACTCATTTTTTATTCTAATGAACTTCTAATAGTAGAGAAAGTTTGCTTTTATTTTTAGGACAATATTATATAATTATATTTATAGATATATAAATATTGTGACGCCGGACTCGGCAGACAACAAAGGACGGACGGGGCTAAGCTGCTTTACGCCACATATCGAGTCAGCGAGCAAGAAAACTGATTCACAAGAATAACAATGGAAGCAGCTACACGAAAGGTGCTTTCTCCAGAACTTTCGAGAAGGAACTGATCACGTGATCGCCGGCGTGTGTATAAAAGTCGAGAAAGGTCCGTGTAACTAACGCTGAGCGATTGTATAGTCACAGAAAAAGTATTCTCGTCGATTTCATTACAATATAAAGAATAATAGATAAACAGGCATAATTACGAGTTAGCCTTTGTGATTTTACATTAAGTGACGAGAACTACAACTGTATTTCTGATGGTTTTGAGGTTGCTTCTTGGCAAATATGTGTTGGATTTCCATGAATTTATTTCTTATCTAATTAATGTTTCTGGCAATAACCTCCCGAAATAGTATTAGATCGCTTGTATTCAAATAACGTTACTCTAGAATCTTTTGCCCTAAAAATGATTGCTTTTATGTGTTAGCATGACCTGCTTCGATGGACTTTTTATTGTTTATCGTGACAAAAATGCATCTCTGGCTGGAATAAAAGAAAAAATTAATAAAACTTCCACCTTTATTTGCATTTCCACCTTCTCGGTTACTTTATATGTACATAATTATACAGGTGTAATATTAGGATTGTTATCATATGCTTTGTTGATTTATTAACGCATGCTTTATTTCATTATTTAAATATCAACATTATTTTTACGAGGCTATGTCAACTTTGAGCACGCAAGGCTCGTTTCTAATGACAGTTTTAGATACAGTTTGGTTATCTGCAAATTAGCACAATGGGGGTGGGGGAGACATTTAACGGCGCATCTACAGGTACCTGATAACCCCAGCTGCTACTGTGGTTAACGCTCTGTTAACTCTAGTACAATTGTCCACCACAACGTGGTGCGCAGCTAGCATTGTTCGTCGTTTTGTTGGTCAACCATAAGCTAGGATCGCAAAACGCATTGTCATTCTGCCTCTGATGCATAACCTAACGGTATCATGCAAACTGTAGCGACAGCTTTTGTGTTTAACGTCGTGGTTAGCGAGTATAGAATCATTATTAGTGCTGCAATACGACTTTATCTACCCACCGCCGTTTATAGGTCTGCAATGTATACTTACACATTGATAAAATGACTATGTGATAAATCCCACTCCAGACACCAGTGTGATAAGTCAGTCACTTTTTCTGTCACTTTATTTCTCTTACAATTGATTCACAAAAACACACTTTTTTTTTTCCTTCTGCACAGGAGCAGTAAGCTAGCCTACCCTTGGTAACATGTCAGCAAACTAGTTCGTTATTATTAGACCTGGAATTTCTATCTAATTACATATATTTTCCTTGTTATTTAGATGTTGGGAAAAGTGATATATCTACAAAGCCCTTTGTTAGGGTTAATATAATTGAATTTCTTTTCACATATTTGTGACGTATTACATATTTTAGTAGTGTAAGATAAAGTTAGATATTTTAGCATTTTACCTGCTTGCGTCATGAAATGCAACATAGTGCCGAAGTTTTAGCAACTGAATGGGATAATTTCGAAAAAAAAAAGTTTTTTTCTGAAATATACACTAGTACTCTCTTACAAGTAGCAATTGTCTGAAAAAAAAAACGGCGATCTCTTTTGCTTTAATGTCAAATAGACCTAGTAAAAAGAACTTGCAGAATAAAAAAGTATTTAAAATAATATGATACATTTAAAATTATAACCACTAATAATTGAACCATATAGATATTTGATGAACTATTGAGAGTAGGTTAACTGCCTTTCCAAATGTTAAATTTCTAGTGTGTTTGTATCATATTGTTTCGGTAATTTAAGCTACTACATTAGCTTAAAGAATGTCAAAATGGAGGAAACTTGTATTTTTTTCTTGAGATTAGCTATAGCCGAATTTTCTCTGTTCTGGTAAAATGATGGTTAGTTCGTTTCAGCAAGGTGAATTGATAGCTATTATAATATTAGAGGCATTACAATTTGTAATTCTTACTTTTTCATTACCCAAATCAGTCCTTGAATTTTATATAACTACACAAATAAACTTGCTGTTAAGATATTTCTTTAAAATGTGTTGATCATGCTTTGATCCAAACTTCACATCCGTAAATAAGTAGTGTTGTATGCATATTTTATATAATCATATTTTTGTTTCTCTGTGTATAAATTTAGAGTTCAGAATTGGTGAAAGACCATTGGGATTTCTAGTGCTCTAAATATCTATTGTTATAGTATAGGTGGCTCGTTTCACTGTGTTAGTGCGAAGGATTTAATGACTCACGCAAAATTCATTGGTGGGTTTCAGCACAAAATTTAATCATGGGCTTGCCACGCTTTGCAGTTAAACATGCTGTGAAATTACGCTGTAATATCATTATTACTTGCGCCCGAGAAATGCAGTATTAATGGTTAGCCATCAGCCGCCATTAAATGTTGGTCTGCCATAGTACTTTAGCGTAGGTCATAAGGTCCCCTGACTTGTATTTTACGTTCCATGAACTTGTCCTCGCACGTATTTAAGGCAATTTCCTCATCCAATATAAACTCAGTGGGTAAAACGAAAGCTCCCTGGGATTACAGCAGTAAGAGTTTCGGTTATGATTTTTATCAGAAGAGTTCAAATCCCTGGCGTCGGGAGTGTATAAGGAACACGTCGTTTACGCAGCCCTGGGACCGATCTGTAATTTCCTGCGCGAGGGAACAATAGCGCCGCGGTGTGTTGGGGTCTAGCACTTCCGTAATTACACGTCACAGCTAATTGTTTCCGTATAATTGCCGTGCGGTTTTGGCGCGACTTACCTCCAAATGAAAAACAGAACGCTGCCGCGGTTTTAAAACCATGTACCCCAACAAAAGAAAGGACCAAATGCTCGTGAATTTTGATAGGATTTCCTAACTGCCTTGAATACAGGCAATTTTCTATCTCCGAACTTTGGGAGGCTGAGTTTGCAGACACTGTGCCAAGTCGTTACTGCCACATGCTCAAATAAACCACAACATTGGAACAAGCTCTCCAAATTAGAACTGAAAATACACGTAATATCCGAACAAAGTCGTATTCTTTTATTTACTTACCCCCACCTTAGTTAACAACATCGGCTTTTCTAGTTTTCGCTGGAAAACACTGCAGACCCCGCCTGAGCAAGGATTAAGATGATTTTATCATTTTTTCAACAATAGTGGTTTTTATGCACTATCCACTCATTCTATCAAGCGTGGAAATTAAATTAAATTATTTTGTTGTTTAACGACGCTGTCAATTGCCAGGATCACATCAGCGTCACCGGTGTGCCGGAATTTTGTCCCGCAAGAGTTTGAGGGTTGATATTCCTCCACTCGGTGAGTTTTACTTTAAAGGGTAAAAAGGGTAAAGGGTACAGACTAGAAGGGGCACCTCGCTCACTTCACCCCCCAGGAGGCACAATGTATATTGTTTAATTACACTTTAAAAACGTCCTTGTATAAAAATGTACGAAATTTGTAGGTTAAGCGAATTGTTATAGAATGACGTCTATACATAATTGGAATTCATGAAAAGTCATGTAAAACACTCACTTCAATAATGCACCTTACACATTTACACAATGTATATTTTAAATTGTACCTTTAAATACTTTTTCTCAAACAAGCGCGGACTTTTATTGTAATATTAATGCTAAACTGCGACAAAAATGTCCTAGAATCCTATCGTAGAAAGGCTAAAACGCGATCGCAGCGCTGCTTGAAGGATTCAATTGTAAACTTAACCTTGCAAGGATCAGCAACGCATTAATTAAAAAGAACATGTTCTATTGGGTCAAATTGTGAATCTAAACCATTCTCGAATCACCTTGATAAACATGGTCCATTATCATAAACATTGTTCGAGCCGTTTAGGAAGAGTTCAATTATATACACATGGACAGAAGAAGCGCTCATATTGTGCACTATTATCGCAGTGGTATATAATAGTTTGTACAAGTAAAGACGTACCTACATATTTTATAAAGTGCGCAAAGGAATCATTCGCTTGCTACCCTGTTGAACGTATAGATAGCTGCTACATCTGTGAGATTTGATACATTAACCACCCCAGGGATGTCTTCTAGAATGTTCCCATCACTACAGAGTGGCAAGAACTGTTGTATACTTCTACTCCCATAACGATAAGAGCTTCCTGCAGCTCGACAAATGAAATCAACTCGCCCACTCTTTCCAACCAACCACATGTCAGCCGGCGCCGAAACCACGTCCTGCCTAACAGAGGCAATCCCTACAGAATTTGAACTCTGAAATTCGGAATGTGAACTTCTGTGCAAAATTTAATTTGTTTGCTGAAAATCTGCGTAATTTACACAACCTGAATGTTCAAACTTATTTCTGTAATTTAAATCAAGCTCACATTTTAATATTACCTATTTAAATATAGTGATGCTGCGATAGCAGCACATAATTTACATGTAAAATGCTCTTGGCGTCAACTGGTTGGTACATCATGTTCACGCTCTCACACTTGTCAAAAAATTTCCGTGTTGCTACCTGCAGGCTAATAACTGGTTCTGCTAGTTCGTAAAATACATATATACTGAATAAAAGCTCAATTATTATTATTATAAATGAATAAATTGTCGATTATATCAATGCACACAAATGAGAACATACACAGTTCAAGAAAATAAAGCATATAATAAAGCCAATTCTAAGAAAAATGTTTCCCGATTAAAAAGTATTTAAAAAAATACAATGTGTTATTGTCTGCTCCCTCTTTCATAAGTAATTCTTACCTCAAGTTGATCCGGCTGATTTTACACACACACACACACACACACACACACACACACACACACACACACACACACACACACACACACACACACACACTCTCTCTCTCTCTCTCTCTCTCTCTCTCTAAGCGTTGTCGGTGTATTTTTGGGACACCCAGTATATATTTTTTACTTTGCCAATTATACACCATTTTTTACTTCCATGGCCATATCGGCGGCGTATCCTTTCGGACCATATTATCTATGCATAATGATGCTATCTATGCATTGATTTTAAAATACAAAACTTATCACAGTTATTTTGTATCTTCTTTATCATTCTTTGATAAAATTATTAACGTTACCACCAAGTAATTTCGATATCATCCGTCTAAGTAGAACTCTAAAATAACAAAGACGAGTTTTAAAAATTCTCTCTTACAATATTGTTACGCCAGGCAGCGGCGTACAACAAAGCATGGCTGCCCCACCTCATGGTGGTGCTTGTATCAAAGGCGCTCAGGGTTAGGCTGTCTCGAATGACTGTTGTGAACACTTGACAATTAGAGTGGCAACGCAAAAAACCTTCCAGATTATTCGAGAAGTGTCCGGCAGCTGGCGTATTTGTAGAAGTTCGAGAAAGATCCTTGTTACATCATGATCGTTATATTAGGCGGCGAGGTACGAAACGAGTCAGCAGTGAGTTACAGACAGTAGTAAGTCATTCCTTAGTGTGTGTGTGTGTGTGTTTGTGTCATCTGCGTGTACCGGCATGTCGGTAAGGGGCATAAGGCAGTTAATGAGTGCTAGATTATCCTATCCTCAAAGACATCCATTTGAGAGACAGAAAAAGTGAAGACAGACAGAAAGAACTGAGTTAAAGTTACAAGAAGAAAACAGTTGTAAGTTGTAATACCAGAAATACTGCTAACTGCGTTGTCAGTAAAAGAGGACTGTGTTGCTGCATATTCAGTTAGAAGAAAATAAAGTGAGATGAAACAATTGGGCTGGACTTCTGTCGTTCCTTTGGTGTCAGGAGTGGGATTTGTCGATTTATTTCATTACAATATTGCTAAACATTAGTTACCGAAACAAGGGACTATAGTTTACAATAACACCACAAAACAATGCAACTTCAACATAATGTGCATAATTATCGAATTCGAATTCTAAACGCCTGTCAAGTGTTTTCAGGGAACAGTGTCGCGGTGCAAGGGACATCAGGTGTACACCCCTGCTTTTCCTCGGTTTATTAACTTCCGCCCTCTATGACGAGCTTCTGCGCGTCTTTTGTTTCTAGGCAACTGATAAATGAGCAGCAAAAGAAATGACTGTTTTGTCTCCGTGGCACTCTTGTCATTTTTTTGAACGAGATGCTGTACAGGTCGTTGGTATGGCAGAAACAAATGAAGTTCGTGACAAGTTGTCCTTATCGCTAACAATGCCTCTCTTCAAAAAGTCTTATCTTTGAGATAGCTTGTGCGTATCAAGAAGTCATTCAAATAATAAGACAAATGACGTGAGATAAGCAGTCCCCTCTTTCAGAAGTTAGATATCTGCGAGGATGTGCTTTATTTTGAAAGGCAGTGCTCCCACCATACATCTTTATGACAAGTAGATCATTAATTTTTTAATAATGTTGACAAGCCTGCATAACTGCTATGCGTACAACAGTCAACTGTTGGTAAAATATGACCGTGGTAAAGCTAAGGTCCTAGTTGGTGCTATGTTGTGAGTCACCCCTCTCAGTACCTCACACTTTATTTAGGATGGACGGTTTTCCTTGGGCCGCTCTTGCATGGTTGACTCCTATCTATATCAGGGTGTGGGACGTCCTGGATATGTTTCTTTTAGAAAACACAGGACTGCGTATTTACCGGGCTGTGTCTCCCTTTTTCCACTGCTATATCCGCTTACCTGGAAATTCACGCCATTGTTCAGAAGTCATTCACCTACAAGATACCGTAGATTGTCTGCTAATGGCCTGGGCTGAAATAGTTCTACCCTCACTTTGCACGGACAGCTTCAGTTGCCACAGAAGTTATTTTTTAACCACTTGCAGAGAGGGCAACAGATAGATTTTAGTTCCCTTTATACCCGCATTAATCTGTGGCGCCATTGTATTGCTCTCGTGTGCACGGTTTTGTCTTAAATTGTTTGTTTCACTGTAGAACTGGAGTGCAGCCTTCTTTAAAGGTAAAGCATTAAATTTATTTGGCAATAAAATACAAATAATTCTAGCTTATCAAGAGAAAAGATATTTCCTTAACTGGGTGTTTTATTTCATACCACGACTTTCGATCCATTATTTTCCTTCGTTCCATTTCCTTATGATCTTTCTGGTGTACTTTCAGGCGCTCAGTGTATGACGGTGCCGAGCAGATGGCGCGGATGCTTGCTGTTCTCGGCGGCAGATGGTTGAGTCGTCGCTGTCCTCTCGTGGATGGGTACGCTTGTACGACACTGGACCCGTGACTGCTCGGCGGGGCTTGGCGACGCGATGAATGGCAGGTCACAATATGTTGTCGCATAAATTATATTCATTTGTAGGGCAGTTAATAGAACAACAAAATACACGTACACCATACATTGTTTAGCTCCTATGGACTATTAGCACAGAATATGAGTCGTCAGTTACAATGAGAATACGGTATGTATGAATGATTTATGACACAAATGGATTATTTGAGAAAGTAATCAGTAGCATGATATGAGACACTAAGAGTTTACTCACTCCACTATAGTATCAGAGATAAAAAATAAAGAAGTCAGTGATAAATTACAACATCGTCCATGTATAGACCAGGCATGGGAAAGAGGGGTGACGGGAATGTTGAGTATTTACCCTCTCCACTTACTGACACAATATGAAAGACCGGCCGGTTCTCTGAGGTAGACAGACAATATCAGTAGGCGTGGCCTGGAAGCTAATTGCTGAAACAGTGAACAGGGTTAAAACTACGATGTACGGGAAGTGACACATTGAGTCAGTTCTCCCCACATAGGGCATAGACAGTTCTCGATGCAGTGGACAGTGTTTACGGTATTGCCTGCAATACGCTGAGACTGCATCACCTCTAAATCCGCAAGCTGAGAAGACTCACCCGGTATACAGGGCGTGGGGTTATGAGAGCGTATAATTCGCGTCATTGTGGATTCAGATATGACGAATAAAACTCCAGTAACAAATGCATCTATTGTGAAAGGTAAAGTAGATAAATGAACGTTATTGAATACATTATCTGTACAGTATGGAGATAGAATAAGATTGAAAAAACGCAAATATTTTCTTTGGGTATACAGCCACTGCTGTCACCTACGACGAAAGAAAGTCCAAAGCAGGCTGGCGCAGAATACTGGTTTCCCCTCGCATCTACGTATATGTTTTGAGTGGTGCTATTCTTTCAAGCTTTCCGAGCAATATTCAGGAGACCTGAGGAGTGTCAACATTCCTGGCGTTCCACTTTGTGTGTTGCCAAACGTGTATCTACAAGTTTATTCCAATAGACACGACGGAATCCAATTATTTAATACTGTGACATTGGTCGTACAACAATATACGGACGAGAGGGGAACGCTTGTGTGTGTACGTGAGTGTAATAATGCGCGATAAGAACAAAAGGGCCGAAAAGCTTCTCGTTGATTTTTGAAAGGTCACGTGACATCGGTTCCAGTATAAATAGGACCATAGAGATCAGTTTAGGTTTGAGTCCGTTTGAGCCGAGTTGTTTTGTGTAAGTCGTCGTGTACAGTTAGTTTTTAGTTACGAGAGTGAGTCGGCCAGCCTGTCAGTGAGTACGTATGTGTCGTTGACTGATGGTATCGTAATGGTCAATATATAAGGGACAGAGAAACGGGAGAAAGACATTGAAAGACAGAGAGATTATCAGAAGAACAATTTTGATAGCAGAAATTGGTGACTTGATCTTGGATTTTGCCGTTTTGTTACAATATCATTTGGTGGCTAACAACCCATTTTAGCAACACATGAAAATAACAAGAATAACGCATCAATTAAAGCACTACTTCTGTATGCTAATTACCCATATAAACAATAAACGAGTAATTACTTATTCACAATCAAACGTCATCAATTTTCTCTTTTATTTATGCAACAATGTACTATAGAGGAAAATAACACAGGAAGATGTGTTCCAACTTAACACAAGAAGTCTGCGCACTCATGCTTTAAATTGATTAGAGCGGCAGGACTAAAAGGGGTTCTCTAGAACATTCGAGAATTGTCGGTCTATTTGTACATGTTTGAGAAAGATCCGTGTTACGTCATGCCTAGTATATAAGGAGGCGAGGCAGCGAACACAGGGGTTACCTGTAGACATAAGTCGTCGGGGAGTCGGTCAGTTTTTTGTTTTGACTGTGTGAGTACAGCTGCGTCGAATGGAAGATCTCGAAGCAGTCAATGAATATTGAGTGATTTTATCTTCAAAGTCAGCTGTTGAGAAATAGAGAAGCTGAATAAAGACAGAAAGGAGTGACTCAAGATTGAGAGAAAACAATTTCTGAGTTTTAATATCGCGAAACACTCTAGATTCTGCTAATGTCAACAAAAGAGAACTGTGTTGTGCATTTTTTGTGGTTTTTGTCACATGGTGTCAGGAGTGGGATTCTCGATTTGCCATTTTGTTACTGTATTCTGTATTTATGTCTTACAATTTCGTCCTTGTTTTGTTTCTGCTCCTTGAGTTTGAGATTAGCACTTCCCCAATTCTTACACTCGTTTGATATGAAGAACCTTCTCGCCTTCTCTTCGATTCTACTGATTTAACCTTCCCGCCGATTTTGGACCCTAGGACCATATACATAGACGGAGCACAAGGGTAAGAAGAGAAAAAGAACGTTTTTATAGCCAAGAGCTGATGGCGCCACTATCGCAGAGCAGGGATTCTTTTTTATATTGCGGTAGAAACTGCAAAAATGAGGTTCATGCAAATGCATATTAAATGAAGGCATGATGAAATGGCTGCATGTTTATAAATCATGAATAAGTGCACTGTTCATCATATTATACGCAGTACTTTATGCGGACATGTGGTTGACTGTCGTATAAAACATTTCGACGTCTGCTTCTCTCGTTTATGTGGCCATCAATGTTGAACTGCTGTCTTCAGAAGACTCGTCAATATAACTGGCTTGCGTTATGACGGTAATTACACGCGAGTGGCTTTCAGTCAATGTACAAACAGCGCCAAAGAAAATCGACGGACTTTTATCGCTCCCTAGGACCTTTTTAGGCGTGTTCCTCACCTTACCTATCATAGCTAATAATTTAATCCAAAAAGAAACAGCAATATATGTTTCTATAGCGATTCATAATTTTATTATAATACATTTCTGAGAATAAAGATCTGTGACCAAATCATTATGTTTAGAAACTAGGAATAAATATATTTATGTATATGGTTTACGTGAATATGACAATACATATTCTAGCATTCAAATTACGTTTGTGTTGTATTGCTATGATCAACAATAGGTGAGTAAAGGAAAATTAATCAAGTGTATTTTGAGATAGAAAATACGCTGCTATATTTGTTTATTTATTATTTTGTCATCTATTCCGCTCAATTATTAATTTATTACTCAAATTATTTATTTACTTTTGCATCTACAGAGCAATAAACACATTACTGTAGGAATACAGTTCTGTTTACTTTTTTACTTTCTCTACTGCTAAGTAGGGGACGTATTGTATTCCACCCAAAAATTCGATGTCGAGATTTCACCGGAAATGTTTTGAGCATAACTCAAAAATGAAAAGTCGGTTAAAAACCAAACTTGGTATTTAAGTTTAATGTCTTTCAAGGATGCGACACAAAGATTTTGAAGAAAATAGCCCCACCCTAAACTACCCTTTACATGGAAAATTTTTCGAAAATTTTGATTTTCTTGAAAATGGCTCTAACAATTTTGATTAAAATGTAATATATTTGAGATATTTTTATGACAAATGAAATGTATATCTTAAATTTTCTGGCTACAGCCCCTGTAGTCGTATTTACTCTGGACAACTTTTGCATAACTGGTAAACCGTTAGAGATAGACCAAATCATACTATACAAAAAATGTGGATCTTGCTAAAATACACAATTTATGTCTCAATAAATTTTCTTGTAGGTTGAACCATTTCGGAGATATTTCTTATGTGTGTGAGTTTCGGAAAACTTAAAGCTTTCGTGAAATGGAACATCGTTGTTCATTTTTTTTATCTTAAGCGTGCAAAGAGAACGGAATCTCAAAACTTTAAAAGATTTGACTATCGCTCAAAGCCTACAGTATTCTAATATTCCCCTTGCACCTACAATCAAACAACCAATAGGATAATTTGTACAAATGTTTATCTCAACTAACACGAAGAAGATATAGGAATAAGAGTTTGTAAGAATGGTTAGTACAAGAATACAGAAAGTCATGTGAGTGCAACACATCAGATTTTTTCTGGTAATGTTCTGCCTTGCAATATCAGGCTTGGACAGTACTCCCAAGGTATCAAGCCATTCCCTTATTTCCCCTCGTTTAAGGGCGCTTAACTGCATGGTCACCGCCAAGACGGAAAACCTCTAGGGAAAACGGGTTCCACCAACGCGCGCGTGTGTGTGTGTGTGTATGTGTGTGTGTATGTGTGTGTGTGTGTGTGTGTGTGTGTGTCCTAGTAGAACCTTGGGAATAAACACACTTCCCCAGGCTTGAATTATACGTTACAGATTCACAAGATCCCGTTTCCATGAAAATACCCGTTTTATTCAGGGGTCTCAAAATAATATATTTCTGGTGAAATTTCATTTTTGAACTTTTGGTGTTATAGAAGGTAAACATTATCAGTATCATAATTAATGAAAATATCTCAGAATAACACATAAGACAAAAGGTTCGCTTCTATCAGGAGGCATCTATAATAACGAATAACTATATTTACAAAAATCTCCATAACACATCACTGAAACAAACTGAATTGGAGTGGTTTTTCATTTTATTGATTCTGTTGAGATTCGGGCATAGGAATTTGAGTTACATTCCCTTTAAAGGTCTGTTCAGCGATATAAGCGCGCTAGAAGTGTCATCGTGAGAGAAACAAAAGCTGTCAGGCATTTGAACGCCTTTTTACGTTCGTTTCCACCTTTACTGACATTATCTTTCATGTATTCTTTCTGTTATTTTAATTGGAACGTATTTGGGGCGGTTATTAAATTCTCTTTACAGACCAATGCGTCATCTAAAATAACGAATCGTTCCTGGTTCTGTCAAAAATGGCAGGCGAGCCCTGTTGAATATGGAGCATTTGGCAATGCGCCATTTTAATTCCGTCGCGCTCTGTGACAGAAATCGCACTTTGAGTAAACAATCTTTCGAGGTCAGTAGCCGTGTCGACGGACCACTGTATCGATCCAACCTACTCCGAGAACCAAAAATTTAATTTAAGACACCTTCAGTGCCAGAGCAGGAGCTATCAGTGTTTGTTAACCAACAGAAGCTGGCGGTTGGTTGACATTCTACACACCCTCACTATTGCCAACGTTCCAAGAATAACTCAGCTCTTTCACAAGTACAATCTTCAACTTCAATTGCGCTTCAAGTACGTTAAATTGGGAGATGCACCTCAATTTTTAATCCACCTAAAATTTCGCTGTGGAGATTTCATTGGAAATACATTTTGAGGTCCCTAGAATTAAAAAAAAAAAAGCGCTTTAGAAAGGTCCTGTACGTATGTGTATGCGTGTGTGTGTGCGTGTGTGTGTGTGTGTGTGTGTGTGTGAACAGCATAACTCAAAACGACAAGTCGGTTAGGATGTCACACAAAGTTTTGAAGAAAATTCCTCCACCTAAACTACCCTTTACTTGGTAAAAGTTTTAAAAATTTTATTTTTCTCAAAAATGTCTGACAATTTTCAATAACATACCACCTGTTTAAGGTATTTTAAAGGCAAATGAAATTTATATTTTGATTCTTGTGGCTATAGCCCATGTAGCCCTGTTTACTCCTGATGACTTGCATGACTGCAAGTAAAATCAAACTATTTGTACAAATTCTTATTCCTATATCTTCATCTTAGTTGAGATAAACATTTGTACAAATTATCCTATTGCTTATTTCCTTGTAGGTGCAAGGGGAAAGTTAGAATACAGAAGGCTTTGAGTGATAGTCAAATCTTTTGAAGCTTTGAGATTCTCTTCTCTTTGCACACTTACCATATAAAAAAATTAACAACGATGATCCATTTCACGAAAGTTCTGTTTTCCGAAACTCACACACATAACAAGGAATATCTCCGAAATGGTTAACCCTACAAGAATATTCATTGAGACATAAGTTGTGTATTTTAGCAAGATCTACATTTTTTGTATAGTATGATTTGGTCCATCTCTAACGGTTTACTAGTTATGCAAAAGTCGTCCAGAGTAAATACGACTACAGGGGCTATAACCAGAAAATTCAAGATATACATTTCATTTGTCATAAAAATATCTCAAACATATGACATTTTAATCAAAATCGTTAGAGCCATTTCCAAGAAAATCAAAATTTTTGAAAATTTTTAGATGTAAAGGGTAGTTTAGGGTGGGGATATTTTCTTCAAAATCTTCGTGTCACATCCTTGAAAAACATTAATCTTAAATACCAACTTTGGTTTTTAACCGACTTTTCGTTTTTGAGTTATGCTGTCCATAGACTGACACACACACACACACACACACACACACACACACACACACACACACACACACAATTAACTTCCCCTACTTACCAGTAGACAAAATAATGATTTTTTTTTTTATTTCGAAGATGCTTTGCAATACTTGAGTTTTCCTGAAACGGAACACCGTTATTCACTTTATCTGTTGGCCGTGCAAAGTCAAGCAATTTCAAAGCCTTCATGTAGTGACCAGCTTTTGCGTATTCCCCTTGTAGCTACAAGAAAATTAACAGTAACATAACGTCTGCAAATGCTCATCTCGTACTCACATGACTTTCTTTATGTTCATGTTAGTCAACTGGTCAGATTTTTAGCTAATGTAATTCAACTAAAGCACTTTTGTTATTCTAAATCCCACTTCTAGGTTTTTTGTATCTAATCGATAGACAGTAACGCTGCTGGATTCTAGAATTTCTAGACAAACGCCACTACACTACAATGTTATTAAATAAACAGGAATGCGATGGTTGCACTTGAAACCGTTTGAAGTTGAGTAACCCTAACATTTGTCACGTGATCGCCTGTGCAGCACATCGCCCTTTAGAAAGTATCGGAGTTGTACTTAAAGTTCCCTCATCGGAGGAATTTTTCGCTGCGTATAAACTATGGTAATGGGTGCATGATGCAAATAAAATCTATAAAATGTAAAGAGCTGTTGAAAGCGTGGAAGAAGAAGTGCTCGGCTGTGAAAGAGATGTAAAATAGGGGTGCAGTAATGGATTTTGGGACATGCATAAATCTTTTCTCTGTGCTAGTACCAAGAAAGTTGCTTGTGCCTTTAGAAGGTGCTTGCAGTTTAGCAAGGTCGCAATGAAGACTTAATATAGGTAAGAATAAAGTTTCAAAACATTGTGTTTTACATTTTCATTACAATTTCATTATATATCTCTTCGACAAACTTCTTGGGAACATTTAAGTGATATTTTAGCCTGTTTGGCCAAAGAAAATCGATCTTTGGATTTTTATTGTAAAAATCTGATGTGTTACACTCACATGTCTTTCTCTACGCTTGTACTCACCATTCTTACAAACTTATTCCTATATCTTCTTCGTGTTAGTTGAGATAAACATTTGTGCAAATTATCTTATTGCTTATTTCCTTGTAGATGCAAGATGAATACTTGAGCGATAGTCAATATTTTAAAGCTTGGAGATTCCGTTCTCTTTGCACGGTTAACATATAAAAAAGTGAACAATGATGTTCCATTTCACGAACATTAAGTTTTCCAAAACTGACACGCATAACAAAGCATATCTCTGAAATGATTCCTAACTCGTAAACCGTAACAGATAGACAAGATCTTAGTGTACGAAAAATGTAGATCTCCCTAAATCACACCATTTGTCTCAATAATTTGTTTGTGGAGTGAACCTTTTCGGAGATATTCCTTGTTATTTGTCAGTTTCGAAAAACTTAAAGCTTTCGTGAAATGGAACATCGTTGTTCATTTTTACTTTCTCTACTGCTAAGTAGGGGAAGTATTGTGTTCCACCCAAAAATTCGATGTCGAGATTTCACCGGAAATACATGTTTTGAGACTCCCTGAATCCAAAAAAAAAGCATTCTTAGAAAAAGGTCAATCTGTGTGTCTGTGTGAGTCTGTCTGTGGACAGCATAGCTCAAAAACGAAAAGTCGGTTAAAAACCAAAGTTGGTATTTAAGTTTGTCATTCAAGGATGCGACACGAAGATTCTGAAGAAAATAGCTCCACCCTAAACTACCCTTTACATGAAACATTTTTCGAAAATTTTGATTTTCTTGAAAATGGCTAACGATTTTAATTAAAATGTCATATGTTTGAGATATTGTTATGACAAATGAAATGTATATCCTGAATTTTCTGGCTATAGCCCCTGTAGTCGTATTTACTCTGGACGAATTTTGCATAACTGGTAAACCGTTAGAGATAGACAAAATCTTGCAGTACCAAAAATGTAGATCTTGCTAAAATACACAATTTATGTCTCAATAAATTTTCTTGTAGGGTGAACCATTTCGGAGATATTCCTTGTTGTGTGTGTGAGTTTCGGAAAACTTAGAACTTTAGCGAAATGCAACAACGTTGTTCATTTTTTATATGTTAATCGCGCAAAGAGAACGGAATCTCAAAGGTCAAAAAGATTTGACTGTCGCAAAAGCCTTCTGTATTCTAATACTCCCCTTGTACCTACAAAGACATAAGCAATGAGATAATTTGTACGAATGTTTATTTTAACTAACAAGAAGACGATATAGGAATAAGAGTTTGTAGATAGATGCACATCTAAAACATAAGAATACTCCTTCACTGAGGACAACTGGGGTTTCAAAAGCAGCAAGTTTGGCCTAACCAGGATTCAGATCTAGACAAACAGCGTTGAGAGCGATCACAAAGGTGTCTTCTGTTTTAACTGTCCTTGTGCAGTTTTGCTTTCTGCACAAAGCGTTACTCTGGTCTATTCCCCCGTTACACAAATTTGCATAGGCAGCCCGCTGTGCAGCTGGGGTTCCTGTAGTCGTCTTTACTCCTATTTCCAAACAACGCCGTGCTCCAATAATAAAAATTAACATCAATGCTGGCCCGAATACGACTCTTACAGCACAAAAAAGAGAATAACAAAAGCGACAAACGCCGAAATTAATTTCCGGTGGGTATTTCTGAAAACAACGCCGTGGAGCTTGGCCCCACTGAAGTATAAATAGAACGTCGGCTGTTTTCCTGTGTCGTAGTGTTCCGAGGAAACAAAATACTCAGTAAATTATTGTGCTGTTTTCTCTGCTTTGGTATCAAGTAAACTGAGACCTTTTGCCAACCAAAAATACACTGTGTTTGCAAAAGAAGTCCTCCGAAGCTTACGTGAGAGGCAAAGTCCATTACTGACAGGTGAGTGCCAACCTTTCCTTTCACTCTCATTCTCCAATACAAAATAAGAACATTTTCTTGTTCTTTTTTGGGTAATCACGGACAAATTTCATTATACAACTTAAATAACATTCCGTATTGCCGTACTGTATACATATGTATTTACATTATTTCTTCAGTAACATTGCAGATTTTGGAGGAAAAAGTTCAGCACAGCAAGTAAGTAGAGAATTGTATTACTTTTAAGGTAACACTGAAGGGATAATTTAGCCTGTGTGATCAAAAAATCGATATTTGGATTTTTATTGTAAATATATGAATATATTTGCGAATTTTTAATCCCCTAAGGAGGGGGCCTCTTCCTCTACCTTTTAAATAGACGTGCCCATACCTTACATTTCAACAATAAACTCATTTTTCTCGGAAGTAACTTTTTCTTAATTTCTCTTATTCAAAATCAATCTTGTCCCACAAAAATCTAGCTAGTCTAAATTTTTTTCGAATATAATTCAAAATATAGGTACTAAAATCTTTGTTTGGAGGTTTGATATTGATGTAATTTAAAAAAATAATTAATATATTAGTGCCCTGTTTTTGTCACTTTTACACTTTGCGATATTAGATTTTTTTAAGAAAAACTATTCATTATATGAAAATGTCCAACCTTTAATTTGTTACAAAGACCGTTTGTACTTCAACACCTGTTGATATAAATTAATTTATATATTAAAAATTTGATTTAGATATTAGAATTAAATTTGGTGCACCTGTTTCTTTAGTTGCTGAAAGTTTCTGTGCAAAAATTAAGCCTATAACTTCAGTACTTTAGAAAATCATCTTAAATTCTATAAGGTCATGATTCACGGTTTCACTAAATAAACCCTGAATCCTGGGTTATGAGGATAAAGTAAGTGTAACTTCCAGAAATATATAAAATGTCTCTGACGTGTTACATTTTCGTGACATTTTCTACCCATTGCAACAGTATTTTAAATAAGACGATGGTGACGTCTAGTTTGCCATTCATTGTTGCGACATATGAAGCGGTAATTGTTGTGTCACAGTGCCACAGATCCAGCCAAAGCATTGCGGCGCCATTAGCAGTATTTTATGTGACTGAGGTGCACTTTTGTGACTGCTTTTCAATGTCGGCCACGGCTTGTATCTTGGGTGCGGTACGGATCGATGTTTATTCGCCTTGTGTCGTTTTCGATGTTTTATTCCTCCTTATTGCAGTTTAACACTCAAAATATAACTCTAATTCACAAACTAATTTTCTGTATTTTCTTCGATGTGGATTTGATGATAATAATAATAGTAACAATAACAATAATAACAGCTAAACCAGTTCAGATTTGCAGGGTGATAGACAAGAAAGCTGAGGGGTAGAAGCTACTTCGTAACCTATAGTGGTTGATTCCTCATAGTTTTTTGAAACATGCTCTTTTGCGATTCTCAGTAGTTCTAGTTCTTATTTACGCTAAACTTCCATTTTCCTTTGAAGTACTGTTTTCCTGCTTTTTCCGGCAAACAGCCAATCGTGTTTTAAACTTCAATGTGAAATTTCAACTCAAATACACAATTTCATGTTCGTCCCCACGAATAGCTTAAAAAACGTAGTATATTAAATTATTATTATTTAATTCAACCTTCTAAATTTAATTAAATTTCATTGTAGAGTGATGTGATGCTTCGTGCAAAATATTTAGTTTCATCCTCGCTGCGAGTTCGTTCTAGATTTATAACTTTTATGGTGTTTTCTTTACATTGTTCTTACGAACAAGTGTAAGAGAAATGCTGAAATGATATTCTCTTTGGACTTAAAAGCATATTACACCTCTCTCCTTGTAGACATGTATGTGCTGGCAAGTCGACCTTTGAGACCACCTGGCTTCCCTCCGCGGCAAGGAGCAAGTGGTGTCTCCCCAGAGTCTGGAAGTATTTGCAGTTAAAAGTGGGATATAAAAAAAAACGTTTTGTAAATAATCAGTTCATTAGACCTATTCAACTAAGTAACAGAAAGAGCTTTTGGACGTAAACTAGGTTTTGGATAAACGGACAAGTAAATTGGCACTTTTTATGCAGACAATCTTGCACTAAATCTCACTTTAACGAATCTCTCTCGTGCTTTAAACTTCATTACTGTGTTTAAATTCTCTTACCCTTAGTAATTTTATTTATTTTCTTTCTCATCATGAAGCGCTTGAAACAGGGGTGAATAAAATGTAATAACATTGACGCTAGTTTGCGAAAGAAGCAGAGCGTGAAACAGTTAATATCGAGTAAACTAAAAATCAAATTTTACGGTTACCTAGTTTGGCTAACGTTTGCGCTTGTAATAGCAAGAAACGTCTTCTGGTTCTGTTTGTAAATGAAATTCAAACAATAACGGCAAAGTACGCGTAATTTCCTCGCTTGCAGTATTTCTACTTTCATTTCAGCTGCAGAAATGAAGTGAAGGAAAATGTACAGGCTGGCCTATTTAATTGTTACTGCTATTAAGATCATAAAATGGATATGTGTGTAGAGGAGAATAAGGTGACGGAAAAACTGGATGGAACTTTGTCACCCTGGTGTCAGAAGTGGGATTCGTCGAATGGACACTTTGTTGCATTATGTTGTAGCTTAAGTTCGTAAATGCCTAAAACACAGACACACTACATAAATTCTCTTATTCTCGAAATTTAAGTTCCAAGTGCAACTCAAGTATATGTATGTGCTTATTCTTTGCCTACTGTTTGTGAAAAACCAATTTTAGCGAAAAAGTCTTTGCAAAGTGCGAAACTTCTCTTTCTTGAAGCATTAGATCGATGAAACAAAGCAAAACCAGTGCTTTGCTCCATAGTTTCACCTTCACTGTATTGCGACTGTGGAAGTCTTGTTAGTGCATGCAGAAAAGGGAAGTAATTATGTGGTTTGTTACCCGGCGTAATATTGTGTGTGCGTATGTTGGCTTGTTTGTAACCTTTATGCTTAACAAGCAGTTTGTTTTATATGCGATTCATGCGCCACGATGTTTATTGTATCACATAGTTTTCTCTACTCATTACAGCTTCATCTATGCAGTTATAACTATACCACAGGCAGTTTTATAAACTCAAGTGATGAATTAATTTCCTTTAGTTGTAGTTATGTAACTTTGTCACATGATCAAGATTTTTGTCTATTCCTAACAGATAAAGATATTATATTCACGCAAAAGAATAATATGAAAATATCTACCTCAAAAACAAAATTAATGGCAATGAGGGGAAAAGATAACAGACCTAAAATAGTTATAATTAATATAATAGAACAAGTAACTACCTTAAGATATTTGGGGAGCGAAATATCAACATACAAAAGAAATAGAGAGTTATTTATATAATATAAATGGATGTATAAGGGGATAAAACATTAATAAAGAAATCCAGATTCGACTTATAATATCGCCTTAAAAGACGTATTGAAGAAGCTAAAATGAGATATTTAAGGTCGGTATTAGGGGTGACTCTTACAAACCAAAGTAGAGGTCAAGAAATTAGAGAAGAATTGAAGATACAACAGGTATGGTGAAAGAAGTGAGAGGGTGTCCGGTGCAAAGAATGTCCCCTGAGCGTCTGCCTGAAGACGGCCCAAAAAGAGATGGAAGCAGCAATTTCAATGATACTTTGACTTCGGAACAGGAAAAACCAAATCATTGATATGGAAGAAGAAGACGCAAAAGAATTTCAAACACCAGCGGAAACACCCCCCATAGAAACTTTTTCAAGTTCTGAAAATTCTCCACAAGTTATAGGCACCCTTCAGCTGCAGTAAATGTCGATCTGAATGGACATAGACTGAGCATTGAGTGTTCTATTCCTAGAACATTGTACTCTTACACTGAGAATTTCAGCAGGTTTCTATACAATTTATAAACCTTTTTAGAGTACGTATACATTCTACCCACATTCTCCCTAAACTCTCGATGAACAGATTCACTTTCAAAATGACTTAAAACAACATGACCTGTGCCAACGGATAGTGATACAGTCACATCAACAAATGTTAAATAGTTAAATAATTCAATGTTGGTATAAATCAGTCTATTAATGAACATACTACACCAATAGAATCTTAAATTGGTACACATGGGTCGTAACACACTAGTAAAGTTACAAAGCGATGAATAGTTCCCGCATACCTCAGCCAGCATTGGAGTTTATAAGACTAGACTTGCAGGGTTGTGGTGGTCGAGCGGAACTATTCAGTTTCGGTCGCATCGATGATCCGAGGACACGTGTTGGAATCTATGATGATGGATCAAAGGTATTAAAAATCAAACATTAAGCAAATATTTAATAATATGAAACGTAAACAGACATCACATAATATGCAAATACTTAATATATTATGGCGCCAGCCGCACATCAAGAATCTCAAATTCAGCCACCTCACACCCTTATGGCCCTAATCAACACGAGAATATTGACTAAGAACAAATGGAGTTTCCACATCGCTCGAGAAACTTCGAATGCCAGGATTGTTAAGAAAAGCTTCGCGAAATATCAAAAACAAAAACGCAGCTACTTCTCGGCTGTATAAGCGACTCCGCACAGACAGTTTTTGGTCATTTTTAGCGAGTTTATCGTCGGAGTCTGTTTTCAGTGAGTGAGTAGAATTGTCTAAACAAGCTATGGATAGTCGAGGAGTGTTTTTTAGTGTAATAGTTACGATAGAACACAACAGCTATGCCATGCAAGGTCACTAATTCTGATTTGTGATTCAGTTTTAAGGAAAATAAGTGGACAAAAAACTAATTTGACTTGTGAAAATATAGAATGAAATAGAGGTGAATAGAGCTTGATCTTTAAGTTTTGCTGACCTGAATATTTTCTTCGTGTTTTCTTTTTTCCATTTTTTTTTTTTTTTTTTTTTTTTTTTTTTTTTTTTTTTTTGGCTGATCTAAATTTACCTAATGCACTTAGTGCGCTCTGCTTTAATCTTCATTTGCCATTACCATTTGAGATAGTGCACAAAAGTTCTCTAGACATTTTGAGATAATTCTGAGAATCAGGAATTCTCGAGAAATAATATAACGTCCAGATGATTAAACTACTGCCTTTGGAAGCTCTAACTTCAAATTTTTGGTCACTTTATTGCTGACATCTTCCATCTGTTGATAGAGAAGGAATGGAAATTCATATACAATGTCTCCCTGATAGACAGGAAGGAAAAAAATATATGGATATAAAATAATAATAATAATAATAATAATAATAATAATAATAATAATAATAATAATAATAATAATAATAATAATAATAATAATAATAATAATAATAATAATAATAATAATAATAATAATAATAATAATAATAATAATAATAATAATAATAATAATAATAATAATAATAATAATAATAATAATAATAATAATAAAACGTCCAATGGTTGAGGTCTGCAGTTTGCCGGAAGACAATGAATGAAATTAAAATATTCGTTTTCCTTGCAAAGGTGTAAAACTGACGTTAATATGGCTGCTAAGCGAAGATCTACCTTCATCTCTTCCAGTTTCTTCAAAATAGGCAACATCAGTGTCTGAAACCAATTTGGGGAGGATTCCGTATCGAACTATCCATTTTGGTACGCTTGTATCTTGCCTATGGAGGTCTATAAATTGCATAGCTTTTCCGATTGATAGTTTACATTGCCACAGATCATTATTGATGGATATTTAACTTCACCCTTTCTGAGCAGCTAATTGTTGTCTCAATTGTCCATAAGATATGCTTCTTCACAATTTCAGATGCTTGTGGGTGGTACATACTCCACCCAGGTTTTGCCGTCCTTGGTTTGGTGCCAGGTCAGGCCTACTTCCTCTACTGGCCGTATTATCTTTAATTGCAGAGCTTACTATGCAGTGAAACCGTTGAGGGGTTATCCTCCCCCAGTGGGAGGCGCCCTAAATTTTTGACTTTTTTTTTTTTTTTTTTTTGCGACGAAGTGGGTTAATCCCCACGTACCATCCTCACAGTACTTCAAATATTGTACGCAGGTTCTCTATTCGAGCTCTTCTCCTGCAAGACGTATTGACCAAGTCGGAGGCACCACCGTTGGAACCAGGAGGTGAGAAGGTCGCTGTAGTGCTGGATCCTGCGGGCAGCCATGTTGTGCAGAGTTGATGTGAAGGCGACTTTCGTATTGTCAGCAAACAAATACACCCAGCATCCTGGCTATGAAGGTGGGATGTTTAGATATAGAAGGAAGAGGGTGGACCTAGGACACTACCCTGAGGGACGCCAACACTGATGAGACGGGGCTGGGAGATAACATCGTGAGATACGGAGAAGGTTCTTTTAGATATGAGTGGATCAGATGGATCAAGTAGGAAGGGTTTTGCAACCTGTAGATTAAAGTTTTATGCCAAACACTGTCAAAGGCTCTGGTGCTGTCCAGTAGTAGTGCTGAGACGAAGTGCCTCTTGTTGAAAGCCGTGTGTACTTCATCAACTGCGGAGTGCTGTGCCAGAAAACCAAACTGTGCTCTAAGAACGAAATTCTCCCTTAGCTTACGAACTGATGGTAGAAGCAAGCTGGTAGATCTGTAGCTCTCAGGCGTTGTGCCATATTTTCCCGGTTTGCATGTAGTGATTACTTTGGCGTGTTTCCAACACTTTGGGAAGTAGCCGTGGTAGAGGATGGCGTTGAAAATATTTGCGAGGGAATGTACCCAAGGTGAGGGTAATACCTTTAGAGCCGGTTTGGTTAGACTGGCTAGGGGGATTTGAAAGGCCGGAGAGAGCTTATATGGTCTTGCACTTCTACTGATAATATTGTAGGGTAACCCTAATATTTAATATTTTATGTGTACCCCTTTCAATTTACAATTTAACAAGGCAATTGCAATAGTGAAGAATGGACAAAAGTTGTGATTCAAAGTTGCGCTTTGTGGTTCGTGAACTTTTTTTCTATCAATTAAATAATTGCCCCACAATTGTTTATGGCAATGTGAATGCTGAAGAATAAAAATCAGCAGGTTCAAAATGGCATTTTATGCCGAGAGGCTTATCAATGAGTATTCAATAATCATGCGCATAGTATTATAAATGCATATGGTGCAAAATTGTACAGTTTCTACCCGTTAAGTGGGTGAAATACTGCATTTCAGCAAATATTCGGTTATATATCGTATACTGAGTGGAAGGTTCTGCTTTGGCCATATGTTAACCAGGTGTTTATTACTTCACTGTCTCACAAACATTGTGTGAACTATATTGCAATACATTTCTAACTTAATTCTAATGAACTTAGCCACAATTTAATGCTAACGTGACGTACTATGCATTGCACCATTGTTCAGACAATGTTTACGCCAGAGTTAGATAATAAAACCATTTAAGTCAATTCGTGAACAAACTAGATGACTCCAAATATTGACACGAACTATTTTTTTATTTTTAAATTTACACACCTGAAGCTATTGACAGTGAAGTAAATTGATCTACAAACAACACAAAGTAATTAGAGACTCAGACTTCAGTATAATAAATTGAGTAACACTGAATATTTTTCACAACGATCGTTTCGACACAATTACGTGTCATCTTCAGGGGAACAATTTATTATAGTGAAGTGTGAGTCTCTAGTTACTCGGTATTTCTTATTTTTATTTAGTGGGGTTTTTTTTTTTTGCAAAAGTGTATTTTAGTGAAATTAACTGTATTGGACACATTTGCTACACTCATCATCTGGAATCCCTGGTTAACGTATGGCCGAAACAGTGTTTTTGTAGTGTTCTACGCCCGCTTTTACTGCAGGTGGTGACACTGATGATACATAGAATGAAGATGGAGCACCGGTGGAATGATATGGCGGGGGAAACCGGAGAACCCGCAGGTAAATCGCCCCAGCGCTGTTTCCCCCACCACAAACCCCACATGCCGTTGCCTGGGATCGAACCCAGACCGAGTAACTGTTTAATGCTCCATGGTATTTTCAGCTAAAAATCAAGGCCCTGTTCCCAAGCATGTTCGTTTATAACTGAAATGTGCTGATGTTCAGGTACAAGGGCTTTAGAAATACTTTGAAGAAACAAATGGGTTAATAATTAATTAATAATTGTATAACATATAAAAGGATATAAAATCACTGTATAAAATACTGTGAGAAATGACTAGATCGGTTACTTTTGGTGACAGTCAATCTCTCTTCTAAAACTGATCCACAAGTCACAGTTCTTTTTAATCATTATCGCAACTTACAATTCGTCGTGACCTTGCAACTTAGCTGTTCTGTTTTATGGTAACCTTGACACAAATACTGCTCAATATGCACAACACACAATTCCGACGATTAACTAACTGTCTGTGAACTGTGTTTCACGATACAAACACTCAATCCTTATGAACACTCACTGACCAAAAACACTAAACCGACTTCTCTATAACTTATATAGTCGAGTATTAGGTAGCGTAGTGCCCGACTTGTCTCCAAATATACGTTTCTCGAAACTTCTTACAAGCCGGCAGTCGAAAGCTTTTCGAACTGTCTAGAATCCATCTTTGTTTCAACCCGACTTTTGTTGACCTTTTTTATTGGCTGGGCGTTGCCTAGGAACGTAGTGGTGTGAGGTGCCTGCCCTCGAGTGTCCTTTGAGATCTGCGGCCGATGACTGAAGTTAAATGAATGAATGTTAAATATTTGAAAAATTCAGTTTTTGCCTAAATCACTCTATTAATGAAGATAAAATACCAATAGAATCTTAAATTGGCACCCATCGGCTGTACCACGCTAGTAAAGTTACAAAGCTATGAATAGTTCTCCCATACCTCAGCCAGCATTGGAATTTAAACGACTAGACTTGCAGGGTTGTGATGGTCGAGCGGAATTATTCAGCTTCGGACACATCGATGATCTGAGGACCATGTTCGAATCTATGATAATGGCTCAAAGCTATTAAAAATCAAATTACAAATAAATTACATTAAGCAAATATTTAATAATATGAAACGTAAATAGATTTCACATAATATGGAAATCCTTAATATATTATGGCACCAGCCGCACATCAAGAATCTCAAATTCAGCCACCTCACACCCTTATGGCCCTAATCAACACGAGAATATTGACTAACAACAAATGGAGTTTCCACACCGCTCGAGAAGCTTCGAATGCCAGGATTGTTACGAAAAGCTTCGCGAAATATCAAAAACAAAATCGCAGCTACTTCTCAGCTGTATAAGCGACTCCGCACAGACAGTTTTGGGTCATTTTTAGCAAGTTTATCGTCGGAGTCTGTTTTCAGTGAGTGACTAGAATTGTCTGAACAAGCTATGGATAGTCGAGGAGTGTTTTTTACTGTAATAGTTACGATAGTACACAACAGCTATGCGATGCAAAGTTACTAATTGTGATTTGTGATTCAGTTTTAAGGAAAATAAGTGGACAAAAAACTAATTTGACTTGTGAAAATATAGAATGAAATAGAGGTGAATAGAGCTTGATCTTTAAGTTTTGCTGACCTGAATATTTTCTTCGTGTTTTCTTTTTTCCATCTTTTTTTTTTTTTTTTTTTTTACTGATCTAAATGTACCTAATGCACTTAGTGCGCTCTGCTTTAATCTTCATTTGCCGTTACCATTTGAGATAGTGCACAGAAGTGCTCTACACATCTTGAGATAATTCTGAGAATCAGGAATTCTCGAGAAATATAACGTCCAGATGATTAAACTACTGCCTTTGGAAGCTCTAACTTCAAATTTTTGGTCACTTTATTGCTGACATCTTCCATCTGTTGATAGAGAAGGAATGGAAATTCATATACAATGTCTCCCTGATAGACACGAAGGAAAAAAATATATATAAAATAATAATAATAATAATAATAATAATAATAATAATAATAATAATAATAATAATAATAATAATAATAATAATAATAATAATAATAATAATAATAATAATAATAATAATAATAATAATAATAATAATAATAATAATAATAAAACGTCCAATGGTTGTGGTGTGCAGTTTGCAGGAAGACAATGAATGAAATTAAAATGTTCGTTTTCCTTGCAAAGATGTAAAACTGACGATAATATGGCTGCTAAGCGAAGAACTACCTCCATCTCTTCCAGTTTCTTCAAAATAGGCAACATCAGTGTCTGAAACCAATTTGGAGATGATTCCGTATCGAACTATCCATTTTGGTGCGGTTGTATCTTGCCTATGGAGGTCTATAAATTGCATAGCTTTTCCGATTGATAGTTTACATTGCCACAGATCATTATTGATGTACTTGCTTTGGATGAATTACAAAGCCGTTCTGGATATTTAACTTCACCCTTTCAGAGCAGCTAATTGTTGTCTCAATTGTCCACAAGATATGCTTCATCATAATTTCAGATGTTAGTGGCTGGTACATACTCCACCCAGGTTTTGCCGTCCTTGGTTTGGTGCCAGGTCAGGTCTACTTCCTCTACTGGCCGTATTATCTTTAGTTGCAGAGCTTACTATGCAGTGAAACCGTTGAGGGGTTATCCTCCCCCAGTGGGAGGCGCCCTAAATTTTTTTTTTTTTTTTTTTTTTGCGACGAAGTGGGTTAATCCCCACGTACCATCCTCACAGTACTTTAAATATTGTACGCAGGTTGTCTATTCGACCTCTTCTCCAGCAAGACGTATTGACCAAGTCGGAGGCGCCACCGTTGGAACCAGATGGTGAGAAGGTCGCTGTAGTGCTGGATTCTGCGGGCAGGCATGTTGTGCAGAGTTGATGTGAAGGCGACTTTCGTATTGTCAGCAAACAAATACACCCAGCATCCTGGCTATGAAGGTGGGATGTTTAGATATAGAAGGAAGAGCGTGGACCTAGGACACTACCCTGAGGGACGCCAACACTGATGAGACGGGGCTGGGAGATAACATCGTGGGATACGGAGAAGGTTCTTTTAGATATGAGTGGATCAGATGGATCAAGTAAGAAGGGTTTTGGAACCTGGAGACTAAACCTTTATGCCAGAGACTGTCAAAGGCTATGGTGCTGTCCAGTAGTAGTGCTGAGACGAAGTGCCTCTTGTTGAAAGCCGTGTGTACTTCATCAACTGCGGAGTGCTGTGCCAGAAAACCAAACTGTGCTCTAAGATGGTTCGCAGCCTTATTTGAACGATCTTCTCCCTTAGCTTACGAACTGATGGTAGAAGCAAGCTGGTAGATCTGTACCTCTCAGTCGTTGTGCCATATTTTCCCGGTTTGCAGGTAGTGATTACTTTGGCGTGTTTCCAACTCTTTGGGAAGTAGCTTTGGTAGAGGATGGCGCTGAAAATATTTGCGAGGGAATGTACCCAAGGTAAGGGTAATACCTTTAGAGCCGGTTTGGCTAGACTGGCTAGGGGGATTTGAAAGGCCAGAGAGAGCTTATATGGTCTTGCACTTCCACTGATAACATTGTAAGGTAACCCTAATATTTAATATTTTAATATTTTATGTGTACCCCTTTCAATTTACAATTTAAAAAGGCAATTGCAATAGTGAAGAATGGACAAAAGTTGTGATTCAAAGTTGCACTTTGTGGTTCGTGAACTTTTTTTCTATCAATTAAATAATTACCCCACAGTTGTTTATGGCAATGTGAATGCTGAAGAATAAAAATCAGCAGGTTCAAAATGGCATTTTATGGCGAGAGACTTATCAATGACTATTCAATAATCATGTGCATAGTATTATAAATGCATATGGTGCAAAATTGTACAGTTTCTACCCCTTAAGTGGAGAAAATACTGCATTTCAGCAAATATTCGGTTATATATCGTATACTGAGTGGAAGGTTCTGCTTTGGTCATATGTTAAGCAGGTGTTTATTACTTCACTGTCTTTCACGAACATTGTGTGAACTATATTGCAATACATTTCTACCTTAATTCGAATGAATTTAGCCACAATTTAATGCTAACGCAAGGCATTACGCATTGCAGCATTGTTCACACAATGTTTAGGCCACAGTTACTCAGTGTCAATTCGTGAACAAACTAGATGACTCCAAATATTGACACGAACTATTTTTATTTTTAAATATACACACCTGAAGCTATTGACAGTGAAGTAAATTGATCCACAAATAACACAGACTAATTAGAGTCTCACACTTCTGTATAATAAATTGAGTTACAGTCAATATTTTTCACAACGATCGTTTCGACACAATTACGTGTCATCTTCAGGCGAACAATTTATTATAGTGAAGTTCGAGTCTCTAATTAGTTTGTATTTTTTTTTTTTTTTTTTTTTTTTTTTTTGCAAGACTGTATTTTAGTGAAATTAACTATATTGGACACATTTCCTACACTAGTGTGGAATCCCTGGTTAACCTTTGGCCGAAGCAGTATCTTCCATCTTTATCTTGGAATGCAGTATCCACGGCGGCGTTTGTTTTATTTTACATGCATATCCCGAAGAATAACAGTAACTGCTTTTGTAGTGTTCAACGCCCGCTTTTACTGCAGGTGGTGACACTGATGATACATGGAATGAAGATGGAGCACCGGTGGAATGATATGGCGGGGGAAACCGGAGAACCCGCAGGTAAACCGCCCCAGCGCTGTTTCCCCCACCACAAACCCCACATGCAGTTGCCTGGGATCGAACCCAGACCGAGTAACTGTTTAATGCTCCAACTAAAAATCAAGGCCCTGTTTCCAAGCATGTTCTTTTATAACTGAAATGTGCTTGTGTTCAAGTACAAGGGCTTTTGAAATACTTTGAAGAAACAAATGGGTCAATAATTAATAATTGTATAACATATAAAAGGATATAAAATCACTCTATAAAATACTCTGAGTAATGACTAGATCGGTTACTTTTGGTGACAGTCAATCTCTCTTTTAAAACTGATCCACAAATCACAGTTCCTTTTTATCATTAACGCAATTTACAATTTGTGTGACCTTGCAACTTAGCTGTTCTGTTTTACGGTAACCTTGTCACAAATACCGCTCAATATGCACAACACATAACTCCGACGATTAACTGGCTAAGAACTGTCTTTGACGACACAAACACTCAATCCTTATGAACACTCACTGACCCAAAACACTAAACCGACTTCTCTATAACTTATATAGCCGAGCATTAGATAGCCTAGTGCCCGACTTGTCTCGAAATACACTTTTCTCGAAACTTCTCACAAGCTGACAGTCGAAAGCTTTTCGACTTGTGTAGAATCCATCTTTGTTTCAATCCGACTATTGCTGTTCTGTTTTATTGGCTGGGCGTTGTCTAGGAACGTAGTGGTGTGAGGTACCTGCCCTCGAGTGTCATTTGAGAAGTACGGCCGCCCACAAAATAATGGAAACCAACAAGAACCGCTAAACTACTTTTCAACTTTGTGTGTTTGAAAGTTCTATGAACGTTGAGAAAATCCTAGAAATGGAAAATTTAATGGAGATTTTATAGCAGAGGTAGTTTAGATGTCCAACCTTCTTCAGTGCAAATGAACTCATTCTCTCAACTCTATGCATGTGTGTGGCACCAACAATAGCAATAATGCAGTTTAGAACAAGCGCTCGTGAGGTACAGCTGCAATGATTTCAAAGCAAGATCAGAGGAGCTAGTTAAAAATTGAATGCGCTAGAGGTCGCAGTGCAAGACAGTGTTACAAGAGACTTGTGGTGCAGTAACAGAGTGGATCGAAGCCCTCAAAGAAGAACGTCAAAATGTGATAGATATGCCTCGGCCTGGTCATCCTGCAGTAAAGGAAGAAGTTGTCCAGTAGGTGAACTGGCCAACGATGCAGAACTAGCGCCTTCAACTGTTCCTAAAATGTCTTTATATATTAATATTCAAAATACCTATTTCATGTACATAAAACGCTGGGATATCAACAGTTATATTATTTTATTAACTAAATTGCCCAGCAAACACGACCAATCTCTGGAAGGAAGAAAAAATAATTACTTTTAAAGTAATTAACTTTTTTGCTTTGATAGATATTGAAAATACTTGTGTTTAAGTTTCTTTAAAGCTAAAAAAATTTACAGATTTTGCTGGAAAAACTCTAAGAGGACATAACAAAATTCAATGCGCATGGAGGAAATAGTGTGTTACTCTCCATTGAATTTGGTTGTTTCTTTTCAGCCCTTTTTTTGACCCATATTTTATTCAAATACTGTCGAAAATTTAAGCAGAAAAGAAGCATTTAAATGTACCGCACATGGCATTAAAAACCCGCGCTAGACCTGTAAAAATAGTGGAATCAAAAAAAAAATCATTACAACCGATGACTGAAGGTTTGGGGAACATTGATCGTCGATTTTCTAATTGTTCATTTCTAGGGTCCCTTAAGAACAGTTCCTTGAATATGGATAGAAAAAGTCACGTGAATGTAATACGGGAGGTTTTTATAAATATGTTGGCAAACTTTCGCCTACGTTTCTGTAGAATACATTTTATCGCATCTGAAAGAGTTGTATGTTGTAGAAAGCCAAACACCTCATGTCGATTTCCGCGCAGGAAATGTCACAAGAGAAACGCTTCAGGTAGTACGACAGAATAAAGGCGTTCACGCATCATATACCGAAATATATGAAGCACTTTATTCTGCAGACAGCTCCGGGCTCCAATCACATACCTAGGACAACATTCTTTATTCCGGAGTTGGGACCGTGTTTTATTGGTGTTTCTCCCCCAGTGGGGCGTGACTCGAGTTGCCGATCACTTGGAGCAAGGCCGACCAAACCAAACCAAATACTCGGTCCACGCTTAAATCACATATCCTTGCCTTTACTTTATATCGCACACACAGAATTATAGATTACTTACCGAAATTTCCGGCGTTGCCCGCGGTTTAAGGAGTCATCCCCAAAAACTTCGGACTTAGGTTCCACTTGCTTATTAGCCTTGTGTTTCTTTGGAAACATTTAAAATACATTACTTAATACACTTAAATAACCATTTAATTAAAACTCTGAGCCTACTACAAGGAATAGAAATAAATTTAATAAATAAAAACACTAGGAAGAAAAGCGAGTAAAGAAAACTAACTTCATTTCTATTTTGGTAACATACAAAGGTGTATGAATTGTTTTTAGAAGCGTGAGAAGAGAAAGACATGCGAATGTGTTACGTAAAACAAAAGTAAGTAGAGAAAACCGTGCGAATGTACAGTTTGCGAGGTCTAACTTGCCGTGTTCCTGTTAGACAGAGAAAGGAATACTCGCCATCTCACTCTATGACAACACAGGTACCAGCCAATCACACATCAGTGGCGGAGCGTTCTTCAAATGTTTCATTTCCCGATTTACTATCAGAAATTCCAAACGAATTTTCGTTTCCATCTTCTGATTCCCATTCTTTTAAATTTGTAGGATAATCTGTTCTTATTTTCATTTATCAGACTTTTTTTCTAGTAAAACGTTCACTTGATGTATATGTTCATACAGCTTATACGCCACTGGCAACCTTTACCCAACAGACAATGGAAGTGAGGGTTGCAAGGTTTTAAGGGTCCAAAATTTCCACGATTCCGACAAAGAAGTGCTTGTTGTCCAACCCATTTTCACTACCCTATACTAGACAAGGACGACAGAAAATATTAAAACTTAAACCCCATTGAATGTACGAACGTTGAGTTTCTATTTAAACAAATAGACAAATTATATGAAATGTTTTTCGTAAGCAGAAAAGTTTGTGGAGGAAACCATGGCAGTTTAATACTTCAAATATTTCTAATACTCAGAAGAGCCCAAGGTTCATAGAGCTTTAAGTTACCCTATCTGAATAACTCAGCCTAAGTGAGATTTCATATGCATTATCGGAAACTTCTGTTAAAAGCTCTGCTTCTAGTGTCATCTGTCGAAAATATTATTTAGCTCATGAACCAATTTCGTACACGAATATCAATAATTTCAGAAGAGTTCTATGTATTTCATTTAATCACACTGTGTGCATATGTTCTTATGCATATTTATCAGTACGGGGGGTACAACGATTTATATCCCTTTTCTATAGTTATAGTCCCTCCGAGCTTAAAGAGGGTACGCACATAAACATTGCGATTGTATCACTCCGCCAACAAGCACGTGTTGACGTTTTCTGCGCTCAGCTGTTTACATCTGACTTATCGCAACCGTCAAGTTTTTCACTGTAGCAGTGTGAGGTTAGAACTGCACTCGGCCCATATTTATTAAATAAACTTGATTAACTAATTAAAGAAATTGGTTAAGAAAAGTTATGAAATGTAATTTTCTACAGTTTTCTTCCAAAAATTTAATATTACTTTCGTAAGATTTCTCTACACACTCCTTTGTAATTCTTTTACAATCTATTTGTGAAAAATAGTTAACCAAAGTAAGTGTTTGATACAAAATACTTCTATTACACTTTCTAGTCATTTCGAAGGGGGCTTGGAAAACTGAAGCGTGAAGCTGATGTGCTTGGGTTAGGCAAGAAGTTGCTTCAAATGATGATGAAATCTGTGCTGGGTTTAAAATTCGACTGTCTACATGCCCACAAAAAAAGGCAACTTATCACTTAAAAATCTGATGTGTTGCACTCACATGACTTTCTCTACTTTTGTACTAACCATTCTTACAAACTCTTATTCCTATATCTTCGTGTTAAAATAAACATTTGTAGATATTATCTTATTGCTTATTTCCTTGTAGGTGCAAGAGGAATATTAGAATACAGTAGGGTTTGTGCGATGGTCAAATCTTTTAAAGCTTTGAGATCCCGTTCTCTTTGCACACTTAACATATAAAAAGATGAACAATGATGTTCCATTTCAAGAAAGCTTTAAGTTTTCCGAAACTCACACACATAACAAGAAATATCTCCAAAATAGTACAACCCACAAGAAAATTTATTGAGGCATAAATTGTGTATTTTAGCAATATCTACATTTTTTGTAGAGTAAGATTTGGTCTATCTGTAACGGTTTACCAGTTATGCAAAAGTCGTCCAGAGTAAATACGACTACAGGGGCTATATCCAAAAAATTCAAGATATACATTTCATTTGCCATAGAAATATCTCAAACATATGACATTTTAATCAAAATCGTTAGAGCCATTTTCAAGAAAATCAAAATTTTCGAAAAATGTTCCATGTAAAGGGTAGTTTAGGGTGGGGCTATTTTCTTCAAAATCTTCGTGTCACATCCTTGAAAGACATTAAACTTAAATACCAACTTCGGTTTTTAACCGACTTTTCGTTTTTGACTTATGCTGTCACACGGATCTTTTTCTAAAAATGCTTTTTTTTGGATTCAGGGGGTCTCAAAACATATATTTCCGGTGAAATCTCCACATAGAATTTTTGGGTGCAACACAATACTTCCCCTACTTAACATAGAGAAAGTAAAAATGTGTAAAGGTATGGAAAAATTCAAAACAATCCAATATGTTTGAAATATGTAATTTTATAACAATATTTTGCTTAAACTGAGTGCTTTAACCAGATGTGTACTTTCCTTTATCAAGACTTCTGTATCCCTGTGCTTTACCAAAAACGATGCTGAAAGTGGTGGATTTAACAGTTGGTTTGCATGAAATTCAAGGTATAGACTAGATACATTTTATTAGTCATTAAAATACTGTAAACGTGTATTACTTTAACCAAAATCGCCAAGAACTACATTTGATATAATTAAAATTAACAAAAACTTTACCACTAATGAGCAGTTGGGGTGAAGAAACCTTCTTGAAACATTTATTTCTCTTAAACTATGGAGTTATGATCTTCACAAACACAAACATACTTATTTTTGTTTAGTGGCCATCAAAACCTGTATTTTCGGTTAAACCGATTCAATGTTTTAGACGTAATATACACTTTCTCTATTTGTAAGTTTGTAAATTTATACTATTATTACATATATATTATTAATTATTGTTTACTATGATAAGTTCTTTATTATTAGTTATTATAATCATTATTATTAACCAACAAACCTTCCGGTGCAACAGCCCTTTTCAGGTCAGGGCCAGCGACCGGCTGCTGGATCCTCCTGCCCATCTCAGGGGTCAGGAGTGGGGTGCAATTCTGGAGGTTGGGACATGGACAGCGTCTCGGACCCTCCTGGCCGGTATATGCGGTCTTGACAATCAGGGGCCGCTACTGTTCAATCCAACAGCTCCTCAATTGGACTTAACGAGGCGATGTACTTTAATTGTTGTAATAACAATGCTAAGACTACTACTAGTACCAATACTAATTATAACAGTGGTAGCAGTAATAGTAATACCTAATAATAGCAACACCTATTGAAGAGGAAATGCTATACACACCATTGTTTGCTGACGATCAGATGATTATAGCACAAGAATACATGTTTGGGAAACAGAGAAGAATATCACAAATAGGGATTAAAAATAAATATTTAAAAAACATCTTATGTGGTGTTTAGAGAGAACTAGAGCATAGATGGGGAGAACTGACACACTGCGTCACTTCCCTTACATTGTAGTTTTAATCCCTTGCTCTGCCTCAGAGAACCGGTTAATCATTCAAATTGTGTCAGGAAATGGATAGGGTTAATACTTGATTGCATTCCTGTCACCCCTCTTCCCCATGCCTGAACTAGAGATTTCATTTTTGGAGATGGAATAGGAACAATAAAGGGATGTGAGGAATTCGAATATATAGCAATAAAATTAATAAAGAAGTAAAAGAAGTGGAAGACATAGTATATTGGATGAATAAAACAAAAGCAGCTATCAAAATGTTGAATCAAATGTTATGGGTTAAATCATTCAATGAAACAAGAATTCCAATTTATCAGTTAAATCGCTATTTATTTACCTCTTCCTATTTAAGTATTTTAGCTGTGGAAATATTAGGGCAGAAAGAGAAAATACCGTGTTTTCATTGGCTTCTCCCCTTAAACATTTCTTCCGCTGAAAGAAGCGGAAAACCTCGGCTATATTAAAACATCCTTATACCTACTTGCAGTATCATGAGCTAAGTTGTCGATTTCCATATCCCATATGTGCTTAACGATTGGAATGATGGGTACAGAGAGAGCTAGAGGGCGGGGAGAGGGGGAGGAGGAGGGAGGAATATATTGATGTAGGTCCCAGCAGGCCAGAGGTTGAGGCAACGCAGGAAGTCATGGGAAGTCTCAGGAATTCAACCGGGAGAACATAAAGAAACCTTTGGAAAAGGGAACACCGCAATATATAGTCAGTAATGGTCTTGCCCTTATATATTGGAACTGAGTAAAATCTCGCACAAAGGAGTACTTACACACACGAATACAAAGTATAGCTAATATGACGTAGCAAATATGTGCAAGATAATGTATACGTGAAATAAGACCTTAGGTCTCTTTGGAGTATAACTTTTCGTCGCAGTTTTACTTTTTCCGTCTTTATTTAACCCTAGACATCGACTACGCAAGGAAGGTAAACGCTCGTAATTTTTATTACTTTATGGAACATAAATAACACACGAAAATGTGAAGCAAAAAGTAACCTTTTTTAATGTGGAAGCAATATTTAAGAATTGTACAGTGCATTTCACTTAAGTTCGATTACTAACTGCAATTAACACATGCCGATGTTTCTGGCAGAAAACCTGAGTTCTCAAATGGAAAGTCGTTATTCACTTTTTGATCTCTTTGCTTTAAAAGATTTGACTATCGCTCAAAGTCTACTGTATTGTAATATTTCCCTTGCACCTACAAGGAAATAAGCAATAAGATAATTTGTACAAATGTTTATCTCAACTATCACGAAGATAGAGCAAATAGTTTGTAAGAATAGGTAGTAGAAGAGTAGAGAAAGTTATGCTAATGCCGGACATAAGTGTTGTTTTTTCTCTCTTAGGGTCAATTCTATTAAACAGTCTATTAAACATAATAGACAAACACGTTTAAAGCTTTTTCGATTTGAATTTGAATTCCAGTATAAGTATAAGAAAATTTTGAGGAAGTATTAAACGTCTCTGTATATTTCAACATAATTTTGCAGTATCTTTACTGTAAAACCTTACGTGTTTGTGACTCTAAGGGCAAAGTTGAAGCTTCTAGAATCGATTAACCCAAAAATACTGCTTATTTCAAGCAACATTTGCCATTTTTTCCCATTATAGGCATTAAGAATTTTGTGATAAATCTAAAGAAAATTAATGTAGCTTTTCTACGAGGCCAGGTTTATCTGCCATTTCATTATCTCAAAGCACCACGCATCTAGCCCCGTATTGCACTGTCATTGGTTAGTAGTCATCCCTCACCCCTTGGAATACCCCGTAAGACGATAAGAAACAGCTGGTGCCAAACAGTGCATATTACTGAATTTATTTTGTGTGCCTTTACCTTTAGATACAAGTGAACATTTTAGTATATTGTTGACTTTCTAACACGACCTACTCTTGTTTTTAAATCCCCAGTTAATATTTGTAGCTGAAAGAAGATACTGTTAAACTGCGTCGCTAAAGTAACTTCGTAAAGTGTTAATTTTCGGATTATATTATTAATCGTTACCTTAATTGAAGTTCACAATTTTAATGTAAACTCGCAGGAACAAAGATAACAAGGCGATAATGACCTGACAACAAAATGAGCTTTCAGCTTCAATTTATCGCAAATCGAGAGATCGATACCGTTACCGCAGCTTTATTAACGGATAGCTGCCATCGCGTTAAATGCTCTGTAAAATAATAAATGTAATAGAAAAAAAAAAAAAAAAAGAACGTAAAGCGGTTTTAAATGTTGCATAACATTAAGGGCATGGTAAAATGAACACGAGTGGCTCAATTTTGCAGATATTATCATTACATTGTACCCGTTTAATGTGTTTTTAATGGCTTAGCGGCGCATGTAAAGGCTAATTTAACCAAGGAAATGTTTATGCAAAATAGGATGTTCACTTGGTATTTTTCAGTTACTTTATATGGGTTTACATGCTATTGGATTTATAATAAACAACAGTTTAAAATATTTTAATGTTTTAACCACCATTGTATTTGTTTCTTTCATTATTGTTATAGTAGAAAACAACAGCAATTAGACAATGTTCTCTATTATGGATCCAATGGCCGATCGTTCAATACAGGGTGTTTCATAACATATCGATAACATTTAGAGCGTTGTGTAAGATGAACTGATAATTTTTCGAGAACTGTCAAGTGTTTGTGGACGGTTGGTATTGTTTGTTCAGATTTCTGGTGCAGGCATTGCACACAGATAACCAGTAGCTCCAACTACGTCATCCGAAAAATCCAGGAAGAGCATACCAAGGGTGGTTCATGATATTTACAATAGCACTACAATTTCCGAGTTTGTAAAAAATATGGGCAACATTTTGGCCTCCCTATTTTTTAAGTCCGGTGGTTGTTGCATAATCCGGACTCCTTTATTAGTTCTGAAATAATCTTTGTTCATATCAACTTTTATCTTAAGTCTAGGAGAGTGACAAAATTACACATTGAGTCTAAATCTAATCTTTTCACATACAGCTTTGTGCATTTTCATTACAAATTTACTTTTCATTTGTACACATATTTACTAGACTAACACTGAGCATTAAAATATTAAACATTGAAAACACTAATAATTAAAATATATGTGCCACGATATTCAATACTGGCTACTGGCCTTGTTTTTCCATTACTATATATTAATCCAGAAACATGTTTTTTAAAAAATGCATTTATTATATACATTTTATTTGTAGGTATAAACAATACGGAGCCTTAGGGGGTGGTCAAATATTTAAAGAGCGGTTTTGGCATTTTATGTTTCAAGTTAACATCCTTAACACGTGGTATTTTAATCAAAACCATTGTAGAAATTTGAAAAAATAAAAACTAACGAAAAATGTTTCGTATAAGGAATAGTTTGAGGTGACAAAGTATCTTGAAATTCTCGAAACTCTGCTGATGTACCCTTTGGTCAAGCGTCTGTCAAATTTTCCTCAGAAGTTTAAGGGATGACAAAATGCAGAGTGATTCAATGAACTAAGAACCGGCTGCACAGTTATTTTCACTGGGCACGTGCATACATGATTCCACGCTACTGCTGCAATGAAGATTACGTTACTGACGCGATATTAATCTGATTCTGGAATATCGGATTATTTATTAGTTTGTCCTGCATTTAGTCATAAACTATATAGATATGTTTTCTACTGTGCAACGTGCATTCATTTATGATTCGAATAATGCACGGTTGTACAGGAGAAAATAGGGAAAAAAACTTGGATGCAAAAAAAAAAATAATATTAGAGGAAAGAGAGAAACATGGGCAGAAAAAATAAAAGCAAGGGCTTCTGGAGGGAAATTAGAACAAGGGTGGAGGGTATCGAAAAGCTAGAAATTCTAAGTAGCTTTAATGAAAAAAAGATTAATAGATTATAGATTTTTAAAAAATGGAATAGGGAGAGAAAAATACACCGAGGTATGCAAAAAGAGAGAGCAGAATGGGCCAGGACGGGAGTAATGAATTTAAGTAGCATGAAAGGGATGAAAAGGGGGGAGAGATACATAAAATGTGTTAGGTTGCATGAAAATTGGTACTATATTTTGGAACTGGATTGTACGGAAAAGACAGAGAATTTAATACCCCAAAATGGAAAGAGTTTCAATTAGGGTTAAAAGTTAAGAAAATCAAGATATATAGTGAGAAAGCGGTTAAATATTTTGGAAAAGGTTAGAGTGGTTGAAAAAATTGAGTAAATAGAGAAAATGGAGGGGTAGAGGTAAATAGTGGTCATAATAAATTATATATAAAACAAAATGTTAAATACAAGGGAAACCAATAGAAATAAACACCTCTAAGAGGGAAGAATTAATTGAGTACATTTCCAGCCGACAAGTTGGAATATCTGCTGGGTTTCAGAAGCTGTTGTTATTTATACTTGTTCTATCGTAGGAATTATGATCACAATTATATATTCAAGACATGTAGATTATAAATAAAATGTAGCTGTAGATATACGATTCGTATGTGCTATCTTAGTTCGCCGAGAGAAAGTACGATTTGCGGACGATTTCTAGTGTAAAATTTCCTGGCCGGTACAATCCATACACTTCACAATGAATTTCAGGCCACGGGAACTGTGCAGTATAAAAAAGATCTAAAACACAGCGTAGGCTTTTTACCGAGGAAACAGACGACATCGGCCGTCATTTAGAGACTTGCCCCAAAGATCAGTTACGACTATTTTACCTCAGACAAAGATTTTTTATGGCTCTGTGAAAAGTGCTACTAAATTGAAGATAAAACCACATAAATGAATGTGTGAATAAGTTCATGTAATCAGGCACACATCTTGTGAGTAGGGTCTCAATAGTCTCAATTTTTAATATTGCCACCCCGGGCACGGCGCACAACAAAGGACGTTCGGAGTCAAGCTACTTCACACCACACACCATTCCGGCATGCAACCAAAGACGCAAGGTCACGCTTCCCCACGTACTTACGCGAGCGAACACATGACTTACAACAATCAAGCGGCAAGGCAAAGGGTTTCCAGAGCCTTCGAGAAAGATCTGGCGCCGCCGGCGTGTTTGTGGAAGTCATCTCCGCTATATAAGGAGAAAAGGAAACAGCAATGAGTTACACATGAGTCGATCAGTGTGTCAGTGAGTGCGATACAGCTGTGTGTGTATCGTGAAAGATACATCGATCATCGTAAAGAAGATTTGAGGGAGTTGAGCGACTTAAGCGTCGTAGTTAGTCCATGAGAGACAAAGTGAAGAAAGGCACTGAAAGGACTGAGTCAAGGTTGTGATAGCACGAAAGATGTGGACTGTGTTAACGATGAGAATAGAGCTGCATATTTCTGATACAATTTTAGAAGGGAATAAAGTGATGGAAAAGTAACCGGACTGGATTTTGTCGTTTTTGTCACGATGGTGTCAGAAGTGGGATTTGTCGAATTGCCGTTTTGTCACAATATCCATCCCCCTTTTGGAAAAGGTCACTTCCCAGTAAACTTAAAACCCCTTTTTAATTTATAAAATCCCATCGCACGTAGACTGTGGAAACGCGTTTCTGTTGCTATGCTTCTTTATGAAGACTGTTTGCCAAGTAAAAACCAGTAATTATTTTGACAGCTACCCAGTCCCTATGATACAGGCCCAGGCGCTTTCAGACCTCACTCGTATACACACAATATGAAGGTAACAAAACCGCCGTGCAAAGCTAACAAAAAGAGAAGGAAACAATGCAAGAAGTAGCTTACATCTGCCGAATGTAAGAAGTAATGTAAATCCTAAAAGAAAAATATAATAACAAAAAGAGGGTGGTATACGGAGACGGGGCTGACATCCAATCCTTTTAAACCCCTCCCTGAGGTAAGACATTAAGCACCAGCAGCTTTCTTGCTGTGGGGAAATAATGTTACATTTTAACATAAATACATAATACGGGGCTGTCCGTATATCATGCCTAAAACCCTCCACCGGGTCACGTACAACAATATGCTAGGAGCGTTCAGCGAGCACACTCTGTAATCAGGTCAGGCACAGATAAGCAATTCGACACTCAGCGTCGCCTCAGTTGTTTGAGAAATGACTACAACCTCTGCGTCTATATTATTGAAACAAAATAACAAAGCTCCAGTTCAATCGTTTCTTTATTTCCTTCTAAAATGAAGAACAAAACACAGTTCTCTTTTAAGGTACCTTGAGGCTGAGAAATGACACAAAAAATCTGATGTGTTGCACTCACGTGACTTTCTCTACAAACTCTTATTCCTATATCTTCTTCGTGTTAGTTAAGATAAACATTTGTACAAATTATCTTATTGCTTATTTCCTTGTAGGTACAAGGGGAATATTAGAATACAGTAGGCTTTGTGCGATAGTCAAATCTTTTAAAGATTTAAGATTCTGTTGTCTTTGCACACTCAACATATAAAAAAATGAACAACGATGTTCCATTTCACGAAAGTTCAAAGTTTTCCGAAACCGACACAATTAACAAGGAATATCTCCGAAATGGTTCACCCTACAAGAAAATGTATTCAAATTGTGTATTTTAGCAAGATCTACATTTTTTGTACAGTATAATTTGGTCTATCTCTAACGGTTTACCAGTTATGCAAAAGTCGTCCAGAGTAAATACGACTACAGGGGCTATAGCCAGAAAATTCAAGATATACATTTCATTTGTCATAAAAAGATCTCAAACTTATGACATTTTAATCAAAATCGTTAGAGCCATTTTCAAGAAAATCAAAATTTTCGAAAAATGTTCCATGTAAAGGGTAGTTTAGGGTAGGGCTATTTTCTTCAAAATGTTCGTGTCGCATCCTTGAAAGACATTAAACTTAAATAGCAACTGTGGTTTTTAACCGACTTTTCATTTTTGAGTTATGCTGTACACAGACTGACACACAGACACACACACGAACCTTTTGCTAAAAATGCTTTTGTTGGATTCAGGGGGCCTCAAAACATATATTTCCGGTGAAATCTCGACATCGAATTTTTGGGTGGAATACAATACTTCCCCTACTTACCAGTAGAGAAAGTAAAAATGAATAACAATGTTGCATTAAACGAAAGCTTTAAGTTTTCCAAAACTGACGCAAATAATAAGGAATGTTTCCGAAATGGTTCACTCTGCAAAACAGTTTATTATGACATAAATTGTGTTTTAGCGAGATCTGCATTTATTGTATAGTATGATTAAGTCTCTTACCTTTATGAGTTATTCAAAAGTCATCCAGAATAAACAGGACTACAAAAGCTATAGTCAGAAAAGTAAAAATATACATTTCATTTGTCATAAAACTATCTTAACCATGTCATTTTAATCAAAATCGTTAGACCAATTTTCAAGAAAGTCAAAATTTTCGAAAAATGTTCCATATAAAGGTTAGTTTAGTGTGGCACTATTTTCTTAAAAAATTTTGGTGTCGCATCTTTGAAATACGTTAAACTTATGTAAATATCAACTTTGGTTTTTAATCGACTTTTCGGTTTTGAGTTGTGCTGTTCACAGACTGATACACACACAAACACACACACACATACATGATTTTCTCTATTCACTTTTCTTTTACTTAACACAGATATCCTTCTCTAATCACTCTTCAACATACAAGTCATTCGATTTTCTATGGTTGAAATATAAATACAAGCTTATATATATTCTTAAAAATAGAATTTTATATAAAAAAAAAAAAAAGAAAGAAAAAAAAAAGGGAAAGAAAAAAGCCGAACGAAGCCCGGCCGCCCAGGTACTACCAATATAGTATGAAAATAATAAAAACGCTGTTATAATGTTTCAAAACCTTGACTTTGTTTGTTGCTAAACGGCAACATTATTAATTAGAGAGTTAAAATAGGCAGTATTTTGGTATAATAGAACATTTCCCAGCTTCAAATCAAGTCTATGTTAGGTCTGCTAAGTTCTAGATGACACAGTCACATTTTGAATCACATGTGCGGTTTAGGACAGGCCGATGATGTTATCGTGCATGTTCACGTCACTTGCTATATAATCAGAACATTCGAGCATCGATACAAACATGCACTGCGTCAACACAGTCAAATGGAGTGTTAATTGGTTGGTTAACGACAGGTCCAAGGGAGTACATTTTTACATACATACGCATAGTAACATTTTTTCCTCGTCACGTAGTTCGGCCAAACGTGCCGGGTTTGGGACGTGTAGCTTGGGCGTGTTTCCCATGCAAAGGAGCGCGCGTGTGTATGTATATATACCAGCCACATGGTGCACTAACTTTGTCATAAGAACCGCGATTCCAAATTGCCAAAGAAATGTAATCTTTTTGTTCAGCATTCTGTGCTGGCCCCAATAACTTCACACAGGAACACGTTCCGAGCTGCTTCGTTCGCACACGGAGCACTGGAACATTATTGCCTACTATGTATAGGCATTCTCTCTATGTTATCTAAATTAGGTAGAGGAAATAGAATATTTCAGCCCAAATTCTGATAGAAAAATTTCACCATGTGTACACAAAACGAATTTAATAATGTGCACTTGGGACCATCTCAATTTCTTATCGTTTTACATTTTAGTAAATTGGTTTTTGTACGCATTTTGGCTTTCGTTAACCCTATTAAGTCCAAGCACGGGCAAAAATTGTCCTATATTTTGCTTTTATTAAACCTCATACCAAATCTGCTCTCTTTATGTGCATTTTTCTATTTCTCTTTCACTTTATTAATTATTATATTATTTGTCTCGAGTGATATAAGACGTCTAACCTAACCTTTAAGTTCTCGAGTGGAGCAAGAGAATTTATCTGGCCACGGCAGACCTCGAATGATATTTATTTTAACCATTTCATAAATAAAACAAGAGTGTAAATACTGTATAGAAAATAATTGACGATAAAAAGTTAAATTATTTAAAACTTAACCTAAAATTTATTCATTAGGATAACTGCAGTTCAGCTAGCCCAGCATTGCCAAATGAGGAAAATGAAATCCAGCAATTACATACATTCCCTTTTATTACAGAAATCATGGCATTGATTCCACAGTTGGTATATATTTTATTGTACTATATATGCTATAGAATTTTTGTACTGCAAATGCCATTTTTTAAAGCACTATAACTTTAAACTGTAAGAAATTAAATGTATTTTAGTGCGTATTTCAAAGTATTAACCTCAAATCTACGAGTCGTATGCCACTGAAATAGTACGTGCTGTTTGCTTACGAAAAACACACGTTATAAACTCACTTCTCACTTCTAATATGAAAGTAAACGATGATATACGAATAAGAATAATCAAAAGCTTTGTATACAACAAAAGTGCATCCTGAGAGACCTAGAGTCGCATACAATTCCCTTACATATTTTTGTAGCCGAGCTGTTTCAATTCAATTCAAAAATGGATTTTGGGTTTGGTAGAACCAAAACCCAGGCAGTTTAGGGTTTTACCCTCTTCAGCCTAGTATTTTTATTTTTGTCTTGTTACGTGAGAGATCCTTCAGCGTGTACGTATGGCAGATTATTGTTGTTATTATGATGTGTAAATATGCATCTTGTTTATTTGTACATAAACTTGTATATATATTTTGCTTATTTATTTTTATATATATATATATATTTTTTTTTGTTTTTTTTTTTTGTTTGTTTGTTTGTTTTTTTTTTTTTTTTTTTTTTTTTTTTGTTTTGTTTTTTTTTTTTTTTTTTTTTGTGTGTTTGCATATTTACACATTTACAATGTTAAGTGTGTTTGTTAAGCCCCTGGTCCCACAACATGTCGCCGTCTCTGCTTCTGCCCTCAGACTTTTGTTTGGTGCATGTTTTTTATTATTTGTTAGCTCAGCCTTGTATTTTTAAATTATTTGTGGTTTTGTTCTCTTGATTCGGGGGGTGATGACTATTGGATGTTTACTAATGCTTGGAGATATTGCTCTACTTGTTCTTTCTGTTGCTCTTGGTGTTTGTCATAAATTTCGATCAGGGTTAGTAGAGGTGGATTTTGTATCCATCTAATGTTTTCATCCAACGACAACAGCCAATCAGCGCCAGCAACGTAACAATATGTCGGATTCTGCATGTTATATGTAGTCAGTCGCTCTATAATATTATTCTTAAGTAAGTTCCCAGTATAAAATGGTAATAAATTTGTGAAATTTTTAGATTCTAGAAAAATAAAAACATCAGTTTGCTCGTAAAGAAATGCAAGTTTATTAAAACAAGGTAAAATTAAATATGACCACCATCGTGTTGTTTAATCAACAACAGTCTTTCTGCATTAGCCAACACATTCTTAACGATGTTCTCAATGGCATGCGATATTGGCTGCTTCAGTTTTTCACGTGTAGTGGGTCGAGTAAGAAATGCCTTTTCTTTTAGATAACCCCAAAAGCATGCATTTTTGTACGCGATCCTAGAAAGCCAACTGTTCGGAAAATGTCCACTAATTACGCGATCACCAAATGTGTTGCGTAATGGTGTTTTACAGTATTGAACATTTGAGGAGCGAAATTATTTTATAGAGCAGGATCCTCTTCTCAATGCATTTAATGTTCAACTCGTAAAGGTAAAGCCGTACTCCTATAACGGCCGTCTGCATTATCATATACTCATGACAGTTATATAACATACCAGGCAGATAATGCTATCCTCATATCAGAAATAGCAGATGGATTTCAAAGGTGCTATATGAATACAAATAAAAGAAAGAAAGAAAGAAAGAAAATGTAATTATACACACAAAAACCTAAATGCCTAACAATATTAAAAGAACGATTGAGATGCAAATTAAAAGTGCAAAGAAAAATTATTGAACAGGTTCCATAATTCAATTATTTAGGTATTCAAATAACAAGCACCAAAATCTGAGATCAAGAAGTTGAAAAAATTACGTAACGAGATTATGTCAGTAACTAAGACGCGAGTTTCCTGATTTTCACACGAGCGTCTTAATTATTATTATAGTTAAGTTTCATACGACAATTTATGCTCGACCATATACCTAATTTTATAGTTAAAATATTGTAAAATGTCTTACACTCAACAGGGACATTGACCTACATATTGCATCAGCTGATATTTGGAGTTGTGCGCAGGCGCTAAACGATCGATTCGTTTCCAGCACGTCTCAGCTCTATGATGAAAATGACAACATTGGAATGCTATATAACATTGAAAAATAGAAGGCAAATTGAATATATTGGCTTTCAGGCGAAACTTTATTTTTTGTATAGGTCATTTGTTGTGCAATTAGTGAAATTAATTTGCGGGACTGTGGTTAGTGCAATATTCATGGAAGTTGATGCTGTAGTGAGGTTAATTTGTGTGTTTTGTGTTTGTCCGATATTTTAGCGTTTAGCGCTAGTTACGTTTCGAGAATTAATCGATATTGCGGCTTGCCATTGTTGCCTGGGAATTCTCTGAATGGTGGAACTCCTCTCCTGTAATGAAAGTTTGAACTTGAGGTGCATTAGAGGATCGCTATCAGACATTAATAAATTTGGGTATGGTCGAGTATAAAAATATAATTTGGCGAAGTAAGTATCAGGCTGAGAGGCAACAACACAGTGCAACACCTTCTCTGTTTACTGTAAGTATGCAGTAGACAAAACGAGCCAAATAACGAATATAAGATTTTTAGAAACATTTTACACTATTTTGGAAACCTTGTTGAAATTGGTGTCAGTTTTTATGGACATATTCCTCACAAATATTTAGACAAAGGAATTCCCGAATCAGCTGAAATTTATATCAATGGTTTTAAACCAAACTCCTCAAGTTGAAATGTGTGTAAAATTAATGGTACTGTATGTGAAGAACATTCTAAAATGGCGCCAAATGTTAGGACTTTTTTACCTTGAGCAGGACTTCTATGGTTTTTTTCTTTGAAGTACTAAATTAGGACGGAATATTGAATTTAGTGTAGGTTAAGTGTCAGTGAGATAAAATAGCAGTTTAAATGCAATAAAAGGGTCCATTAAGCGTTTGGAGAGCTGTAGAGTTAATCGTCAGGTAGAATAAGAATATAGGGTTCACGAGGGTAACCGCTTTATCAGGCGTCCATTCACATCGGCGTCGGTGTGGAAGAGAGCGTTTCCACGTAGCGTATCGATTCTCCCTACTTTTGATGGTCCAATTCCTTTGAGGTTTTAATTGCAATGGACTGGCTCCAGTTACTGTCGTTTGATTCATTCTTTACTCGAGAGTATTGCCGATCTGGACTTCGATATGGGCAGCACTCTAATTCCTGTAGTGTCTAAATAAAAGGTGCCTAGCACCAAACGCCGCGGAATTCATCCACCTAAATTTTTGGATAATTGTAAGAACTGCCCAGAATAAACCATTATCTAAAGTAATTTAACTTCAACCTTACATGCTAAATGAATCATTTATCATAAAATGTTTTACATAAGGTACGTCTGAATTTTTTTAATGTTTAAGGAATAAATTTGAAGTAAATTGGATGTAGTGAGGTTTGATAGCAAAATTGGGATTTAGTGGTTTCTGAAACCGAAGAAGCAAAATTTTGGAATTATATGTAGTACTAAAAGATATATTACCAGCGTAACTTTTTCATTGAGTTGTCTAAAAAGTTAGTTTTAATAAAAATAAAGAAAAATACTTTCACCTTCAATCATCATTTGGTATGCTGGGTTAAGTCTAAGGTGGCATTGCTCGAGTTTCTTATGACTTTTTCAGATGCAGATTTCCAAACGAGATTATTAATTATTTTAAGTACTGTTCCACGGCTTTGGATAATTTATTCACCTAGTTCAAGCTGAACCATATTTTTACAGGTGTTTTTCAACCAAGTCGAACAGCCGCCCTTTGTTTTTGTTTTCTTTCCACAAAACATGTAACCAGTGTTTGTTCTTCAAACTCGGTGTTCATTGTTGTGATGACAGACACAAGAGAAAATTATGCTTGCAATTTTAGAGAAGTTACTTTCATACCATGCGTAACCGGCAATATTTTCATTCGCTACATTGGAAGTCAGAGAAAGCGTTGATTGGCGGAAAGAAATTTGTGGGACTTGGAAACTACAAATGTCAATATAAGTACTGCATTTGGCGGATATTGATACGCAGCATGATTTTTGATTACGTATTTTAGTAAGACGTGTCGCGTTTTCCTCTCATTATATCTGCATTGAATTCCTTGAGGTAAAACATCTCAGAAGCGATGCATAGCTCAGTTTGGCGAAAAAATGGATTTGGCGACAATAGACTGCTACATCGTCATTGATTGCCTGCCTTTTAGAAAGCAGCAGAGTAAGGTAGCTGTCCAAAATATAGTGCAGAATGCGCATTCATTCTCATTCAAAACATTTCAGTTATCAGTATAGTACTTTATATATGAGGTGTGGTTTTCAAACCTTTCTGAGATGAGACGTTCAGATTTTCAGTTATTTTAACTACCAAAAACTGCGAAACTGCTTTGAGACCCCTGAATCCCAAACAAATTATGTTAGAAGACAGATCCCGCTTGACAACAGTTTAAGGGATCGTGGGACTAAAGTGTGATTTTTCTATATTTTTATATCTATTTTCTCACCACTTTGCGCACTTAGGTTGCTTTTTTGTAAACTTCCACATACTATTAAATTTATTGACAGTGCGAAGATACTTTAATATTAAAAATATTCCACGCGCATAAAAAACTAAAATATCACAACAGTTGTATTATTTTATAAACATTAATAGTCCCAACACCATTAATTTTTGACAGGAAGAAAAAACAATTACTTTTAAAGCAGTTAATTTCTTTGCTTTGATAGACATGTTTTAATTTTTTTAAAGCTAAACAAATTTTCTGATTTTTAAACCAAAGACTGCCGTTGTATGGAGCACATGCTGGAAAAATTCTAGGTGCATAACACAAAATTTTATGTGCATGTAACCAGAGTGTATTAAAACCCAATTTTTCTGCACTATTTGACACTTAGGTGAAGTAAAAATAAATTTAAATATTTGATTGAATTTAATGTCATTAGTTGCAGACAAATACGTCTTTGTTTTTATGAAGTTGGTGTTAAAATTAGATGGAAAAATTATGTATACAACTTAAGAAGGTTGATTGTTTTTTGGTAGTGTTTAACGTCCGCTTTTACTACTGCGGCACCGCAGGCGGACGAAGTTTGGTAAAATGCCCCTTTAAGTAGTAGGAACCAAGGAATCTGCCACTAAAATTACACACACACACACACACACACACACACACACACGCGCGCGCGCGCGCGCGCGCAGAGTTTATACGAAGCATCGAATTTTAATACAGAAGACGAAGGAAGGCGGATCACAAGGAAAGTATATATAGCAAGAGATGATCCCGTCCACATTTTCCACCGATTTGCCGCTTCGTTCGTTCTAAAACTAAAGCAGATCCAAGCTTTCCTATTTCACCGTGGTGGGGCACTAGTAGTGAGGTGCATTAGGCCAACTTTCCCTTACCAAAATCTCAAAAGAATCAGCTGTCATGATTTCCAGACGCACGAGAAGCCTTTGAGCAATTCCTCTACAAAAGTTATGAATATAATACCCGACGCGCTCACTTTTTCATTTTTTCTTTTTATCTTTTGATCGTCTTTGGAGCTGCGAATCCCTTGTTCTTTGTAAAGGAATCGGAAATACAAAAGAAGACTGCAGTGCTAAGAGATGTGCTGCTTTTGTGCTACTTTCTTTATGTGAAACTATTATAGCGTTACATGTAGACATTTCTTTGAAGAACTCTATCTCTCTCACTTAAACAGTGCCGTAAGTGATGAGAGATTCTTAGGCCGGATTAAAATACATGTTCATAATTACAAATCTCCCTCAATTGTGTTCTCCATACAGCTTTAATAAAAATATATTTACGAGATAAAACGCGAAATACAATAGCCTCTTTGTTGGCGATTTGTTGTCTGCAAGAAGACTAAGTGCTTATGTATAATGTTGATTGTTTCTGAATGCAAAGCAGGATCTATAAAGGTTTATGAAATTATATGAATATATACGCTGTTAGGGGTTAAAACATATAATAGAGCGGGGTGGCTCAGGCGGTAACATTTGCGATGGCGCTTGGGCTGTGGAAATACGGTAATCGGCTGAGGTGAGGTACTCTTGTGGGCTGGCCGCCATTTCAGAGAACTGATTACTCAGCCAGAACCGACTGCCGGCGGCCTCTGTATGGGAACCTTGAACTCCGTTGGGCTGAAGAACTTGCCTGCACCTGTTAGAGACCCATCGTAGTTGTAGTTCCGCTTGTGGTAAGTCCTACCCACCTGTCGGACACTTTCATATCATACTTCCTCCCAGAAACGTGTAAAATACGCCATCGGCTAACACACTGGACTCGCTACCGGGACGGAGAGACAGATAAGTATACATATTTTGATAAATGTATCCACTTCCAGGTTTTAGTTGTTTTCTTTCTTCGTCTAACAGCCGTATTTGCACCGCAAAATGAGAAATGCACAGTAAGTAGGAGAATTGTTGCATTCCAACCAAAAACTTTGCGTCAACATTTCACCGGAAATGTTTTGATCTCTCAATTAAATTAAAATAGAAAAGGTCCGTTTGTGTGTGCGTGTGTGTGTGTGTGTGTGTGTGTGTGTGTGTGTGTGTGTGTGTGTGTGTGTGTGTGTGTGTGTGTGTGTGTTTATGTCTGAACGAAATTTCATATAGCGATCAGCTTTGAAAGATTTTACTAGCGCTGAAAGCCTATACTCCTACATTAACCTTGCGTCTACAAGGAAACTATCTATAAGAATTTTTACAAAAGTTTATCCCGATTAACATGAATTACAGCAATAAGAATTTATAGGAAGTTAGTATAAGAGTATAAATGTCATAATTTCTAAAGGAAACACACATTACCGAAGATATGTTTTGGGAAAAATTAACCCAACATTATATTATTCACTCTAGCTTGCATAAATTGCATTTCTGAGAAGGGTTAATATAAATATAAATTATACGCAATAAAGAAAATACAAAAGTTACATCGCTGTGCAGTATAGAGTGATGTACTGTTTGCTTAAATGCAGTTTTATGACGAAATTAAAATTCTAAACCACGTTTATCCCGCCAGTGGGTGCCTGTATTCAAATGGAAGGCCATATTTTCTTCCTTTATAGCTATAAAAATGAAATATGAGGCGTATGTTGTTATACGGCCGCACAAATAACTGTACCATCCTAGTGGTTGAATACAGTTGGCAGAATAAACTTACGCCTCGCGAGAATTTGCTTTGAAATGTTGGCAGCACCGTCCTATGTGCGGGAGACCGTGCACTTGCGGCCAGAAATTAAAACACTGGTGGTTACTGCAGTTGGAATAATAATACGTTATTGTTAAATTATAATGCAATAATAGAAACCGTTATAATGAAAATGTTAATAATTAAGCAAGACGTTGTATAATATTATTTTCCCACAGTGCATTGCGGCAGTGGTTAGGTTATTCTTGTGCGCGAGTGAGTGTATTTCTTGGTGAGAGCTGGAATTCCTATAAACATTACCACAGAGACCTAGTAGGTATGTTATTTTTCTCATAAGTGTTATAAGTACGAACATCGTTGTGGAATTCTGCACATTTATTGCACTCCTGAAACAATTTATGTACGACTTCTTGGAAAATTAGAGCTCTAAAGATGGCGGATCTTAAATATACAAAAATGCATTCAATAAAATAATTTAGGACTGCTTTCTTATTATACTTTCAAGAAATATAAAGAAACTTGGAACCTTTATCTTGGAAGCAACCTCTATATCGTATTTTGATGTTTGATTCCTGTGAGAATTCGCAACATTTATTAAAACTTTAATCATCTTCTCCTTTCTGATACCCAACCAGTTTATTTATGGATATTTGATTCGAAAACTTCTGTGTTTCTATCTACGTATTTGATCTAAAATAACTTGAGTGCGTCATATTTTAAAGTTACATTTTTGCCCTTAAGCTACGGCGTATTTCTGGTGAAAGAGCTAAGAGGAAGTTGGAAAGCTGCTTCCGCTCTGAACAACCCCATCCCCTTACTGGCCCTTGTCCAGATTTCCCCCTTCTTGATTTTGCTGTATCTTCTGGGTGCGATTTCAAGCCAAGATTTACAATGTTGGGGACATTGTGATATTCACTAGGCTTCACAATTATTATTACACCAGTTTTTCTTATATATGCATATTGCAAACTATGGCTCTTAAACTGTGAATTTAATGGGTTGAAATTATTGTTGTAGTTTATTATTGTCGCTTAACATTAAAGTAATGTTTCTGTGAACCGACAAATATATTGTACAGGTGAACTACCACCGCCACCACAATAATAACTACAACAAGAATAATAACTAAAAATAATAACATGCAACAATAACCTTAACAAATGCTAACGAAACATTACGTGCGTTCATGTTAGCAAGGATTTTGTTGAGACACTTTAACAATACGGATTATAGATGGTAAACAATAGCACATACAGCACTGAGTTTATTCCCTAGAAAATAAAGACCCTGTAAGTGAAGTGAAAAACATTGTTCATACTGTTATTGTCTAGTATCACGTACTACACACGCTAGTTCAAGCGCGTTTTAACCTCACGAAGGAATATCTACATACCGCAAAGCCGGATGAGTTTCGCCACCTGGTATTATATACTTAGTTGACTTGAGAATAAATATTATACAGATTTTCTGTGTACTTCTTTAAATTCCAGTTCTTAGATGATTTGAATACTTCCTTAACTATTTCATAGTCGACTGTACCAGTATACTGGAGCATTATCATTCGTTTATTGTTAAAATTATGCCCACTATACCTCTTTTTTCCGATTTCACTCGAGTCTGAGAAGACTTGTGGATAATTGCTGAAGTAAGCTGAAACCATGATGTCTTGGTGTTATCAAAGCCAAAGGAAACTTCCTCGGAATGGAATCTGACCTTACAAACGAGAGCTTTATTAAAGCCACGTATACAAAATAAGAAACGAAGAGAGAATTCAATCTTCAGCGGAAACAAAGGAAGTAAGCCGGGAACATTGGACTGCGCAGCGAGAAGATTTCGATTCTTATTAGAAATTCTATCAGGAACAAGAAAACGAAAATCTTGTAATCTACGTATGAGGGAAGGGACGAAATTTGATGAAACTTAATTTGTTACCCTGAATTGAATTGAGTCTAGGTGGCGTGGCTGAAATGACTAACCGTCTGGGTCACACCTATTGACTTTTATTTCAACAGATTTGCCGTCACAGCTTTGTGTTAGAATTTTATATTACAGGTGTTCATTTGAATCCAATGCACCTGATGGTAACAGGTGGGTTTCCAGTGCCAACATGACGAAAAGAAAACAGATATAGCATTAATAATAATAACAATAACAATAACAATAACAATAACAATAACAATAACAATAACAATAACAATAACAATAACAATAACAATAACAATAACAATAATAAATAAATAATAATAATAATAATAATAATAATAATAATAATAATAATAATAATAATAATAATAATAATAATAATAATAATAATAATAATAATAATAATAATAATAATAATAATAATAATAATAATAAATTGTAATAATACGATTACTTTAAAAACCACAAGAACGTGTTCTTTCATAGAACAGGTGATTTTCTACAACGTTTTCAATTTTTGAATAATTGTGCGTTGATTACCTTTATTCTAAACAGTATAGGGTGTAATAAAATCGAATTAGTTTTTAACCTACAAGTTATTTTCTGTTTTCACATTGTAATATGTGATAAGCATGAAATATCTCTTGCAATACATTTTTTTTTCTCATCAGTACCAATCTGTCATATTATTTGACTTGCTATTGGTCACTTAAAAAAACACCTTACTGAATTTATAATGCACGAGAGGTAAAAAGGTTTTCTCTTTGGGGCTCGTGAATTCTGTTATAAATTTACCAGCGACTCTGTGACAAGTTAAATAACCATTTATACTCTACATTTTAAATGTCAAACATTGCCATTGTATATTTTTATTATTGTTATATATTATTCTTTATTATTACTTTTTGGATTGATTGTTAAAATTATTTGTTGCTGTTTTAAAATTATTTTTGTTGCCTTTCTGTTCGCGTATTCAGGATCCATGTGGTCAACCTGAGGACAGATGATTTTAATAAATTACTATATATGACGGGTAAAGAGTTTCCTGTAAACGCACTTCTTTTCTAAAAATATTTAAACTTGATCTTCATGAATAGCTCAAGCATTATTTATATAACCCGAATTCGGTTATTAGTCTTACGTTAAAAACTTAAAAACAAAAGCTAAAAAGTTTATTTTTTATTTCAGTTTGTCACAAAGGGTTCTCACAATTTGACCGTTATATTGTGTAAACCTTTTATCAAATATTAAATATTCTAAACAGTAGTAGTACTGAAATTTTGAGATCAAAGGTATAAATTATAAACTTAGTATCTAAAAAGAATATAAATGAATTAATTCCATCGGAAATACTTTGACTATACCAACTTTAACCCTTAGTAACAATGCACTTTGTACAAAATTAAACAGGGACAGTACTTTTATGCCTCATAAAAAATTCATTTGGTAATTGAAGTACTCTACAAAAAAGGCAATGAAAAAGAGGCACCTTTGTTTAACAATCGAAGGCAGTAAAATGAAACAAAGTAAACAGTTAAATATTAATGACGACATACTTCAATGGTGACGTTCTTTATATAAAAGCATGACGGCAAACTACATTAGCTGTGTGAGGCGTATCACTTTTTCAGTCTTTGTTTTGGAGTTAACTTTAATGAAAATTCTCTTTCTGTTGAAAAATTCTTCATAGAGTAAAGGATATAATTTTAATTAGTATTCGTATTCACACACGCACGCACACACCCCTACCACCACCACACACACACATACATACACGTGGACCTTTCTCTAAAAATGCTTTTTTGGATTCAGGGGGCCTCAAAACATATTTTCAGTGAAATTTCAACAGCGAATTTATGAATCGAATACAATACTACCTCCACTTACTATAAGGATGTAGGTAAAACGGAAGGGGTAGAGTGTGTAATCGCCGTTATCCGTTTCCGTGGTTCACGCCAGGTACGGCGTGCTACGTCATGATTATGACAGGAGGCAGTCGAGCAGACGTGAGACGTGGAAAGCTCTCCCAAACTTTCCTGCTGGATTGGGGTTGGGACACAGTGTTAAGTACTTGTATTTCAAACTCTGAGAGCACATCTATCCCTCAGCAGCTGCCGTCCTGCTTTGCTTCACTTGCATATTATACAAGAGTTGCTTACACTGTCGCAATCTGCGTATGATTATGCTATTCTGGGGATTATATCGCGTAACACAGACGCGACTTGCTGAACAGCTGAAAACACATGCGTGTGCAAGTATACTGTGCTAGGAAAATAATATCCCGTTGTACATTTTTTACTTTCTCTACTGGTGCGTGTGTCCGTGGACAGCATAACTCAAAAACGAAAAGTAGTTTAAAACCCAACGTTGGTATTTTAACTCGTCTTTCAAGGATGTGACACGAAGATTTTGAAGAAAATAGCCCCACCCTAAACTACCCTTTACGTAGAAAAGTTTTCTAAAATGCCTAACGATTTTGATTAAAATGCCATATGTTTGAGATATTTTTATCACAAATGAAATGTATATCTTGAATTTTCTGGCTATAGCCCCTGTAGTCGTATTTACTCTGGATGACTTTTGCATAACTGGTAAACCGTTAGAGATAGACCAAATCATACTATACAAAAAATGTAGATCTTGCTAAAATGCACAATTTATGTCTAAATAAATTTTCCTGTAGGCTGAACCATTTCGGAGATATTCCTTGTTATGTGTCCGAGTTTCGGAAAACTTAAAACTTTCGCGAGCCGGATCATCGTTCTTTTTTTATATGTTACGTGTGCAAAGAGAACTGAATCTCAAAGAAAACATTTGACTATGGCACAAAGCCTGTTGTATTCTAATATTCCCCTTGTACATACAAAGAAATAAGCAATAAAATAATTTGTACAAATGTTTATCTCAACTAACACGAAGAAGATATAGAAATAAGAGTTTTTAAGAATGGTTAATACAAGAGTAGACAAAGTCATGCCAGTGCAACACATCAGATTTTAACCTTTCGGTCTTCAAATAAATTGTGAACCGTTCTTTTATTCAAACAAGATTTTCTTTTCATTTTATAGCAATTAAAGAACGACTCCCCATGTTTTGCATCTAGCTCCTTCAGGACTCAATTCGAGAACACGATTTTATTGGGAAAATATATTGGAAGACAAATTTATTAATAATAACACAGTCGGTATGGCACCTTTACGCTGTGCTAGGAGTCCCGGGTTGGATTCCCGGCTGGGAGAGTGAAAAGTTCCTCATTCTCCCTAGAGTCTGGAGGTATTAATGGAAGCCTGAGGGTGTGAATTATATTTATAATAAATTACAGGTTAAAAAGCAAGGTAGAATAAATCCACAGTTCAAAGCCACCTTTAAGCAAGTAATACACTGTTGTAGATCAAATATTCAAGAGGTTAAAAGCCGCAGATATGACCTTCAATGTTAAAGGCTGCAAAAAAAGATGCAATGGGAATTTTGAAGAGAATTCAATGCGCGCGATTGGGCAACAATATTTACCGATAGTAATAGAATTGGAGAAAACTGGTGTGTTCCCAGTTAGAGTGGAAAACGAAGATCTTTGAGTGTAGTCTTCGATAATATTCGATGACGTGTAATCAACTTTAAAAAGATAGTGTGGCCTCGATTGAGCCCACAGACAAAGGGGAAAGTCAAAGAGGTGCGAAGGAATCAGTATTGCGGCCATACAGAGTGTATATGGTAGAGTAAATGAAAGAAGCACTTCGTGAAAAATAAATGGTTACTGTCGATGGTTTCGGAGTTTTCTTATTCCTGTCCTGAACTTCTCTCCATAACATGGTTTACAGATGAGTTAGTGCTCGCATTTGTATTCGTTCCTGATAAAGAAAGGTGCGGATTAGCAAACTTGCTTATCCGACAGACGATAACATTGCATGTTGGAAATATCGACTTGTGTAAACCGCGCTGCAACACGACGCGGGGCTTAGAAACGTGCTGCTCTTCTAATGCGCTCAATTATTCTTCCATGGCTGTAAAAAGGAATAATTTTACGATATTTTTACCAGTTTTACACTCTTCTTGCTATCGCCAATGCACGTGTAATTGAATTCCCTTTATGTTATTGGTTACACCAGCATATAGAATGAAGACACGAGGCAGTAATCCGAAAGGGATAGTGTTCATCCACTCCCTCATACATAATTACTCACACGCTGTCATATTCTCACCCCCTACACCAGCTTATTTGCCCCTAGCAACCATGTTACGTGGGAAACCACAGCCACCTCTGAAGTTTGGTGACACTTTTGTGCCTAGATTCAAGTGGATAGTCCGCAATGATATCTCCCTTATTATCATTTGAGGACAACGGAAGTGGATACTTTTTATTTAGAATACACTGTTGAAAAAACAAGTGTTTTACCCAGTATGTGCAATTCCATTTCAAACCGGACGGAAAATGAGAAAATTGACCTCACATTTTTTAAAATGATTAAATTTGTGCTTGTGTCAGTTACTGTAAAACAAAATAATTTTCAAAAAATCCAACAAGAGCATTTTTAGGAAAAACGAGCTTGTGTGTGTCCGTCTGTCTGTAACCAAAAAATCTGATGTGCTGCACTCACATGACTTTCTCTACTCTTGTACTGACTATTCTTACAAACTCTTATTCCTATATCTTCTTCGTGTTAGTTGAGATAAACATTTGTACAAATTATACTGTTGGTAATTTTCTTGTAGGTGCAATGGGAATATGGGAATACAGTAGGCTTTAAGCGATAATCAAATCTTTTAAACCTGGTCGCTAAACGAAGACTTAAATTCCATTCTCCTTGCACGGCTAGAAGATAAAAATATGAATTACGACCTTCTGCTTTAGAACAATATAAATACTGCAGAACTGACACGAGTAAAAGGGAGTGATTCACTCCATAAAAATGTACCAGTTATGCAAAAGTCATCAAGAATAAACAGGACTCCATAGGCTATAGCGAGAAAATTCAAACATACATTTCATTAGTCATAAAAATATCTCAAACATATGGCATTTTAACCAAAATCGTTCAAGCCATGTTTGAGAAAATGAAAACTTACGAAACATTCTACATATAAACGGTAGTTTAGGATGGAGGAATTTTGTTCAAAATCTTGGTGTCGCATCCTTAAAAATATTAAAGCTAAATACCAACACACACACACACACACACACACACACACACACACACACACACACACACACACACACACACAAACACACACACACAAACATTTTTCTAAACATGCTTTTTTGGATTCAGGGGGTCTCAAAACGTATATAAAGTGTTTATGTGAAGGGGAAAGTATCTCAGAGAAGACAATTTTCCTTTCTGTTCTACTTATATATATTCCAAACAAACATTTTATACCACAGTTTCTTTTGCAATGCACGTTTTGACTCCACGCACGCGAGTACGGCCGCGCGTGCGTGCGTGTGTGTTTTACTGGAGTTGGCACTTAAACCCTCCATTTGAGCAGCTGGACAACCCTAACGGAGACAAAGCCACAGACTTGGCCAGCTACCCATTAACTCTGGATTCCCTCTAATTCACGTATTCTGTCAACATGGCTTCAAATTAGGCAAGTCCGATGTTTGGTATCTAAACACTACCACGTTCCTGCAGTAGCACACTGTTTCCTTGAAGGACAATACTCCGACGCCCGTATTTCAGCCTTAGTAGATAGTTCCTTGAACCGGCCCTTTTGTCACACACAGGTTAAAGATCCCAGTGTTTTCAACAAAGATAGGAATGCGGATCAATACCGTGGAAACTTTAGTATTCCAGCTACACACAAAACCGTACATGTATTAAACTAAATTAAGAACTGTCTGATCCCCAATAGCCATGTCTGTAATTAACACCTGCTCGTTTCCTCGCCTTACATAGCAAAAATGACGTAACGCGGATCTTTATCGAACTTCTACAAATAATCCGGCCGCGGTAAACTTCTCGAATAATCTTGAAAACCCCTTTGGTTTCTGTCGCTCTGATTGTGGTTACGTGTTTGCTTGCGTGAGTGGTGTGGGGCAGCTTGACCTTAATATTGTATCACAGCAAAACTTACTATTGTTATATATTGTTATGGATTTATAAACATCAAACAGGCCTCCACATATCAAAGACATTTTAACAAAAGCTTATTATTGCTTTAACAGTACTATGTCAAGGAGTAATAGTCTTTTCAAAACTAACTTACTGTTATTTTTTTAATTTATTTCTTCTGTATGTTCACTGAAATTAATTTGCGACTATATCAATATAATTTTTAATAAACACCTCTAACAATGGATTCAACCTTTTCAGCAGAAACATTCTTTCACCCCATCTTGGCACAATATAAGATTTTATTGGAATGTCAACAGCCGTAAGTTCTCAGATCTGCGAGGAAATATTTCATCGCTATTCTACTGAAACAGAGGAAGAGCAAATCACAGTGAAGATACTAAGAAACCGTTGCATTATGTCGAGCTCCCAGAGAGTAATAAAGAATTCTAAGAAACCAACCTTCAAGAAAACAAACAACTTTAGAGGACTCTGCCGTTGCAAAGGCTGAATAATTCAGTCTACTATATCAATATAGCTTTAAAAACACTGATAGATTGACCAAATAGTATCAAATTTTTTATGATCTTAAGTTAGTTTTTAAAATGGCATTCGCATTTTTCTCATAAACTTAGTTCTGGTGTACAATCTGATGTCCAAAGTAATTCAAAATAATACATTAATAATTTCGTATTGTTGTAGACATTAATGGCAGTGTTCTCAAGTGCCATTAATGTGACGCCGGCAACGGCAACACCAAGTGCGTGCAAGAAAGGCGTTCATGATCAGGCTGCCTTGCGCGACTTGTGAACACGTGACAACAATCAGAGCGGCAGAACAAAAAGGGGGTTTCGAGATTATTCGAAAAGTTTCCGGTGGCCGGCGTATTTGTAGAAGTTCGAGAAAGGTGCGCTATATAAGGAGGCGAGGTGACGAGAGAAGTTAGTACTTAGCTTTAGACATGAGTCAGCTTTTTGTGTGTGTGTGTGTGTGTGTGTGTGTGTGTGTGTGTGTGTGCGCGCGGTCGCGTTGAAAAGAACATAGCGTAGTAGTTATTCAATGTTGAGTGATTGTATCATCTAAGTCACCTGCTTGAGGGACAGAGAAAGTAAATAAACAGAGAAAGGAGTGAGTCGAGTTTACGAGAAGAAAACCGTTGTAAGCCGTAATATCATTTAAAACTAGACATTAACGTCAGCAAAAGAGAACTCTGTTATTGTGCAAAGATTTTGAGGGAAATTAAAGTGAGAAAAAATAACTGGACTGGATTTTCCGATAGACCGAACATTTTATAATATGCCCACATCAGTAGCAAGTCTGCCTCACGTCCAAGAGGTCGCGAGTTCGAGTCTCGCTTAGGGTGGGTTTACCGTGCGATACGACACTACGTTGGAGGACTTTAAAAACACAGAAATTTTATGCTTGGTAGGTAAATTCAATTTGAATAATACATGTAATTCTCTAGAAAGTTCACGACCATAATATCTTTACAAGGGAAACAAAAATATAGCGCTCTTCATTTTATGTGGTTTCTCCTATTTCAGTGTTTAATGTAGTGCGAGATAAACAAGACAAAAATCACGGCTTGAAATTATTCAAGTGCTATGAAAGTGCTCTTTCTTACACACCGGTGCTATCTCCGCAGTTTTAAGTAAGAAACATTATCTCTTTTATTTCCCCTTTGGGAGGCAGTGTAATTATTCCTGAATTTACATTTAGTGGTGGTTTCCTGCTTCTGCCCTTCACTGCTTCTGCTTTTAGACCACGCGGAGTGCGTGTTCTGTAACCCAGGAACAAGCGTATTAGAGCAAAAGAGACGGATATCCTAATTTGGTGCGCGTTTACTACGCACTAAAATAACGGTGGAAGCCTTATTCGTATTCAGATACCAACTGTGAAACTTTCAAAATATATAGTTTTAATTGGATTTATTTGGAATTTTAGCGCAGCAATTACCGTACAGTGAGGAGTAGATCTGCCAAATTTCTCACACTTAGTCAAATCAGTTGCTAAAATATTAATATTACTTTCTCTACTGGTAAGTAGGGAAAGTATTGTATTCCACCCAAAAATTCGATGTAGAGATTTCACTGGTAATATGTTTTGAGGCCCCCTGAATACAAAAAAGCATTTTTAGAAAAAGGTCCGAGTGTGTGTGTGTGTGTGTGTGTGTGTGTGTGTGTGTGTGTGTGTGTGTGTGTGTGTGTGTCTGTGGACAGCATAACTCAAAAACGGAAAGTCGGTTAAAAACCAAACTTGGTATTTAAGTTTAATGTCTTTCAAGAATGCAACACGAAAATTTTGCAGAAAATAGCCCCACCCTAAAATACCCTTTACATGGAAAATGTTTCGAAAATTTTGATTTTCTTGAAAATGGCTTTAACGATTTTGATTAAAATGTCATATGTTTCAGATATTTTTATGACAAATGAAATCTATATTTTGAATTTTCTCCTTTTAGCTCCTGTTTTCGTATTACTCTGGAAGACTTTTGCATAACTGGTAAACCGTTAGAGATACACCAAATCATACTATAGAAAAAATGTAGATCTTGCTAAAATACACAATTTATGTCTGAATAAATTTTCTTGTAAGGTGAACCATTTCTGAGATATTCCTCGTTATGTGTGTGAGTTTCGGAAAACTTAAAACTATCGTGAAATGGAACATCGTTCCTCATTTTTTTATGTGTTAAGTGTGCAAAGAGAACGGAATCTCAAAGCTTTAAAAGATTTGACTATCGCACAAAGCCTACTGTATTCTAATATTTCCCTTGCACCTACAAGCAAAAAAGCAATAAGATAATTTGTATAAATGTTTATCTCAACTAACACGAAGAAGATATAGAAATAAGAGTTTGTAAGAATGGTTAGTACATGAGTAGAGAAAGTCATGTGAGTGCAATATATCTGATTTTCAGAAATGGTTTTCCTTGGTGCAATTTTGGTTTGAAAAACTTAATCTTCATGTTCTTTAACAGAATGTTAAAATTAAATATATTTGTGGTTAGAAATTATGTTTATTTTATTTCATTTAAAGGAAAGTATTCAACTTAGTTATTAAAATACAAAATCTACTTACCTTAATCGACAAACAAGATGCATCTAGTTAATTGGCTAATTGTTTCAGTACAAATGTAGCTTGTGGAATTTACTGATTTTATGCATCATAGTTTAATTCACATGTTTATTAAAACGTGCCTTGATAACCTTGTTTTGTTCCGCTAGGGTTTTCTCACAGACTGGTAATTTCAATTGTAGGTTGGCAGTCCTGTTTCTTTGGTGTATAGTTATAACTTCAAAACGAGAGCTAATATTGCATTTTCACTAATAGTTTCGTTATTAGCACATCTGAAAACCCAAAGGTTAGCTAATTTCATTCCAGTAATGGAGCCGGAATGAATCAACAATGGTTTAGAAGGAGGAGAGAAGAATATAATTAAAGTACGATATTAAGGTTTGCATATTTTAGTGTAAATGGGGTTTCGGAAAAGATACAATACTATCATCTGCGATATTTATAACTGCCTATTTTTTAATGCCAATTCGAGGCGGCTGTGTGTCAACTGCAAGAGTTTTTCCCCTTCATTATCTGCAGACCATCTTTTTGTGCAGAGTTTAATCAATTTGAAATTGTTTCACCCAACAGGCTAGTTTTTACACTAAACTGCAAACATTTTATGTGCAGGTTTGGGAGTAAGGAAAAAAGGTTATCTATGCGGGAAACAAATAACAATCACAACGCGTGTTTTATAGTACCGTAACGAATTTGCAGTTTGAAATGTTGGCAAAAAAAGAAACAAATGCTGGATGTGATAAAAATAAACAAATGCTAGTGAAGCGATAATAATTCAGGGGATAAGCAATCATGATTGACTGCAACACATGCTGTATAATTTTATTGCGCACAAGGAGTACGACGCAGTAATAGTAAAATATTCCTTTTTTTTCCTCCACTAAGTAGGAGAATTATTTATTTCACTGAAAAATTCGATATTGTGGGAAATGCATGTTTGGAGATTGTATTGCACGTATACTACCAACGCAACTCAATGCAGCTGCAATCTGTCGATAGCTTTGCCCTTTGTTAATAGACAGTACCGCCAAGCAATGGTGTCAGAGAAGTTGCCGATCTACCAGGGGCTTACACTCTTCATTAGCCAAAAGTGTTAAGCACCAAGGTTACTCTGAGAAATATTTGGAATCGTCTAACTTCTTAACGACTGGATACAAATGGTTCATTATTTCCCCAACTGTATCATATTTTTATTTCAATTCAAATTAACCCAGTCAGAATTTAATGTGAACGTGACACTGCCAAATCTCTCTTAGAAAATAAATTTTGCATAACATTATAACATTAAATTGTGGCTAAATTCATTTAAATTAAGGTAGAAATACATTACAGCATTGTTCACACAAGGTTTGCGCTATAATTAGTAAATAATAAACTATTTATATCCATTCTTCAAGAAGCTAGATGGCTCCAAGTATCTGGCAATTTTTTTCGGCGAAACTGTCCTTTATTGGCAATACCGTATTTTATCGCGTAATTCCCACCCCCTTTTCTTTCCCTTGAAAAATTCGCTTAACACACTTGGGAGGTAATTATGCGAGTGGTGCTTCTAGGGATTCAGAAAGGAAGGGAAACCATGTAGAATTATGTAAAAGTTATATAGATATACAGAAATTTGTGAATGAAATTGGTACATACCGCAGTTTCATTGGGCCTACTATGTATTGTTCCATTGTTTCTTTTCTGACCATTCTTTTGTCTCCACCAATACCGTATTGAATAAGGGTCAACCCAGAAATATCTTACTGCAGCTTTCACCGCATTTGTATCGGCGTTATAATACAGTTAATTTAAATTTTGTCGTGTAATTTGAATATTTTGACATTATGACGACTTGTAACAAATTGACGTCTGCAACTTCACTTTCAATTTTACGATACGTTGTGACAATGACAATATGAGTATTTTTGTGACAAGCACTGCGTCGATTGTTGTCCATTATCAAGTCATTTGAAGGCCGCTCCAATAAAAACGTAGCAGGAGAGGGAATTGTGCGATGTTTAATAGGTGAATAATTGTCAGTGATGGAAAATCATAGTTGGGGGGGGGGGGGCTTATACTATAAAATACGGTAGTTGCATTGGACGTATTTCTTACACTCATTATATAGAACGTATTGCCGAAG